>BMAU01020289.1:167500-1423384 GCA_019973935.1 Trichonephila clavipes | reverse complement strand
TTGGGTCGCAAGTACAGAAAGTTTGAGAAGCACTGTTTTAGTCCACAAATATTTAGGTGAGGCCAAGAATTCGGTGTTCCATGCCGAAACAGTTCTTTCCCAAGCTATATGCTTCCAGTGGGATGACTTCACAGACATCGAGAGGTCCATATCTTGGCAATTTGCCCCTTTGGCCAACTGGTCAGCTCTATCATTGCCAAGATTTCCCCTATGGCCCCGAACATAAGAAAAGTGGATGTCACAGCAATCTTGTAATTTTAAGCCATTGTTCAAATTGTGTTGTTGTTGTTGCTCATGCCACCTGTCAGACATAGTCAGATCGAGACCCACGAAATTCATCGTGGCAATGGGCTAGATGTATGCCTGTCGTTGGCCCTAGCCTTGAGCACCATACAGGTGACAGTACGATTTTGCTCGGTGAAATTCCCGAAAGGACGATAGAACATTACGATAGATGGCGTCACCATCTATCTCCACCTCCACAATTTAGGCAGGGAACTGAAGTGGAGGGAAATTCTGTCCAGTTTTCTGCACTCATGATTCAGCCCACAAGACTTTCGGACCCACTGATTTAACGAGCATGTTCTCCGTGTGTACTCGTAGGGTATTTGGCGGTACGGGCATCGAACTCTGGCCTTCCGGTCCGGAGTCCGGAGCTTTAACCACTAGGCTACCCATGGCCTAAAATGGAAAAATCCGAGGGGGATCGAACCCGATGCAAAGCATTGTGAGCGAATGACTCGGACCACTAGACCACGGGGCACTCCATATAATGTAAAAAGCTTAGCTTGTATCCCACTCGTTCAACTTCTTCGCTGCTTAACATGAAGACACTAAAGGTCTATTGAATTCCAGTTTTCCTTATTTCCCACTACGGGTTATAATGAAACGTGGGTTCAGACTAATGACTTAACTCACAGCCACAATGTTTGTAAAGAATTCTACCAAACTATTTCATTCTTATTTGAGTATCAAAGTTTAAAAAAAGTTAATGAATATAATTTTTTAGGGGAGCTTCTCTTTTAAAACCTTAGAAGGAGAAAACAATGTAAGAATAAAATGTTTATATGTCATAATAATTCAGTCTAATGCTGTATTTTTGTATATTTTTGCATATATTTTTTATACACATATATTTTATATTTATGACTAAGCTCTCTCTTCGGTGGTAACTAAGCCTAATAAGTCATGAAACTTTAAAATTTCGGAAGTGTTTCGGTGTTTTAAATTACATCTAGGAGAAATGCTAGATTATTATATATGTATAAGTTACATGAAACACTACCCACAGAGCGATAGAGGCATATATGCATTTATTTGCATCTATAATGAGTACCATGTTACAGTTGTGAGATGCTATCACCGCTCTCTTGGGCACCTAGATATGTGGGAGGTAGGGAAGAAACACTGGACATGATCCAATTAATCTATTTATCTATCATACAATGAAAAGACACAATTTCAACTAATAATAGTAAGAGAATATCTCAATGCTAACCGCGAAAGTGGAACAACGAAGGTAAAACATGAATGATTAGGAGACTATCAAACTTGGTCCTTACCTTGATAAAGGATCTAACTTATCATCCGATTTAATATAATATCATTTCAATCTCAGTGGACAATCGTAACTTTAAAACTTCCTCCTAATAAGTTCTTAATCACAATAACTCAAACATGATACCTTCAGTAGCAATCTCACCTGATTCGAGTACATCTCTTCTCCTACTCTCTATTCTAGCTAGAAAACTTCGATTATGTATAGTAAATTAATTTGAATATCACGATTTTTTTTCTTCTAAAGGGTTGGTTGAACAATACTTAAAAAAGTAATTTAGAAGTATTTTGCCTTTTTTAAGGAACAATAAATGGGAACTGTCGTTATTACTTATCCCACCTGATCAACAGTAACATCAGATTACGGCACACGAAATTCATCATGGCAAAGAGTTACATTCATGCCTGTCATTAGCCGTATCTTTCAGCACCATACAGGTGACAGTGCGATTTAGCTCTATTCCACCCCAATTTTGAGGGAGAACACCCTCGAGATGGTCAGGGTACTCCCACCTCTTTTCCTCTTCCACCAACCTCTTAAAGACTTGCGGCTCGACTGCTATTTATAGTACTCCCATGACGCAAAGGCACTATACATTTACAAACATCCACGCCACCCCCGGAATTCGAACCCAAGTACAACGGCACCACAGTCAGCGTCACTAACCACTATATCGGATGGTAGGCTCTCTGGAAACTAAACTTTTGCAAGGGTATATGTCAAATTTGTTTTGAAAAGGGTAAATCTCGACAGTTATGCTGCTAGTGGTAATTATTCTTTTTAACCCTTTATCGACCGATGGTTCTTGTAAGTACCACTCACTTTAAAATTACATAGAATAACCATTTGTACGAATATTCTGACGATATTTAGCAGGAATATTCTTTGAAATCCACTCTTCCAAGATATATGGCAGTACGGGTTCTATGAACAGTGTGTAAAATTTATTTTACAGTTGAATATATTTAATTAATTAATTAGCTGTAACTAATTAAATTTACCAAAGTTGAGTATTTTGTTTATGTATATCCCTTAATTTGAATGTAGTGATTCAAAAAAATATCTCATGAAAAAAACTGCATTAAATTATAATGCGGTCGATAAAGGGTTAAAATAGTCACAAAAATTAAATTTATAAACAAAAATATTAAATCACTGGAATTGCGAAACTGTTCAATACTGAATTATTTATAAATCAATTTAATTGTTTTATTTTCATGTATTTAGTGGATAGGAAAGACTTCGTATTTCAGAAATATGTTATCCTTTGCTTTTATCAAAAGATTTTAATATATTGATTCAATTGGTTGAAAAGTCTAAGTAGGCAGTTATTTATGAAGCGGAAAAAGTAAAGTAACTTCTTAACACCAAAATGAATCACTATTATTTACAGAGTGCGTTAGTGCAGGTTTTCTCTCTCTCCTTTCTTAAATTTTTTAATTAGCTTTTATTTTTGTAACTTTTAAGCCCAAATTTTTCTGATTATTTTAAAAGTACCAGATTATAGTTGAAATTATTATCATATAAATAAGAAATTAAGAAAGAAATTTTGGCTATGAACGTTATAGTTTTAAGCTAAAATCAAGTAAAATTAACATGCCTCTAATTTGTATTTCGCTTTCCCAACTTCTTCTGGACGACGCAGAGAAATTCCTTATCTCGTTAAATTTAATGTTTTAAAGTCCCATTTTATTCCGAAGACGGGTTTTGTTGGAATCAAAATTCAACGTCGCGTCTCAAATGTTCTATCATTTTAATTAAAATTTTACCTTTCAACTTCGTTGCTGAAAAATAATGAAAACTGATTCACAGATTTTTTCTTGGATCTTTAGCCAAGCAGACCCTACACAAATACTTACGAGTTAAAGCAACTTATTCTTATTTGTTTCTAGTTTTACTAAATAGTTAAATACCACGCGGGAACGACGGAAAGTAGGTGCAATTGACGATATTTTGTTTGGAGCTGTCAACAATTTTTAGCAATTTATCCCATGCGCCCGGCTGACCGAGCAGTGTAAGTTTTTTCTTTTCACTTTGAGCAACTTTCAACAGAAAACACATAATCAACGAACACTGGAGAAGCGGCAAAGCTGTAGCAGATTTTGCGTTACCTAGAGTGCTTCACGAGAAGGTGTCTCCTACGATATTACGTTAAATTGGAAGCTGCAGAGATTTCTAAGGACAAGAGCTGGGCAATTTTGAACTAGAATTCATCCTGAATTCATTCCTGAAGCTTCTAGAAAAGCTGCTGTAGCTCGTTTTAGACTGCTGACAGGGCTCTGGTTAGCCTCAGAGCTGTTTTAAACCTCCCCGTCATCCTGGGCATTTCAAATTGTTATGCCCCCCCACTATTTTCAGAGCACCCCTTCTTCAGCTCTTACCTTGACAGTTTTGGTTAGGTACGAATCCACCACTTTTGGATCCGCCATCTCCTGAACTGGCAACCGTAAGGAAAAGATAATGGCACGGTTTGGCCACGAATGTTCATTTCTTACCTTATGGCATCACGGACCACTCACCCACCCCTATGTAAATTAGTACAGTAAATTAATGAAATCGTTTGCAATTACAGTATAGACAATACATTAATGCAGTGTTTCTCAAACTGTGGGGCGCACCCTCTGGGGGCGCGATAACCTTACGAGGGGGCGCGAGCATATCGAAAATAGAAGATTTAAAAATAATTAATTTACTGGAATGAATTAAAACAAAATAATTTCAGACATAATAAAAAATGCACTTTTACTCAGATATAATTTATAGGCACGTGATATTAAGTCATCAAAAATAAAAACTTCTTCAATACCTAATTAGCTATCTTTGATCCTATAACCAAATAAAAAAACTTTTATTGATTTGCTGTAATCCCATGATGAGAGATTTTTTTACTGCGCTTTCTTTTTAAGCCTAACATATAACTCTTTCAGAGAAAAAACAGATCCCAGACCCAGAATCGAAGAAATTTAGGAACATAAAAAATTCATCACTGTCATTATTTTTAAATACTGCACATTATAGCTGTAATCCGTATGACCTTCTAAGTTATTGGTACAGTTAGTTATGACCCCTCTCTTACGTGTTTGTTTCTCATTTAGGGAAGTTGTAAGTAATGCATTTCTCTGTTGCGCTTTTTTCCATGCAAAAAAAAAAAAAAGCGTTTTACACAATTTTTTCAGCAGTGACATACATATTATTATAATGAATACAATTTTTACCCGGAAGGGGTCGCGCGGGACACACAGATTACGAAATCGTTAATTCTGGCAAAACTGTTTATTTGTTACCCAAGAAAAATTGAAAAGTTCTCGCATGTAGGTAAGTAAACTTTCTCTTAGTTAAATTATTCAATGGAATCACGATTTGTATCATGTACAATAAAATAATTATAAAAAAAAAGATTGGGATGGCTCAATAACCCCGCTCGACCATATTGAGTGCGCGCCTGCTCCCGGGTTAAAATATGTTGAAGTCTTTTCGCTTTAAATATTAAAAATAATACAATTATTCTTCATCTGAAAATAAAATTATTTTTCATTATTTAACATTAATTATAAACGCTAATTCTGTGAGGCTTAAAATTGCAATTCGCTTAAAACTAATTATAATTTGAGCAACCATTTTAAAAAGATCATTTTACATTTTTGTAAACATTGTCGAGCACTTGGCTTTGCTCTCCTTACAATTCAGCTATTATATCAATGATGTTTTATTTTCTTACAAATGAACTCATGCAAAGAGCGGGCACTTCAGCCGGTATACTTTTAATGTATCAGTGCTGCACAGAGTATTTTATAACTAATTAATTAATACTAAATTAAGAACAAGTTTAATAAGTATTAACGACTTCCATGGGCTTGTCTTGCAAAGTTTTTATAAGGAATGCTTATGATTAGAAATTGACCCTCTAAATTCTTTTTTCCATATTTAGCAGATATCTATATTTTGACTTCTAAGCAGCCACCTGATTTTGCAATATGTTCAATTTAAAAATTAGAGAAAGGAAAATTAACATAATAATTTTCCTATTATTTAATTTATTTATTTATTTATTCTTGCTTAAAAGTAGTATACAAAATTTAAAAATTATGTTACTAATTTGTATGGTTTATAATTAAGATAGCCTATTGTAGCTTTAGCATCAAAGTGTATTATTATTGCATTCAGTACATTATTAATGTATAAGGGGGGTGCGATAAAAATTGTGATCGAAAAGGGGGTGCCAGTATTGAAAGTTTGAGAAGCACTGCATTAATGTATGAACTGTTTTAAACTTGTTAATTATCACCATTTTCATATCTTATTCACTTTACTAACTTTTCCTTTATACATACTTATTCTTTATTGAGTTAATGCCATTGTACTGGAACAACAAAGGTTTTCTTCGGGCTTTGATAATTGCAAAATCATTAATAATATTATTATGATAAACTTCCATGGTAATGTCATTTTGAGTGCGTAGCTACATCAAACTAATAAGCTTTTCACTTTCCGTAATAGATATCATTTCAATCTTTAATCTCTTGAGGGCGGAAATGCTTCTCTCATGACTTGTTTGGTGGTGGTAAGTTTGCTGTAATTTAAAATTTTCCTCTCTTTTCGCGCACCAGCTTTTTGTTCCCTTGCCATTTGCCTAATGTGCCTAAGAGGAAAAGTGGCCCTGGACAGCCTAGGACCGCTGAACATTTGGTCGTGTGTCCTACAATAAGTGATTTTGATTGCGTTTTCGAAAAATATTGGAGAGCACATGCACTAATGGCATAGATCAGTGTTTCTCAAAGTGTGGGGCGCGCCCCCCTGGGGGGCGCGATGACCCTACAAGGGGGGCGCGAGCGTATCGAAAATTTAAAGATTTTTTTTAAAAAAAAATAACCGGAAAGAGAAGTAAAACAAAATGCTTTCTTCCATCATAAAAAAAAATACACACAACAACACTGACATAATTTATGTTTATTATCTGGCTTTTTTCCGTCATCAAATAGCTATCTTTGATCCCAAAACCAAATTAAAGAAAAAAAATATTTTGTTTTATTTGCTGTATTTCCTCAATGAGAGATTTTTTATTACGTTTTAACATAAAATATTAGAAAAATTCTAAGAAGATAAACAATTCATCACTGTAATTATTATTGAAATACTGTACATTAGTTGTGTAGAAAAAGAAAAGGAAGTCATGATTCCCTTTTCAGCCAGGCTGCATAGTACGTTTGCTAATCATTTGATTGACCTTCAATCTTATGGTATGGTTATTATCAATATTAGTTCCCTCCCAGCTTTTATGCGTTTGCTTTTCGCTTAGGGAAATTGTAAATAATTGAGTTTTGCGATATTTGGAAAAGAATTGATTGGTTTAACATTTCTGTAGGATAATTGAAAAGTGTCTGATTTGGGTCCTTTATTATGGTCTTGTACTTTTGAATCATTTTAGTTCAGTTTTATTGGATTTTTTCTCAAATCATCAAAGAATTGAATAGTCCTTGAAAGAAGGTGTAAGTATACTTTCTATAAATTAAAATATTCACTAGAATTCCGATTTGTATCGTGTACAGTAAAAATAATTCTAAACAAATGATTGGGGTGACTGAGTCCCCCCGCACTACCATTAATGTTAGTATCGAGTACGCGCCTGCTCCCGGGTTAAAACATTTTGAAGTGTTCTCGCTTTAAATGTTAAAAAGTAACACAATTATTCTTCATAGTAATTTTATATTCTTTTTCATAATTTAACATTAATTCTAAATGCTAATTGTGTGAGGTTTAAAATTACAGTTCTTTTAAACAGTTATTTACAATTATAGCATTTATCTAAAAAAAATCATTTTACATTTTTGTATACAATGTCGTGCACACAGTTTTACTCTCCTTACAGTTCAGCTATTATATCAAGAATAATGTTTTATTTTTTTTAAAAATGAACTCGTGCGAAGAGTCGGTGTTTCAGCCAGTATACGTTTGATGTATCAGTACTGAAGAAGGTATTTTATAAATAATTTCTTATTACTGAATTTGGCCGCGGTAGCCGAGTGGTATAGGTATCGGATCGTGGCTTGCCTTGTCACGAGTTCGAGCCCAGTACCACTAAAGACTCACCGTGTAGTTCAGCGATGCACGTTAAATCTGTTGAGAGTTGAAACGTTTTCCCGTTGGTGTGGTGTGGTAGTTAGGAGAGAGGGGTGCCAGCTCAGGTGTCATCCACGTCATGGTTCAAAATTACGTGGTCCGTCGTCAAAAGCCCTCGTGAAGCTGAACAGTGCGACGTTAATATTCAATCAATCAATCTTATTACTTAATTAAGAACAAGTTTAATAATTATTAGGGACTTCCACGGGCTTGTCTTGTAGAGGAAAGTTTTTCAAAGGAAGGTTTAATATCAGAAATTGACATTTAAAGAGTTATTTTTCGATATTTAGCTGAGATCTATATTTTGTCTTCAAGGCATCCACTGCAGAAAATCCGGTTTGAAAAAGGTAGGATGTTGAAAATGGTAATAGTATACGAAGTGCTTTTGTTTTCAGTACAGATAATTCCTCATCCACCTCTACCCAAAATTCAAAGAGCGATTTATTACAAAATTGCCTTTTAATTTTTCACTGGATGTGAAATCTATGAAGATTTCTTCTTCGAAAGTTGAGAGCCCTTCTGGAGTATCTTGAAATAGATCCCTAATCCATTCGTAACTTGGTACCAAGCTGTCCTCATCCAGAAAATACCTTTTAAAATTCTTTGCCAACATAGCTAAATGATTTTACATGTTTTAAAAACAACTCTCACATGTTGTTCTACAGATTTGTAAGTTTTAACACATATCGAGCTGGGGCTTTTTTTCCATCATTTACTTCAGTAGTGGTAAATCCAAAAGCTATTGTAACACGTTGTAATGAGAGAAGAATTTATTTTAAGTTCCAGTGGTGCTGTGAATCTTGTTGTAAAAGACGCTTGCTATTCAATTCTTTTATTTTGAGTTGCTAGAATGGTGCTGATAAGAGATGACTTGTACCTTATCCCTGTTCTTACTTCTTGATTTTGATTCATTAGCCAGATTAGGAAAATATTTTCTGTTCTGTTCGTTACGCAACTTGTGAAATGTATTTCATCAAGAAGCAATCAAAAACCGAGACACAATATCTTCCACCTTTCATATTAGAAAAGATTATTGATTTAGCATTTTTTCTTTACAGAAGTTAATGTATTTCAAGTCCACCAGAGTCAAACTTTTCGCTATTGCAATGACACTAGAAACTTCGTTTGGTGCTTCTTGTAAAGGTTTTGGTTGTTGTTTCTGATATAAGTTTTATTGTCTTGTGTGAATTTCGGAAAGGCTTGACTGTTTTTATTCTGATCTCTATGGTTTTAAATGCATGCAGATGGGGTAAATGTTTTATAGAAGTGTTTCATCCGGATTCATAAGAGGAAAATCCTTCCCACAGAAAGGATTGTTGGTATAAACGTAGGCAAATGGATTGTTTACGAGTCGGGGTGCCTGAAGAATGTCAATTGACTCGTAACATATAATTTCAAATTGCTGGAGATTGCAGTTGCAACTTATTTCAGACTTTTTGTTTTTCTTCAAATTACCATCAGCTGTTTTCATATACAGTTCTCTTAAAATTATATTGAGAACAATTGCAAAAGTATAAAAGCAATTCCCGGTGAAGAACTGTTCAATCATAGAAAAGCAAGGCAGCAAAATAGCCAAACACGCAAAAGTGATTGGAAAGGTCATTCTTGACGAGATTTTCAAGATTTTTCTCTCAGGTTTTTTTAATACTTCAATTCGCAAGACACGAACTCACAATGAATAAATCAATAATAGATAATAAAATAGATATAAATATGCCTTTGTTGCGCTTATTTTGCACCATTATTGGTCTACAACAGAGGTTATTTTATTTTCAAATATATTTATAGAAAAGTTGTTCTATTGTTGTACAGTTCTACGGAAACAATTGCGTTTTCCAATTGTTTTATCTAATTCTATTATTTCAAAGGTGATCAAATATTTCTTATCGATATGAGTTTCTATAAAGAAATTAAACTACATAAAACGTTTATTTTTTTAATATGATTATGTTATAACTTTTATAAGACAACCTTATAAAAGACAAAAAATATGATTCATAGAATATTGAAAAATATCACTTTTAAAATCTGACTTTTTAAAAAGGAAATCGTCACAGGAATTCATATTGCTCTTAAATATTAAAAAAAGATTTTTTTTTATTTTATTGAGACAAGAGTTTAAAATTTTGAAAAATGCTCCTATAATTCTCCGATCAATAAATCTAAATGTAAATTTTACAAAACTTTATAAATATGTAGAAAATAACACAAATATTGTATTATGAAGACACACACTGTAAAAAATTGAAAACACCATTTATCACATAAAAGATTCGGCAAATATTAAATGCTTTGTATCCTTTACAATTTATTAAATATTAAGCGAAAGAATTATGAGGCGTTAAGATCTAGATGACGGTTTTCCGCAGGTGTTGTAACTGCGGTGAACTAGAATGTGGTTTCCAAGCTTACTGGACCCATTCTAAACCAAAGATTTGGCCGTGGGGATCCACTAGTAAAATAACTTTATTTTAATGTAAAATTCTATATATTTGCAAATTTAACTTTGATCGTTTGAAAATGATAATTGAAAATGGGAAAATGATATCGGTAAATATTATATATGATATGTTTTGTAAATATTAACTTTAACAAAAGTGTAATTTGGGTTAGTAAGTTTATGAGCAAGAAGACCGTAATGGACTAAATTCATGATGGTCACATGATAACGGCAATCACGTGTTCCCCATTGATTAAAAATTGAAAATGCTTTCTGACACAATAAAAAATACATATTTACACTAATATAATTTATTTTTATCATCTGGTTATCATCAAAAATAAAAGATTCCACTTCAAACGCTCATTAGCCATCTTTGATCCTATAACCAAATTAAAAAGAATATTTTGTTTGCTTTGCGGTCAATATGAGAACGATGAGAGATTTTTTTCACGTTTCTTTTAACGATATCAAACGATGAGAGATTTTTTTATTACGTTTCTTTTAACCTAAAATATTACTTTAGCTGACCTTCGAACTGACTTGTATGGTTATCTCCGTCTTTTTTAGGGAAGTTGTAAATATATATAACATATTTCTGTTTCATCTTTTTCCATGTGAAAGAGTTTTATGGTATATGGATAAGCATGAGTATTCTGAAACATATAATGCATAATGAAAAACGTTTTACCGAATTATTTTTTAGAACATGCTTCACTTTCCCCATGAACAATTTTGTAGTTTTGATTGCTGTGTTGTACGACTTATGGCTTATAAGTGTAAAAAACAGAACATTAAAAACATGGGCATCTGTGATCCCTATTAAAGGAAGTTGAAACTGATGAAGCAATTGAAGAACCTACTGAAATAATGCATATTAATCAATATATAGCGAAAGTAAATATCAGAAAAGCGTTAGACGTGAAACGTTTGAGTTGATTTGAAATTTTCAAATGCTGCCTTAAGATTCCTATGAAGAAAACTATGAAGCCATAATGTAGCACTTCGCCTTGTCAAAAAGACACAAGGAAGAAAAAGTCCAAATGCTACTTGTAAATCATCAAACAACAACAAAACTACAAAAACGTGAATAAAATATGACAGTTTAGCTGGAAAATAACGTTCCTGTGTTGTTAGCGAAAAGTGTCTGGGATTTATGTGCTTTAATAAGGACACGCACATTTGGAACATTTTCTTTAGTTTTATTGGATTTTTTCTCAAATTTTCTAAGAAAAATTGAAAAGTCCTTGAAAGTAGGTAAGTATAATTCCTCTTAGTTAAATTATTCACTGGAATTGTGATTTTTATCGTGTATAGTAAAAATAACTATAAAATAAATTATAGTTTTAAAACAAACTAAAAAACACGCTTTTATAGTGAATCGAACTAAAAAGTAAAAAAAAAAAATATTACTTAAAAGTAACACATACAAAATTTAATACTTATCTTGTTAATTTGTACAGTTTATAATTATGATCGTATTGTAGCTTTAGCGCCAAAGTGCATTATTATTGCATTCAATACATTATTATTTTTAGGGGAGGTGCGATAAAAATTACGATTGAAAATTGGGTCGCCAGTAGTGAAAGTTTGAGAACCACTGGTGTAATTAACTAAATTATACAATAACTTCCAATAAAAAGTACGCCTCCAATGAGGATGATTTTTTTTCACATTTCGAGAGCTTATAATAATCGCCGGTATCTTGAGCTTTAATTCCAGTGGTGAGTTTCAAACAAACACTTCAAAATATTAACGAGTAAAGTTTAATAATGTTGTATTAAACTTTATCAGACTTAATTATAGCTTCAGAGATTGTGTGCTATTAAAATAAAATTATATGTGTAATAGGAATTTCAGACTTAAATTAATATTTATGATGATAAAAATAATATTTTAAGTTTAATTTTAGTAAAATTTAATATCTAAAAGCGGTATATGATATTTGGTTCATTTGTTAATTAAAATCGAATGCATCTTCATATTAACTTATGAGTTTAATATTTAGTTATTTCTTAATGTATTGAAAATCAGAATCGTATTTGTGTTCCTTAACACAAACATAATTAAAATATAATGGATCTGTTTAGTAATACACATAAAAAATATATTAAACTTCATTTTTTTCTTCATTTAAAATTGAAGATTATAAAGATAATATTTTGCTTTTTTATTAAAAATAATAAGTACATTTTCCATGAGAAACCCTGTTTGTGTAATCAATATAAATATGAACTCTTATTTTTTGTCGTGTAAGATACTCCAAGGCAGGATTTCACGGACCAAGGAGTTTCATAAAAAAAGAAATTTAAACTGTTTGTGAGGAAAAAAATGTTAATTTTTATTTATAATGGCGATTGATCATTAGATTTTGAAATTCCAGTTCTTATAGTTCAAAACAAACCATTGCAGTAATATTATTTGCGTATGAATTGCATGAATTATACGCACAAATTAATCACAAAATTAATTTTTTAAATTTAAATTAAGTAATTCAAATTTGTATATTGATGTTTCTTTAGTAAATAGCTTATTTGAACTATCTTATATTTTGCATGGATGTAAGAATTTTTATTGCTTATAATATGAATCATGTTATGTGTTAATATAATTTAATTAGTTAAAAAAAGTTCATATATTCTTGCATCATACCTTTTCCAACATTAATCAGTTTTATATATAACTAGCTGGTATACCCGTTCTTCGCACGGGTGAATCGAAAAATTAAACAATACAGATCGAAGGATAAAGAAGTTTTTAATGAGTTAATTTTACGTGAATTGCAAATTAAACAAACAAACAAAAAAACTTTTTGCATATCTTAGCTGAAAAAAAAATCATATTTGTTAAATTTTAAGTCTGTAGAGATGTAATAGCTGATAAAAAAGATTTTCTTTTATTTATTGCGCCCCCGTAATTCCCTCGTGGGTCGATTTTTGAAAAACCTTCCTAAGCTTGATCTCTGCTCAGAAAAAGTAACATATTGTTACAAATTCTGTGTAATGAATGCTTAAAATAGTGTAAATAATTTATATCTGGGTATGTAGTACGCTAATATTACTTTCTGTTGTATTTATTTTATGTTAAAATTGTAATATTCGAAAGCAACGCCGTTCCGTAAAATATAATGTCAATTCAATGGAAACAGCGAAATGTTTGCGATAGAGTCAAGTTGGCATAATTTTTGGCGACTCTGTTGGCAACTTGGGGATTGATTGAACGAGGAAGAAGTTAATATGCTGTAGTGCCACCTGGTGGGGAGCTGCAACAAAGAGGATAACACAAAACCTTCTCCACAAAAATATATAGACATGCCAGTTTTCATAGTGATCGGTTGAATGGTGTTGGAGTGAAGCGAGGCCATATATACACACATCCATATATATAGATCAAATGTATCATGTATAATGATATTTATGTGGGAGTCCGAATAAATCTTTGAATAAAAATCAGACTCTTCAGAAGGCGGGATTTTAGATTGGCGAGGTGGGTTGTCTAGGGGTAGGCATTTAAGGGTGAGTGATGAATTAATTGAATCAAAGTCATTTAAAAACACAGATACTTTATTTAAGTAAAAAAGAATTTATTTAAAGTTAAAGGGAAATATTTACAAAAGGGGATATTTACAAAAAGAAAGACATGCAGGAATTAGGTTAATCGAAAGTTGAGTTATACCTTTAGAAAAAAAAAGACGGGGAAATAAACTACCTTTATCATTCTTGGACGTTAGGACTGGTGGTACCGCGCAGGGCGCGAAATGCGCTAAAGACGTGACGTGTTGAACAAGCGGTGGTTAGTAGGCCTCTGCCGAAAAATTATTCAAGCCGGAGCTACGAGAGCTCACTAGACGGCGCTGCTTCGGAATGCAGTAATAAATAAAATTGAGATTAATGGTCCTTTGAAAAGGATATGACTCAACCTTTTAACAGAATGTTTCAAAGGGAAAATCCTACGTTTATAATGTATAAAGATTTTCCACATTAAATTTTATTTGATGCAAGTGCGTATGTTAAATGTGTTCATAAAGGACCGTATCAACAAAAAGAGTTTACTCGTAGTCAAAATGAGGTCCTTTGTTTGCAGATTAAAAACAAAGTAGACCGTTGAAAAAAAAATTGTTTAAGAACTTATAATCGAGTGTAAGTCATGAGAGAAACATCCAGATCTTCAATATGATTTGGGAAAAAGTCTTGAATGCTTTTCGGAAATTGACCAATATTTATACGTTATGGGAAGAAAAATAATAAAACTTCTCAGCACACGTAATCCAGTAATGGTGAAGAAATTGTTGTAACCCATGCTCAGCTTACCAGACTAAATACCATTATTTAAAAGATTCAGATGATTATATCCCCAATCTTCATTCCCAAATCAGCAATACTTTTCTTTTTATGATAGTATTAGATTAACCAAAAAGTAATTTAAGGAAGATAAATTTTAAATTATTTACAGAGAGGAAGAAATGAAGGCATGCTTAAAGTATTTGTTGCATTTATCTCATGGATTTTTAATCTAGTTTATGTTTTAAAAACAGTTAAAAGGTTTGGAATGAAGCGTAAAATCTACTTAACGATTATTTTAGAATTACACTAATAATAATGAATAGAAAATAAAATAAATAGAAATTATCTCTAAGCATTTTTATTATTTAAAAATACGTTGCAAAGTAGTTGGAAAAAAGCTTGATATTTTATAATAGAATATCACAGTGGACGAATTGGTTGAAAATAAAAGTCGTGTTTAAATATTTTCTGTTAGAAGCTTAGTTCTGGGTACTAGTTTTATATTTGAATAGCATTTTCAGTAAAATAAGCAATCAAAAATAAACAAAGCGTTTTCTATGTCAGTTTTGTTCTTATTCAAACGAATAATTTGGTAGTGTTTTTCTCCCCATTAAGAGGAAATGGGATGCAAAGTGCTGAAATTTCTACTTTTTGTTTGATGTTTATGAAAATTAGGAGAATAGTTTCCCAAAATGTTTTTATAAAAGCTTTTTGTTACCTGAAATTCAAAGTAATATTGTAAAATTCCAAATCAAAATTTATCGCATAAGAATTTTTTTTTAAAAAAAATTATATCATTGATAGAGGAAGGGCAAAAAAAAAAAAAAGTTTTTAGCATATTTTTTTCTTTTTCTGAAAACAAATTTACACATAAATATGAATCATAAGTTGAGATGTGAATCTAACTTATAAAGCTAAGTACTAAATAAATTTATTATACGAGGGTAACTCTGAAATTGTTAAGATACGCGTAGATGAGAAGTTACTAACAAAAATTTACGTTATAGTTTGAAAATACAACTTTTTTTCAATACAGCAGACGATTTTTTTACTGTCTTCAAGCTGTTTAGTGTAGAATAAATTTTAGACAAAAGAAAACGGAGTTGATGCGAGAACATTATCGGGCTATGATTTTTCATGATTTTAAAGTAGGATTAAATCAAGACAAATGTGTTCAATCGCTGCGTTTAGCATTTGGTGATGAATTCCCATGTCATTCTAATGCAGCGATCCTCAACCTGCGGCCCACCGAGCCTTTTAAGTGGCCTGGTCATGGTCCATTGCTCTGAGAAATTTACTTACTTAAGAAGATTGTATTAAATATTTGGTTGGAAATTATCTGTCAAGAAATCAAATATATCAATTTTGCTTTTTGCTGTTGGTGTCGTCCGGGTACGAATTGATATTCTTTTTCTATTTGGAACGATTACGGTTAGTGATAACAGACAACAGTGGAGTAGCGACAATTTTATGGGTGCAACTAATTTTTAACTATCTTTCCTACCTTACAAGAGAAAAATATTCGAATAAAATATATCGTTTCAAGACAATTGGGAGGTTGACTATTTTGTAGAGAAAAACAAACATGGATCAGTAATTGTTTGATTTGTCACGAAAGTGTTGTATTTAAAAAATACCAATCAACCGGAATCATTCAATGACACTTTTTCTCGAAGATTTCTTTCAAGAGTTCTTTCTTGAATAATCTTTGCAACAGCAACAAAGTGTTTTGTCAGTGGCAATATCACAGCGGTAACAAAGACATCCTATGAAGTTTATTATATTATTGGTAATTCTGTGAAACCGTTTACTGATACAGAAATTGTGAAGGAGTGCTTTTTAAATGCTTCTAATTTAGTGTTAGTGACAAAAATCAAAATATATAATAATAATAATTAAAAAAAACAGCAGTTATATAAAATATTTTGATCAATTTTCAGCAGTTTAAATTTCCAATGCTTTCTTGGTCTAAAACCATTTCTCTCCCCTTCCCTCATTTATGCTCATGTTGCGGCCCATATGAAATAACTAACATATGTATGCGGCCCACGTGAAGTAACTAACATATGTATGCGGCCCAGCAGTAAGAAAGGTTGAGTACCCCTGTTCTAATGTATTCAGATGTTTTAAAGAATTTTACAGAGGTCGTAATTCTCTTCAGGATGAAGAACACACAGGAAGGCTGCTGTCCGCAGTAATCCCAGATTATGCGTCTGCAATACGAAAAATGTTAAAAAAGGATAATTGCAGCTCCTACCACATGATACAAAAGGAACTTAACTTTGGATCCGCAGCCATACACAAAATTATTCCTGAAGAATTGCATACGAAAAAAGTGGTATATATATATATATATATATATATATATATATATAGTTTGCCGTTGGATTCTCCATAATCTAACTGAGCACCAAAAAGAAGAGTGTGTCAAAATCAATGAAGAAACCTTTATATTGCTAAATGGTGGTGGATACAGCATTATTTCTAAAGTTGTAAGGGTGATGAAACTACATACAGTTTTTTGACTTCCAACACGTCAAGGAAGCAAAATAGGGGTCTTTGAAGATGATCCCACGCCGACAAATGTGAAAAGACAAAGAGCTATGGAAAAAGTATTGTAAGCCGTTTTCCTCAGATGTACGGGATTTCTCAAAGGCATCAAGTTAGAAGGACAGAAGACAGTGACAGCAAAATGGTATAGCACTAAATGTCTTCCAGAAATTCTCCAAGAAGTGAATGCTAAGGGACTAATGCTTCAACATGACAATGCATCTTCCCATACAGCCGGGTTAACAATTGAGTTTCTTAAACAAGAACAAATTAAAGTGATAGAACATCCACCGTATTCTCCGGATTTAGCTATGTGTCGCTTTTGGTTATTTTTTAATGCGAAAAAGAACTTACATGGACGTCGTTTTCATTCAGAAGAAGAGATTGATGTGGCTATAAATACATTTTTTCTTCAATTCCAAAAAAGGAATGGTTTGAGGCATTCAATAGGGGGAAAATTTGCTTACAAAAGTGCATTGATGCTGGAGGAGACTACTTTGAACACTCCTAAAATTTTGTAAGTATAACTTTAAAAACCTATGTTTATCTCAAAAATTTTGGAATGACCCTCGTACACAGTATAGTTCAAAGTTAAATGGTCACAGTATATATATAATATATGCAGATATACCTAATAAATTTATTTTATTTGCGAGAAAGTTTTTAATTGCTTTTCCTAGAGAGAAAAAGTTTCAGCGCTGTTGCTAATCACCAAAAAAAAAAAAAAAAAGTGGACGCTCTAACCAAAAAGATTCAAGGTTAAACCTGACAAGATTGATGCCAAATGCTGAAAATTTGTTTTTGAAGCACCAGATTTGGCAAAGTTACAAAATTTGTTTGTTGATCAATTTTTTTATGCATTAATTAAATTTTAATTTAATAAATATACGTATCTTAAGTTTTAAACACTATATTTCCCTACAGTTAGAAATATAAAACTTTTAAAGTAAGTAGGTCCATACCAGCTGTCAAAAAGCCATTTAAGTTCACAAATTTGCAAAAATTCAATATTAGATAAGCAGGGTCCAAAGCCGAAAAACATGGCAAGGGATCTATGAGACAAAAAGTTTGGGTACCTCTGATATAGCCGAATTAACACTTAAAGCAAAATCATCGCCTCCAATCAAGCGAACTTCAGTACCAAGTAGTAAGGTAATTCGAGGGAAGATGCCAGTTTTTTAATAGTACTTTAATGCGTCTATAGATAGCAATACTGGGCCACTTGTGTGAAGAGTTTAGTCCACCGTTAAGTGTGGCTTGTAAATTTATCTGAATTAACCGTCTTTAATCGCGGTGTTAATTTTGGATCTTGTGAACATTTGAAGTAGTGAGCACAGCTTTTATTATATTCCGTTCCTCATATTTAAAGTTCATAAACGTACTTATTTTACATAAACAAGTTATTAGTAATCTGAGTTACGCATTATGTTACTCGTACAATGTATGTACAGGTGGCTAAAACACTGTAGCAAATAAGGAAATAAGCGTGTGTGGCATTTCTCCCCTATACTTGGGGGAAGACGTCACGATTCAGAAATAAAGGAAATATTTAGGAAATGTTTTGGTTTTTTTAAATTTGCAACATTTTGTATACTGTCGTATAAAATATAAATGCAGTTAATAATTATTATTATAATTAATGATAATTAAATGCAATTAATGATAAGTGGTCTATCACCATCGGTTGCCTCCACCAGTACAGAACACGGGAGCACAGCCCTATTCCTCTGGACAGAAAACGCAAACCAACCGGGTGGACAAAAACTAACATCTGAAGTCTTAACTGAATCAGTTCGAGCCCAGTACCACTAAAGACCCGCCGTGTAGGGCAGCGATGCACGTTAAATCTGTCGAGAAAACGTCCTCCCGTTGGTGTGGTGTGGTAGTTAGGAGGGGTGCCAGCTCAGGTGTCGTCCACGTCAACCATGGTTCAAAATTACGTGGTCCGTCGCCAAAAGCCCTCGTGTAGCTGAACAGTGCGACGTTAATATTCAATCAATCAATCAATCAATCAATCTTAACTGAATCAGAGAGGAGAGAAACTATGTGCCGGAAAAGGCCAGAAGAAAGCTAGAAAAGGCACACGTGTAAGGTCAAAATAAAATAACTAGAAACCTTTGAAGAAATAGAAGAAAAAGAGACGTGTCAGTTTGTTATCCTCAACCGAAGAAATTCCTCTAGATACCAGTGGTGACAGTTTTGATGAGGATAATAATGAGAGAGAGAGACCATTTTTGTGCTGTGCATAAAAGGTACTTTTATTCAAAAAAAAAAAGATCCCAAGTGTGAGACTGGATTCAGTGCATCGAATGCAACAAATGGTTGTACGAAGATTGCAATGATAATCATTTGCACAGAGTGGAATGTTGTGTAGGCTATCATTAGAACTTGTACTGTTATTATTTTTAGCAAGCTAATTATGAAAGAATTTAATTTTTTTCTATAGTTATTGTTGCTTCATATTTAATTTTGTAATGTTTGCCTTATTTTTTATTTACTATGGTGTGTTGTTGCATCTTACTCCATAACTGGTGCCATCTTTCTCCATATATGGGAAACATGCCACAACTGAATGAATTTCTTTAACATTCAATTTCTTATTTATTTTCCTACTAAAAAGAGAAATAACTTGTACATATAACCAATTAAATATTGAAAAATAAAGTGTATTTTTTTCATGGTCTTGTTATTTCAATTTTCAATGTACTAATTGAAAAATTCTTAAATGTGGCAACTTCCCCTGATTTACCTTACATGAATAGTCAGTAGGATAGATTATAATATAGATGATTATGGAGATAATAGCAAATGTTTGTGGATTAAATATTTCTACACTTGTGACTTTCTGAATTATAGTTGAGTAGCTACTGGAAGATCTTGGAGAATATCTCTTTGTCAAGTTTAAGAGAGATTGCATCTAATTTCAGATAAGTACCCATAAATACCTTTTAGCTAGTCTTTTCCGCATGTCATTTGTTTAGCTCTAAGTTCAATTAAATTAAAGTAAAGTACTGCAAACACTGATAAGTACTGATTTCGCACATCAAATTTAATTTCTTCTGAATCAATGCTGCGTTCAGATCACCCCTTCCATCCTGAAATAATAACGATTAGAGCAGGGAGGGCGAATTAATGACACGCGACACAGTATTTTGGGCACTCCACCGTTCAGAATAACAAAGTTCACTATGAAGTATCACGAACAAACGTGAGTAATCAGTCGCAGGGTGGCAGGGATTTGATTCCAGACGCATTTAACTATTTGAAGAAGCTGGTTTATGCCATTTTAAACACATTTTCATCTACCTATGCTTGTGAATCATTATTTTCAGAGATGAATAACATTAAAGATTTCCTTAGAAACCTTTTGGCAGATGACACTAATTCAGCATGTATTCTGCTAAAAGTAACATCTTACAATCCTAATATAGGTTATTTGTAATCTAATCTGCAACAGCAGAGAAGTCACGTTAATGTTACTTAAACATTTACTAATATACAGTGCACAGTAAATAAAGAGTTTTGAGTTGTTAGTATTTAGTTTTATTATTTTCTCAATATAATCACAAGTCAAAATTATTTGAAGGCACGTCTATACCTCATCAAACATTTCTTCCAAAAAAATGGCACGTTGATCCATTAAGGTTTGCCACCCCTGTGAATTAGAGTGTGTGTGATCTCTACCTCAACCAACATTAAAGGAGGAACCCGATAATTTCTGCATATAAAAATTATATCATTATATATTTTCTTAATATTATTGTTTATTGTTTCTAAAAGAAATTGTTATTTTTGAATAAAACGTTTTTACTGATGTAGTTATCTTTTTATATTTCTCATAAAATAATCACATTAAGCACACAAATTACAATTTAGTTTCATATTTAAACAAGTAACTTGTGTCACAAAATACTCACTTGAAATGCTACTTAAACGTTAAGAAAGAAAGAGATATCAAATAAGTCTGAACATAAATGGAGAATAGAACTTCAATGCATCGATGTGGTGTTTTCTAATTATATTTCGAAACGTTTTAAAAACCGTTTGTAAGATATAATTTCTTGAAAATTAAATTGGAGAATTCTCATGCCTCTCTAAATATTTTATCAATACAACAGGACAGTTAAAACGCAATCAATAATAAATAAATTAGTTTATATAAAAAAATCAAGATTACACATTAATCACACACACAAGACTTTTGAGAATCAAATACAAGCATATCTGGAAGGCTGCCTACCAAAAGCAAAAAATACATCCAAGTTGCCTGAATGTTGTATACTGTTGTAACAAGTATACTGAATGTTTTATAAAATATTTATGTCAGATAAGGTCACGTGATATCACCGTGAAAAATAAACGAGCCAACCCAGGAGACTTATCCCCACCATTGAAACAGGTGAAAAATAGACATCATCTCATTTTCTGAGTTAAGGGGAACGTGCCTAATAGTGTTTAGACGGTGTTTGGCTAGGGTTAGCGTCACGTGCACGTTTTGCGACGCAACAGCATTCCTCCTCTCCCCTAGAGGACCTGAATAGAATCTTAAGGGGACATGGTACCACTTAAGCAAAAATTTATAACTTAAGGATTTTCAAAAATTTTTTGGTTGCTTCCTATGTGTGTATACTATGTAAAACAGATTTTGTGTTCAAACTTTCATAAAAAGCTAACCATTTAATTTTTTAAGGAAAAAACTTAAAATTTGTGAAGTGATTATATAAAATGCTACTCCACCTACAAAAATTGATGTACACGCATAATTTGATTTACAAGTACGTCAAACTATATATAAAAAACTTTGGTATGGGTTTTGTCATAGCATGATTGGTATTCGTACAATTTTTCTTTTTTATGAATTCTTATTGAAAATTCCTTAAAGAATGTATAAATTCCGAGTTCAATTATTTTTTAAAAAAATAAGAATTGCTTTGATTTAAAAATACATACCAACCTTTGTTCCATGTACTATTAGCAATAGGTAAACAAAAAAAAATCAAAGCGTTAGGTACAATAGAAAAAAAGCCTTAACATTTTAAATAGAGACAAACTAGTTATTTTATCTTTTTGAGATAAGTCAGTTTAAAGTTTTGATTTTCCATAGGAATGTGAATAAAAACGAACGTAAAAGCTAACATAATGTTGTATTTTTTAAGTTTAGAGGTTTCAAATTTTGTGAGATTATAGAAAAGTATACAAAGAATAATTTAGGCTAAGAAAATTAGATTTGATTTTTTGACCGATTTTTGTCAAATGAATCGTACTGTGTACTCTTAATACCATTATTTTAAGCTTAAATTCCATAACGACAATAATAATCTATTGAAAAGGAATGCATGTTGTTATCTAAGTTAGCATTAGTGAAAATTTTAGCGGTTCTTTAATTCAAAATGAAATTAAATATTTTATTAATGATATCCTTACTACGTTAATTTATACAATTTTACTTTAAGTTCCACAACTATTTAAAATTGGTGAAAAAAACAGTAACAATGAGCTGACTAATTGGTTTTACTTTATGTCGCAATCTAAAATGCAAAACGAAGTCTGTTGCCAACGGACCACGTAAATTTGAAGGACTGTCAAGTGACGAGGACAATAACTGAGTTGGTACCCATTCACAAAACTTACTCACCACGCTAATGGTAGAACTTTGAGCCATGACAGATTCAACGAGCACCATCCCCCGTACATAGTCTTTTTTAAATGGAAAAAGGGGTTTTATATCAAAAACTCGATATCACCGTCTACAATTTCACGACCATGACTATTTGGCTACCATTGTAAGGGCTCCCCCCTCTTGTGCCCTTCTCCTTGATTATCAGCGTGAGCTAGAAGTGTAGGAATAACGGAAGAACTAGAAGCTGCCCTGATCTTAATTTGACTTTATTAAGATTTTAAAACTTAAACTTCTAACATATTAGATAATAATATTTGTGAGAGAATCTACGGTGGCTAAACACACAATATATATAATACTGAAATAACGTAACCCGGACCGTTATCAATAACTAACTCGCCTAAGCTCAATTTCAATATTATCACAGATCCTGACATTAAATAGTCACTCCTATCTTAATGTCTATTGACCAATCCAATCTTACTGGAAGTTGCATATTTACTGGAGTGCAATGGTATGCACCTTGACCTAATAGCTCTATGTCACGAATAACTTCTGTTAGCTGTCACTTAATCTTTCCAAAATCTCTTCACGCTTGAATCATTGATTATCATAACATTCCTCAAATTGCCACCCCGCTTACTCTAACTTCTGATATTTAATTCTTCCTGATTTGCATCTTTCCTTCACGCTTCACTTCTTGGGTTTGGTTGGAAAAGAGTTGTCATTAATTCTGGCCCCAAAGTACCCAAATGACATGTTAATGAAAAGACGCGTGAGCCCGTCACCCCATTGCAAAAAGAACAACGAATGAATGAGTGAGTGAATATTAACGTCATCTTATTTAGCTACACAAGAGCGTTTGCGATGGACCTCGTAATTTTGAACCATGGTCAAATGATGAGGACTACACCTGATCTGGCACCACCTCTCCTAACTACCACACGACACCAATGGGAGGACATTTGATCTCCAACAGATTTAATGCGCATCAGCCTCTCTACACGGTGGGTTTTCAGTGGCACTATGCTCGAACTCGCGACAGACTGGTCACGAGTTCGTCACCTCATAAAACAATGAAAGAGATGAACAATGGTGTTAGTTTTATTTCACGAATCATTCCAGAAAAAAGTTCATTTGAAATTTTGACAATGAAGGTTTTTTTAAATACCTTCTTAAAAGGCAGGTTTATTAACAGCAATTACTTTTTTTATTGTATCAGATGAATTAAAGCAAAAGCAAAAGAAACTTATACCTGATTTGTTTTACGAATATTTGTATAATCTCAATATTCATTTAAAAACAACATATGCAATTGACATTGACATATACTTCTTTCAAAAATAGTAGAAATGCAAAAAACTAAAGAATATTTTGCTCGAATATTAGGAAACGATTGCGTCACTAAAGTCAATTGAAGGAATCGGAATTAAGAAAAGAATTAAAGTTCACACACACAATCGCCTTCTATCCAAGGCTTAAAAGATCTTCGAAAAGATCAAAGAAAGACGCATGTTTAGTTTGATTGGATCATCCGAGAGCAAAGATTTTTCTTCACGCGACAGAAGGTAATGCGATCTGCTCTGCCAACACGGCCACGCAATGGAAGAAATGAGTTTAGAGTAAACGAATGGCAACGTGTTTGCCCGAGGACATTCGTGCCCAGACTCTAGAAAAGAGCAGTTTTGTTTTTGTTTTCAAGAAGGATAGGATTTTTATTGGACTGTTAAGTAGATGAGAGAGAGGATGTTTAGCTGATTCTACTTGAAGAAGCTCTGTCGTGCATTCTAATAACATTGACAAGACAATCAGGGATTTTAGATTTTATCAATTGCATCTGTAGCTTAAGTAACAACTTTCCAGAAATTGCTCTGGATTTCCAGGAAAACAATTTATAAGGATCATAGGATTGTGATTCAGTTCATTTTATTGGAAATATTTCTTCAATTTGTAGCTATCGAGTAATAAACATGTTAAGAATATTGTACCTAAAAAAGTGGAAAAATTATCTCTTGCATATAATGAATTATTTGTGCCCATAAAATAAAGTTCATTAATCCTGCAAAATAAGAAATAATCATAAACACTTGCTTCATTTTCCTGATTTCTAGTGTTTGAAGAATATGGTGATGTTACCTTTAACATTTATATAACGTTTGAGAAAGTTTGTCTTTTAATTCATAATACTGGGGGGAAGCATTTTGTTATTTTAGATCTGTTACCTCTTTGGCTAACTTTTGATCTCAAATCCAGAAATAACAGCAAGTGTTTTCTATCACGTTAGCTTTTTCAGCTAAAGGGCAGCCTTTGTCTCGTCATTCAAAATGTGGATACAATGGAAAATAAAGGTAAAACTAAACAAATATACTGTTCACAAAGAATAATTTTTTTCAAACAAATTTAATTAGTAGTTTTACTCATACATCGATATATATATATATGAAAGAAAAATTTTTCGAATATAGTCTTTACTGGAGTGTTTAATTTGAGGATATTCTCCCTTGAGGCTCCAACAAAAGCCAACCGTCTTATCCATATTTCATCGACTTTGATCCTGTGTCTCCATGGCCTTCAAACCTTGGTGAAATCGCTCATACTGTTCACTTCTGACTTTATCAAGAGTTTTCATGAAGTCAACAAGATGGTTATATAAAAAATGTTATTTGATACATATGTTGCAACCAAGCATTTCTCTAAAAAGTTGCTAGATATTTTCGGTGTAATTCTGTGCTCAAATATTTGCAAGAAATTCTTCGACAATATTTTTTGTTCGACAGCCAGATTTTAAAATGTTGTCGTTCTTCCGAGAAAATTTTCAGCTTTAATCAACTGCTGAATTTGTGTACCATGAAATATATCAGGCTAGGAAATGCCGAAATGAGAAAATTGAAAAAGTTCCCTTCAGTTGAAAAAGCTTTAATAAATTGCTTTATGAGATCCAGTTTTATAAGCAGAGATGGAAATTTGTTAGTTTTGTCTACAAGTGGCTGATGTAAAATATTAAAATCACAAAATTTCAGGTCAGATCTTGGGGTCCAATTTGAATACACCAAAATCCTCTCATTCACTTTGTAAGGATACTTGGTGAATCCGCGTTGTTGGTCTAGGAGGAAGCAGTCCATTTTAAGATCAACACAGGTGATTCCTTGAACTACACCGATGGGCCTATTTTTAATCTCTTCTTTAAAATATCGATGATTAATAGTCATTCAGTTTCGTTGTAGGGTGCCATTCCCAACTCTTCCATTAAACTGTGTAAGCATTTTATGGTGACATATAAATTCCATCATCACTTCAAAAGTAATGTAGAAACTCATTTTCTCTCTTGATTGAAAGTAGGATACCTGAGATCCTTTTTTAAGCCATTTGTTTTTACGCAGCGCTTCTTGCTTACAGTTCTTAAATATTTTGGGTGGGGAGGAAAGGGGTAAGAGGTATCTCCAAATTTAAATCTCGTGTCAAATCATTCAACTTATTCAGCTCAAATCCCTTAAGATCAGAATCTTCTACAATTTCAAAATCGTCTTGTTGGAATCCTTTTGATCGTCTCCAGACTCCTAACCTGTGTTTCTGAAGAGCCTAGTTTTTTGAAAACTGGCACTGGGACTTTATTTGTGAATGGAGCACTGGGACTTTATTTGTGAATGGAGCACTGGGCGTATGGTTGAAGATAAACAAGTGTGCTTTCTTTTATATTTATTTCACTTGATGTGTCCTGAAGTTCACATTTTACAGAGGTAACAATCACTTGAGTGATCCCTGAGTTTTCACCAAATCATAGTTATAACAAATGGAGATTTATCATGCGATTTTTTCGTCCACATCCAAAAGATCTTCACACACTGTTTGTAAATTTTGTAAGAGGTCTATGACTTATCGTGGCCGCCAATTTTTACTATAAGAGGACTTGGTATCCCCAAAATGACAAACCTATTGTTTTTTTAAATTTTTATTTAATCTTATTCTTTGCATTATTATCTTTCGATTGATATATCACTTGTGAATGTCGGAAAGTTACAAGTTGAATAAAACTTCATTTGAAAACGAATTCGGCAATTCAGCCACGCCTCCTTTTTAGAAAAAAAAGCTAAAAAAAAAGCGTTTTGATAAAGGAGTGCGTTCTCAAAATGCTACTCCTTCCACAATTATTTACCAATCACTTCCATTTTTTTTCTGCGTGTTATATGTAAAGCATGTATTAAAATTAAGGATCCATTTTGCTGTAAACTGAATACTTTTTCTAAATAAAATTAAAATGTAAGAGATATTGGCCTTTTTTTTTCATTTAGCATGCATATCAACATTTTATTTTTTTTCTCGAAAATGAATTAAGTTATTGTAAACTCGACCCCTAACGTTGTTCAGAACATCCAGAAGAATATTACAAAAAGTTTCAGGTCAAAAAAATTAATAATGATAGAAGGAGTAGAATTTTAAAATTTTCCAAATTTTCTTCAAAAAAATTAAAATTTTTAAAATTGTGTGAATAATATGCGAAAAATTATTTCATCTCGAATCATTTTCTGGTATAGAAACATTATATAAAATGCTAAAATATAATTTTTAAATACGTAAAAAAAGAAAGTTGTGTTCAAAGGGTACCAAGTCCTCTTAAAATAAGTAAAATAGACTTGCCAAGCAAAGGTAATGATGTTTGTCTTTTGATTGGGAACGGTAAAACTGCCAGAAATATGATCAAACAAATCTGGGCTTGTTAAGCTCTTACGACACAGACTAGCCGAAGCAAGCTTAAGAAAATGTTTCAGCTCATCTATAAGCATAAATTGTGAACAAGAACTCAGACTCTACGGCGGAATGCACTTCACTGTATCAGCGAGACGTATAACATCTCACTAAAGCAGTGTTTCTCAGACTGGGGGACGCACCCCTCTAGGGGGCGTCATAACCCTACAAGGGGGTGCGAGCACATTGAAAAGTTGAAAACAAAAGGTTATTTATTCAAAGAACTTATTAATTTTCTGAAAGTAAGTAAACAAAATACATTTTGACATAATAAAAAAACACATTTACACTGATATAATACACTTATAAATATATCAGTACTGCTCAATGCATTTAATTAATTTAACAATATTAAATTAAGAACGTTTAACAATTACCAGTAACTCCATGGGTTCTTCATATGTAAAATTATATGCAGAATTAACACTTGATGATTTGTCCGGTTTAAAATTAATTATTTCAGTGCCGATTACAAATTACGCGATTCGCTCCCCATACCACCGTTTAATACGTAAACGAGCGTATGTGGTGTATTGGGGAAGGGGGTAGTAAAGGAATAAATAAGCAAATCCTCTGAAACAAGTAAATTCTTCGCAAACACTGTCAAGGTAATTTTATTGCATTCCAGAGTCTTCGGAATAATTCTATGGATAGCAGTTCACAGAAAAGATCGTACTTAGGGAAGAGGTATATATACGTCCGGGCAATTAACGCTCTAGCTGAGCGAGACGTTTATATACGCCGACAGCATTTAAAAGGTTAAAGTCGAATTGTAAGTTTAGTGTCAAAATATAGTATTATTGAATTTAATACATTGTTATTGTGTGTGGGGGGCGAGGAAAATTATGATTGAATATTGGGTCGCAAATATTGAAAGTTTGAGAAGCACTGCACGACAGTATCTCTAGGGATTGCATTACCAATATACCGGGATACCGAATAACGGTATTTTGAGCTATTTGTACAAATTTGTAATACCGGTATTCACAAGTTTAAATACCGTTTTTTTCGGTATTTATTTTAGGAATTTTTTAAATTGCCTTCACTATATGGTAAGGGACCATCAACATGGAAAAATAGTGTACATTATTGTTTTTATGTCTCCCTAATGGGTGAAATTAATTAGACTGTGAGTATAAAGTTGCATCATACAATTAAGAGAAGTGATGAAATATGTGAATCATCCAAGGAGACAGGACAAAACTATCCTATTACAGCTCAGAGTGATACTGTACACGTGCAGGATTCGTAGCCTTATATTCGTATCTGAGAAAACAAGGTTGTAGTTGTGAAGAAAGTGCATAATATTTCGATATTTTTTAAATTGGTGAGTTTGTTATTCACTGTTGATACAGTCAATTGATGTTTTATATCTTTTAAGATCCCACTTCAAAAATTTGTAATATTGCCACAGGTTGAATAGTGATTTTTATACTTTTTTGTGATTTAAATAAATAAGATGTTCCTTTTTTGTGTGATTCTATATACACTGTTGGGATTTATAAGTTACAAATTACGTTTTGTGATATTTATACTCTCTAATAAAACTAGCAAATGAAACAAAGAAACACATGTGTCTTCTTTCATTTTCTAAAATTTCCACTACCGGTATTAAAACTGGTATTCCGGTCTTAAGATTTAAAAAATACTGAATACCGGTATTGAACTTTTGAACCGATATTGCATCCCTAAGTATCTTAGACATAACTGAACTGTAAGCATTATTGAATCTATTTCTGGTCCTATTGGGTCCTTCACCAGTTGGAGATAAGTTCTATGTTAACAAGCAATAGTACAAAATAATGAAACTATGATTTACTCCCACGTAGAAAAGAAGAAAGGCGCAGTGAAAATACCTAATGTGGTAGAAGATAAATTACCCCGTTTTGAATCTAAAACATCTCGAAATATGAACTTAATAGAAACTGTATTACAAATTTTTCCAAAGTTTTATTTAGGGGATTTTGGCTTGGTATTCTGTTAAATATAACCCTACTGCATTGGTTTTATAAAGAGCACAATAAATTAGCTTTAATATAATAAATTTAGGAGCTCAATGTGAACTATTTTGAATTGATGTCGTAATTTTGAATCTCTCTCTCTTCGAGGATTTTACGCAGATCAGAAGATCAGTTCTTTAAGAGCGATGAAAATTTATTGTACAAAATCCAATCCTTTAAATACAGGATTCAGCAGCAATATTAACAAAATAAATCTCAGAAAGTTTTCACACCTTCAACAGAACACAGATACAATTATCCGTGTCTAAAATACACGAATACAAAAGATTATTCACAAGCAATCACTCGTTGAACAGCCGAATTAATCACTAAACGCTTCAACAGTCAAAGCAATACTAACTGATCACTAGTCAAAACAAGATTGACGGACTTTCGGCGATCATCTCTCTATTTATATCTCCCGCGGATAATTCGAGAAATGACTCGCTTGGTCATAGATTTTGAAATTAGTACATTTCTCTGCTAACTTCTAGAAGAATCCGGGGGGTTCCGAACTCGCCAAAAATGGTCACCAACATGATCGCCAAGTCACCAAATGGTTTCCAAAGTCGCCAAATTGATCGCCGTCATCAACTTGATTGCCAAAAATGTCGCCAACTTGGCTCTATCGCCAAGATTTTGTCAAGTTCCCATTGAACCACCAATAAAACGTAAGGGACGGCGTTTTCTTGTGAGTATTACAATTTTAACGTTAATTAAATCTAATTTAAAGGTATTACACATCCAAATACAAATTATTTACACTATTTCACACGAAATTCGTAATATGTATATATATTCGTAATATATAATATATAGTCTTAATTTATATAAATATATAGTCTTAATTTATTAAATATATAGAAAATACAGAAAAATATATGGCACAAATGTAGAAACTTATAATATATTTACAAGTATTTGAATTGTAATTTTTTCTAGACAATCTTTTTTTTCTAATAATTTCCCTTTTTCCTGGAAGGTTTAATTTTGAATATTTTGTTAATGAGACTTCACTTAAAAAGCTATAGATACATGTAATGTATAATTTTGTAGAAGGGAAGCAAAGAGAAAGTTAATAACAATTTAAACATAATTATAAAATATGGTATGCTCTTATGAAGTATTCTGACTGTAACGTATTTCAAATATATTGTTAATAATTCCATAAAATGGCAAATGTGAAATAAAATTTATTTCTTGAAATGAAGATTAATATATTTCGAGAAAATTCCTTTTCTTACTTTCCTGTGGTCAACAGTTTCTCTCCTAAGCACTGATATATGATTGTTGATTTAATTGATTTCAAAAACCATATTTCGCAATATTTTCTGCCTTAGAAATTAGCAATTAGTTCTTGAACCAAATATTTTTTAAAAATGCTTAATAAACATGAGACTCTGCCAATTGACTTTCATGATGACGAACTTATATTTTTCGTTCTTCACTAAATTCGCTGACACTACAGAAATTTCGAAATATATGAAAAATATTTCAAATATTTTTCTCGCAATCCGGTGGAGGAATTCCGCAAGCTTAATTAGTGCCAATCTCATCAAAATATTCATTTTATTTCAATTAAATCTGCATTTCTAATGAATTCCCAACTAGTGAAATGGTTCCATAGATAAATAAAATGCTCCGAAAGATACAAAATAGGAGAAATGAAAATTTGAATGAGTAAAGATAGAAAAAAAAGTTACTTTTCAAAATGAAAAACTTCTGGATTTATCTTCGAAGACGTTTGAGGCTTTCGTTGACTTTTCACGAGACTGTGATGCCAAATCCCAGAAAATATTTGCAAAGCCTTTCCTTCAATACCAATAATCTCGAAATGAATTGCAGCCAACGGAATGCTTTTGACGTCACTCTCTCAAATTGCACCAAAAGACTGGAAGGAAGGCTTAAAAATCACATCGCGTTTTGAAATGTGAAAACATTTCAAAATGACATGAACTTTTTTTCTTCAGAAGAACAAACCTCATGGTGAAAATAAAATATAAATGCTATTATATATAAAATAAAAAGGAAAATGATTCTATAAAGAACATTTTTTTTTCAAATTAAAAACTTTTGATAGTTAATTCGAATATTGGTTATGATAGATGGTTTTGACCTACTGTGACTACAAAAAAAAAATATTAATAGTCTCCCTTCTGGTATAATGGTTAACGACGCTGACTGCTGTGCCGTAGAGCCTGGGTTCGAATCCCGGAGAATATGTGAATGCTTGTAAATGTATAGTGCCTTCGCGGCATGGGGGTACTATAAATAGCCGTCGAGTCACAAGTCCTCTCGTGAGGTTGGTGAAAGGGCAAGAGATGTGGGAGGTCCCTGACCATCCCCAGAGTGTCCTCCCTCAAAATTGGGTCGGAAACGAGAAAAATAGTACTATCACCTGTATGGTGCTCAAAGCTACGACTAACGACAAGCGTCACTTAGCCCTTTGCCATGATGAAGTTCGCGGGCCTCGATCTGGCCTTTGCCGATCAGGTGGCATCAGTAACAACGACAACAAATATTATTTCATTCAAACGCAACTCTATGTTAGTTGAATATGATACAGAATCACATTTATTCTAAGTTGCTCATTTTAATTTTTTTAATGTCTGTGTTGAAGTACTGACAAAAAGTTGGTATATAAAATTATTTCATATCATAAAAACTAAAAAAATTAACTAAATAGTTTATAGGAAATTGACCTTTTTAGCAAAATAATCTACTTTACGTACCTAGTACACAATCGTTTTTATGATCTTATAATAGATATATTATGTAACAGGGGCACACACACACAATGATTTTTACATTGTTATAACCAGTTTACCAAAGGTTTGATTTTAAATGCTGCAATGTTAATGTAAATTTTCATAAAAGTTTTCTTTGTGATTTTGTTTTTTTTTAAATACAGAAAGGGATAATTCTACTTCATTTGTTGCCTGACACTTGAGTGAAGTGTTTATTTTCTCTCCTAATGTTTAAACTGTATAAATAAATTTGATTTCTAAACGGAGATTTCTTCTGCCACGACTACATTTTAAATTGTCTGAACAGATTCTTAGGACAAATCAATTGAACTAATAAAAATTTGACCCCACGTCTCAATTTTCCTCCCACTACCTAATTCGAAAATTTAAATTTAAAAATATGAAAGACATATATATATATATAAGTATTTATATTGTAATATTCTTTATGATCACTTTCTAAATAATTTATATTGTAAAAAATTCTTTATGATTTTGTCACATAACGAAATTAGTAATCGTAATATTGCTATTTATAAAAAATTAGGTTATTGTATTCCTAAAATTAAGTATCCATATATTTTTTTAACTCCAAAATTCCATAAAAGTCCGGTTAAATTTAGAACTGTGACAAATGGTTTTAGAACATATATTACTACTGCAGGCAAATTACTTCATAATATTATACAAAACTTTATTAATCAGCAATGTAATAAAGCTATAATTAAAAATAGTAAAGAGATTATAGATTTTTTTAATAATAGAAATATTTATTCAGTTCATAGTTATGACTTTGAAGATCTTTTCAATTCCATTGATTTATATGATATTATTAAAGTAACTTTAGAAAACCACAGTATGTATAACCTTAATATTAATTTTAACAAATTTAAAACTCTCATGGATTTTGTCTTAAAAGAAAATTGCATCAATTTTAATGGTTCTTTATATAAACAAGAGAAAGCACTCCCACAAGGGGGCCCAGCTAGTAATAGTTTGGCTAATCTTTATTTACATTTTTATGAATATAATTATGTTATTAATAATGACTACTACATTTTTAGATATATTGATGATTTAATTATTTTTGGTAAAAATGATAATTTAAATCCCATTATTAATTTTAATCCGTCTTACTTAAACTTAGTTAAAATTAATAATAATCCAAACAAAACAAATTATCTAGATGTATCACTGTATATTAAGGATTTGAAACTACATAGTAATATTTATGATAAAGAGATGCCTTTAATTTTAATATCATCAAAGTGTCTTACTGGAATTCTAATTTATCAATATCTATATATAGAAATATTATTTTTAACTATATTTATCGCAATAATGTATAAGTTAGCGATAAAGCTAATATTTTTTTAAATCTTAAAAATTTTTTTAATCACTGTATTGAACATGGATATCCTGCTAACTTTCTTTGTAATTATATTTATAATGATTTTTTATGATACAATTTGTATTACTGTAATTATTTACTGTTATTATGTTTTGTAATGATTTTTTAAATTTAGACAATATCTAATTTATTCTACAATTATTAAATAGATGGCGCCACATGCTTATTAAATTTTTTAATATATATTTTTTGAGTTTCTTTTATATTTTACACTAATTTTTATATGATTATTATTTTTATGATTTTTTAAAAGTATATATATATATTTCTTATTATCGTATCGCAATTAATTTTATGCGGTTCTGCTCTCGCCCCTCGTATTTGGCGGGAACACGTTACTGCACTCTTGGCCATCGTTTACACTCCGAATCAGTAGGTTATGTTTTTGTTCCTATGTTATTTAGTTTAATGATTTTTTAGTGTTTAAATTCTACACATATATAGTTCTTTCCTTTCCTCTTGGTGCATAGTATGACAAATTACAGGTGAAGGTTGGCTGGCCGCAAAACTTGTTTAAACCTGCAATCCTGGTTCCTAAGGCCAGGAGTTTGTCATTATACTATGTGCCTTCTTCCTAATTTTATTTATCTTGGGTATATAACTATCTGTTTATTTTTATATTTTTGTTTATATATTTGTGTATATGTATATATATGTATAAATTTATATATATGTGTATGTATATGTATATAATTATATATTGAAATTTTTTTATATTGGATTATATATATATATAAATTGATTAAAACATGTAAAAAATTAAGATAAGATAAAAAATATTTTTCTATAGGATTGCATCAATTGAAAAATAAATAATTAAAACTCAAGTCACATAATGAGAAACCAGATTATGATAACATAAAGAGAGACAAAGTAGAACCTTTTAATGTGTGGTCCTTATTACACGATTTTATTTTTGTGCGATTTTCCTAGTGCGATCTTTTTTATGCGGTATATGAATTTCAACGGGTTTGGCGCCCCTGTAATGTTTTCTATCAATGTACATTTATGCACTTCAAGACGCTCTGTTTCTTTGTTACAAGCAATCTCCCCACAATGCACGTTCAGTTACTTTCCCTCAGCGTGCAAACAGCCCGCACTTAATTGAAGATGAAACTTTCAATGAACTTTTCAATATTATCAATAATTTGATAGATTATTAAGATGGACAAGAAGAGCCGGATTCCTTGGAAGTGGATAAAATATATGCAAGGGTCCAGTTTTCCTAAAAATCAAAAAAGCATTTTCTTAAAATAGGTACCAATTCCGAAAGGAGGTTAAAATTCCAAAAACAGCTTCGATCCTGCATATCTAGTTATCATGACGTTTACAAGCAACTGACCAATCGACTGTCATCACAAAAACTTATCACTTACTTTAAAGCGGGGTTGGGCATTACGTCGATCGCGATCGACCGGTGAACCGCTAAGACATTTTGGGTGACCGCCTGAAGATTTTAGCAATTAGTTATATTATATACTGAAAATTCAAGTTTGTGGCTCACAGTACGCAGACTAAGTCTTCTACTGACTATAACAACGAAAACTAACAAGATAAAAATGTTTTACTTTCTAATGTATTTTGAATTGTTTTATAAGTGCATCATTTTTTTATATAGTTATATTTGGGTTTATTATTATTAAATTTATACTTGCTTTTTTGCTTTAAACGCGGTGTTGTTTGTTTATTTTAGTTCTGTAGTACATATTCTGTATTTATTATTAAGTTATAATACTAACTTTTTTTCCTTACCTCATCACACCTAGGACACTGGGCAGTGGCGCACGAAAGATGTTTTCAAGGGGAGGGGGGGTCGAGGGTCATAGGTCTGTATCTTACTCCAATACGTAGCCAAACATATTGTTTTTGATTTTGTCGATTGTAGAGAACAAAATAAATTATTGAATAAATAATTAACATTAATTAGTAAACAAATTAATAATAACAATTACTTAATTACATTTTACGTATTATATTACATGGAGTTATAATGAATCGGGGGGGAAATCAGAGACTATGGGGGAGCGTCTGGGTATGTGAACCCCTAACACTGGGTGGACCGCGCAACACCTTGAAAAATTAGAAGTAGCCCGCGCCCTGAAAAAGTCCGCCCACGCCTGCTTTAAGGTGTTAATTGAAATTGTATCTTCAAGTGACGAAAGCGATCTTAAACGAATTCACCACAAGAAGATGTGTGCTCTGAATTACAACGAGTAGCAGTAAATTATGAATGTGTATTTTGAAAAATTTCCATTCTTACAAAGAGAAATTAAATGTTTCCATGCCGCCCAGCCAGTATGGTGGATATGACCCTCGGCTTGTAACCGAGTGGGTTTGGGTTCAAATCCCGAGTAAGGCATGGATGTATTTTCTTCGGGAAAAAAGTCGGACTTTCGCCTGTAATGGATTCCCATCTCGAAAGGAAAGCAGCGCTCCTCTTCTGTTATATGCTGAGATTATCGTTTATAATAAATGTTGTATTCTGTTTGTATTGCATGCTTTTTTTCTTCCACTTCTATTTCATATGTATCCCAGGATAAAAAAAAACACACACGGCAACAACAAATGTTTCCATGTGTAATTTAATTGTTTATTTTGTTTGGAAGTACTTTCTCATAAATTTGGTAAATAGCTGTCGTAATTTCTAAGTGTGACTTTTTTTCTGTATATGTGGTCCTTCTCCACCGCATAAAATTTTTTTGGGGCATGTCGACAAATCTGTTTGTTACATGTAAGTATTTATGGAATTTTCACATATTTTTGTGCGGTTTTTTATGCGTCTCTTTCTACCGCACAAAAACTGGTTATAATGTACTGAAAACCTCTTTTTTCCCTTTTCTCTATGCATGTTTCTCCTTTATTATTTACGAAATAGTTGAAAACACTCAAAATAATCATTAATACTGAATGTCATCTGAGAAAAAAAACATAAGGATAAACATATTATGGAAAAAGTATTGTATAAAAGTAGAACAACAAAAAAAGGGATATTTTTTCCTCTAAGAAAATATTAATAACACAAACTAAAAATTTGAGTATAAAAATTTGAGTTTGATGTACCAAATATTTAAAAAAAATCTAATATAATACATAAAGCTTTCTTATATGTTCTTGATACAATTCGTAACATTTTTTGTGTGTTTTAATATAGAATGTTGATTTACCATGCAGAATTTAATGTTTCAAAAATGATTGTTAAGGTAATACATCACAAGTAAGCTACGAACTCGGTATATGAATTCAAGACGTATTTTTGAATCAATTAAGAAATCATTTTATTAAACAAATATTTTCAGTTCTTTTTCGAGAGAAAACAATATATCTCAGTAAGACTTTTCTGAACTTATAAACGTCAATACAAACTATCTAACTGATAACTGAAAGCGTATTTTCTCCCTGTTAAAAATTCTTATTTCCTGAACAGCCGGATTTTCTTCTTGTAATGAATGACTTACTAGACTTGACGTGAGATTTGGTTTAAGATTGTCTTGTCTCGATTAATAAAGAGAAAAATGGATTTATAGCTCAAAAAATAGTGTCGTGTAAACATCTCTCCTTGTCCGCGAGATAAACTGCACAGCCTGAAGGCTGGCGTCTAATATCACTCAGTGAGACGGAAACATGGAGCAGATTTTTAGGGAAAATATGTACCAATATTAAAACAAGTTCTCCTGATAGAATGTTTATTAATTTTGCATTTCAAAACAACACGAGAGTTATTTGGAATGAATCTCATGCTTCTGAACGATGGTCAAAGGCCGTGGGTGATGTCTGAGTTTGACCCCAACTCTCCAAATTTCCTCATCCCTCCAACTGAAGCTAACACGCATCAGCTTTTCTACACGATGGTTTCTTCAGTGGTACCATGGCATGAAACCACACTCTATAACTACGGCCATGAGTTCGTGATCATGGTTACTTGGCTAGTGCGTCTACATTGCTTGAGTATGAGGTTGAATATGAAAAAAACTCTTATATGAATTAATAACTTAAGATATATTTTGAGATTATATATGTAAGATTTATAAAACTTTGAATGCCTGTCATAAAAGTTGTTTTTTTGTAAGGTTTTTCCTCAGAGTAAAACAAATTATAAATACTTAGAGCTTTTTCGTTTTATGAAAATATTCCAAAATATTATCCTGAGTGCCCCGAATGCTGAAGTGTGGAGCGAACCATACACTACACTATTTTTGATTTACAACATAATAAATTTTACTACAGATAATTCTTAAAATGTGTTGTTACGATCTATAATAAACCATCCTTTGAGGGCATTTATTGCACTAACATAATGGAGTTCAAAAGTGAAAATATCCATTGCTAATAGGGCTCTCATACACAAAGAAAAAGCTAACCCTACGTGTGTAAAAAGAGCCTGTGTGTGAGAAAATTCAAGTAATCAATCTTAAAGCATTGCTTGTAATAACTACGATTCTGATTGATTAATTGTAAAAATTTCGTCCTTTACAAGAGCATGAAGACTATTGGTGATACGATTAGAACTCGTAATTTTGAACCACGTCGAAGTGAAGAGGATGACATACCTGATGTTGTATTCCCCTCTTCAAACTTTAATATCATGCCTACGTGAGGGTTTTGTGCCTCGACATATTTAACATGAGACATTCTACAAGGTGGGTTTTTTAGTGACCTAAATTCTAACCCATAGCTTGATTGAAGTAATGTTCGCGATTTGACGAGGATTCAAAACTCTTACTGCTAATCATTTGTCAGATGTTGCCTTTTCCTAAAAACTATTTGTTTTAGAGTTTATTTGTTAGTGTACATATATACAAATGATCTGCACTATGAAATCTGAATTTAATGTCATCGTCAAATGCATGCATGTTAGTGAAGATAATTTAGTCTGTCTTGCCTAGATCCAGTTTTCTTAATTAATGTCGCATGCACGCACGCACGCAGTAAAAGGAAGGAGGAAAGTAAAGAGGTTTATGTTTATTATCTTCGTAATTTCGATCCATTTCTCATAATTTGACTTGTCTCATAATTTGTTAATTTAACATGTTCTTCCGGCACAATAAACGAATAATTTTGTTTTTTTTAAATGAACAGCATCCGATGAAATTGATTTTATTGAGCCAAGGTTCCTATTTTCGTCGAGTTAAAAAACTAATAGCACTTAACCAAATGATTTTTTAAGTAGAAAAAATGTGGCATCGATTATTCTTTGAATTACAGAATGTAAGATATGATTTATTGATATGAAATAAAATAATCCACACAGTTCAATTTTATTTCCATTTGTGAAATCAATATTCCTAACTTGTGTCGCGTTAGAAGATAACAATCTGCTCAGGGAATGATCTTTTTAAAGAAGTAAAAAAATATTGATTATTCTTCCAGATGTAGTGGGTGTGAATTGAATTGCTAATTATTCTCTCCACATAACTTTTGAACCATTAACTATGTGAATGAATACAAATGGTAATTATCAGTCCGTAGATTGTGTGGTAATAATTGCAGTACTTAAACATGGATGAACAAAAGCATTGAATCGGAAGAGAGGACCCCTATTTTCTCTAATTAGTTTGATATTTACATTCTTTTGAGGAAAGAAATGTCTCTCATATTTAATTAGGAAACAGAAGTGATTAAAATAAATATATTTCATCCACAAATACTCCAACTGGAAATTGCATCTGTCACTGGAACTGGACTTAATAAAAATGTAAATGGGAAGCCTTCATAAATGAGAAGTTAATAAAGTTATAGAAGTTTTTGAAAATAACATTTTATTCTAGTTCCATGGTTTGGTAAATGAATGCACTGAACATCTAGATGTTATCTGATTTTAGTGGATGAGTCAAGTATTCGAGCACGAGATGTTTTGAATAAACGTCACGTAGAGTAACCCGATAAACTGTAAGCGGATTTTTTAATTTCGAGAATCAATCAGATGACGTGACTGATCTCATAAAACACGCAATTGTTTGATTGGTCCGAATTACTCGCAACATTGGTTTTTTTTTTATTATTAATGAATTTATTTGCAAAACTCTTCATGCTGCACATTGCATAACACGAGGCTTACAGATGTAAGTGGTAACAGCATTAGATAATTTAAAAGAAAAAAAACATTTATAAGAAACAAATATAAAATAAAAGGGAAGCGGAAAAATACAAAAATATAAAGAAGTGGGGGGAGGAAGTACCTATAAAACTTTAAAAATCTATACAGTAAACAAAATTTCTTGAGACGTTAAGGAATTCATTACAATTGACCAACAAAGACAAAACAGGGGGCCAGGAAATATCTAAACGTGAGTGTGTGTGTTTCAACTACTTAAAAAATTTTCTTTTTTACAAAAATATAGTTTACAGTACAACAAGACACGTTGTACAGTTTGTGAGAGATTTGTGCTTCTCACTCGGGCATCTAGATGTGTGGAGGGAAGGGAAGAAACACTCGACATGATCCAATTAATCTATTTATTTACCACACAAAGAACAGACACAATTTCAACTAAGAATAGAAAGAGAATGTCTCAATGTTAACCGTGAAAGTGGAACAACGGCGGTAAAACGCTAACGGTTAGGAGACTATCAAACTTGATCCTATCCTTAATACAGGATCTAACCCATCATCCGATTTAATCTAATACCAAATCAATCCTAGTGAACAATCTTCACTTTAAAGTTTCCTCCTAATAAGAATCAAATCACTATAATTCTAATATTATACTTTCAGTGTCAATCTCACCTGACGAGTATATCTTCTCTCCTACTCTTTCTCTCAAGTAGAAAACCTCTACTATGTATAGTAAGTTAATTTAAACATCACGATTACTTTCTTCCGAAGGGTTGGTTGTGAATAACGCGAATTGATAGCTCAAAAATTTCCCATGAGGATTAATTGGGACTTTGGGACATTTGGATTAATCCGTCACAAGTTTCAGCATCCTGAGTACACGAACAAATATCACTCCAATTAAATTAAACCTAAAACCTATACTAATAGCTCTTAAAATTTCCATGTCCTGTATTGATTGATCGATTGATTGAATATTAACGTCACACTGTTCAGCTACACGAGGGCTTTTGGCGACGGACCACGTAATTTTGAACCATGGTCAAGTGACGTGGACGACACCTGAGCTGGAACCCCCTCTCCTAACTACCACACCACACCACCGGGAGGACGTTTCAGCTCTCGACAGATTTAACGTGCATCGCTGCCCTACACGGAGGGTCTTTAGTGGTACTGGGCTCAAACCCGTGACAAAGCAAGCCACGGTCCGATACCTATACCACTCGGCTACCGCGGCCACTCCATGTCCTGTAAGAGCGAGAATCTGGGATAACTTAAAATCAGTAAAAAATTTCTAACATTTTATGAGTTGATAAATGGTCGGAAAAAATCTTTTAGTCCAGTGTTTCTCAAACTGTGGGGCACGCCCCTCTTGGAGGGCGTGATAACCTTTCAAGGGGGGCGAGTATATCGAAAAGTTGAAAAAAAAGGAATAAAAAAATTATTAAGTTACTAAAAGGAAGCAAAACAAAATACATATTGACATCATAAAAGAGTAAAATATTCGTTTACACTAATGTAATACTCTTATAAATATGTTAGTATTGCACAACGTATTTCATAATTAATTTAACAGCACTAAGTTAAGAACAAGTTTAATAATTATCAGTGACCCTAAGAATTTGTCATAAAATTACATACAAAATGTAATGCTTGTTTCGATAATTTGTACGGTTTATAATTTAAGTCGTGTTGTAGCTTTACGTCAAATTATTTATTGAATTCGAATACATTGCTATAGTATGGAGGGGGACGCAATGAAAATTATGATTGAAAATTGGGTCGCAAGTACAGAAAGTTTGAGAAGCACTGTTTTAGTCCACAAATATTTAGGTGAGGCCAAGAATTCGGTGTTCCATGCCGAAACAGTTCTTTCCCAAGCTATATGCTTCCAGTGGGATGACTTCACAGACATCGAGAGGTCCATATCTTGGCAATTTGCCCCTTTGGCCAACTGGTCAGCTCTATCATTGCCAAGATTTCCATGGTACCGAACATAAGAAAAGTGGATGTCACAGCAATCTTGTAATTTTAAGCCATTGTTCAAATTGTGTTGTTTTTGTTGCTCATGCCACCTGTCAGACATAGTCAGATCGAGACCCACGAAATTCTCATCGTGGCAATGGGCTAGATGTATGCCTGTCGTTGGCTCTAGTCTTGAGCACCATACAGGTGACAGTACGATTTTGCTCGGTGAAATTCCCGAAAGGACGATAGAACATTACTATAGATGGCGTCACCATCTATCTCCACCTCCACAATTTAGGCAGGGAACTGAAGTGGAGGGAAATTCTGTCCAGTTTCCTGCACTCATGATTCAGCCCACAAGACTTTCGGACCCACTGATTTAACGAGCATGTTCTCCGTGTGTACTCGTAGGGTATTTGGCGGTACGGGCATCGAACTCTGGCCTTCCGGTCCGGAGTCCGGAGCTTTAACCACTAGGCTACCCATGGCCTAAAATGGAAAAATCCGAGGGGGGATCGAACCCGATGCAAAGCATTGTGAGCGAATGATTCGGACCACTAGACCACGGGGCACTCCATATATTGTAAAAAGCTTAGCTTGTATCCCACTCGTTCAACTTCTTCGCTGCTTAACATGAAGACACTAAAAGTCTATTGAATTCCAGTTTTCCTTATTTCCCACTACGGGTTATAATGAAACGTGGGTTCAGACTAATGACTTAACTCACAGCCACAATGTTTGTAAAGAATTCTACCAAACTATTTCATTCTTATTTGAGTATCAAAGTTTAAAAAGTTAATGAATATAATTTTTTTTTTTAAGGAGCTTCTCTTTAAAAACCTTAGAAGGAGAAAACAATGTAAGAATAAAATGTTTATATGTCATAATAATTCAGTCTAATGCTGTATTTTTGTATATTTTTGCATATATTTTTTATACACATATATTTTATATTTATGACTAAGCTCTCTCTTCGGTGGTAACTAAGCCTAATAAGTCATGAAACTTTAAAATTTCGGAAGTGTTTCGGCGTTTTAAATTACATCTAGGAGAAATGCTAGATTATTATATATGTATAAGTTACATGAAACACTACCCACAGAGCGATAGAGGCATATATGCATTTATTTGCATCTATAATGAGAACCATGTTACAGTTGTGAGATGCTATCACCTCTCTCTTGGGCACCTAGATATGTGGGAGGTAGGGAAGAAACACTGGACATGATCCAATTAATCTATTTATTTATCATACAATGAAAAGACACAATTTCAACTAATAATAGTAAGAGAATATCTCAATGCTAACCGCGAAAGTGGAACAACGAAGGTAAAACATGAATGATTAGGAGACTATCAAACTTGGTCCTTACCTTGATAAAGGATCTAACTTATCATCCGATTTAATCTAATATCATTTCAATCTCAGTGGACAATCCTAACTTTAAAACTTCCTCCTAATGAGTTCTTAGTCACAATAACTCAAACATGATACCTTCAGTAGCAATCTCACCTGATTCGAGTACATCTCCTCTCCTACTCTCTATTCAAGCTAGAAAACTTCGATTATGTATAGTAAATTAATTTGAATATCACGATTTTTTTTCTTCTAAAGGGTTGGTTGAACAATACTTAAAAAAGTAATTTAGAAGTATTTTGCCTTTTTTAAGGAACAATAGATGGGAACTGTCGTTATTACTTATCCCACCTGATTAACAGTAACATCAGATTACGGCACACGAAATTCATCATGGCAAAGAGTTACATTCATGCCTGTCATTAGCCGTATCTTTCAGCACCATACAGGTGACAGTGCGATTTAGCTCTATTCCACCCCAATTTTGAGGGAGAACACCCTCGAGATGGTCAGGGTACTCCCACCTCTTTTCCCCTTCCACCAACCTCTTAAAGACTTGCGGCTCGACTGCTATTTATAATACTCCCATGACGCAAAGGCACTATACATTTACAAACATCCACGCCACCCCCGGAATTCGAACCCAAGTACAACGGCACCACAGTCAGCGTCACTAACCACTATATCGGATGGTAGGCTCTCTGGAAACTAAACTTTTGCAAGGGTATATGTCAAATTTGTTTTGAAAAGGGTAAATCTCGACAGTTATGCTGCTAGTGGTAATTATTCTTTTTAACCCTTTATCGACCGATGGTTCTTGTAAGTACCACTCACTTTAAAATTACATAGAATAAATCCATTTGCACGAATATTCTGACGATATTTAGCAGGAATATTCTTTGAAATCCACTCTTCCAAGATATATGGCAGTACGGGTTCTATGAACAGTGTGTAAAAATTTATTTTACAGTTGAATATATTTAATTAATTAATTAGCTGTAACTAATTAAATTTACCAAAGTTGAGTATTTTGTTTATGTATATCCCTTAATTTGAATGTAGTGATTCAAAAAAATATCTCATGAAAAAAACTGCAGTAAATCATAATGCGGTCGATAAAGGGTTAAAATAGTCACAAAAATTAAATTTATAAACAAAAATATTAAATCACTGGAATTGCGAAACTGTTCAATACTGAATTATTTATAAATCAATTTAATTGTTTTATTTTCATGTATTTAGTGGATAGGAAAGACTTCGTATTTCAGAAATATGTTATCCTTTGTTTTTATCAAAAGATTTTAATACATTGATTCAATTGGTTGAAAAGTCTAAGTAGGCAGTTATTTATGAAGCAGAAAAAGTAAAGTAACTTCTTAACACCAAAATGAATCACTATTATTTACAAAGTGCGTTAGTGCAGGTTTTCTCTCTCTCCTTTCTTAAATTTTTTAATTAGCTTTTATTTTTGTAACTTTTAAGCTCAAATTTTTCTGATTATTTTAAAAGTACCAGATTAGTTGAAATTATTATCATATAAATAAGAAATTAAGAAAGAAATTTTGGCTATGAACGTTATAGTTTTAAGCTAAAATCAAGTAAAATTAACATGCCTCTAATTTGTATTTCGCTTTCCCAACTTCTTCAGGACGACGCAGAGAAATTCCTTATCTCGTTAAATTTAATGTTTTAAAGTCCCATTTTATTCCGCAAGACGGGTTTTGTTGGAATCAAAATTCAACGTCGCGTCTCAAATGTTCTATCATTTTAATTAAAATTTTACCTTTCAACTTCGTTGCTGAAAAATAATGAAAACTGATTCACAGATTTTTTCTTGGATCTTTAGCCAAGCAGACCCTACACAAATACTTACGAGTTAAAGCAATTTATTCTTATTTGTTTCTAGTTTTACTAAATAGTTAAATACCACGCGGGAACGACGGAAAGTAGGTGCAATTGACGATATTTTGTTTGGAGCTGTCAACAACTTTTAGCAATTTATCCCATGCGCCCGGCTGACCGAGCAGTGTAAGTTTTTTCTTTTCACTTTGAGCAACTTTCAACAGAAAACACATAATCAACGAACACTGGAGAAGCGGCAAAGCTGTAGCAGATTTTGCGTTACCCAGAGTGCTTCACGAGAAGGTGTCTGCTACGATATTACGTTAAATTGGAAGCTGCAGAGATTTCTAAGGACAAGAGCTGGGCAATTTTGAACTAGAATTCATCCTGAATTCATTCCTGAAGCTTCTAGAAAAGCTGCTGTAGCTCGTTTTAGACTGCTGACAGGGCTCTGGTTAGCCGCAGAGCTGTTTTAAACCTCCCCGTCGTCCTGGGCACTTCAAATTGTTATGCCCCCCCACTATTTTCAGAGCACCCCTTCTTCAACTCTTACCTTGACAGTTTTGGTTAGGTACGAATCCACCACTTTTGGATCCGCCATCTCCTGAACTGGCAACCGTAAGGAAAAGATAATGACACGGTTTGGCCACGAATGTTCATTTCTTACCTTATGGCATCACGGACCACTCACCCACCCCTATGTAAATTAGTACAGTAAATTAATGAAATCGTTTGCAATTACAGTATAGACAATACATTAATGCAGTGTTTCTCAAACTGTGGGGCGCACCCTCTGGGGGCGCGATAACCTTACGAGGGGGGCGCGAGCATATCGAAAATAGAAGATTTAAAAATAATTAATTTACTGGAATGAATTAAAACACAAAGTACTTTCAGACATAATAAAAAATGCACTTTTACTCAGATATAATTTATAGGCACGCGATATTAAGTCATCAAAAATAAAAACTTCTTCAATACCTAATTAGCTATCTTTGATCCTATAACCAAATAAAAAAAACTTTTATTGATTTGCTGTAATCCCATGATGAGAGATTTTTTTACTACGCTTTCTTTTTAAGCCTAACATATAACTCTTTCAGAGAATAAACAGATCCCAGACCCAGAATGGAAGAAATTTAGGAACATAAAAAATTCATCACTGTCATTATTTTTGAAATACTGCACATTATATCTGTAATCCGTATGACCTTCTAAGTTATTGGTACAGTTAGTTATGACCCCTCTCTTACGTGTTTGTTTCTCATTTAGGGAAGTTGTAAGTAATGCATTTCTCTGTTGCGCTTTTTTCCATGCAAAAAAAAGCGTTTTACACAATTTTTTCAGCAGTGACATATATATTATTATAATGAATACAATTTTTACCCGGAAGGGGTCGCGCGGGACACACAGATTACGAAATCGTTAATTCTGGCAAAACTGTTTATTTGTTACCCTAGAAAAATTGAAAAGTTCTCGCATGTAGGTAAGTAAACTTTCTCTTAGTTAAATTATTCACTGGAATCACGATTTGTATCATGTACAATAAAATAATTATAAAAAAAAAAGATTGGGGTGGCTCAATAACCCCGCTCGACCATATTGAGTGCTCGCCTGCTCCCGGGTTAAAATATGTTGCAGTCTTTTTCGCTTTAAATATTAAAAATAATACAATTATTCTTCATCTGAAATTAAAATTATTTTTCATTATTTAACATTAATTATAAACGCTAATTCTGTGAGGCTTAAAATTACAATTCACTTAACACTAATTATAATTTGAGCAACCATTTTAAAAAGATCATTTTACATTTTTGTAAACATTGTCGAGCACTTGGCTTTGCTCTTCTTACAATTCAGCTATTATATCAATGATGTTTTATTTTCTTACAAATGAACTCATGCAAAGAGAGCGGGCACTTCAGCCGGTATACTTTTTTAATGTATCAGTGCTGCACAGAGTATTTTATAACTAATTAATTAATACTTCAAATTAAGAACAAGTTTAATAAGTATTAACGACTTCCATGGGCTTGTCTTGCAAAGTAAAAGTTTTTATAAGGAATGCTTATGATTAGAAATTGACCCTCTAAATTCTTTTTTCCATATTTAGCAGATATCTATATTTTGACTTCTAAGCAGCCACCTGATTTTGCAATATGTTCAATTTAAAATTAGAGAAAGGAAAATTAACATAATAATTTTCCTATTATTTTATTTATTTATTTATTTATTCTTGCTTAAAAGTAGTATACAAAATTTAAAAATTATGTTACTAATTTGTATGGTTTATAATTAAGATAGCCTATTGTAGCTTTAGTATCAAAGTGCATTATTATTGCATTCAGTACATTATTAATGTATAAGGGGGGCGCGATAAAAATTGTGATCGAAAAGGGGGGTGCCAGTATTGAAAGTTTGAGAAGCACTGCATTAATGTATCAACTGTTTTAAACTTGTTAATTATCACCATTTTCATATCTTATTCACTTTACTAACTTTTACTTTTATACATACTTATTCTTTATTGAGTTAATGCCATTGTACTGGAACAACAAAGGTTTTCTTCGGGCTTTGATAATTGCAAAATCATTAATAATTTTATTATGATAAATTTCCATGGTAATGTCATTTTGAGTGCGTAGCTACATCAAACTAATAAGCTTTTCACTTTCCGTAATAGATATCATTTCAATCTTTAATCTCTTGAGGGCGGAAATGCTTCTCTCATGACTTGTTTGGTGGTGGTAAGTTTGCTGTAATTTAAAATTTTCCTCTCTTTTCGCGCTCCAGCTTTTTGTTCCCTTGCCATTTGCCTAATGTGCCTAAGAGGAAAAGTGGCCCTGGACAGCCTAGGACCGCTGAAGATTTGGTCGTGTGTTCTACAATAAGTGATTTTGATTGCGTTTTCGAAAAATATTGGAGAGCACATGCACTAATGGCATAGATGTTATTGGGAGTGCATAGCATTTTTTTAAAATAAAATTCAACAGAAGTATACTCATTTCACTCAAGGATATCATTTTTATCGTTGAACCCCAGTTTCAGAATGACGAAGACCGTCTCTATTAGCCTTAGTGGATAACTACATAAGACAGTAACAGCCTCAAGACAGAAGTGATCACTTTTGTCTAGTTGTTATGTTATTTGACTTTGGGACCATAAGTCGCGGGTTCTGTACTCAGTAAATGCGCTAATTAATTGATGAAAACACTGAACTAAAAAAAACGCAACCTTCGTGCAGCTGTTGTGGCGCTATCTACCAACCGCAAGAGCAATCAAAATCATCAGATTTACTCGACGCAGTAACCACAGCCTTCAGACCCATTTGACGCAACAACCAAAGCCGTCAGACCCACTTGATGCAAAAGCAACAACTCACACGCTCTCCACAACAACTATATCATTTGTTTGCCTTCCACCGACTCACTGGTGGGGGAGTAATGTAGCGGATAACTGCATAAGCCATTAACAGCCTCCGGACAGGGATGATCACTTTTGTCTAGTGGTATGTTACGTGCTTAATGTGCTTATGAAACCAAGCGTCGTAGCTTCTGTCCTCCGGATAAGCACCACTGCAAGCCATCACATTGTTTTCAAATGTGAAGTTATAAACAACACATCGACCCTCTTAAAATAGACCCAGATTACCAACAATTGTTTAAAAGTTTATAAGGGTTTCCCTGAGAAAAACAGCTTTTACAAGCCAATATTTGATTCTTTAACAGAAATGTAACCTATCCTTGTAGGGTTCTTACGATCGAAGTCTATTTTTTGGTGACTAGTTTAATTTAAAGAATAATGCCAATATATGCCTTTTTTCTGCTTTTAAAATTTGCAATATTACTACGGTATAAGAAATTAGAAGAACACAAACCTATTTTTGAGAAATATTTTTAACAATCGAAGTGATTATTTTTTTAAGGTCATTTTATTATTTCTGTTTTAACTTTTTAAACTAGAAATAAGATAGTTATTATAGCATTTCAATATAACTTAAGAAATTCATTTGAAATATTATGAGTTTGTTTCCTTTAATATTTCCTATTTTTTGAAAAATAAAATCATTTATCTACTTAAGATACCTTTGAAAAATCGCATCATCAAATTAGTTCAATGCAGTATTATTTATGAATAATTAAATAATAAAGCGAATAAAATAAATCAAATGAAATCAAATATCGTTGAAACAAACAACTACCAAATTATTATTTTAGTAAATAACTTGACTGACGTTTTTGTATTTGTTTTACTTAGTTATGCGAATAATTACGATATAATACATAGAGAAAAATTTTGATAACTATTATTCTGCAATTTAACCCTTTATCTACCGACGGTACTTATAAGTACCACTCACTTTAAAATTACATAGAATAACCATTTTTATAAGAATACTTTGACGATACTTAGCAGGAATATTCTTTGAAATCCACTCCTCCAAGATATATGGCAGCACGGGTTCTATGATCAGTATTTTAGCGGGAAGGCGAATAGTTTGTGTTTTCATCTGACGGCGTTTTCAGCGGATTGTCATTTTTGTTCCAAAAAAATATTTAATGTCAAAAGGTAAGTGTCTTATTTTTTTGTATGTTGGTGAAAACTTTAGAAAACGATTGGACTGTTTATTTTACGTGAACAGTGTTTATAATTAATTTGACAGTTGAATATTTTTAATGAATGAATTAGCTCTAACTAATTAAATTTCCCAAAGTGGAGTATTTTGTTTATGCATAACCCTTAATTTTTAATGTAGTGATTAAAAATAGATAAAGAGTTAAAAGAGCATTTTTAAAAGTAAAGGGATATTTTATTTTCATACACATGTGTGAACATTATTTTCTTCAATAAATATATATTTTTTTTATGAATATGTTGTTTTGCTATCATTTTAATAGCTTAGCAAACAATTCATTGTTCAATGCCTTTTTTCCTTAACAGAAATGCCAGCTATATATCAAATATTTTAGAACGAATGAAGCTAATTAACTCAGTCATATTTTCTGAATCTAGTACCTTTTCCTATCTTCTAATTTAGAATTTATTTTGTAGGTCGGAGAATAATTCAAAGATACACAAGCTTTCTTTTCCTATAATTACATTCTTCTACATTAAGCAATAATTTCCGAGAAGTTGGAAATTCTTGAGTGCAATATCCAAGTTGATAACAACGGTATTTTTTAATAAATAGCAACTGAGAGAAAAAACGTACAAAAGGTATTAAATACGTTCCGTCGCACAAGGGTCCATTTCAAGAATATGTGGAAAATCATAAATCCAAAACATGAAGGAAATCACTCATGTTTGAGAACACAACTCTCGCTATCTTCGTTGCCATTCGTCCCTTTGTAATCTTAAACGTTTTCTTCCTTTAATTAAAAAGCCCTCAGAACTTTCAGCGGATTCTAATTAGACTGGACTTCACCTCCCTTCGAGATGTGTCCCACCGGATGAAAAGTTAATTTTCCCGGGGATTTACTTAGGGGGTTGGGAATGAGAGGGGTGGAGTAAATAAAACAAACAAAGAATTCAGTGTATCTGGATGATGAAAAACCATTTGAAATAGCAAAAGTAAACAAACTAAGAAAGTGAAAGATTTTTTTTTCCTCCCACCAGAGTTTTATTTTTGGAGCTAGGTTTTTTTTTGTTGGAATTTTTTATTTATAATTTTGTGCATGCTAAAGGATAAATCGAAAGATCAAAACAATATGCCATATAAAAAGTGCTGTATTTGATGCACATTTTCTATGAGTTAACCAGATCGTCAGATAAATGATAGATATCGTGGGGAATCACGAAAGAAGAAAAAATATTCTTATGTTCTAGTGCACCGTTTCTCAAACTGTGGGGCGTGCCTCCCTTTGGGGGCGTGATAACTCTACGAGGGGGGTGCGAGCATATTGAAAAGTCGAAAACAAAAGCTTATTTAAAAAAATGACTAATTTACTGAAAGTAAACAAACAAAAAATACATTCTGACATAATAAAAAACAGAATACACATTTACACTGATATAATACACTTATAATAATACAGTACTGCACAACGTATTTCATTATTAATTTAACAATATTAAGTTCAGAACAAGTATAATAATTACCAGTGATCCCATGGTTGTGCCATATAGAACCATATAGAAAAATTAATACTTATCCTGATAATTTGGGGGCGGTTTATAATTAATCCCTTAACTGCCGATTAAAAGTTATGCGATTTGCTCCCCAATGCCACCGTTTTTCACGTAGGGGTGTTCAAGTGATGTATTAGGGAGGGGGGAGGAATAAATAAGGAAATTCTCTGAAATGTAAGTACATCCTTTGTAAACACTATCAATGGCCTTTTATTGCATTCCAAAGCCTTCGGAATAATTTTATAGATAGCAGTGCACAGAAAAGATCGTACTTTTGACAGACATATATATACGTCCGGGGAAAATAACGTCTTAGCTGAGCGGGACGTTTATATGCGCGGGTGGAACTTAAGAGATTTAAATTCTATGGTAGCTTTAGCATCAAAATATCGTATTATTGAATTTAATACATTATTATTGTATGGAGGGGACGCGAGGAAAATTATGATTGAATATTGGGTCACAAGTATTGAAAGTTTGAGAACCACTGTTGTAGTGTTTAAATTTTTTAACCACAACGCTCCCGAAATTTTTGATATGGGATCTCTTTTATATTTTTAACGCCGGGACTGAGAGAAAAAAAATTCCGGGTTAACTTACTACACACTAGTCATTGAACTACGCCACATACGTCATGCATGACAGGAATAATTATATATATGATGATATTATTACTCTCCGGGATACAATTCATATCCTGCTCTTGGATCCGATTCTTAACGCATTCCAGAATGCACCTTTACTACAGAGAAAGTAAAAGTTATAATAACAGTCACTATAAAGCTATATTGGTGAAGGGCTTTGAAACTTTGAATCATGGTCAAGTAACGGAGATGACTGGCTCCTTCAAACTACCACACCAAACCACACCACACCAAAGGCAGGATCTGAACCTGAACAGATTTATCTTGCATTGACTCGCTGTACATGGCAGGTCTGCAGTGGCACTGGAGCTCGAACTCACTTGATATACCAGCTACGAGTCCGTGACCTTGACCATTAGGCTACATTTACTACGGAGATTCTTCGCTCTAATTGTGTTGTGGAATACCTTTAATTGATGATGTCTATGAAATTGATCTTCTTGATTTTAAGCAGATGGCATCCTTATACACTGCTGGACATTAAAATTGCAACACCATGAAGGAGATCAGATACAAAAAAGATGGTTATCGCACGTAAACTGTACTGCATAAAGACAAAATGATTAAATTTGCAAGCAGTTTGTGGGTTTATAGCTGTGCGAAATTAGTAGAAACGACTGTCATTCCTGGTAGCTAAGACAGCCCTTACCTGGTTAGTCATGGTGTAGAACTGGGCTTGGCAGAAACGAGCAATTCATTCCAGGCTGCTTCAAGTGTAATCCACACTTTATCATGGGGAAGTGAGGTAGCGGGCTAGTTTCTCAACAACTTATGACCAGATGTTTTTAATGGGTGCCATATTTGGATAATGTTCAGGGCAGGGAACCAATCGAATACCCTGTGTTTTGAGGAAAGTTAAAACAAGTCGTGAAATTATATCTTGCACTATCTTGTTGGAAGTTGGTGTTGGTCACAGGCCTCGCAGATACGGCGCAACCACTAGAAGTAAGATGTCAGAAACGCCCCAATCCTCGTTCAAATTACTGTTTAGAACTTATGATGTGCGTGTCGTGTACTTACTGGTTGCCCAAACCATCACTAAGGGCCCCTATGCCGATATCGAGTGCAAGCAGGAGACGAGCGGTCTCCTGGGGTCCTGCAGACATGCATACGGTTATCAGAATACTGCTCTCAAAACCGGGCCTCTCGGCGGAAAAAAAAACATTGCGCTACTCCTGTACCCCCCTTGTCGTTCGATGAGTCAGAGTCGCCATCTCTCTCTATGCTGCATTGTTAGGAGAAGCCGAAGAAATGGTTACTATGCTGACAATCCACGCTGTTACAAACGTCGTCCTACCATACGAGAGGATACTAGGTGTGCTGCAAACATGTCAATTCCATGAATAATTTTTCATGATATGGCTGTATAGTTTTGCAGACTTGGCTTCACAATATGTCTGTTTTCTCCACATTTATTCAAGGGAGGGCGTGGAGATCCTGCATGTCATTCAGTATGACCCTCAGCAACCCACTAATTTCATATTCGCATGACAGTTCGACCAGTGCGATGGGTGATATCACCGAACGATAATCCACTATCTCGATAGGCAACGATTCTGCCTCTATCGAATTCCAATACTTTCAGGTAAGCATTTCTTTTTCTAATTCGAGGGATAACACGATATTCTAAGAACTCTCTGATCATAAAAAGCGCTTTCCGAATGAAAAATTCACTGCACAACTTTTCTTTTATGCAGGGCTTTAGATGTCATTTCTCTCTCCTGTGTCTAAATGCGCTGAAATACCAATCATTTGCATATCCTAATCCATTCTCCCTTTCATGTGATTGTGACGTTCGTCCGATCATTACTTTCTGGTGTTGCAATTTTAATGACCAGCAGTATATATATATACATATGCATATATAAATTCATTTTAAGATTTGAAAAGTGTTACACAATATTATCAGAAATTCCTTCTCTTTAATCTTATCCGTTAAATTCATCCATTTTTACCTCAACGAGCCAAGGGTCGTTGCTTAATTGAGTCACCTTATTTTTAACTTATTTGTCTTTTGCTAAAGTTTTGATATTGACGCACATACATCTTTTCTGCTTTGTTTATTTGTCGTAGTTATCGAGCAGTCATGACCGCGAACGCGTAGTCGTAAATTGTTTCTGTTGAGTCGAGAGTTCGAGTCCTATGCTCACAAGACCAGTTATGTAGAGGGTCTGTTGAATATTAAATTTGTGGAGATTGTTTGATTTGTGTTCTAAGGACTTTGATAGAATCAAAGTCCTCACGTTAGCTTGGAAAGTGGAAGAATGGAGAATGACAGAGCTTACGCGTCGTTTTTTTAGCCGTATTTAAAAACATTATGAGTTGGGATAATTGTACCCGACAATTTTTGGGTTGATTCGAAGTACAACACTATTGTTAAATTGATATATATTGTACATTATCTTACTCATGGTATGTTGTGGTTATAATCCTCTTTTCTACTCAAGTAATGTTATTAATTATGTTGAAATTTAAAATCTCAGTTACTCATTCAATGAAAAACCTTTGAAACAGAGAAGATGAAACTCATTTTGTATAACGTTGATAAAATTGTAGGTGTAGAATTAGCGTACATAATTGGGAATCAATACATATGTTTCTTATAAGTTAATAGTGTTTTTAGATCTTTTTTCAGTGTAGCCCAACTTATTTTATATTCCTGAATAATATTGATAAGAAACACTGGTGATGATAACTTGGAAAGGAAATTAATATTTCCGTTAAAGAAGCCTTAAAAAAGCACTCGATGAATGACAATCTAAAACCCTTCTCGAAAAGGAAATTAAAGGTAATGAAACCTTCGATGTATCGAACTTTTTCAAATCAAAAATATCTATTCATCTTTTTCTTTAATCTTCAATCCACTTTTTTTCTCATTTCAATATTTTTAATCATCTCTATTTTTAATCATACGTCTATTTTTTAATTACTCGTCTATTTTTAATCATTTTTAATCATCTTCCTATTTTTTTGATTATTGATCTATTTTTAATCATCTTTTTTTAAAATCATATATCTCTTTTTTATAATTAAAAATATCCTTGAATTAGCACATGTTTTGAACTAACAATATAATTGAAGGAAGTATTTATTTTTCATGCAAGTTCTCGCGTTGATTAAAAACATTTTTTGTTCTGTTTAGATCCCTCTATATCCTTCAATTTTAGGTAATAAGCCAAATTTTTTAATTTTCAGGAGAGAAAGAGAAACAAAGAGAGAAAGAAATTCATGATGAGACTTTTTTATGTTTAATGAACATGGATTAAACTTTGTTCTGCTTATAGATGCAAAAATCTGAAAAAAAGCACAAATTACAAAACATCTGTCTTTTAAGTTATTTCAGTACATTTAACATCAAAATTTTTGTTTTTAAATACAAACTAACAGTACATTTAGGAAATTCAACTATTGTAGATTTGTGTGGTATACGAATATTAAAAACAAACATAAAGAGAACCATACTAATTCGTTCTTAATGATGTATATAATTAATCAATGTACAATTTCTGTACGTTATACATTATAAAAACATATGGTTATTGTTACTGTTTTTAAGTAGTATATTACATGAAATATTCCATACATTTAGGTCTTTTTTCACTGTTTTTTTCTTATATAGGTATGTAAAATTTATATAGGTAATTATACATAAATATTATATTATAGCAATTATAGAAAAATATAGATAGCAATAAGGGAATAATACTACATCTTAAATATTTTTGGAAAGACTTGATGAAGATAGTTTTATTTCTGTGTAGATATTTTAAGGTATCCGATAATGTTCGGAACCGTGATTTAAAAAAAAACCCGCATAAATGGAGGAATTTCACGATATTTAGTGTCACTTAGATTAGAATACATGTATAAAATGGTTTTAAGGACATTGTGACAAAAAATATTTAAATACAATATTTGAGCAAAAAATTAACTTAGAATAAACTTTTTTCAAAATGTTCTCCTTTTATAATAAATGCTTCTAAAATAATAACATTTTGCTTATATAAAGTAAAGACTTCTCCAGAGAGTCTGAACTATTTTTTGAAAAATTCACATTATTTTCAGAGTTGCAACCTATTGAAATAATTATCGGCGTTTTTTTTTCTTAAAATTTCTCCCCTCTGATATCCTAAAACATGGATAAACCCACTTCTCTATTTCAAAAATTCTATTTGAACCTCTGTACAGAGGTCTGAGCTATATACAAGCAAAATATTATTATAATAGAAGCATTTTTCCCAATAGGAGAATATCTTGAAAATTTGTCATTCTATGTTTATTTTTTGTTAAAATATTGTACTTAAATAATTTTTTGTTGTAATACTATTCTTAAAACTATTTTATATACAGTTTCTAATCTAAGTGACACTAAATATCATAAATATTTCGAACGTTGTCGGATACCTTAAATCGTCATAATTTTATTTATTTTTGAATACATTTCATTGCATTTAAATAAATATTAAATTTCAGAAAGAAAAATAATATCACAAGATGAACATTATACGTTCACGAATTTTAAATGTTTGTTATACAAGAGATTTAGTATTTATTCTGAAATTAGAACATACATAAAATATCATATTTTGATGAAGGTAAGCAGAGCACCATATGCAATAAATACTTATTTCTGTTATAATACATCTATTCTCCTACATACAATACATTTCAATGCTTGTATCCAGTATTTTACTATATGAAAATTAAAAATTTATTTTACATTAAAGTGAAAAGGGAAATGAAGTATTTGAAATTTGAGAAGACTCATAAATGTAGGCTTACTTGCTTTGTAGCCATATAAGTTTATATTAATATTTAAGTATTTCACTGTTCTTTATAAAGTGGTCTGAGTTATAATCTTTTTTTCTTCTAGGTGAAAAATTTAAAACTCTTCCAAATAAATGCCATGATTGTAGTAAATTAAATTATAATGTAAAAAATATTACAAACAGAAATTTATAGAGAAATGTCGGAATATCTAACGTAAACTTTATTGTTTAGATTTTCGACCTTTGTTCAATTTATACCTATTAGCATTGTGTATTCCCCATTTGTTTCTCTCTTAATTAAAAATTGTCGGAATTTATATCTTTAAAAATTGATGAAAATGGCTAAAAATTTATCGTTTGAAATTTATCTAAGTATGTGATAATATTCTTAATGTAAGTTTTAATGCGAATGTTATGTATTATTTTTGTATTAACACTAATGACATGTTCATTCTCTGTTCTGGACTGTTAATTTTCTGTAATTAATTTAGTGTTGATATCTGAAGCAAGAAATAATATTTTATAAATGAGGATCATGTCTTGAACAAAATCAGAAAAATCGTAACGATTTTCTTTAACGTTACGTTTGCGTATAAACAGTTCGATTCTTAGAATAAAAGTTCTTTTAAAATTTTTATAGAATGTAAATGAATTTTCTGAAACAAATTCAGCGTTTGTATTTTATTTAGATTCACTCTTTCACTGAAATAAAATTTTATTTTTTTATTTTACAAATGCCAGGCCATTGATCATATGAAACTTAAAGATTTTAAAACAACCAAAGACAATCATTTTTGTTTTCTGCCAAACATACTTTTTTCCAAAGATACCTTATTAAGGCGACATGCTGTACCATCTTTACAATTTTTTATTTTTTAACTTTTGAAATTTGGTTTTAATTGTATTTTACAAAGGTAATAATTAAGGTAATTAAATAATAATTCCATATAAAAAATTCTAATTTTTTGCAAAATATTTGTAAAATTTAAAGTTTTTTTAAAAAGGCAGGTAAAAAAAGCTTTGAAACTTTGTAGGCATGTTTATAATGATTCGAGGTTTCATATGAGCCAATAAAAAAAAATCGATATTTTGATGATTTTTTTGGGTACCATGTCGCCTGAATGTAGTTTATTTCCTGTTGTACTTTAGAAGAATACATCACTAAATAAAGTTCATGTTAATGAGAACTGGTGTCCCTTTGATTTTTTTAACCCTTTGTGTGTTTCAGCATTCCACTTCATGGAACACTTATTCTACGGAACACTATTCCTAATCCCACCATAAAGGGATAAAAATAAAGGGTGTTTTTTTTAGAGGTATAGAACTTTAAATTGCAATAAAACAACGATGTATTATTCGATTGACATGAATTTTTTTTATTCGAAAGATAATCTTGTGGCATTACATTTTAAATATGATTTCTGGCATATGACTGCCACGGCTGACTAGGATGTAGTCCAATCTGGACGTCCAATTTTCGATGACTTTTCCAACATTTGTGGCCGTATATCGGCAATAACACGGCGAATGTTGTCTTCCAAATGGTCAAGCGTTTGTGGCTTATCCACATAGACCAATGACATTACATAGCCCCACAGAAAATAGTCTAGCGGTGTTCAATCACAAGGTCTTGGCGGCCAATTCACAGGTCCAAAACGTGAAATTAGGCGGGCACCCAACGTGTCTTTCAATAAATCGATTGTGGCACGAGCTGTGTGACATGTTGCGCCGTCTTGTTGGAACCACAGCTCCTGGACATCATGATTGTTCAATTCAGGAATGAAAAAGTTAGTAATCATGGCTCTATACCCATCACCATTGACTGTAACGTTGTGGCCTTCATCGTTTTTGAAGAAGGATTCCACCAGCCCATAAAGCGCACCAAACAGTCAGTTTTTTTGGATGTAACGGTGTTTCGACATACACTTGTAGATTAGCTTCACTCCAAATGCGGCAGTTTTGTTTGTTGACGTAGCCATTCAACCAGAAGTGTGCTTCCTCGCTAAACAAAATTCGCTTATGAAAATCGACCATTATTTTCGAAATAAAATTGCACAATTTGAAAGCGTTGTTCAGGCGTGAGTCTATTCATGATGAATTGCCAAATCAAACTGAGAATAAATCACTTGACAGCTGTTAAATCGGTCGCCATCTTGGAAAGTAATGCCAACTTAAACTTCTATACCTGGAAAAAAAAACACTCTTTACAATGTATTTTGAGTTACCCTTTTTAATTATAAATAGCAGAAGAATACAGTCCGATTTAAATTTCTTTTGCAAGGATTTTTTTTCTACACACTTTGCATGTAATTTCTTTTGATACTAATAAAATAAGCTAGATAAAAAACTTCTCATTTTGTTGGTCGTACTCTAAACTATTTGTTCTATATAGTTCTCAATATTTTAAACGAGAAGTCCACGGGCAATCCTCGAACATCACACCACGAATCCAGCTCATGGAACACCCACAAAATCAAAATGGCTCGTACAATTCTCACAAAAATTTACCTGTGCACTCCCTTAGACCTAAATATATCGCCTCTCTACCAATTTTTTTTGTTGAAATTATTCCAATTTTAAGGAGTAGTGAAACACGTAGGGCTAATATAATAATTAATATTAATATTTCCATTCTACTGTAAAATATTTGTATGGAATTAAACTTTCAGGAGGAGATAATTCAGTCAATGTTCCAACTTTTCTTCTTAAATGGAGAGTTTTTTTTATCAAGGAATATAAAGTTTATTAATTATAAAACTTTTTCATAAGAAAACAAAGAATTTTCAAACCGTTAAAATCATGAAATAAATTCTTTTTGAACAAAAAAAAAATGCCAGTATTTTTTTAAAAATAAATACATTCTTATTTTAAAAAAACAATACCCCAACCGGAATGGAAATATTTATGATAAACGACCCATTTATCCTGAGGACAGTAAGCAGAGACAAAAAATGTTAATAATGAGTTTTTTTGACGGATTGTTCTCCAGACAACAGTTCTTCGGATGCAGCAGCAGTGGACAATTTGCAGAGGCGACAATCAACGCCTTGTCAACAAGCCCCGGCGCGTCATTTGTGAGACGACCGACTTCCGGAAAGCAGATTAATACAATACGTAGACAGAGACCCCGTAAAACAAGCAGACGACGCCATCCAGTGTCTCTGGACAGGACGGACTTATGTAAACGGAAGTTGTTTGGTTAATGACGTGATTCCTGTCCATTGAAGATAATGCTTTGGTTTGGTGGTCACAATTAATTATGCCTACTAATAAATGATCCATTTTGAATCACTTAATGATTTAATTTTTTAGCGAGGAAAATGTTGAAAGAGAGTATATATTTTCTCCGTTTCTCATTTTCCAAATTTTAAAAAAACTTTTTGATACGAAATATTGAAAGGAACTCAAATATAAGGTTCATTAAAAAGAGATGAAAATTTAATTTTTAATGTTGTTTATTACTGCAACAGTGTTAAAAAGCAGAGGTCAATTCACTGTAATAGTTCGGCAGACGCATTGTCAAATTTATTGGATTGGGTTTTTATACAGCACAATTGTAATCCAAAATTGTTATATAAGAGGTTTATTCTTAAAACAATTAGTAAGGTTGATAATTGACTGTCGAATAATTTGAACTCTAGTGCTGGGATTAAAATGACATAGCTACTTTAAGCAATTTACACCCGATATCCTTAGATGTGATTTATTGTTTAAAAACACATCACACTTAGAAACTACACTAGGGCTATTAGACATGGACCTTTTAATTTTGAACCATAGTTAAGTGACGAGGATGACACCTTGCAGCCCATTCTCCAAAATTCCACAACATACAAAGGTGAGGACATTGGCTTCGATGAATTTGATTGTGAATCAGAATCTCGACTCAGCGAGTCTTAAGTGTTACCAGGAATCAAATCTATGATTCGGCAATCCAGCCTGCCACGAGTTTCCAGCAATTTCCATTCCCAACTTTTTAAAAATATATTCTCGCATATCAAGGCTATATATTAAATCAAAAAGTTGGAATATTAACTGATTTTTTAAGAAATTCCTCAATTAAACACGTGCTCTTTGCTTTGGAATTATGGGCCTATATACTATTAGAGTCAACAAGTTTCCGGAATGGTCCCCTATATTTACACAGGTGTTCGTTCGAGGGGAAATATCTGTTTCGTGTTGGCCGTACTAATGATGAAAACACACAGCCATCTGGAATTTATTTCGTGTACTGTTGGTGTTAGCTGCAGGTCATTTCTGACAAAGCAAATCTTTCATTCGACGGATTTTACAGTGTCTACAGTGGAGTAAGGTGCAAACATGAAATTCTGTGTTTTTCTTGAGAAATCACCTAAGACACTCGAGATGCTCAAAAAAGCATACGGGAATGATTTCAGCGCCAGAGGATTTTTACCTGTTTCCTGAGGAAGGGACATCGTTTTGTGGATTCAGATGAGGCTATCCAAGATGCGACGAAGCAACCGAAGGACATCTAAAAAAATGGATTCCAGGAGTATTTTGAACAGTTATACGAACGATGGAAGAAATGCGTGGATGCAGGAAGGCTGTACCTTGAAGGCCAATAAGATTAAATTATTGCTCTATTTTTTTTAATAATTTGTAATTGACCTAATCCGGGAACTTTTTTACCTACCTGTATAAGGTGACACCCCTGTTAAAGGCCTGACCTAAGATTTTGAAGTATATTAAGTAGATTTAAGCCACCTCTTATAAATAATAAGAAGAAATGAATTTTTTCCCCTGAACTTAATTTTAAGATGACAAAATATTTAACAAAATGCACATTCTTTGTAATGTCTAGAATTAATTTTTCCGGAATATTTTTTTATTTCTAATGGGCTGCGTATTGGTGTTTTACCATTTCAGACCTAGTACATTCCCCGGGAGCTGGTATCCCTTTTTAGTGCGGCACCATATAGGCAGATACCAATCACCGCAATGGAATTTTGACGCCCCTTTGCCTCCCAAGACGGAGGCATCTCAGCTTTGGTGATGCGAAACCGTACTTAGGATTTTAATTATGCTGAGAGCACATAAGGTAAACAGGCCCTCAAGGGATTTTTTACATGCCAAATAATCAAACGACACGGACGCTGTCGATTTTCTGCATCATGAAAATCCACCGACTTGGGCTGGGGTTGAATCCGCAACCTTAGATGCACAAGGCCAGTGACAAATCAACCACGCCACCCACCCGGCTTTCTTCCAAATATATAAACCATAGTTACGTCTAAATTTACGATAGTTCAAAAGAATATTTTTGTATGATTATTTTTCAATGATTGGAATATTTTTTCTGTTAAAGTTTTACAGACTGTAAATTTAAAATGAGCTTTTATCATCATTTAGTCAATGTTTTACGCTTGTAATTTATTAACTACTTATCTTAAAGTAATGGAAGAATTAGCTGAAAACGATGATATTATCAACAAAGCTGATTTTTGTAAGTACAATTAATTCAGTAAAGGTACTACAAAAGTCCTGAATTGCTAATAGATAAAAATTTGCCAGAATAAAACCCAAAAACGATTTTTAAAATGTTCCAAATTCAGTGACAGGCAATCAGCTATAAAGTCTAGCTTCTGAGGTTCTGAATGTAAAGCGGAAATAAATGACTAAATCAGAAAAACGAATGTCAAAAAGAAAAGAAAAATACAGAAAAGATAAAAATTGAAACTATAAATGCTATGTCATTTATTTTGAAAAGATTTTACTTCTTATCGAAGAAACGTTAAGCACTTCCATAAAATCTTCGAATGTGACGTCATGTTTAAAGCAAACGTCACACTCTAATTGAATTTTCTTCGCTCTGAAACATTTCTCTCTATTCCCAGAAGAATTTCATGCTTTTATTCAAAACTTTAATTTTTGCCGTATATTTCTTAGAATGAACTTATTTCGCACAACTTATGAAATTCTTTTGAATATATTTGGGCATTTTACTCCGTTCTACAAAATATAGATCCCAGATCTACAAAAATAATGTGCAAAAATATGTACCGCGCGTGTATTTTGTTACAATCTTAAAAGCATGAATAAAATGTAAAATTATTCATTATTATATGGTCTTTATATTTTTAGTTATAGAACAAAACACTTAATTTACGGTAAATTGTTGCACATTGTGTGATGAACCATCCTTATATATAAATAAGTTTGTATAATACAGTGTGTGTGTGTGTGTGGGGGGGTATTCTACACTGGTGAGAAAATTTGTAGAAAAGAAGTTTCTTCTAGCGAAAGTCATGCAAAAGTGTTCAAAAACGACACAACTATTACCATAAGATCCCAAGACATCAGAAAGTGGTGTAATTTAACAAAACTTTCTAAAAAAGAAACTGAAAGTTTGTTTTTATATAAACACAAAAACATTCATATTGTTATGAAGTATTGAAACTCAGAACATTTTAAATCACGTTTCGTGTTCATTCCTCAAATCCTAATTTTTTTCACAATTCCTACTATATTAGTTCAAATTATGTATATATATATATATATATATATATATATATATATATATATATATATTATATATATATATATATATATATATATATATCTTGTTCAAATTTTCAATTGTTAATAAAATACTTTTTATTCATCCATTCAAGTTCAAATACATTTTTTAAATTTGTAGTGGAAGACACTTGATGTCAATAAAGTTTTTTCAAATATTAATGCATTAATTGAATTAAAAAGTGAATAAATAGTAACACAAACAAAAATAATAGTCCAACAGTATATATAAAAAAGAAATTCGCTCGTTTTGTCCTTGTAGAGCAGGGGTGTCAAACTCGCGGCCCATAATAAACATTTTTGCGGACCGGCCAATATATCTCCACACAATAATACATAATAAAATAAAATTTTTTTTTCCCGAAATAGAAAAGTAGATGCAGAAAAATGATGACAAGTGTCAGGATATGAACAATAATTTTTTTTCTCTTATATATGCTTATTATAATGTATCATTCGAAATAAACCTACGTTTCTATGAATATTGAATTTTTTTTGCAGCCTGCTTAAAGTTAAACCTTGTTTGTTTGTCCCGAGTTTGCTTTGGAGTTTGACACCCCTGCTGTAGAGTTATGGATAGCGCTTTGGACTTCTAATCCCAAGGTCTTGGGTTCGAATCCCTCCTGGACTGGCTTAATTTCTGAGAATGTGATTTCTTTTTCACTATTCTATTTTATTGGCATAATTAAATTTAATTATTGAATAAATAGTAACAAACAAAAAGATAATCCAACACCCTACATAGAAAGGAAAATGGAAAATTGCAAAGAAAATCGCTTTCTATTATGTCACTTAATATGTGATTTTGTCATATGTATATACATTTATATTAATTGTAAATATTTAATAAAAAGTAACTGAAAATAAAAGTTTTCTTTGTTGACCTCAATAAGGGAATTGACTTTTTAAAAAAATATATTACTTGTTTATGTAACAGTTATACTTTTGCAGAAATGTTAAGATATCCGACTACCCTAAAATCATGATTTTTTTCAAAAATTGACAAATTTTTTTTTATGATTTTATTTTATAGATCATCTTATTAGCTCAGTGTTTCTCAAACTGTGGGGCGCGTCCTCCTGGGGGCGATAACCCTTCGGGGGGCGAGTATATTGAAAATATAAAAGGCTTAAAAGTTATTTTTGGAATGAAGTAAAACAAAATGCTTTCTGACAAAAAAAAATACACATTTACACTGATATAAATTATATATATCATCTAGTTTTCCACTTTCAAAAGATTCCACTTCAAACGCTCATTAGCTATCTTTGATCCTAAAACCAAATAAAAAAAGATATTTTGCTTGCTTTGCTGTAATTCCGCGATGAGAGATTTTTTTATTACGTTTCTTGTGTAACCCCGAAAATAGTACTTTTGATTATCATCTCTTTGACTTTCAAACTTACTGGTATGCTTAACTCCGTCTACTTTTCTTTTAGGAAAATTTAAATAATATTTTTCTGTTGCTTTTCCCCCCATGTAAATGAGTTTTATGATATATGGATAAGCCTAATGAGCACTTTGAAGGATTAATTGCCCAAGATGTATTTTTATGAGTAATCTGAAATATATAATGCATTATAAAAAACGTTTTACACAATTATTTTTTTAGAACTGACATCGATGTTTTTGTATCGAATACATTTTTTTCATGGGAGCGGTCGCATGAGAGGCGCTGAATCACTCCAAATTCTGGTAAAACTGTTTATTCGTTAACAGTTTCTTGACAGTATCCTCCGATATGACAGTTTTAATGGAAACTATAATGAATTTGTCACATTTATGCCTCTTTTTTGAGAGTGGCAAACGTTTTTTACAATCAAGGTACTTGTTTTGATCGAGTTCCCTTCACGACCACTTTTGTTCAGAAATATTTTCTATGAATATGCTATACTTTCCCCTACGATTAACTTTGTGGTTTTAATTGCTGTGTTGTACAACTTATTATGGTTTATAAATGTAAATAAGCAGAATATAAAAAAAATGGGCATCTGTGATCTCTCTATTGAAGGAAGATGAAACTGAACAAGCAATTGAAGAACCTGATGAAATAATGCATATTAATCGTGATAGCGAAAGTAAATATGACAAAAGTGATAGACATGAAACGTTTGAGTTGAATTGTAATTTTCAAATGCTGCCTAAAGAACTCTATCAAGTAAACTAAGAAGCCATAAATGTAACACTTCGGCTTGTCAAAAGACACAAGCAAGAAAAGGTTACACATGCTATTTGTAGATCATCAAAGAATAGCAAAATTACAATAACGTGAGCAAAATATGACAGTTTTGATTGCAAATAACGTTCTTGTATTGTTAGAAAAGTGTCTGTGATTTATGTTCTTTATTAAGGTCACGCACATTTGGAACGGTTTCTTTAGTTTTATTGGATTTTTTCTCAAATCATCAAAGAAAAATTAAAAAAGTCCTTCAAAGTAGGTAAGTATATTTTCTCTTAGTTAAATTATTCACTGCAATTTTGTGACTTTTATCGAGAACAGAAAAAAATTATAAAAAAAGGATTGGGGTGACTTGGTGAAGTGATCGCGCGACCATTAACGTTAGTGTGGAGTGGGCGCCTGCTTCCGGTTAAAACATTTTTTGAAGGTTTCTCGCTTTAAATATTAAAAATAACACAATTATTCTTCATTGGAATTTTTTCTGTCGTTTTCCTTATTTAATATAAAATGCTAATTCTGTGAGGCTTAAAATTACAGTTCGTTTAAACTATTTATAATAGGAGCATTCATTTAAAAAAAAAAAATCATTTTATATTTTTGTATGCATTGTTGTGCACTTGGTTTTACTCTCCTTACAATTAAGCTATTATATCAAGAATAATGTATTATTTTTTAGAAAAATAATCGCAGAACGGTACTTCAGCCAGTGTACTTATAAATGTATCAGTACTGCACAATGTATTTTATAACTAATTTATTAATATTAATTTAAGAGCAAGTTTAATTATTATTAGTAACTTCCATGGGCTTGTCTTGCAGAGCAAAGGTTTTCAAATGAAGGCTTAATATTAGAAATTGACACTCGTGAGTTCTTTTTCTATATTTAGCTGAGATCTATATTTTGTCTTCAAAGCAGCCACCGCAGAAAATCTGGTTTCACAAAGGTACGATGTTGAAAACGGTAAAAGTATACGAAATGCTTTTGTTTTCAGTTCAGAAAATTCATCATCTACTTCTGCCCAAAAATTGAAAGAGAGTTTTATTACAAAATTGTCTTTTAATTTCGCCACTAGATGTGAAATCTGTGAAAATTTCTTCTTCGGTAGTGGAGAGCCCTTCTGGGGTATTTTGGAATGGATCTCTCACCCATTCGTAACTTGCTATCAAGTTGTCCTCAGCAAAAATATTTTTAAAATTTTTTGCCAACATAGCTAAATGATATTCAATAGTTTTATAAACATCTTCCACATGTTGTTCTTCAGTTTTGTAAGTTTTTACACATTTATCCACATTTTCAAACATTTCTTGGTTTTTTTGCTTTAAATTTCGGCTCCATAATTCTAATTTTCTACAAAAAGTATTAATTTTATGACTCGTGTCAAACATATGTACATTTGATCCTTGAAGTTGAAGATTCAATACATTTAATTTCTCAAATATATCGACTAAGTAGCTCAACATCAGAAATAAACCATCTGGAAATTTCTCAGCTTCCGGTAGGTTTTTCCTCTTCTAGAAAAATGGTAATTTCATTTCTTAATTCATAAACACGTTGTAAAAAAATTTCCCGCGTGATAACCATCTTGCTTCGCAATAAAATAGCAACGATGAATGCACTGCGCCTATGTCTTTGCAGAGTCCAGAAAAGATTTTTGATTTTAGGGGTCTCATTTTTATGTAATTTACTACAGTCACAACTGTCATTAGCACAATATTCAGGCCAGGACTAATTTCTTTGGAAGCCAGAGCTTCTCTGTGGATCATACAATATGTACAGATGCACAGTGGAGATTTTTGTTTCACAAGTGCTTGTATACTTTTTAAATCTTCCTGACATTGTACGAGCACCATCGGTGCACATTCCGACACAATTTTTCCACTCTATATTTGCCTCGTTTATAAAATTATTTAAAATATCAAATAATGCTATTGCTGTTGCTTTAAGTTTTATTGGTTTGCAAAAAGTAGTTCTTCTACCGCTGACATACCATCCCAAAATCGAACATACGCAATGAAATGAGCATCTTTATTGCTATCTGTTGCCTCGTCAAGCTGAATTGAAAACAGCTTATCACGCAACTTACCGAAAAGCTGTTGCTCTACATCTTCAGCGATATCATCAATTCGATGGGAAACAGTATCATTTGATGGGGTATGGACTGCAACTCTTTGGCAAAATTCTCTCCAAACATAGTTTCTACGATCTCAATTGCTGCAGGCAAAATAAGCTTTCGGCAATAGTGTGAGGCTTTTTTACATCTGGCTATTTTATATGATACTTTGTAAGAAGTAAGTAAAGCTTTTTCATTCACTGACAAAGTTTTTTTAAAAAATGTTTTTTGTTTTTCATATGATTTTAATTTTGATTCAAAGAACTCTCGAGGTTTGTTAATGTACTCACCATGAAGCGTTTCAAAAAATGTCTTTTAAGTTTATTAGGTTTCATACTGTCTGCTGCCAATATTTTTGAGCAAATAACACACAGGGGGCTTTTCTTCTCCATTTACTTCAGTAATGGTAAATCCAAAATTCAAATATTTTTGAGAATATTTCCTTGATTTAATTTTTCGGAACTATGCTCGTCTGTACACTTGTTGATGCTTTATTATCGTCGAATGTTCGCTTACGACTTAAAAATTTATCCATGATTTTTTTGTTCCAATTTTCTGCAGTAATACTTAATAGTGTGAATTACAACTAACGCGCAAATTATAAAATGTACATTCAAGATAGATTTGGTAGCTGTAGAAGCATCGAATCGACCAAGACTGATTGGAATTGTACGAGGTACAGCATTATTACATGTTTAACGCAGACGTCCGATAGTTTGGCCAGACTCACGCAGACGCTCGCGAGAATGCCAGATGTGATGGATATGAGAGATCGCAACATAAAGTAGACTATTTTTCAATTTCTACTATAAGTTCACTCTCTCATATATATCTTGTTCAAATTTTCAATCGTTGATAAAATACTTTCTATTCATTCATTCAAGTTCAAATACATTTTTAAAACTTGTAGTGGGTAACACTTCATGTTAATACAGTTCTTTTCAAATTTTAATTCATTAATTAAATTTAAAAAATGAATAAATAGTAACAAAAAAAAATTATAGTGCAAAAGCATTTATAGAAAGCAAAAACTTTTCGTGCTGTCCCCTGTTTCGCAATGGATAGCGCGCTGGGCTTCTAATCTGAATTCGAATTTCATCCGAGATGGCCTAATTTCTGAGAATGTGTGTGATTTCTTCTTTACACACACACACACACACACACACACACACACACACACACACACACACACACACACACACACACACACACACACACACACACACACACACACACACACACACACACACACACACACACACACACACACACACACACACACACACACACACACACACACACACACACACACACACACACACACACACACACACACACACACACACACACACACACACACACACACACACACACACACACACACACACACACACACACACACACACACACACACACACACACACACACACACACACACACACACACACACACACACACACACACACACACACACACACACACACACACACACACACACACACACACACACACACACACACACACACACACACACACACACACACACACACACACACACACACACACACACACACACACACACAATGTCATGTTGTGTGTTGTCATCGATCCTGGACAAGTGAGCAAAATTTCGAATTAATCCGACATTTTAAAGTGGGTAAAAATTGAGTTCAAAGATTCCGTTACATATACAAGTGAAGCTTATAAGAGGGTGTTAATAAAAATACCCTCCCCCTTCTTCTCGAAAACCCATAGAAAAATGGAAAAATTATAAAAGATAAAATCTGAATTACGAAAAATATTAGGTGAATTCTTCAGCCCGAGTCCTTTAAAACATTCATAACTAGAAACCTCTAAAGAAAAAAAGTATTTAAAAATACTTTAAAAAAACATATAACATAAAAAAACATAAAAATCATATGAAATTTTAAAAATGTTTTATTTGAAAGAAAAGACTCTTACATAGTTAAAAATAAGGAGAGCTTACTCTATAAATTTAAAATTTATCAAATAAAATAGCAGGTGAAGCAATCTATCGAAAGCAAAATGAAAAAGGAGAGTGAAGTTCGAAATAATAATAATAATAATAATAACAATAATAAAAATAGAAAAAAAATAAAAATGTCTCATTATATAAATGAATAAAACTGTACTAAGAGTAAATGTGTATGTGTAAAAAAAATTAATTGAATAGATGATCTAACTTGAATGATCTAAACAATAACTAATAATTTTTAAAAATTTATTACTCTGTTATTTCTTTTATTAATTTAATTTGTTACATAGTAAATAATTAAGAATAAATATTTCTACAAAAAGAAATAGAGGAATATTACTATTTAAAAAAGGTACTTTATTAATGCTACAATTGAAGGCTTCTATTCACCGAAAATATTCTTATTTAATTTATTTCTTATAATAATGTAAGGCTTCTCAAACTTTTAATATTTGCGACCCAATATTCAATTATAATTTTCATTTTTCTTAAAATAACAATGTATTGAATTGTATAATACTATACTTTGACGCTAAAGTTGCAATACGACTTTAAACTTTTAAGTGCCACCGGCGTATATAAACGTCTCACTCACCCAAAGTGTTAAGGGGTCACAGGGTGTTAAATTTCTCTAGAGGTTTGAAAATATAAACATTTTTCAAACCTGTATAATTTCTTTAAATTTAAGTTAAATATTTCGAATCTTTTACACATTACTTATAAAGGAATGAGGCTTCAGAAAAGTATAAAATGTTTAAAATATAATCATAATTTTAAAAATTATAAGCATATGAAAATAAGAAACTTTTCTATAAGAAATAAGTTTTACGTCGCGCATGTTATTTTCTAAAAGAGTAGGTTTAATTACTAGCTATATATATAAGTTGATTTATAAAGACAAATGTATTCTTAATACTTTGTAGCTACTTTTATATAAATAGAATAATAACTTACATAGTTTAATAAATAAAAAATACATTTTAAAAATATTAAAAAAATTGCAATATTTTACAAATATTTTGAAATACAAAAGATATATACTACTAAAATTAGGTAGGATTCAAAGAGTATGATGCATTGTATAATTCTATAAAGTTTTATACATCAGAGGCTAATATTTTAGAAAATAGCGTGCACAAAGCAAAAAATACTTAATATTTATTATAGAATTTTCATATGCTTATGACTTTTAAAATTATTATTATATTTTAAACATTTTATATTTTTCTGTGAAGCCCCATTCTATTTTAAATAACAGGTAAAAGATTCGAATCATTTAATTTAAATTTAAAAGAATTATACCCGTTTGAAAATCGTTTATATTTTCAGACCCCTAGAAAAATTTAACACCCCTGAGACCCCTTAATTCCCCCAACGTATATATACGTCTTTCCAAAGTACGATCTTTTCTGTGCACTGCTATCTATAAAATTATTCCGAAAGCTATGAAATGCAATAAAAAGACCTTGACAGTGTTTGCAAAGGATTTACTTATTTCAGAGGATTTGCTTGTTTTTATTCCTTTTCTCCCCTACCCCCAATACATCACACACACGCACCTGCGTGAAAGGTGGGATTGGGAAGCAAATCGCCTAACATTTGATGATCAGTTTAGGGATTAATTATAAACCGTATAAATTATCAAGATAAGCGTTAATTTTTTTAAATAATTCTATATATGACAAGCCCACATGGGATTATTGGTAATTATTAATGTTGTTCTTAACTAAGTATTGTTAAATTAATATAAAATACTACTTTATGCAGTACTGTGATACATTTATAGGTTTATTATACCAGTAGAAATTTGTATTTTATTTTTTATTATGGCAGAATGTATTTTGTTTGTTTACTTCCAGTAAATTAATAATTTAAATTTTTTTTGTTTAGAACTTTTCAATATACTCGTAACCCCTCTCGTTAAGTTATCACTCTCCCAGGGGGCATGCCCCTCAGTTTAAGAGAAACGCTGTAATAAATAATAAATATCACTACAGTAGAACGTTTATTCGAATCAATTGGGACCGGACACCGTTGGGATACGCGATTGTTCGTATAACCGAAAACCGAATGTGATTCATGCAGTCTATGAAACCAGACACTATATAAATATTGAAAATCATCACATGTGCGGGAAACGTGCTTGAAGATAGGAGCAAAGTGTCGCAATTTTACCTTTATTGTGTGGAAAATAATCACTTATTTTTCTCTGAACCATTGTACACATTCGTTTTTTCGCTGCAAGCTCTGAAAAAACTGGTTCGGATATTTGACGCTCCGGATAATTAACGTTCGGATAAACGACGTTCTACTATAATTGAAAGTCGTTAGGGAAACGAATGACGTTTTAAATAACTCACGCGAAGTAAACTATTTAATTGAGCATAACTCCCCCCTCAGAAGTCAACATGAAGCCGCTATTTTAGCAAGTAATTTGATTTATACAGAAATAGTAGGATTTTATCTCAACGTTAATATATACACATTCATATTAAAAATTATTTGAAATACATTTTGGCATCATTCTGAATTAAGCTTAAACTTGAGTCCTCTACAGTAGAGTTGTGTCTCTTTCCTTTGAATTAATCCAAGACCACGTTGCGAAATGACTGTCGTGTGACTCTAATCCATGCAAACCAAACCCTTATTTAGCAAACCTGACCAATCTAGGCTCAGATGTAACAGGGAGTGAGAAGTCCTCCGAGACCATTACATGACACGTGATTGTAGATTATTCTCAGTAGTGCTACAGCTCTCGCGCTTTAGAATAGTGTATCTGGATGGATTATAATGCATTATTCGGTTACTTGTATAATGCTTGCTCAGTTGAATGTATTTTAAGGGTAGATACTTAGCGATTTTAAGAAAATAAAAAGCGTTGTTACCTTGAAATTTAAATCAGAAAAGTTTTTTTTGGCACTCTTTGAGGGATGCATCATAAAATTCAGTTTCAATTCTATGTTATTTTATCCTATTAGGTTCATTAATTATAATTTCCTTCTTGTATCTTGCTTGGATTTTGAATATAAGTATATTGTTATATATATATAAACGTGTTTCAAAGTGAGTGAAAGGGTTATATTAACATAACATTAACAAGTAATATAAAGAAAATTTTTAAAGCCAATTCCTACATAGGTCAACAAAGAAAATTTTTATTTTAGTTACTTTTTATCAAACAGTTACAATTAATATAAATACGTACAGTCGACTGTCGATAATTCGAACTTTCGATAATACGAATCTCTCTAATTCGAAGTATATGCTCAGCCCCTAGAAAAACTCTTGATACTTCGAACTAAAACCATACGTTTTGGTACTCTCAATATTTCGAAGTAAAATTTGTGGTTGGCCAGACTACAACACGCGATAATTCGAAGTTATCCTATAAAACTCTTGATAATTCGAACCTTCAATATTATGAAGCTAGATTCACTTCCTGTACCTAATTATCCCACGAGCGGTTTTTTTACTGAACTTATTTTCAGTCCATATTGTGCATGTTGATAGAATAACTACTTTGTTTATTATATTTCCGGTATTTGCTAAGCAGAATTTTGATTTATTCCTAAGCCATCTGTCTTTGCTTTTTCCGTTGATACCCTAGCTTTAGATGGATAAAGGAAAAACTGCTTTCTTTTTATTCACTGTGCAGTAATGAGTGATGCTTCCTTTTAAAGTATTGCACAATAATTTTGATTTGCTTTGAGTATTTATTATTAATAATGAGTCACATTTAAACGGATGTTTTTTTTAAAATAAAGCACTCAAACTACATCCAAGATAATTCAGCAGAATAGTTTTATGGCACAGAATTGAAAGCGAGAAATAAAACCTTTATATAAAAATGTACGAGGCAAAGACAGGAGAGACAGGGATTTAACTTTATTCTATTATTTTTTTTAAAAAGAGTGGTAATGTGCCACTAAGAATTGATCCCCTTGCCATAGTTGTCGACCCCTGCTATTAAGTATACCCCGTAGCTGAGTGTGAATTGTGAATACGCCTTGTGTTCATTTTAGATTCCAAATTTTATATATATATATAAATTAAATATATTATTTTACTAAAGTTGTGGTGATTTACGTTTCCTACCTGTTAATTTCGATAAACCTTGGGCCACTACTTTACACCTCCCCTCAGTGTCGACTTATCACGCGAAAGGAACGACGTGTCTTTTAAAAAGTATAAGTGCTTAACAATTTGTGAAAAGCAAAAGGTGTTCAGTTGAAGAAGGTGAGAGGAAGGTCGATGTAGCCAAAGCATTTGAAATTCTACTGAGCTCGCTCTCCACTATTCTGAAGAATAAAGAGAAAATCTTTAGTGCATCTTCGAGTAGAGTGAGAAAACGCGTTAGTAAAGGTAATTTTCCACGTCTTGAACAGTGTTTAATTTCATGGATGAGACAGTATCGAGGACAGAATATTGCGATGGGTGGTTCTTTATTGAAGGAAAAGCCTAAAACATTCGCCAAAGAATTAGGAATCGAGTTTTCGGCTAGCGAGGGATGGCTTACAAATTTTAAGAAAAGGAATGGGATAGTCTTCAAAAAAGATGGGCGGGGAAAGCTCAAGTGTCGACATTAACGTTTGTTCTAAGTGGCAGAACTCTCTTTCGGATCTAATAAAGGAGCACGAACCGCGTAACATTTTCAACACGGATGAAACCGGACTCTTTTTCAAGTGTTTGCCAGAAAAAACATTTACATTCAAAAAAGAAAATGCCATGGAGGAAAACATAGCAGGGAGAGGTTAACTATTTTACTGGCTGCAAACATAGACCACTCAGAAAAGATTACTCCTCTCGTCATATGAAAATCTGCAAAACCTCGGTGTTTCAAGGGCATAAACTCGTTCCCTACCAAATACCGCTTAAACAAGAAGGCATGGTTGACCATCGAACTCTTTAATGAATGGTTGGTCTCACTGAACTCGGATATGAAAAGGGAGAAACGACATATTCTCTTATTTTTAGACAACTGTACTGTGTACAATAACGCAACACCTTTATCAAATGTGAAACTTAAATTTTCCCCTCCAAACTCAACCTCAAAACTTCAGCCACTCGACCAGGGCAGCATACATAATTTTAAAACTTTTTTATCGGCGTGACGTCGTTAAAAGCATTTTGGATAACCTCGAAAATCAGCAGAGTGTAACTACTATTTCTATTTTAACAGCTTTGATCATGATTGACAAGGCTTGGAGAGCTGTTACTCCTTTGACAATTCACAGCTGTTTTAAAAAGTCAGGTTTCCCCTCGCTGAATCTTTTTGATGTGGACGATACACTCACTGAATTTAATGCTGAACCAAGCTCTTCCAGAATAAGATTTGACGTTTGACGACTACGTGTTGCTTGGCACGGACATTGCTGTATGGGGAGCTAGCTCTATTTGACGCTGAAATTGTGGCTTTGGACCCCAATAATACAGAAAGTGACGAAGAAGAATCGGAGAAGTTGACTCCGGTAACTCTGTCAGAAGCTAAAGTGTCACTAAACAAACTACGCAATCCTTCAAAATCATGTTGATGCAGACATTTTACAGACCTCATTTGTTCTAGAAAAATCTATTGACAAAGTTAGATTGAATGCCTTAAAGCAAAAAAAGATTACAGATTTTTTTTGACAAAAAGGATTAATTATGCATAGTATGTATGTTCTTTTACTAGTTGTTTTCAAAACATAAGTGTATTCTTTTACAATAGGACTTTTAACTTCTGTTTTATTTTTATACTGTATAAAATGTACTTTAAAAAATTATGTACAATTGTTGCTTTATTACATAGTTTTAAATGTAAATGTGTTAGAAAAAAAACTTATCTTCTTGTATTTTGAGAGTTTTTTCCTACCCTCTTGATAATTAGAAGCTTTTCACTGGTCCCTCCAACTTCGAATTATCGAGAGTCGACTGTAAATACATATGACAGAATCTCAATATCAAGGCTATTTTCGGCAAAAATACGAGACCCTGAACTAAACGCAGAACACATTTTCAAAACGACTCAAATTTCATGAAAATTTGCAACATTATAACTCATACATCTGTTAACAATATAATGTGTTTCTAAAATTTCAAAATATTCCCTGAATATTATTTTTTTCTCATTTTAACATGTGAAAGAATAACTCATTTAACATTACGGTATAAGAGAAAAACGCGAAACACATTTTATGCCAGAAAAAATGGCTTAATTCGGTCCAAAATGTGAAGTATGATAACATATGTTGCTCTCTAAGGGGTAGTGAAGCCAGAATATAAAATTAATTTTTTATTTCTTTTATATATGAAAAAATGTACCTAATTCGAATCCTATTCTTTAATATTAACCGAAGACAGCCTTAAAAGGACAAAACACCTTTTAAATTATAACATTTAAATTTTTTTAACCACATTAAATTTGTTATTACGTTTTTTAATAAAAGTTATATAAAATTGGTAAGAATTTATCTTAAAACCAGTGTAAAAGGAATGCTGACGTTTTAACTAGCATATGATTTTATTCAGGTCGTTAAATTTTCATCAAAAATTTTACAAAAGCTGTTTTATCTAATGGTGCTGCCATCTAGAGGAATAATATCGACGACTCACACTTTGATTAATTAATTAAATTAAATTAATTAATTAATATTTGAAAAAACAGTATTAACATCAAGTGCCCTCCACTACAAGTTTGAAAAATGAACTTGTGTGGATGAATATTAAGTATTTTATTAGCGAGAGACCGAAAATTTGAACAAGGTATATAAATAAATATATATAGGGAAAATGTGTGAATTATAATATTAGGAATTGAAAACACAATACGAGGACTATTGACTATGAACTTGTACAGAGTGTTTTTTTTCCAGGTATAGAAGTTTAAGTTGGCATTACTTTCCAAGATGGCGACCGATTTAACAGCTGTCAAGTGATTTATTCTCAGTTTGGTTTGGCAATTCATCATGAATAGACTCACACCTGAACAACGCTTTCAAATTGTGCAATTTTATTTCGAAAATAACGGTCGATTTTCATAAGCGAATTTTGTTTAGCGATGAAGCGCACTTCTGGTTGAATGGCTGCGTCAACAAACAAAACTGCCGCATTTGGAGTGAAGCTAATCCACAAGTGTATGCCGAAACACCGTTACATCCAGAAAAACTGTCTGTTTGGTGCGCTTTATGGGCTGGTGGAATCCTTCTTCCAAAACGATGAAAGCCACAACGTTACAGTCAATGGTGATCGGTATAGAGCCATGATTACTAACTTTTTCATTCCTGAATTGAACAATCATGATGTTGAGGAGCTGTGGTTCCAACAAGACGGCGCAACATGTCACACAGCTCGTTCCACAATCGATATATTGAAAGACACGTTTGGTGACCGCCTAATTTCACGTTTTGGACCTGTGAATTGGCCTCCAAGATCTTATGATTTAACACCGCTAGACTATTTTCTGTGGGGCTATGTAATGTCATTGGTCTATGCGGATAAGCCACAAACGCTTGACCATTTGGAAGGCAACATTCGCCGTGTTATTGCCGATATACGGCCAAAAATGTTGGGAAAAGTCATCGAAAATTGGACGTCCAGATTGGACTACATCCGAGCCAGCCGTGGCAGTCCTATGCCAGAAATCATATTTAAAATGTAATGCCACAAGATTATCTTTCGAATAAAAAAAATTCATGGCAATCGAATAATACATCGTTGTTTTATTGCAATGTAAATTTCTATACCTCTAAAAAAACACCCTTTACTTTTGAACCCAGGTCAAGTGACGAGGTCGACGCTTATGCTGGCACCCTCTTTCTAAGCTACCACACCACACGAAATTAAAGTTTTTTTTGACTATGAATGATTTAATTTGAATTAGCTCTCAATACGGGGGATCTTCGGAGGAATCAGGATTCGAACCGTGACTTCTCAAATTCGGGCATGAGTTTGTGATCAAGGCTATACTGCGGCTACTTAATGATGTAGAGAAGCGATTAATTAGAATATTCTTATGTTCCTTTAAATAAAAATTCGGAATTGCTTAGTCATGTTTTCAATTTAATCAGCTAGAGTCCCCGCTCACCACACACGCGTATTATTTGTTATTTGAGAAGAATTTCGATATATATATATATACGGAGTTTTACTTCACAATAAAACAAGTGATTGAATTATTTAATAAGAGAGCAATGCTGGTGCATTGAATAAAATTACCTGAAATAATTGCACATTTATCAAGCCCATATATTTGTGCTTTCAAAGTCATTTTTAATTCATTACGTTGAAAAACATGTATAAAAGTAATTATAGATAAACATTTTTTTAAAAGCTTCAAGCATTATTGACATATAAAAACTCGCATTTTTAAGGCTGTCTCCGGTTAATGTTAAAGAATAGGACCCGAAATTGGAAAATTTTTCAAATACAAAAGAAATGAAAAATTAATATGATATTCTGGCTTCACTATCCTTTAGAGAGTAGCATTTTTAATCAAACTTCCAATTTTTAACCGAGTTTATTCTTTTTTTCTGGTGTAAAATGTGTTTCGCATTTTTCTCCTATATCGTAATGTTAAATGGGCTATGCCTTCAAGTACTAAAACGAAAAAGAAAGTATTCATGGAATATTTTGAAATTTTAGAATACACTATATTGTTAACAAAGGTATGAGTTATAATACTGTAAATTTCCATGGAAATTGAGGCATTTTTCTGTCTGAAAATGTTCTTCGCGTTTAGTTGAAGCTCTCGTACTTTTACCGAAGATAGCCTTAAAGATTTTAATTTTGCTAAAAAAATATACACACATAAAAAAATTAAGTATGAAAAATTAATTCCCAATATTTACTCCTTCAATTCATATGCTCATTGAAAAATTGGATTTGTTTAATGTTCAAATAATTCCTAGAGCACCGATATCTAGAAATGTATGTTATATTAATGAAAGCTCTTTAATAAAAAAATATTGACTTTATTGATTTCAATAACTGATGCAGTCATGTTACCGAATTTGTTGTTTTTTCCTTACCGAATTCCATTGATTTAAACTCTACGGTCATGGAATTAAGCACGGCAATCTTTCAACTAGATATCACGCGTTCTCTTTTTTCATCAGTTATTCATCGCTTGTTTTTATTGCACTTTCATTAAAATATAAATGCATTTTAAAAGATAAATAATCTCAAAATGGCGTGCATCTTGAGCCCGTTTGGCCTGGAAATTGAACTTTTCTTCTAATATTAAGAAACCGCACACAAACTATGAAATTTTTTTTAGTCTGAAAAATGCTTTAAGATTAGCATGATATTTTAACTTTAGTATCCTATTTTAGAAAGGATTCTGAATTTGTTGGAATCCTATTCTTTATGTTATAATGCATTTTTTTTCTGTCTGAAAATGAATACTTTTCTTGATATAAAATAGGGAATATATTTTATGTCATACTAAGGAAGGGGATATCAGGCGAGCCATTGTACAAATTATACAACTGTTCATACTCATAGCTTAAATTATAAAACTTTAATTTTCATGTATTATGTAGTTCTAATTTTTAACTAATTTCTTCTTTAAAAATTTTGTCTTTCGTATACTTTCTCATTTGTTCTTTTTTTCACAAAATTCGTCCTTGGCGCTTCTTTTCAGTTAAATCAAACTATTTGCAACCCATTTTTACTAACTACACAACCTTATTTATAAATAAATTTATAACATCATCATGAAAACTTTTTTTAAATAGAGAGATATTTCAACTCCTATATACCTACTTTACAGATAAGCCTTAAGTTTTTAATCATTAAAGAAAATATTTTGCATTTATGTAATTTTTTCTTCTAATTTTAAAGACTAAGAATAATAAACAGAAATTTGTATTGTATAAACACACCTATTTTGTATCATTTAAGGTATCCGACTACGTTCGGAACCGCGATTTTCAAAAGTGCATAAATGGATAATTTTCATGATATTTAGTGTCATTTAGATTAGAATATATGCATAAAATTGTTTTAAGGACACTTTGACAAAAAAATTATTTAAATACAATATTTTGGCAAAAAACTAACTTAGAATAATCTTTTTTCCAAATGTTCTCCTTTTGTGAAAAATGGTTCTATTATAATAATATTTTGCCTGTATATAGCTCAGACCCCTCTGTTCAGAGGCTCAACTAGAATTTTTGAAATACATAACTTAGAAGTGGGTTTATTCATATTTTACGACAACAGAGGGGAGCAATCTTAAGAAAAAGACGCCAATAATTATTTTAATGGGTGGTAACTCTGCAAATAATGTGAATTTTTCAAAATTTCTAGTTGAGCTTCTGTAGAGATAGTGTGAGCTATATACAGGTAAAATATTATTATAATAGAACCATTTTTCACAAAAGGAGAACATTTGGAAAAAAATTATTCTAAGTTAATTTTTTGCCAAAATATTATATTTAAATAAATGTTTTTTGTCAAAATGTTCTTAAAACAATTTTATGCATGTATTCTAATCTGAGTGACACTAAATATCATGAAAATTATCCATTTATGCGCTTTTTTAAAATCATGGTTCCGAACATAGTCGGATACCTTAAGCGCTTTTCTACTTTGCTTTTCTTCGTTACCCGGAAATAACTTCAACGAAGCACCTTTTTTTCCATTTCAAAAACAATAATCATGCTCCACCACATAAAGTGTAGCATTCATTTCAAAATTGTTTGATCTCTACATATCTCAACGAGCATGAGCCTTTACAACCTCCTACGTTACACCTCCAATAGATATCTGTTCACAGAAAGCAACTCTCCATTCCAACCGAGATACCCAAAGATTAATGACGAGAACGCGGAAGGTAATCTTGCATTTTGATCCCTCCCTAGCAAAGACGACATTCTACCTCCCTGTATTGTTTGAAGAATGAGTGACGGTCCGAGAGCCCTGCGGACATATTAAAATGAAACGTCACTCCTCGACATTTGATGTTGAAGGCTGAGCTTAATAAAAGGGGAGAAATGATTCCACCAGAGAATCGTTTTCACTTTGACGTGGAGGTTAAAATTCGGCGATGACTAATTTGAGTGAAGTAAATTTGATTTCTAACATTATCTTTCTTTTTAGTTGAGATAGAACAGAAAATGTTATTTATATTGCTAATGATAGTAGAATATCGTACCTTAAATTGATAAAATTACAAAGTTATTACATTATTTTGAGTTAAAAAATGATATTTATGAACAGTTGAAGTCTACAAATGTATCAACAATCATGTATAAGTTATTTTTTATTATACTCCTCATTTTTATAAGGACAATTAATGTTTTCCAAAAACTAAGTTAACCTTTTATGTGACAATTTCTTTATTAGTAATACTATCTTAAAATATTTTTGAACTGGAATGATTTGTGAGAATAAATTCTTTTAACTTATTACCTATATAGAATCGATTTGATTTTTATGACCATTTTTTGGGGGAGAAGTAAGTTTCCCTATGTCTACTAGGAGCTATTCAAGAACATCCTATGTTTTACATTTCTTTTTAAATAGCATCACACGATATTCATGAAATGTAATTAAAAAATACTAAACTCTACAAAATGAATTACAAATTAGAAATATTTTGTACTAAAATTTTTTAACAATTTATATACATTCAACAATTTATATACATTCAATTCATATACATATTTCAACGATATTTTAAAACGATGAACACATATTGGAACATTGCAAGCTGTACAAACGTATCTTGTTCTTTTTTCATATGTTTTGTAAAGCTCTAATGGCAACGTCTATGTTTTTGTAAAGTTAGCCAATGGTCACCGACTTCATTATGCCATCTGGAATAGTTTTCTTGCCACTCATGAAACTTAGAATTTATCCTTCGTATTTATGATTTGAAGATCCAGAAATCAGTTAACGTATTAACCGAAATGCTAGCAGCACAAATCTTTGATGGGAAAAAAGCTCCTTATAGGCATTTAAAAATTAGTAAAGTTGGTGGGTAGTATACTTCCGAAAGAGCACCACTGATGAGGATCTGGTAAGGCTGGATTACTGATGTGAATGATGCGTTGGGACGACATGATATTCATTATGCAGTAGCCTTGAAAGTTCCGATAGTTGGTTTGAAAGAGTCCAAGAGAGTCTTGGAGCGAGTTACAAACTCTGTGGGCTATCCCGTTTCGTCTCTTTAAAGGTGGGTTCTGTCCACCTTCAAAAGCAACACGTGATTCAGAATCGCTTCTGTTTGGACGTTGCTTGGATTACTATTCAGCCATTGGTCCTTGTCGCCCCTCGTGCGGATAACTTTCACGCCGGAGATTGGCTTGGGAACTGCGCTGGTCATTTTTCTGTCACCTGGATAAAGGGAAGTAAAAGGTTGACTTTAAGTGGATGGTGGACCATTAAAACTAATTTCTTAAATTGTTATCTTAATCAGCTGAAAATGGAATCCATATAGTAAATGTGATTATTATATTTCATAATTAAGTATATTTTTTAGAAAAACTATTATAAACTGATTTTTAAAAAAATTAAATTTTTAAAATTGTTTTTAAAAATGTTCCTTGCGCATTGGTTTTTAAAATACGTACACAAATTTTGTTTTATACCTAGATGAACTGCAACAAAATATATATGTGCATGGATTTTAAATTCAGAATAAAATTTGATGAAAAAAATATAAATTTTCTATATTATGTAAAATATTTCACCAATTACCACACATTCAAGGTATTCAAAACAACTTAAAACATGATCCGCAAAATTCTTTAGAAAACAAATGCACAAATTTGTGATTTATATCATCTTTCATAAGTTGTGAAAATTTCAAAGAGATATGACATGATTTGAAACGCAAGGATCATTTTACGTAACAATGAAACGGGAAAATTTACAAACTAAGAAAAGTGCATTTTAAACATTTATTTGAGTAAAATAAAAAAAAAAACTCATTAACTAAATTAAAATGATAAAATCCTTTGACAGAATTATTCTATGAATTATAAGTAATATTATTAGTATAAAAAATCAAAATTGCAATTTTGACCAAAGTTTGATATTTGGGAAATCTACCATCCTCTCTTAAATACAACATAAGTATTGGATTGTCCTGTCTTGGATACTTTACCCATCAAAAATACATGACCGTTAAGAAGCTATTGGATCCTAACAGGAAATCGGTCTTTTGGTGGAGACCTCCACATCTCTCACTAGTTTATATAAAGGGTTAAAATATTAAATACAAAATACACTTAATGAACCGTTATAAAAACCTAAACTGTTACTTTTTTAAAATATAAAAACAAATTTATAATGAAAAAAAAATGCAACCAAGTAATTCTTTACTTTCTTAGATTTAAAAAAAAACTTTTTTGCTCATATTTTATGTTTTCATAAACTATAAGAAACAGTTGTTTATTTTTGTATGATTTAACTACTCATAGGATAATAATAGATCAATAACTAAATTTTTTAACTGCAGGTCTAACCTGTGTTTCAAATATAAACTCTTAAATTTTCCTACAAGGACTTCAGTTAAAATATATCTCGAGTAAAAGAACTTACTAGAATTGAAGAGAGAAAAGCGTGTTTTTTACGGAGTAGTGGATTCTGTAAGCACCGTAACATTAATAAGTTTCGAAAATCTAAAACAGCTGTAGGAAATGCGAATCTATGGATCGGATACAAAACGTATCTGGCATAAAATCAAAAATGTTTTCCAATCAAAAAAGCAATATTCATCTTGTTGCTCCACAAAAAATGCATGCTGTCAAAATTTCTCGTAAATTTTACGAAAATTCGAGGCCAGCAATTATACATGTTTTAAATCATATTGACTTTACAAAACACATGAAAAAGAATAAAAAATGAGCATTAATCGATAAAATTAAAATGATACATTGAGAAACAGCAAAAGTGGATTATAAATGAAGAAGTGTTATATTTTCAGTTGAAAGACTTTTTAATTTTGACGGGTTAGATGATTGTAACTGTATCATCTCGATATCAAGAAAGAAAAGGCATCACACGATGAAGGTGTATTAAAGGATGATATTCTGGGAAACAGTTACAGCTAACTGCTAATCAGATTTAGTATTTGTGTATATTAGTATGAACACGAAGAAGTACTTATAAAAATATGATACACACAACTCTTATATATGTATATAAGTATATCAATTATATTTTAATCTTTTAAGAAATATAAATAACAACTACATGTTCATAATTTTACTAAGAATTTAAGATAGTTCAACAGAAATTAATGCTTCAGAATTTTGAAGGGTAGTATTTCATTCAACTTATTTTGTAGACGAACATAGCATTAAAAACTAATATATTGCAAAATTTTTCACAATTTAAAAAAATTTCCAAAACTAGAGTAACATGTAAAAACAGTCTGATCAATTTAAACGGAAAACTCTATAAACAGTTTATACAACCAGCAAAAGAATGATAGATACAAAGCAAAAAGAATTATGAAACTTCTAAATTGTTTAGCAACAAAAACTAACATAAATATTCAAAACAAAAAGAGAGTAATCAATTTTGTACAAAAAGATCTAACCAATTGTATCTTTGCTTTTGAACTGTACATTTCTCCTCAAAAATCGAATAATGACGATTTTAGCTTCAAAGGTGAAGAAATATCAGAAGATAAAAATCTTAAAAGATCTTAAATTTCAACGAGTTTGAAAGTCAATGAATTCGTAAAATCATTTTTTTCAGTACAAAGTCACTTTTATAACCATGTTTAAAATAACAAATTACGTTGGTGTAAAATAAACCAAATATATAACTCTCATAATAACACCACACTAAAATAAAAGAAACGATTTTAACCCTTAGGTGCCGTGGGCGCGTATACGAAAACGAAAATTAGATGGCTCGGGTGCCAGCGAAATGAATCGCTTATACCCAGAATCAAGGAAAAAAGGGTGAATGGAAATGCAATATCAGAAAACACTCCCCCCGCAGGAGGAAGGCCAGTGGAGGAAGAAGCCAAACGAGAACGAAACCGGAGTGACGTCACGAGGGCGAGAGTGGAAGAGCGCAGGAAGGGGGCGAAAAGCCCTAAAACGCATTCGAGGAGCACCAAAACGCAGTAGGGAGAAAGAATTGCTTCTATTTTTTTTTATGCAGCGAGAATAAAAAGAATGGAGTCTGCAAGTACGAACTGCAGGAGGAAGATGAAGGAGCCAGCTTTTACATTGATCCCAATTTTGACAAGTGGCAAAGGCATTTGAGTGTTGTAAAATGTAGCAATTAAGTATTTATGTTGTGTTTACGGCGGTTTCAATGGCATGGGCGCGTATACACGTCCTGCTGAGCTGTGGCCTTTAGTTCCCCGGACGTGTATACTCGTCCTTCCAAAGGAGGAATTTTGTATTTAGCTGCCCTGTTAAAAACTAGTCCCACGGTTTTGGAATACAATACAATAACATGACATTGTGAGTGCTTCTAAAGAATTTATTTCGGAAAAGAGGCGTGGAAGGAATTTGAAAGGGAATATTCCAGGAACGGTAAAATTCATAGCAGAGAAATTTTTCTTTTTTTTCGTTTCAGTATGCTTTTTTTATTCTTCATTTGCTGTTATTTTTACATACCTTGCGTAGTAGGAGCTTTTTAATTTTTTGTACGAATAAACTTAATGTAATACTGGTGCATTTGTTCAACCATGCTTTAGGATATATCACAGAACAGATAACAAAAAAGATATGACGTATTTTTTTTACTATATTCTAACTATAAAGATTAAATTTTTTATTTTCATTTTATTATTTTATCATTTTTTTCTTGCTTTTTTAAAGTTAAAATTAATAACATTTAAGTAGAAAACACGCATTTTCTTTTCCCCAAATAAACCACGTAACAATGCACCTGTGGGAAAAACGGTAGCACTGGAGGGGTGAATGTCGTAACTTTTCTTCGGCGGCTATGCCATGAATGGCAAAACTCAGTAAAGTTTAGATGGGGTGAATGACTGTTCGCTTGTGAGTTCAAGAGATATCATTACACCGAAATGTATTGTGACGGGCTCACGCGTCTTTTCTTTAACATGTCCTTTGGGTTCTTTGGGGCCAGAATTAATAACAACCCTTTTCCAACCAAATCCAAGAAGTGAAGTGGGAAAGAAAGATTCAAATTAGGAACCTTTTAAATATCAGAAGTTAGAGTAAGCGCGATGGCAATTAGAGGAATGTAAACAGTTTGTGGTTCTAGATTGAAGAAGTTTTAGATAACGTTACGTGGCGAAAAATAGTAATTATACGTGATAGAGATCCACTAATCAAGGTGCATACCATTGCACACGAGTTATCGCAAGACCTCATCTAAAATTATTGTGATCGTTTACTGATACTACAACAAGGTAGGATCGATTATTTAATATTAGGATCAGTTATTGTATTAGAATTGAGTGTAAGCGATTCAGTTATTAATAGTGGTCCGAGTTAGGTTAAGTCATTATTATAAATATATTGTGTGGTGTGTTTTACCATCGTAGACTTTCTCACATAAATTATTATAATCTAATTCTAATCTAATCTATAATCTAAGGTTTAAGTTGAATATCTTAACAAGTCATTTAAAGATAATGTTTGATTCTAGTTCTTTCGTTAATCCTACACCTCTAGCTCACGCTGATACCCAAAGAGATAATCACATCAGAGGGGGATTATCACAGTATGCTTAAAGTTTTTGATTGTGGGCGTAGAATTTTTTCTTCTTCGTTTCAACTAAAAATTTAACCTGCAATTGCTAAATTTTTTATTGAATCATGAATGAAGAAAAATTATTTTTCCAGTAAAATTAAATATCTAATAGCATGAGGACGGAATCTTAAATACATCCTATACAGTGGCATAACGCACACCCCAGTGTCACAGGGAGAAGGCAGGGTTCTAGGGGCCCCAAACCTGACTTTGCAGGGGGTGCAAATGTTCTGTGTTACGCCGCTGATCCTAGTTAACTAGTTCCTTCACCTACTCTGCATGCTAAATTGTAACTTCTGAATTTGTTCTCCAAAAGATACTGGAAAAATTAGTAGTTGAAAAACCCTGAATTTCACTCAGAAACATGTAGCGCCACACACAAACAAAACTCGTAACAAAAACTCTCAGGTCTTTTGGAAGAATAACATACCATTGTTACCGATCAGTTATATAATATTTGAATGATGTTAATAACTGTATTTAAGTTTAAGTTTAGTTTGAAACTAAGTAACTTGCAATTATATCACCTCGTTGCATCAAGCAAAAAAAATTTTTTTAAAGATTTTCATATCAGTAAAGACATGATTGAAATACTCGAAGGATATTTCGTCATCAATTCAGGAACCCTAGGACAACATATCGGATTTCGTAAAGAAGACATGTATGGGAAAAATGTAAAGAAGAAAAGAAAAAAAAGTGCTTGAAATCTTAAACCCGATTTGCCTCCGGTAGTAATTAAGTTAAAAATTAAAATTAGGGCGATGGCTTCTTCACTGCAAAGTAATTAAGAAGAGGACACCGGAGAATGATGGCAGCGCCATCTGGGATAAGCGAATCTGCTGAGCTCAACAATCTGTCGTTACCACAATAAAGATTTTTTTGGGTGGCATAATTAAGCAATCAGCTCTTCAGAGCTCACGTATGTCCTTTATCGAAAAACAGAGGAATATTATCTGCTATAAATAACTTTTCGTTGTTGAGTTAACAAAAAAATTACTTCATTATACTTTTAACCTTTAATTACCCTAAAATAAAAATTTATTATAAGTGCATAAACAAGTTTTTATGTGATAGGCCTTTAGTGGTATGAAATATAAGTACACATTGATGAATGAAACCTACAAATAAAATTTATCGTAAGAGAACGTTTGGAATATTTTTTTTATAAAACATACTTCAGAGGATTTTGAGCTTATAATTCGATAACTTGATGGATCACACGAGCAAAAATTCGAACATTTTCATTAAAAAAAAAGCTATACTTTTTAATGTTGCGCTTTAATTCTTGAGCTATATTTTTAATACTGCGTAAGAAATCCTTGTGTTGTTTAAAAGTAATATAATGTTTAGAAGTGTTTACAAACATTACAGTGTTAGTGTGTTTTAATCATTTTTAAAAAATTTTGTTCATTCTTTTTTCTAATTCAAAGTTCCCTTCATAAAAAGTATTAAAATTATGTGTTTGATACTTAAAACATGGCCGCGGTAGCCTAGTGGTCAATGTATTGGACTAGTAGGCAGCGTGTCTTGAGTTCGAGCCCAGTACCGCTGAAGACCCTCCGGGTAGGGGAGCGATGCCCGTTGAATCGGTCGAGAGCTCAAACTCGCGTCCTCCTGTTGGTGTGGTGTAGTAGTTAGGAAAGGAGGTGTCAGCTCTGGTGTCGTCCACGTCACTTGACCATGGTTCAAAATTACGAGGTTCGTCGCAAAAGCAAGCCCTCGTGTAGTTGAACAGTGCAACGCGTAAATATTCACTCACTTGAAACTTAAAACAAAACGAACCAAGATCAGTTTTACTGCGACAATTACTATGTAGCTCTTTTTTGGCTTCAAAGTATGTCGTTAAGAAAAAAAACCAAAGTAATAATAGTTGAGAAACTGGATTTCAATGAAAAATGCATAAAGACAAAAATTCTCTTTAAGTAAAACTTTATCCCAAGCACGTTGTCAGTGTTATTTTCCTTGCCATGTCTTATTTTTATGTGCCTGTAATTTCTCTATTAATTTTTATTGTTTCAGTTGAAATTTTAAATGCTTATGATATTTTTTAAAGTTATCGGAAAGAATGTGCGTTTGTGTATAAAAATTTGCTTGGCATCTATCTATGATACATAATCCATTTTGAAAGTACTTTAGGTTATAATATAGAATTAAATATACATTTTTAAAGTATGTAAATGAATATTTTATGTTGTGTTGTGAATGAGAGACTTTAGGAAAATGGTTAGTTAAAACATGAGAAAGAGAGTGCAAGTTAATTAATTTTATTGACACAAGAACGCTAAGCAATTGTTAATTTATGAAAAGAAAAAACAGCTACGTAACACGTGCAATCATGGTAAAATTTAACTGAAAGATCCGAAGAAAAAGAAAGGGGAAATGACAAGGTAAAATGGCTGAAAATAGAAAAATACCTCTAGGGCATTTCTGGAGCTCTCATTCTGTATATCACTAACAGTTAACTGAATGGAAGAGAGAAAAGATCACTGAGGCACTTCAAGGTAGCAAATCCTACGCTTATTCTCAGAAAATAAAATCCTGATAAGTAAAGAGTTGAAAACTGTAAAACCTATCAAAGTTGAATGTGATGTTTTTCATATCGTTTTTGTGATCGTTTACTAAAGATAATTTATAAGTGAATATTTTTGAGATAGTAATTGATAAAAATGTGCAGAAATTGGAAGAAAACTTATGTAATAGATTAAAAATTAAGTACATTTTTTTGTTGTAGGACTACATTTGTGGTGTATATGAATTGGAATCAAATATAGAATGCCCCTTTTGAAGCTATTGATCAATATCGATCCTTCATATTAAAATTGATATTGAATTTGAATTTCAAGGTTGAAAAAAACATTAAATTAAAAAAATCTTGAACTTTTTACGGAGAATTTACATCGGTAAAATTGGTTTATTTTGTAATTGTATATGTTATATTGCTCTTGCAAATATCACACTCATATGTAAATATTATTAGTAAAATTCTGAATGAACAAATTTTAAACAACAATGTATTCCATATATTTGAAATGTATAGTAATAAAGAAACTAATATTCGTCTTGTAATATTGAATAAAAAAAATTAGGGTATTCACTCTATAAACATTAAATACTCCTAGATTTTTTTGAAGTGAAACTTTTTTGGGCTCAAGAGTGAATGAGAAAACTGCCCAGTTTTGCGTAACAGTGAAAAAGCGAACGGAGGTAGTCTTCCCCTCATCCCCCGGATCATCGCCATGGTAAGGAGAGAGCCAGAGGAGGAAAAGGGGGGATACCGCGTGACTTGTGTCATATCGGTGAAAAAGTTGGATAATTACCCACGTCTCCGACTGGTCAACTTGCCCACCTTCCGATTGGGGGTCTTTTCCCCCAGACTCGGGAACATTATCAGCGGTCATATCAGTTGCAGTGTGAACATTACGGTGTAGACAAAATAATTCTCGCAGCAAAGCGTGCCTTTTTGAAATTTTCTTTAGATCGTTGGCTACATAGCGATGTGTTTGGTAGCTAATTTATTTCTTTAATTTTCATTTGCGTTGAATTATAATTAATTCTAGAAAGAATGCCTAAATGCACAAATGCACAAAGAGGAAAAGAGTTTCGTGAAAAAAAAGAAAACTAGCAGCAAGTCGAGTCGAAAAAGTGACAAACAACAACAACAGAAAATAGTGCAAATTCATCAAGTGCTGCTACTAAATCTCCATTAGAGTACACATGAGAGAATATCGAGCATGGAAAAAACATTGCAAAATACTCTCTTAATGCCGAGTTTAAGGGATGGGAATGCTATTGAGATTCTTCTGATGACAACACAGATTAATACAGACTTTGCGAACCACTCTGTGCCGTCAACTACAGAACCCTCAACAAGTTTAGTGCGTGTTGGAACATGTGAACTGATAATAAATTTTATCTTACGTTACAAAGACTATGATTCCCATAACAATGCGTGACCACGGTAGCCTAGTGGTCAAAGTATCAGATCGTGGCTAGCGTGTCAAGAGTTCGAGCCGAGTACCTCTTAAGATCCGCCGTGTACGGGAACGATGCGCGTTAAACCTGTCGAGGGCTCAAATGTCTTCCCGTTGGTGTGGTGTGGTAGTCGGGAGAGGGGGGAGTCCTCGTCACTTGACCGTGGTTCAAAATTGCGAAGTCCGTCACCAAAAGCCCTCGTGTAGCTGAACAGTGCGCCGTTAATATTCACTCACCCATAAAAATGCTCACTAAGATTTTCAAAAGCTATTCGCGCGTTGATAATCCTTTCGGCCACGGGTGTTCAATTTGTGATAGATTATGGTTTAGAGATGATTTGAGAACGCCTGTTGCTGAGAAGAAAAATATTTTACTGGAAATTAATTTAGAAGACATTAAAGAATGTTACAATTTTGCCGACAAAGTGTGAGTAGAAAAAGTATACCAAATTTATCAAAATATAATAGTTTTGTACACCCCAGAAATTCCAGCATATCATCCTACTTTGGATTTGGCATCAGAAAGACTCAATTCGCCACGAATACTTTTCATGCAAATTAGGCGATTGAGACATGTACACTGTAAGTTTGGAATATTAGAGCAAATAATCAATGTTCCAACGTCTCGCCAAAGAAGTTCCACGCACCACGCACCATTTTTTATAATTCCTAAACTTCACAGAAATCTTGCTAAATTTAGTAACATTACTAATGTGTATAAAACGTATGAAACAGTTCTGGAAGAAATTTAGGATTAATTCATTAAAATAACATGGATAATTTTAAGCATAGAGTTATAATTCAAAACAGTTCAGAAATTATTAGTCATAAAAAGGCAAGCCAATTTTTTTTCTGTAAAAGCTATGATTTTGAAGATCTTTTTAATTTCATAGATTTTAATTATGGTTAGAGTTCTTATGCTTATATATGATAAATAGCGCTGAGAGGAACGTAATAAAACTAAAAAAAATAATATATTTATTAAACTTGTACTACAAAATAATTCATTGCTTTCAATCAAAATCTTTATAAGCACATTAAGGCCTTATTCCAATGTTGTCCAGCCAGTTAATGCTTGGTCAACCTACGTTTGCATTTTTTTGAAATAGATTATATTGATAATTATATAATCCAATTAACTCTATTGTTCCATAAATATGATTATTTTAGGTAAAAATAAATAATTTAAATCGAATTTTGCATTTTATACTGATATTACTTTTTAACGTAATTAATTACTTTATAAGCTCTCTCTCTCACACACACACAATGTGGTATATAAAGGGTTAATAAAGAAGCGATTGAATGAGTCAAAATAGATATAAATTAATAGAGAGGAAGAACCAAAGCCAAAACACACACACACAGACACACATGCTAATGTCAAACAATAAATTATAAATTAATTTCAAACCGAAATATATTTTCTTTCTTCACGTAGTCACATGATAAATACAATCACGTGTTTCCATCCAACCAGTTTATGCACTTTGCGGTTACAAACTTTTTTTTTTTGCAGATTATTTTAAAAAGTATATACTTGCAAATAATAATAACCCACAAAAGTAAATAAAACACAGTTGATTTTAAAGTACACGTATAATAAAAGCCTTTTTTTTAAAACTTTGAAAAAACTTCTTGAAGAATCTTAATATTGGAACATGTTTATCCAATTATCAAATCTGAAATTTTATTTGAATTCTACTAGTGGAACAGCAAGTACAAGTCTAAGGGCAATTTTGAATTTAATGGAGAACACGTGATTGCATTTATCATGTAACCGTCATGAAGTATATAGTTAAGGGGAGTTGGAAACCTTTCTCTCTCTCTCTATACTGACAATGCTAAATTGGCTGTTTTCGATGTACCTTTTCTCAAAATCTGTTTTATGTACATGCTTGAAATTTTTCATACTATTAAAGTACACCTCTATCATTATAATAAAATGAACTTTTAGCTAATTTTGAATTTTTTAATAAATTAGGCAATATTTTATCAAACATTGCGAAATTTGACCCATTTTTTTACTTAAAAAATTTGTAAAAATTAATTTTTTGAGTTTTTTTCAAAAAGCTCATTTTAGTATATATTAGACATCATCATAAATAATTCATAAAAAACTTACATACCTTTGAACAGTAGTTTCTCAGAAAAGGTACATCGCACATTAAAATTTACATTTTGAGATAAATTGATTTTAATGTATACAGTGAGACTTCTAATCGGCTAGGAAATAAAAAAATAAAAGGCTCAATTTAAAATAAAAGATACATGTTTTGGTTTATATCAGTCGTTACACTTTTAATCAAAAGCAAAGTAATTTGTTTACAATTTTCGCCATTAAAATGGGCATGGCCCAAATTCACAACGATTATTTAAAAATACGTTTTAATGGCTTCTAAATATCCTAGAGGTTAAAGTAAGGCATTTTTAGAAAGGTGAAAATCTATACAATTTGAAAATGTAAAAATCTCAAATTGTCAAAAAAATATGAATTTAGCTTTCCAACACCCCTTAAGAATATAACCGGTTTCATGACGGAGAGAAGAGGCTTTTGTAACTCGAGAGAAAGCTACATTATTCTACTAAAATCATATAAAGCAGCCTTATATGTTTTAGAAAAAAATAATTGGTTTTAAAATAAATATTTAACATTTAATAATTGTTCCCTGTGTGTGATAATCAGTGTTTTACAGGTGCATCGAAGAAAGAACTGTCACAGAATATTCAACGAGATCTTGAAATGGTTATCGAAGCGAAGCTGCATGAATTCACTGATTTGATTCTAAAATATTCTTTTCATCGACATGGGAACAAAATTCGTTCTACTAAGAAAAGTACATTTCTTCTCATATTTCCTTGAATTTCGCCAACTTTCCCCCCGTTTCGTATTTCATCATTTTTAGAGACGGACGAGGGCAAAAAGATACATTCCCTCCAGAATATTTGAAGACATCTTTGGAAATAACCATTCGAAGTCGACACACACGCGAGGGAGATTCTTTTAGTACTATTTGCGTAGAATATGTCGCGGGTTCTCTTCGATGGTGAGACATCTTTCTTGAACGGTTTTGGAGATGTGTCAATAATTCTTTTTTATGTTCCATCATTCTTTCCTTTTTTGCAAAATTTAATATCAAAAGAAAATACGTAGAATTACTTAACAAAAGTATTGAATAAGTATTAAATTCTTCTGATTTCTGTCAACTCAACAGAGTTTTAAAAGATTTTTTTTATTATTTTTAATCACATGAAATACTTTTTTTTACTTATTGTACACAAGAGTCTTTTTAGTTTTCTTCCTGATTGTTTTGACAGCGCCAGTTCGATTTAAGTTAAATTTTTTTTTTATGATTTTCACATAATGTTCTTTTAGTGAAACAGATAAAAAAGAAAAACACCCTTTCTCTAAGGGTACAAAGATTTCTTGAATTTAAGAAACCCCTTATAATCGAGGTGAAAGACAAATTCTTTTTGAAAAGTGCATTGAAACAAATTTTTGAAATACATGTCTTTCTGAAAAAAGAAATGAAAATTAAAGCGGAGGTTTGTGTGTGAAGTTCGACATTTGAAGCAAATTTATCACTAAAAACAAATTTCCATTGAATGAGTTGTACAATTAAGACGATAATCTTACCACATAAAATAAATGTACATTATTTACTCGAACCTAAGCAGCACCCCGAATTCTGAAAATGTTTTTGTGAAGAAATGAAATCATCGATTCTAAGTCCCTCCCCCTATTTTCCACTCGTTTCTGAGAAAATGCTTTAAAAATGTGTAAAAGGTTCATTGATATCCATCAGTTAAGGAATTAAAAAAAATTAATGAGAAATAATAAGTTAATAATTTATATTTTACCAGTATTAAAAACTTTCAACTAATACATAAATCTATAATTACTCTAATCATCAGTATCATGTTTCGAAAATGATTCGTCACTCCCATTGTCACAGTTGACTTTGGAATTGGTGTCGACGTTCGCCATTTTTCCACACGATGTCGTCTTCCGTGTCCTCCAATGCATTGGTTGTGCAACACTTTTTTTCAAACAATGTTGATTGAAGAATGTAGGAGAATCATTAAAGATTGTTTAACATTTACAAGCAAAAATTATTTTTATTTTGCTTACGCCAGCGACGTATATTTGTTTCATCTTTGTTAAATTTTCAATAGCCATTACACTATTTCCGTTTTTTTCTGCATATAAAATTGCCTCCCTTTTCAAACTTGCGTCATAATGAACTCGTCTTGATACTATTACCGATATCTTTGATGTTCAGGTGATTAAAACACTGTTTCTCAAACTTTCAATATTTGCGACTCAATATTCAATCATAATTTTCATCGCACCCCCCTCTCTACGAATAACATTGAATTCAATAATACTCTATTTCGAGGCTAAGGCTACAACACTTTAAACTATTGAGTACCACCGGCGTATATATACGTCTCACTCAATCGTGTTTTAGTTGTACCAGACGTATATATACGTCTTTCCAAAGTATGATCTTTCCTGTGCGCTGTTATCCATAAAATTATTCCGAAGGCTTTGGAATGCAACAAAAGGTTCTTGACAGTTTTTGAGAAAATGACAAGCCCATGGGGTCACTGGTAATTATTAAATTTGTTCTTAACTTAGAATTTTTAAATTAATTATAAAATACACTGAGTAGTACTGATATATTTATAAGTATATTCTTTGAGTGTAAATGTTAATTTTATTTTTTATTGTGTCAGAATGTGTGTGTTTTGTTTACTTTCAGTAAATTAATAATTTTTCTTAAATAAATCATTTGTTCTCAACCCCTAGTCGAGTTATCATGCCCCCTAGGAGGGCACGCCCCACAGTTTGAGAAACGCTGGATAAAAAAAAAAAACGTATACAAAAAAAAAAATTCTTGAATACAAGCAGACAACGATGTTTAGGATAGACTGGAGATAAACTGCGAAGAATGGGATAAGACAACGAAGCAAGTAGCCAGAATGGACGGTTTCATTTTTAGTTTTGAAAGGGTTTGAAACTCAATTTCCTCCACCCAACAAATCTTTTGCCTTTGATTCTAAGCCGCACCCGATTTTCAATAGCATTAACACTGGAAAAGTGGTGTGGCTTAGATTCAAGTATGTGCGGTAATTCAAGAAGTAATGTCTCACAAAACCATAAATATTGAACACAAATTTTTCTTTAAAGTAATAAGTAAATAAACAAAAGCTTGCGCGTAGGTATGAATTAAAAATTACTATATTCAAAGCAAAAGAGAGATCTTATTCTAAAAAAAGCATAATGGGATTTTATGGTATAAACTGTATGCTTGAAACCCATTTTATACTGTAATATATGTATTTGCTCGATTGATTGACTGATTGTTTCTCACATCCGTACTTTGAAGAAACTCGAGGAATATTAACTACGGATTACGTCATTCTGATTGAATTTTAACCTCATTCTTCAAACTTCCGTATCATGCCAATTCGAGGGCTTTAAAGCTCATAGATTTGACATGCATCAATGACTCTACACTGCGGTTCCTTAGTGGCACCAGAAGTCGAATACAAGACTTTACAGATATCTTGCTTGCCACGCTACCGTATCAACATTTGTAAAATGACATATGAATTTCAAAAGGAAATATTTTTAATTTTGCTAATTTTTAAAAAACAATTCTGCATTAACTTTTTTACATGCATTCTTGTTTTTGCTCTTTTCTGTTATTCAGTCAGTGTTTTCAAAGCATCGTTTTTGGTTTGATTATTTTATTTTTCTTAAGAAATTCGTTTTTATATACCTAATGATATGCCACAAAACTCAGATTTTCACAGTCAGAAACTCAAAATTTCAGAGAAAACACGACGGACCCTTTATTGTTCACATTTTTCCAGGAGGGGACACGAAAACTTACTTTGTCTCTAGGCAGGAAAACTCTAACCATGCTTCTACCATTGTGATTTTCGAGTAATTCACCTAGTGTATGCATTGGTAATTTAAGGCCATAACATTGAACAGAAAGATAGTTAAAGCATGAGTAAAAAATAAAAACAAGCTAGATAAAGATATACAGATAGTACCGGAAAGAGATACGGTCGTTGTTGGAACCAGAACAAGAGAACAAACTCGTTTAATTCATGAGAGTTTATATTCTGCAGACTTTTAAATAACAATCCACAACGTTGTCGAGGTAGAACATTTTGAGATGTATTTTTATCCTTGGTGGAAATTAATCTAATTTGAAACTGAAAAAAATCACTCGGAATTATACAGAAGCATCAAATAAACAGGGTGTTCCAAAAATAACACTCAAAATCTGCACAGTCAAATTCCTCGTCGGAAATACATAAAGAATGCCCAAAGAACTATACCTGAACGATCCATATTGTACAAAAAAACCCCAAATAAACAAAGTATGGTATCACAGCTGGTGCAAGGAAAAAGCAACGTATTGAACACATCAACAAAGACAGATGTTCAAAGTATCCGCAGTGCATATCAAAGCATGCTTGAGAATGCCGGGGAGGGGATAAGAGCACTCGTTGTAGCAGCGCGGTGTCCACTAAGGTACAAGCAGCATGTAGAAGAGCGACCCCGAGTCCGTTTGCGCAGTTCAGAAGTGGGAACCTTTTGGGGAAGAGTGCCACTATTTGATAAAAAATAATCAAACGTGCCACTTCCAACTTTTCCATAAACAAATGTGGAAAAATGAGAAAGTGTTACTTATAAGCTTATGGGATTTTTACGCAATTAGTATATTTTTTAATGCACGTCTATGCAGTCGAAATTTAAAAATATAACAAATAAGACGAAAATATACAAACTTAGATTTTTATTTAAATTAACTTTGAACAAGCTCAATCAATTAGATTAAGTATAACATAAAAAGGAGTAGCTTAAGGTATTCGAATACGTTTGGAACCGCGATTTTAAAAAAGCGCATAAATGGATAATATTCATGATATTTAGTGTCACTCAGATTAGAATACATGCATAAAATTGTTTTAAGGACATTTTGACAAAAAACATTTATTTAAATATAATATTTTGGCAAAAAATTAACTTAGAATAATCTTTTTTCGAAATATTCTCCTTTTGTGAAAAATGGTTCTATTATAATAATATTTTGCCTGTATATAGCTCAGACCTCTCTATAGAGGCTCAACAAGAACTTTTGAAAAATTCACATTATTTTCAGAGTTACTACCCATTGAAATAATTATTCGCGTTTTTTTCTTAAAATTGCTCCCCTCTGTTGTCATAATACATGGATAAACCCACTTCTAAGGTATATATTTCAAAAATTCTAGTTGAGCCTCTGTAGAGAGGTCTGAGCTATATACAGACAAAATATTATTCTAATAGAAGCATTTTTCACAAAAGGAGAACATTTGGATAAAAGATTATTCTAAGTTAATTTTTTGCCAAAATATTGTATTTAAATAATTTTTTTGGTTAAAATGTCCTTAAAACAATTTTATGCATATATTCTAATCTAAGTGACACTGAATATCATGAAAATTATCCATTTATGCGCTTTTGAAAATCACGGTTCCGAACGTAGTCGAATACCTTAAATCATTTAATTCAAAATAATTATTAAATGCTCAGTATTTACTTAAGGTATCCGACTACGTCCGGAACCATGATTTTAAAAAAGCGCATAAATGGATAGTTTTCATGATATTCAGTGTCACTTAGATTAGAATACATGTATAAAATTTTTTTAAGGACATTTTGACAAAATTTTTTTATTCAAATACAATATTTCGGCAAAAAATGAACTTAGAATAACCTTTTTTCAAAATGTTCTCCTTTTGTGAAAAATACTTCTATTATAATAATATTTTGCCTGTATATAGCTTAGACCTCTGTACAGAGGTTCAACTGTGATTTGTGAAAAATTCACATTATTTTCAGAGTTACAACCAATTGAAATAAATATCGGCGTTTTTTTTCTTAAAATTTCTCCCCTCTGTTGTCGTAAAACATGGATAAACCCACTTCTAAGCTATATATTTCAAAAATTCTAGTTGAACCTCTGTAGAGTCGTCTGAGCTATATACAGACAAAATATTATTATAATAGAAGCATTTTTCACAAAAGGAGAACATTTTGAAAATTGGTCCTTCTATGTTCATTTTTTGTCAAAATATTGTACTTATATAATTTTTTATTGTAATACTATTCTTAAAACAATTTTATATATATTTTCTAATCTAATTGACACTAAATATCATAAATATCATCCATTTATACGCTTTTGCAAAATCACGGTTACGAACGTAGTCAGATACCTTAATGTGGCTTTTGAATTGCAACTTTTTTACCAAATCACCTGTATTAGGATTAGCTCTAACAGATGCCTACAAAATTAGGTTATTATAGGGGCACATCAGCTAGTTTTGAGTTATATTTATTTTAATATGTTCATGGGAGAAAACATTTATCAAAACAAACATATCTTGATCCAAATTTTGAGGTATTTTTTTTATCTGAGACAAACCTATTTTAATAAAATTGTAAGAAATGATTATTTATTATCTTTCCAAAAATGTTAAAATTTTTCTGTAAATCTTCGCGTACTACTGTTACAACTCCACCGTGCCACACTGAGGCACGCGTGCCACAGGTTGGCCACCCCTGGTGTAGTTACTTCGTCTCGACACACCAATTCCTTGAGATGACCTCACAAGAAAAAAAGTGAACGGTGTGAAATTTGGTGATCGTGGCAAGCATAGAACCGGAACCTCTACGTTGGATTCAGGGACCGGGATATACCATATCCAGCTAATAATGAACAGGTGCATAGAAATGAGCCGGAACTCCATTATAAACCATCACGCAGCATCATTCATTCATCATCATTTACCGTATTTTTCTGGTAAACTACGAATGATACAGGTACAGTTCATTGAACATTTTTTATGTACTCCCAACGAGGAATCTGGCTGTTCAGGTTCAGGTACAGTTACAATTACTGATGGTACAGGTACAATTCTTTGAAAATTTTTTTATGTACTCTCAACGAGGAATCTGGCTTTGCAAAGTATGCGTGCTTTTTCTTGTGGGGGGGGAGGGTACTCTGTATATTGCCTATAACTTTAAAATCGACTTCGAGATGTCTTAGTGATTATGGTTCTGAGTTTGTTGCCTATGCACGTCTCAGTTCCACCGAAGAGTAGAGTTTGGAACAATATAAGAAAGCTGCACCTTTTTAACTTAACTGAGCTTAGCTTTTTCATAAAGGGTTGTTGAAAGGAGAGTGAAGTATTTTGTTATTTTATCCTTTTCACTTATGAATGATTCAAAATTAAGACATCCAACATCTATTCGAATTAACAATCCAATTTTGAAAAAATCTCTCAGTATGATCTTATTAAGACTACACAGTATCCATTAAAAATTTTTTTTTGGAGGCAGTAACAGTAAAAATAATTTATGTTTTATATTTATATTATATTATTAAGCTGATTCTGTGAGTAAAAAATCAGTTTGACTAGCCATTATTTTACAATTTTAAAAAATTAGGAATTTTTAAAGTTTTTTCAAATTTTTATATAAAATACTCAATTTTTTTTAAAAATTTTTAGTCATTTTAAGTAATTTATATTTTTTGGATTATTATGAACAAAAGCTAGCTTGGATTTGAAAATCTGTTCCCTTGTTGATTTTTAATAATTATTTTTCTAGCTAAACCTGTAAAAAACACTAAACTTTTAAAAATATTATAATTTTAGCATTTAAAAAATAACTAGAGATCTCAGCCCTAAATCCATACTAACTTCTACAGAACATACGATTGGAAATATATACAAACAAACTTCAAAACTCTATCTTGAGCGGAAAAAAGGCTTTAGGGATTAGAAAACACTTACATCTTCAAAATTAAAAGTCTGAGAAAAACGCAGACTTATAAGACCCGTAAAGCTCTAATTTTTTATTATGTTGTTTTACAACGTATATTCTACATTAAAATACTATTTTAATTAAATCTGACTGAAAACATTTTTGTAATTTTAAATATATTTTTGCATAATAATGATAGCATTTGTTACGATGACATGTTATTCAGCTTAATCTTAACCTAATAGTTTCACAAAAATTTTGAAACTTTAAGTATTTATATACACAATAACACTGATACTAATTTAAGCCAGGTAATAAATTGCCAGGTTTGTACATAAATTTAAATTTGTTTCAGTTTTAAATTGGGGCAGTTTAGCAAGTCACAGTATTTGTCGTGCAGCTTTTTAATATTATAATATTGTTCTACAATGTGTTTATTGTAATGGAGTTTAGCACACATTGTGGAAATATTCAGTTTTATCTGGAATACTTGTATTTAGAATTTTTGTATTTGTGTGGAAGCCTAATTGCCGTATTAACTCAGGACGTATTTTGATTTATCCTTTTCAGTAGCATTCCCTCCTTTTGAAATATTATTTCTCATAGCAACCTAAGAACCTTTTTGCCATGGAATTATTACAACTAGAAAAAAAATCGATGATAAAGCTTCTAAGTTATATAAACTATTTTTGAAAACAACAATTGGCCTTAAAGTCAATCTGAATTAAGTAGCTATGAGAACTCAAAAACTCAAAACATAATCAAATGATTTTAATAATGGAAATTTAAACTAATAACCCTTTTACACTGAAAATGTTGATTGAACTCAAAAATATTATTAATTACTTCAAGTTTATAGTGGAAAAATGCATTAAAAGGAAACCAAAATCAAAATGAACTTCAGAAAACTTCAAATATCTGAAAGACTAATTTGTTATCAGATCTGATATTTGGTGGCAAACTGCACAGTGATATGAGACAACAAAATACAAAAAAAGAAAAATGTTTTCGGTATATTTGAGATTTGTCTAAATCTTTATTTTTATTGTTTAATGATAAAATTTTGCACTTTGCATTCGTATCCCTTTTTTGTGTTTTCCTATTAATTATCAAAATCAACATAACCACAGTGCATGGCTTTTATTAAAGAGCTTCTCAATATTTAATTGCATTTTATTGATTGTAAGATGTAGCTTTTTATAATTCTATTAAATTTTCAAAATATGCTTTGAATCTTATAAATTTATAACTTTTTAGCTCCTTTAATTAAGTATGAATAATTTTAATCATTTAAACCGAGAATTTTCTTTTTTATGAATAAGGATAACTCTCAAAGCAGGATAAATTCTCGTTTTAAAGATAAAGCAAATGAAAAAATGAATCATTCCATTTTGAAACTAGACACATAACAATTTATTATTCAGTTCTTTTAGAAATGTAGATTACAAGACTTAGAACACAGAAATTTTTTTTGTAGAGTTAGTAATAACATCATAAATAATGAAAAAAAAAATGATCGATAAGAAATTGATATTAATTATGTACATTGTACAAAAATCGGAGTACTTATTTTTTCTTTTCTCTTTTTGATCTAAATTAAGATACTGAATATTTAGGCCTAACGGATGAGAAAAATGCAAAACAATTACTTAAAAAAAATCCACGGGAAAATTAATATGCTCATTAACTATCAATTTCAAGTCAAATTAATTTTTTGTTTATTCTTGAATAAAAGTTTTACTATAATTATGTCGATGGATATAAATATTTTCTTAAGATAAAATTATTTGTGTGTGTATTTGTTTTAAAGCGCATATTCTCGATTTATAAAAATATGCCTCATTTTTACAAATGACGTTTTCTATTTAAAACTTGATTTGTCATTTTATATAATTATTCTAGTCAATTTACACTTGCATAATTTGTCTTTAAAAAAATAAACAATTTTTTAAACTCTAATATCGTAGTATATTCTATCATATATTTAGTTAGTTTTTCCTTTATAAATATCAATTTACAACTGAGTTATTCGTAAAAAAGATAGTAACCTGTACAGAATTCATAAAATGAAAACAAATTTCAAGCAAGATATTTATTTTTATCGAAACATTTTGTTCTATTACATTTGTACAATAGTGTTTGTACGTTTTGATTTACTTATTTCTTTTCTGCAAAAGAAATTTTCTTCAGATTTATTCAAAAGAATTTCTATTATTAACTTTAGTAATAAATAAGGAAAAATAGTTAAATCCTTCGAAAATAAATCATAGTTTATTTAAGTGAATTTTTAAAAATTCAAAGATTTAACGAAACTTTTCGAAATTTTGTATTTCTTTTCAACTTTGAACAGTTTAAAAGAAATTGTAATTCCCCATTGCAACTGGACTTCTGTAAATGATAATTACACCACCTATTTCTCCAGATTATAGTATTGAATTTTTTTACCGCTAAGTAGAAATTGATTAATTTAATTTTAAAATAAAAGAATAAATTTTTAAGTTATGCTTTTAATAAAATACTTAAGAATTTTTTAAAATTCTTTTCAACGTATATTGTCTCTCTATATCTATCTCATTTTTCGTTACATTATAATAAATGAAAAACAAGGATTCGTAGAATTTTTTTTTATATAAGTGGGTACATAAAATTAATTAGTAAAATTTAGTTTGGGAACTTGATCCTTAACTTCGCAACTTTTTAAACTTCTATGAAAAGATTACATCAGCTAGTTCTCAAGTAATAATGAAAGTGAAATATATGAACAAAAAAAATTAAGCAGCTTTAAATTGAATTTCAGTCATTTTATTGTTTGTTACAGAAGTGCAACATTGCGCAGTAATGCATTAAAAAACGTTTTTTTAGATATATGAGGGTTTTATTATTCTCATAAAATGTTTACATTTCTTACCTGGTAATTTATTTTGTCAATAAACAAGAGGAAGTATAAAATGTAATGGATTCTTTTTATAGCAAAAACACAGTTTTTGAGGCATCAGAGATTTTTATAATTGTTGTGATTTTTCCAGAAAAAAATGTACTTCCCTCTAGTGTCAAAATTAGCATGTATTTCGTTGCAGTAATATTTTTTTCTCAGATAAGTGATTTGTAGGTAATTAAAATAAAATATTGAGTCTGTTAAATTAAAATAAATCATATGTTGCAGAAATGCAACAGTGCGAAGTTAAGGGTTAAATATCCAAAATGCCTGCTAAATTATGAGAATATATACACTTAAAAAATATACATGATATTAATTATCATGAAAACCTTAATGATAACGACAGAAGATACTCGTACATATATAAACAACGAATAAGTTATTTTTATTATTGGATTTATAGAATTACTGTAGCATAGTACTACTTGCAAAAATCTTCTGATGAAAAGAAAAATCCTTAAATTTTTGTAAAATCAGCAATTTCGTGGAGAATTGAAATATACTAAGCACATTTAATCACAGTTTTACTATTTCCTCTCCTTACAATTCGAAAACACTCTTTTACAGGTCTCTTTATTTACCAAAAAGAACAAATTCTTACATTTGAAAGAAAGTTTTTCTGTAATGACGTAGAAAAGTAAACTTTATCTTGCCATTTCAAAGCATTCTCATTCTTTTAAGTATATATATATATATAAAAGTTTATACTTCCTTATCAGAGTTTATCACGTGGGTTGGACGAAAACGTGTCGCTTTTCCCTAGAGCGATGGAAAGCAATTAAAGGTCGGATGCACTCGCAAACGATTTGAAGCAAACTCAATATCGTCTTAATCGAACCATTTTCAAGTTTTTGAAGATAACTCGCACTAAGTTTCATTTCCCACGTGACGAATTCTAGTTGGATGAAGCACCATCTTCCGAGTCTCGTTGAGTGCCCAAAAGATTTCATAATTACTTAAAGATGGAATGGCAACTTCACGAAGTAGAAGATTATTCTCAAAATGGCGGAAAGTTGAGAGACATTCGCTTAGAAAACTGTCAATCCGAAAGTCAAGTTCATTAAAAGAGCATTTACTTATCTAGTTGTAGATTAAGTTCTGTTTAAATCTGAGTTTCAGAATCCCTCTCAGGATTTATTTGATAAAATTACTGCGTTTAAAGGAATCAGGATGAAATACATGTTTTAGTACTAAAATTTGATTTTTTATAAATCTTCAGTTCTTAAAGATAATAAATTAAAATGACTAAAAATTGAGGGTAGTTTTTTTACTTAATTTATCAAGTTATGTTACTTATTGCTCATATTTACTTTTAAATTTATTAGACATCTTGCAGCTCTGGAACATAAAATGTGAAAAGTGAGAATCACTATTATTATATGACAATACGTTTTGTTATGATCTGGGTCAGGGGTGTCCAACACGCGGCCCGCGGGAAGCATGTGGTCCACCAGTATGTAAATTGCGGCCCACCGACTCTTTTAAAAATTTAAGATATCAGATTTTTAACGTTTTTTCATTTTGAAATTTATTTGAGGGGAAATTTATATGTATATAAATCTGCAATTTATTTGCCTGTTGTACCTGTTCTTGTTTTAAAATAAATCCTTTTTTATAATAGAGATGTCCTTTAGATTAAAATAGATTTATATTTTATCAAACAGTTACATTTGATTTTTCTATAATAAATTACTTTTTTAATAAATTCCGAATTGCACTATGCATATCCTTTACTATGATGGATGGTACATGATTCTCTGTGTGAGCGACTTTCATTTCTCCTCCTTCTTTTCTGTTTGGAGTGCCCAAAAAGCAAGAAGCAGTCTCAGAGATGTTTTTTAAAGTTTAAAAAAATATTCAGGACGGCTAAGATAAAGAGCAACGTATACTTAATTGTTTGCGAATGACAGCACTATCAAGTTTCAACAATGAGTAACGAAAGATCAATTCAAAGGAACACCGTAATTTTCCAAGAAAATGGCAACCCACACTGTAATATTTTAAACATTATTTGATCATTGCATTATTATATTATATAAACATTATATTATATTATCTATGTGTGTATGAATGAAAAATAATGAAAACAATACTAATAATTCATTCTGTTTGAAATTTTCACTCAATAAATAATTTTTTGTTTCCAAATCTGATATAAAGGTACATATTTTTATGTGTGGGCGCGAGATTATAATGTTTTTCCGAAGTGGCCTACAAGGACATTTGTATTGGACACCCCTGATCTAGATAGTAAAAAAATAATTTTAAGCGATTAATTGCTTTTGCATCTAATGAAACAAATTCCATCTAACAATAATAATCAACAAAATTCTTTATGAAATGATTCTGTTTTCAGTGTTTTATTATTTCTTTTAAAATTGTTGTTATTTCCCTATACTTTAAAACAATAATAATAACAATACAGTTTAGTTAGTAATAATTATTTACTAAATCATACCTTCTTATTGTAATTGAACGAAATTATTGAAATGGTGATTTGTTAAGTCTTTTTATCTAATTTTTTTTAATAATTCAGAAATAAATTTCGTGATCTCAAGGGAACGAAAAAAGAAACCACGCAAAAAATATTATTGGAAGTTATTAGAAATGTTATGAATTTTTTGGAAGTGTATGTAAATATATTCAAAAATAAATTAAAAATTAAAAATAATTAATTAATTTGAAAGCATATAAAAAACTTCTTAAATATATTTCTCACATTTAGCAATAAATATGGATGAACAGTATTTTGCTCCACATGAATTAAATAAGTAATGGCAACTCCTTTGTTTTACATATATTTTTATGTCTCTGAATTTAGTTGACGTATAAGCAAACACATTGTCGTGGCTAATGCCAACTGTCTGACGTAGTCAAACCGAGGCATACGAAATTCATCATGGCAAGGGGCTAGAAGTACGCTTTTCGTTGGCCTAGGCCTTGAACACCATACAGGTGACAGTACGAATTAGCCAGTCGAAATTCCCTGAATGGACGATAGATTGCGACACCACTTATCTCCACCTCCACAATTTTGGTATGGAACTGAAGGGGAGGGAAATATTCCCCAGTCCCTGCACTCGTGATTTAGTTCACAAGACTTTCGGACCCACTGATTTAACGAGCTCGTACTCTGTGTGTACTCGGAGAGTATTTGGTGATATCGAGTATCGAACCCAGGCCTTCCGGTCTGGAGTCCGATGTTCTAACCTCTAGATTACCCACGGCTCCTGAATAAGCAAACATAATGAGTTTTTCCCACTCTGTACAGTGGACAGAGTGGAAACCCCCCTCTCCGGTATAACTCCGGAGAGGGGGGAGGTTGTGGAGGCTTTATAGATACAAACAATTCCTATTTTTGAACTATTATTCCTATTAGTGTATTTTGGCAAGCATGTTTCTTTTATTGAGGCGATATCCACTAAGAACGTGTGTTAAGAATATCCACCCCAAGGGGATTAGAGGAAAATAGTACTACACTGTTCGAATTAATTGGGATAAAACTTTTTTCCTTGTTTGAGTTGGTGTGTGATACCTAGTGATGTCCTGAACCACCTCAAACCCGTTATAACTGCCTTTAAGTAGTGTGACAGATTGACTTTGACTATAATTTATTCGTTTTAGTGTATCAGGAGCTCGGTTGTGCACCTTTCAGTGGAGAAGCTCGTAATTGCAATTTTGCGTTCAGTATAACACGTGTTACTTTTACTTGTTCAAAGATGGATATTACTCCCAGAAACCGTTCTAAAATAAATCGCTCTTAAGAACAAACTTCTACGATTGTGACAGATATAGCTATGGCAGTTGGTGTGAGCAAATTAAGCGTTTCAAGAATTTTAAGAAAATTTCAAAATTCTGGATCATCGTCTTCAAAAAGAAAAGAAAAATGTGGCCGAGAGCGAAACAATTACTCCAAGAATTGATAAAATTACAATAAGAAGTAGCAAAATGAATCTAAGAAAGACAAGCATAGACATTTGAAGGTATTTATTGGATAACGACGTTGAAATGAGTACCTCAACTGTACGGAAAAGGCTCGTGGAAGGTGGCCTTAAGGCAACAAGACTGAGGAAAAAAGTATTTCTAACTCAGAAAATGACGAAAAAATGTTTAGGATGGGTCCATAAATACCAATCATGGACTGTTAACGATTGGAAGAAGGTGATTTTTAGTGATAAAACATTTATTTGTGCAGGGATACAAATCAAGTGTAGTTAGGCGAAGTGCAGTTGAAACTTTGCAACCAAATCTTAACCAATAGACTGTAAAACACCCTTCTAAGCAGACGTTTTGGGCTTTTTTTTCACAACAAATGGCACTGAAAGCTTAGTTCCTCTTAAAGGCATGATGAATTCTGTCAAATATATATAAATATTATGTAGTAGGATTGTTCCATTTATGAAAACATTTAAGGGAACATTTCAACATGACTTGGCCCCTTGTCACAATTCGAAATTGGTCCATACTTTTATGCGGGACAATAAAATAAAAGTGTTCGATTGGACTAGAAATTCCCCAGACTTAAATCCTATAAAACACTTACGTCATATTCTCAAGAATCGTTTCGCTAAGATGAATTTCACGGAATCAGAGCAAATGATGAAAAGGGCTATACTATTGAGTTTCCACGATGATGAAATAAAGAACATATGTGCTTCTCTAGTGGAGTCAATGCCAAGATGTGTTGAGGTTATTTCTGCTAAAGGAAGACCTACTTCGTACTAATAAGCAGATTTTTCAGTCTATATAAGGTATGTAATGATAAAAAGCTAAGGTTATAGAAAAAATAACTTTTCTTCCATTTGTCCCAATTAATTCGAACAGCATAGTAAATCGGCATGATGCTGTTTTTTCCCCATATAATAATTTAAAACAAAATTAAAAAAAATTTCCTCATGATTTCTTTTTATTATTTCTTTTCTCAGCTCATATATTTTCAAATCACTCATACGAAGAGCAGGTATACCAGATAGTCTATCTACATCCTAAATTTACCATTTCAATACAAATAATGAAAACATTAAAATTCTGAAAATGAAGTAATTTTGTAATGAAAATGATAATAACACTTTTTCACATAGCTAAAAATGCGAGAATATGATTCAATTTTACGCTAATATTTATTCTTCAGAAGTATGTACAAAATCATCAGCTAATAGTCACTTTGCCATTCTTTTAAACCAAAGAAATGGACATACGCTGAAAGATTACCTTACGAATAGTTCAGCACAGATTATTAAAAAATTCTTATTTTCCTAATCTCTAATTTATTTCTCAGTTTATGTTTATATTCAAAATATATTTTAAGGAGCATTTACTGGAGGCTGTATTTTCAGGGAGTTGAACAGTATAGTAGTAGAAATTCTGTGAAAATGAATCAGCGGCACACACAAAAATTTTTCAAGGGGGTCCGGGGTCGAAAGTTCACCATTCTTGTATCATGCTCCTTTTGATTTTGTCGATTTTCGGTAACAAAACACAGCAAAAAACTAGTTTTTGAATAAATAATTATCATTAATTAATAAAATTAATAATTAATAGCAAGTAATTCATTAAATTTTACGTACTATATAATTAGAATTATAATCAATCCGAAAAGAAATCAAGGGCTTTGGGGGTCCGGAACCCCAGGACACCCCCACCTTGTGTGCGCCACTGAAATGAATCAAAGTGACCGAATTGGGTTATTCCTTTCAAGGTGAACTAAATATTACATTGATACACATCTATTAAGTTTGACTGAAAGTCTTCTTTTGAAAAATAAATAAAAAAAAAAAACTTGTTATTTTAACCCATGGTTGAATGAAGGAGTTAACGGTCTAAATAGCAGCCTTCCCTCCATTTTCAGGATCTTGAAGCAAAACTATGCTACAAATGTTTTAAGGTATTCGACTACGTTCAGAACTGTGATTTGGTAAAATTGTATACATGGATAATACTTATGATATTTTAGTGTCACTTATATTATAAAATGTACATAAAATTATTTTAAGAATAGTATTACAATAAAAAAATTATTTGAGTACAATATTATGACAAAAAATGAACATAGAATGACCCATTTTCAAAATATTCTCCTTTTGTGAAAAATGCCTCCATTATAATAATATTTAGTCTGTATATAGCTTAGACCTCTGTACAGAGGCTCAACTAGAATTTTTGAAATATATAGCTTCGAAGTGGTTTTATCCATGTTTTACGACAACAGAGGGGAGAAATTTTAAGAAAAAAAACCGCCGATAATTATTTCAATGGGTTGTAACTCCGAAAATAATGTGAATTTTTCAAAAATCATAGTTGAGCTTCTGTACAGAGGTCTGAGCTATATACAGGCAAAATATTATTATAATAGAAGCATTTTTCACAAAAGGAGAGCATTTTTAAAAAAAGGTTATTCTAAGTTCATTTTTTGCCGAAATATTATATTTAAATAATTTTTTTCTGTCAAAATGACCTTAAAACAATTTTATACATGTATTCTAAATCTAAGTGACACTAAATATTACGAAAATTATCCATTTATGCGCTTTTTTAAAATCACGGTTCCGAAGGTATTCGCATACCTTAAAGTAGAATTTTCCAATGTTAATAACATGACTGTTGTTGATCGTACGAATGTAACAATCTGAACAAATGGCTGTATTATTACTAAAACACACAACTTAAATCGCTAAATTTCCCATGCAAATCGTAATTATGATTGCAAAACTGTATGTATCAAATAAGTATTCAGTGTTGGTAAAGAGGTGAACCAGAAGTCTTGGCCTGATTATAAAAATTCATTAAAAATTAACTGTTTAAGACAGGGATGATGAACCAATGGTACGCGTGCCATTCATTGGACGTGGCACAACATTTTGGGTACGCCACCGACCAAAAAGATCAATCGAGATTGATTCTTCAATCAAGGAATTTTCAGTGAGATTTTGTCAGTTGAAAAGATTATCAGAAATGTTCAAGTTTATTATGTATCCTGATGTGGCATCATTTGATAAACTGAACTTGCCCCAATTCGATTGGTTGGGAATTGAAGAATTTGAGATGCCACTTATTGATTTCTAGTCTAATTCAATATGAATTCAAATTTTTAATGAAACAAGGAAAAAGTTGGAATTGATTGAAACAGAAAGATATTAACAAGCAATAAAAGTAAAAATGCCAATAACGAAATTTTGGAACGAAATTTTCGATTCCAGATACGTTCAACTGTTTGAAGAAGGTGGCTTATGTTATTTTAACCATATATTCATTGACCTTCGCCTACGAATTCTTATTTTCAGAGATGAATAACATTAAAGACAAGCTTAAAAACCATTTGGCAGATGACTTTCAATTCTGCATGCATCCTACTAAAAGTAAACCCAAAAGTCTTACCCAATCCTAATTTAATTTATTTGTCAACTAATGTGTAACAGCAGAAATCTCACTAATGCTACTTTATATAATTTGAATTACACATTTAACTAAAACACACATTTACCACTATAAAATACAAAATGTATTTTTCTGTAGTAAATAAAGTGTGTTGTGTTGTTAGTATTAATTTTATTATTTTCCCAATAATCACAAGTCAAAATTATTTGACGGCACGTCTATACCTCATTAAGCACTTCTTTAGAAAAAATGGCACGTTGACCCGTAAAGGTTCGTCACCCCTGGTTTAAGGTACCCGACTACTTGCGAGAACTGTTTTTTTAAAAAAATTAAGATATGAAATTTTTTTTGTGGTTTTTAGATTTATTTAGAAGATTTTTTTAAAAAAGGCTAAAATTAAGAAGAGAAAAATAAATTAATACTACTAAAATGAGAAAAAATAGGTAAAAATAGAGAAAAAATTACATAAATGGGGTCCGCTGTGTACAAATAGTAAAAGAACCAATTCTCAATTTTTCAATTCTGATGTATCACTTTGCTATTCCTTTTTGAAATGACCCTCAGGATAATAGATATTTTGATTTTTACAAAAACTAGAGCACTTTATCTTTGTTGTTATAGGAATTTACTTAAAAAAACCGTGCTTATATTCACATAAGGATCTGTAAATTTCGTAATAAAACATCGATTGATAAATCTGAAGGTTAAATACTGTTACTGTCATACAAATCATACAAAAAAAAATTCAGTAAATTATTTTAAAAACTTTTTTTGAGCAATCACTACTGTTTTCGTTTAAGATTTAAAAAAAAATACATATTTCGAGTAAAACGTATTTTAAAGTTTGACATCTTATGTAAAGTTATGGCTTCTGCTTTTACTAACTCACTTCTAGTTTTTGTTCTAGTGAATGGGGAAAAAAACTCGGTATTTTTATGAAGCTAATAAGATGGCTTGTAAAATAAAATCATAAGAAAAATTGTTAATTTTTGGAAAAATCATGATTTTAGGTTAGTCGGATACCTTAATACAACAATGCAACTTTTGTATCTTTGGATAGGTCAATTTTAGAAGTTTTTTGTGCAGCAGATGGTGCGAATATATTTTTTAAAGAAAGACTCATGACAACACTTAAAGGAAGACATTTTTGCAGGTGGAGATCTAAGAAAAGTCCAATGTGTCATTTGGCTTTCACAAAACGAAATCGTCTATTAATGTTCAGAAGAAATTTCGGCATTGTTATGAAAACAAATCTCTTGATGCAATATCAATAAAGTGATGGTATGAAATGCTTAAAACCCTTTATCTACCGACGGTACTTATAAGTACCACTCACTTTAAAATTATATAGAATAACCACTTCTACGAATATTCTGACGATATTTAGGAAAAATATTCTTTTAAATCCACTCTTCCGAGATGTATGGCAGCACGGGTTCTATGATGAGTGTTTTAGCGAGGAAGGTGAATAGTTTTATAGGAGAAATTACGCTTTCAGCTGACGGCTTTTTCAGCGGATTGTGAAGATTCTCAATTTAGTTCCGAAAAAGTAGTTAATGTCAAAATGTTTAGTGTCTTATTTTTTGTATGTTAATGAAGACCTTAGAAAACAATTTGAATATTTACTTTAAGTGAACAGTGTATAGAATTAATTCTACAGTTTAATAGCTTTAATTAATTAATTAGCTCTAACGGATTAAATTTCCCAAATTTGATTATTTTGTTTATGTATATCCCTTAATTTTCAATGTAGTGATTAAAAAAATATTGCATGAAAAACCTGCAGTAAATCATCATGCGGTAGATAAAGAGTTAGGAAACAGTCAGCATTGAAGATCTTCCTGGAAGTGGCAACAGCAGCGTGAGTGAAGCAACTGTTGAGCACGTTTTGGAGTCCTACTAAATTAAATTGTGAACTATCAGGGGAGCTTCAAGCATTGCAAATAAGTGTGGTAAAAATTCTATATACTAGGCTAAAGTTGCATGCTTATAAAATGCCAGATATGTTAAAGACTACGTGGGGGAACTAGAACACCACTGTAGCATTCTCCGAGTTACCAAGGGGAGAAAATACATTGAAATTTGCTGAGGTGAATGGTTTAAGAAAAAATTCATATTACTACAATATATCCTAACATGTCAATATCTATTTATAATAGTTTGAGCACAATGAATATTTATAATCTCGATAAGACTTTTGCTTCACCCTGTGCAGTAGTGAAATTCGGAGAAGATATTTGTTTCATAATTAAATGGAAATGATTAATCAATGTTTTAAGAGTTTAATAACAACGAATAAATGAACATAAAATAATCAAACATTTTGAATAATTAGGAATGCCAAAGTTATATGATTTTTATAAAAAAATTTAATTTTCATTATTTTTTTAAAGTTTCACACATTTTTCTACTTCTTTTCTTCTATTTTTATCTTGAACTTGTCCAACGAAAATAGGAATAAATTTAATATTGAAGTTTAAGTTACATCACTACAAGCGTTTAATAAAACATACGTCATCAACAAACGTTATTCTTAATACATGTTAAAGAGAACGCTTTCCTTTTTCTACCAGAATCGGGGAAAACTGGAATTCATTCTTCTACTTTCAGGAACCATTTTATGAGAACATTACAAGTTTGTTGCCTCTGAAAAGTAAATCTTTTCGAATGTATTATATTCCTTTTCAGTAGAATCGTGGGCGTTAAATATTGCTTATTCAGAAAGAAAAGCAGATATAAAACGGAATTTAACATTCATGCTTGATTACAAATTCTAAATCACTTTCAAGCAAGAACATAGATTCTTATTTTATTTATAAGACAGTCTTTTATAGAGAAATAAAGTTTCCATTGCCTGTTATTGTGATTAGAAATGTTAGAAGATAGAAAGAATCTATTTCAAAGATCAAGAAGTAGTCGAAGTACAGCTGTTTATTATAGCAGCAATGAAGCAAACAAAGTACTTTTGAATGTATCTTCTTAACAGTAATGATTAGAAGTTAAATTGAGATGAGAATAAGAACTCAGGTAAAATATGAAACAATAATTTACATTTAATGTTTGTAAATCCGGTGCCAAACTGTTGAAAAGGAAAAAAATGGTTTGTGGGCTTAAAATTGATTTTTTTTCGAGAGCAAATTAAATAAGTTCATCATGGTAAATTTTTAACAAATTGTAGGAATTCGAAACAGAGTCTTTTGTACCAGGGGATATTATAAAGTTTTAATTATTACTCAAAATAATCGAGACGGAAGCTTAACTTCTATTTGGGTTTTTTTGTTCATAATCTTCATACAGTTTTATACATTTCTCCTAATGTTTCTTGACTTTCAAAAGACGCCGTTATAGGGAGCAGATTGCGTCAACTCCCATTATTCTACTTCTGGAATCACGTCATTTGTTTTGTCAAATCTTCCACACTACAATGTTTTTTAGGTTCTGAGAATAAAAAAAAAATGGGTTGGGAGAAAGTAATAAGATGTAGTAAGTAAAGGTGGGGTAATAACAAATTTGCATCTCTTTTATTTCTCAACTACACCGAGAAATAAAAAAAGGATTGTTATGAAGAAGGTGGACTTTTTAGATAATCACACCATGCCATTCCTTGATCAAAGCTTCTAATTTATGCAACAGTGTACAGTAACAGACTCTAGTGCTAGTCTGATCCTTTCCTAGGAAATCTATTAAGGTATTCGACTACGTTCAGAACCGTGATTTTGCAAAAGCGTATAAATGGATAATATTTATGATATTTAGTGTCACTTAGATTAGAAAATTTATATAAAATTGTTTTAAGAATATTATTAGAATAAAAAATTATTTAAGTACAATATTTTGTCAAAAAATGAACATAGAATGACCCATTTTCAAAATATTCTCCGTTTGTGAAAAATGATTCTATTATAATAATATTTGCCTGTATATAGCTCAGACCTGTGTACAGAGGCTCAACTAGAATTTTTGAAATATATAACTAAGAAGTGGGTCTATCCATGTTTTATGAAAACAGAGGGGAGAAATTTTAAGAAAAAAAAACGCCGATAATTATTTCAATTTGTTGCAACTCTGAAAATAATGTGAATTTTTCAAAAAAATATAGTTCAGACTCTCTGGAGAAGTCTTTAGTTTATAAAGAGTGTTTTTTTCCAGGTATAGAAGTTTAAGTTGGCATTACTTTCCAAGATGGCGACCGATTTAACAGTTGTCAAGTGATTTATTCTCAGTTTGGTTTGGTAATTCATCAAAACGATCATCAAGCAAGACGTAGATTCGTCGAATGGGCCCAAAACGAGATTGCCGTTGTTCCCGATTTTCATAAGCGAATTTTGTTTAGTGATGAAGCACACTTCTAGTTGAATGGCTACGTCAACAAACATAACTGCCGCATTTGGAGTGAAGTTAATCCACAAGTGTATGTCGAAACACCGTTACATCCAGAAAAACTGACTGTTTGGTGCGCTTTATGGGCTGGTGGACTCATTGGTCCGTACTTCTTCAAAAACGATGAAGGCCACAACGTTACAGTCAATGGTGATCGGTATAGAGCCATGATTACTAACTTTTTCATTCCTGAATTGAACAATCATGATGTCCAGGAGCTGTGGTTCCAACAAGACGGCGCAACATGTCACACAGCTCGTGCCACAATCGATTTATTGAAAGACACGTTTGGTGACCACCTAATTTCACGTTTTGGACCTGTGAATTGGCCTCCAAGATCTTGTGATTTAACACCGCTAGACTATTTTCTGTGGGGCTATGTAAAGTCATTGGTCTATGCGGATAAGCCACAAACGCTTGACCATTTGGAATACAGCATTTGCTGTGTTATTGCCGATATACGGCCACAAATGTTGGGAAAAGTCATCGAAAATTGGACGTCCAGATTGGACTACATCCGAGCCAGCCGTGGCAGTCGTATGCCAGAAATCATATTTAAAATGTAATGCCACAAGATTATCTTTCGAATAAAAAAAATCATGTCAATCGAATAATACATCGTTGTTTTATTGCAATTTAAAGTTCTATACCTCTAAAAAAACACCCTTTATAAGCAAAGTATTATTATTTTAGAAGCATTTTTTTATAAAAGGAGAACATTTTGTGAAAAAATATTATTCTAATTTAATTTTTCGCCAAAATATTGCATTTAAATAAATGTTTTTTGTCAAAATGTCCTTAAAACAATTTTATACATATATTCTAATCTAAGTGACACTAAATATCATGAAAATTATCCATTTATGCGCTTCTTTTAAAATAACGGTTCCGGACGTAGTCGGATACCTGAAGACAGTGTTTCTCAAACTGTGAGGCGTGCCCCCTTAGGGACCGTGACAACTTTACAAGGGGTGGGGCGAGCATATTGAAAAGTCGAAAACAAAAGGTTATTTAAAAAATTATTAATTTACTGAAAGTAAACAAACATTCTGACATAATAAAAATTTGAAATACGCATTTACACTGATATAATACACTTATAAATACATCAGTACCGTACCATGTGAAAATTAATGATAAGTTAAGAAGCCTTTGATAAGAACAAGTTTTATAATTAACAGTGACGCAATGAGCTTGTCATATGTAAATTGTTACAATACATAAAAATGAACATTTATCTGCCAAATAAAAGTAAAAATTTTCTCCCCAATGCCACCATTTTCCATTTAGATTCGCGCATGTGATGTATTGGGGTGGGGGAGAAAAAAGGAAAAAATCCTCTGAAATAAGTTAATCCTTCGCAATAATTCACGGTCCTTTTATTGCATACTAAAGCCCTAGGAATAATTTTATGGATAGCAGTACACAGAAAAGATCGTACGTCGGAAAGACGTATATATACGTTCGGGGCAATTAACGCTTTGGTTGAGTGAGGTGTTTATACACCCTGGTGGAATTTAAGAGGATAAAGTCGCACTGTAGCTTTAGCTTTAAAGTATAATATTATTGAATTCAAAACACTGTTATTGTATGGAGGCGGGGGGGCGAAGAAAATTATGATTGAATATTGAGTAGTAAATATTGAAAGTTTGAAAAGCACTGTTTTAGATCAGCGATACTGAACCCGCGGCCAGCGGGCCTCATGTGGCCCACCGAAGTGGTCCTCGAAGATCTCTTTCAAGAGGTGATAAATAGGCTTTTTTTTAATATCTCAGCGGTAGCAAAGACACCCAATGAAGTTTGTTATATTATTGGTAATCATATGAAACCGTTTATTGATGCATAAATTGTGAAGGAGTTTCTTAAATGCTTCTAATTTAGTGTTAGTAACAAAAGTAAACATAAAAAGTAATTATTAAAAAAAGCAAAACAGGAATTATAATATTATGATCAATTTTCCCCATTTTAAAGTTCCAATGTTATCTTGATCTTAAAGCATTTCTCCCCGCCTCCTCCATTTTTCCTCATGTTGCGGCCCGTGTGAAATAACTAACATATGTATTCGTCCCAATGGAAAAAAGGTTGAGTACTCCTGTTTTAGACTATCAAATAAGGGGTTTTGCTTGTAACGTTTAAACGTTTCATTTGACTGGCAGCGCTGAATTCTCTTCTGAAAAGTTCCCACAGGGTTCACGATGAATTGTGGAACACTTTAGCATATTCAGTTCGTGTGTAATTTTCTACATACACTACTGTAAATAAGATCAGTTTCATTGAATTTTTTTTCTAATTAAGGATGGTCTACCCCTTTTCATTGTAGCAACATCGTCCGTGAGCTTAAGCCCTCCACTTCTTAGATCACCTCTGAGGGATATCGGATTAATTTGAACATTCCTTTTCTATCTCACAACAGTGTTAAATGACAGGATATCATTGCCATAAGCAACTTACTCTTTATCGTAGGTTTGCAAGGCTTGTTTACTCTTCTCTAACAAAGGAACTTAATCATGCTTCGAACCTGTGGCTTCTCCCTGCTCCGAATTATTTCAATCTACAATCTGACGCCAAACGAATCAACATTAATAGCTGTAATTAACTACATTTTGTACATAAAGGTAAATTAATCTGCAGAATAAGTTGTATCTACGTATCTCAGGAATAATTAAAACTTTACTACCCACCTATGTAGAAAATAAAAACCACTTACTTTCTATCTAAAACACAAAATTTTATCTTGAAAGAGAATATATTTTGTGATACCCCCCCGTTAGGGGGGTATCATCTCTTCATCTACCTGACCTAGATTTGTAGGAGGTAAGGATTGATCACCCAAATTAGCCATAATAAATCCAATTTATTATTATTCAAATATATCGAACAAAGCAAGTCTTACAATTGGAAGGCAATCAGGAAGGATGTAACGTATTCCTAAATTCTAAGTAAATAGGCGCCTGGAATCCTAACCACTTATCTTTAAGCAAAGTTATCCTATGAATCTTAATCTTCCTTAATGTCCTTAACTCGCTAAATCCCGTAATATAATTACGCTTCTAAGTTTAATTTCTTACCATCATCTCACTGCGATCAGCATCTCAGCTTCCTTTTTTCTTCTCTCTTTCTACACTATATATCTACTAAATAATCTGAATACCACGGTTTCTTCTTGAGAGGAGTGGCTGTTAAATAACTCTATGCTGGCCCCAAAGATTCCCCTAGATAATTAATAGGAAAAACGCGCTACGCCCCGTCATAATTTTTAATACAAAAAACGGGACTCACCAAGAAGGATTTATCCGAATGGAACATATTCATGTATCATACAATAGAATATCCAACATATTACCCGGACACCAGTGACCATCAATTGGTGACTCAACGAAGGGAGGCTGAGAACACGGACGCCATTGTTCTGACTACCTCTCCTAGTAGCGCACTGTTAGTTGCGTTTCAAATAGTATCAGGTGATATTGGCCTGGAATGTTCTGGATTGAAGTGTAACTGTTTGAAATAATGAATCCTGTTCTCAATTAAGCTCCAATGACGTGTCTGGAGACGTCCAGAATGGTAATAAGATATTCTCCTGAGTGCCCACCGCTACACAGCTCGAAAAACTAGGAATTAAGGTAGTGGGTGCAATTTCATTTTGATAGCTCAATACCTTTGATTACCATCAGTGTCATTTTTACAGTATGGTAGTACATTGAGATTCTAGGCCTCGTAGAGTTGCCTTTCCTTTCACTGACCCCCTACACTTACATTTAAATAGGATAATGCAGCGTTTCTCAAACTGTGGGGTGCCCCTCCACTAGGGGGCGTGATAACTCTACGAGGGGGTGTACGAGCATATTGAAAAGTCGAAAACAAAAGATTATTTAAAAAAAGTATTAATTTACTGAAAGTAAACAAAATACACACATTCTGACATTATAAAAATAAAATTAACATTTGCACTGATATAATACACTTATAAATATATCAGTACTGCTGAAGGTATTTTATTATTAATTTAACAATGCTAAGTTAAGAACAAATTTAATAATTACCAGTGATCCCATGGGCTTGCAACATATAATATAAAATTATATACAAAAATTAACATTTATCTTGATAATTTGTACGGTTTATAAATAATCTCTTCACTACTAATTAAAAGTTATGGGATTCACTCCCCAATGCCCCTCTTTTCCACGTAGGCACGTGCATGTGATGTATTGGGGGGTTAGAAAAGGAATAAATATGTATAAAAAATCCTTTGATATAAGTAAATCCTTCTCAAATATTGTCAAGATCCCTTTATTGCTTTCCAAAACCTTGGGAATAATTTTACGGATGGCAGTGCACAGAAAATATCATACTTCTGAAAGACGCATATATATACGTCCGATGCATTTAACGCACCGGTTGAGTGAGACGTATATATGCGTCGGTGGCATTTTAAAGTAGTATTGTAGCTGAAGCGTCACATAGTATGATTGAATTCAAGGCATTGTTATTTGGATGGGAGGGGGAGCGCAATGAAAATTATGATTTAATATTGGGTCGCAAATATTGAAAGTTTGAGAAGCACTGGGATAATGCGTGACGCAGCTCCCGATATGCCTTTTTAATGCTTGTCTTCATGCTTCTTCCACATTTCTTTGGACGGAGAGATCACCAAATCTCTCCTCAATAAAGTGTATATGAGTTCTGGTGAACAAGTGTCTGATCATCCGCGTAGATACTCCGTTCTAACTCTTCAATTGGAAAGTGTATGGCCAACAATCTCGCAGAATTACGTCAGTTATTTCTAAGAACCAACGCCCAGACCGTTAAACGGTTACATTAGTGCCAAGGTTAAGTCAGTATATTATTATTATTTTGCTCTTGAAATTGCATTTTTTAAATAAAACATTCAATTTCCATGATGTTATTAACGTTTCGGTTTTAGTACATATACGTTATGTGCAAATTAGGATTTTTGTTCTATTTAAATAACTCCTTCTAGGTGTACCACTTTTTATGTTATAAAGCAATGACTCTAAACCTTTTTTTCGTTGCAGTGCACTTTACACAATTTCAAAATTGGGCGGCACACTAACAATAAAATAAATTTAAAAGAATTTTACTCATACCTGCAATACACTATATAAAATAGTTTATAGTAATAATTTTTAATGTTAAATAAAATAAAACGTACGGCAAAGACAACAAATGTTTATTGGGTAATTAATTACAAATTAATTATAAGAATACATTTAATGTGAAATTTGAGCTAATGATTTAAAATAATTTCGTTCATATTGAGTAGTAAAAATGATAAAATGCCACTCTCCTTTCGTCATGTACATTTAAAAATCTCGATTTTTTGAAGTGATAACTTTTATTAGCACGATTTGCTCGAGAGTGAACTTGACTGAACGTCACGCTCGGGAACGCAACGCTTATTGGGCTTTTTTCACCTTCAGTCAAACATTCACACCCCTAAAAAGAAAAGGAGGGATGTCTTCCCCTGCCACTCTAAAACGAGGTATTCTGTCCCCTCACCAATACGCCGTAAAAGTAAAGTTCCTAGCTTCGATCTAAGTGGGCCTCTCCCCCCCTCCGTCACCTCCTTCTATAAAATGAATGCGGGATTCTTTCTAATAGTAGTTGAAGCATGAAACGTAATATTTTTTAAAAAGAAAGAGAGAAAGATTAGAGAGAAATGTAGAGAGAAAGAGAAATTCTACACTAGAATTAAACATAAAATGTAATAAAAGGACACATTCTTATAGAACTAAGTAAATAGTATAATTATCATTAGCAAAATATTGTAGTGATCTTAAGAATAAAAATCTATTTTTGTAAGCAAATCGGAATAGCACAATGAACAAATAGTTCTATTAATCACATTACTTAAATATACAATCAGGAACATTGAAAATAGCGACCCAAGAAGGAAGCTAAGTACAATCGCGAAACTTTGCAAATACGTAAAGCGTAATGTGATATATAAATGATCCAAGTTTTGTGCCAATACGCATGCTCATACACGCCGAGGTGGCGCTACAATCAGGAAGATGGTGCTAAATAAGCCAGCGCTAATTCGAAGATTCATAAACGTGACGATTACCCGCCGATTGTAGGAAGACTTTAGTAAGCGAAACATGCCTGGTAAACGTGCTAGATGACATTTCTCACAGTTAAGCGAGTTTGAGAGAGGCCTGATCATCGGGATGAAAACTTCAGGCTGGTCGACGCGCCATATTGCTGGACAGGTGGATCGTTCGGAGTGTGCCGTTAGAAATTGTTGGGAGCAGTGGACACGAGAAGGTACCCACGCGCGGAAACCCGGGTCTGGAGCGATCAGGAAGACCACGAGGAGAGAGGATCGAAGGATCGTGTGGCAAGCACTTGTGGACCCCACAGTGACTCGTTCAACAGTACGAGCAGATAACAATTTACAGACACCTTGCAGAAGCAAATCTTAAATCCAAGCGCCCTTTCCGTGCACTCCTTTTAACACCGGAACATCGGCAACTGCGTCTACAGTGGTGCCAAGCCAGATCAGTGTGGAATGTCACAGATTGGCAAATGGTTGTGTTTAGTGATGAATCCCGGATTGTTTTGGGGACAGATGATAACCGTGTACGGGTGGGGAGGCACTCTGGTGAGAGGTACAATTCCCCCCACACTGTTCTACGTCACACTGCCCGCATAGCTGATGTAATGGTCTGGGGGGCCATAGCCTATGATAGCCGGTCCACTTTAATTGTGATGTGTGGAACCTTAACGGGCCAACGTTACGTTGATGATATTCTTCGACCCCATGTAGGACCTTTCCTAAATGGTCTCCCAGGGACTATTTTCCAGCAAGATAATGCTCGTCCGCATACAGCAAGAGTTGCTCAAGACTTCCTACGTCATTTTCAGACTCTTCCATGTCCGGCCCGCTCCCCCGATTTGTCCACTGTAGAGAACGTGTGGGATCAACTAAAACGGCAGATGTCATCGTGTCACTCTGTACATGATTTAGTGTTGGCTGTTCAAGATTTGTGGGCCCATCTGCCTTAGGACAATATAAGATGTCTAATCAACTCAATGCTGGAACGTCTGGCGGCATGTATTGCAGCTGGAGATGGTTCAACGCGCTATTGAAGTTGCCAAGTATTTGTGTCGTTGCACACCCTGTATTCGTTTAATTGTCTTGTTTTTGATATCAAGTTAACCTCTCATCTGTGTCATTATGAGTATTAAATTTCATTTCAATCCGATGCTTTCTTCTTGGGTCGCTATTTTCAATGTTCCTGAGTGTACTTTGAGTCTAAAATGAAAATAAAAACAATTAAAAATTTAAAATAACAAAATTAAGTATACATGTATTAAGAAAAAGTTACTTTAAATAATTTAAATACAAAAAAAATATAATTAAGAAGACTTTCCTTGCAGCAGCACAGGATATATTTATACAAAACTGCCATACAATGACAAAAGAGATAGTATAAGCCAGAGATTATATATGATATAAATCTTCTGATTAAATCCCTTTTTAAAGGTTTTGACCTATATTCCTTTCTTCCCGATTAACTACCTGTCTTACTATTCCTTCGCTTAAATTAGTTCTCTCTCATGAAGATAAATGAATATTATTAAATTACAACCAAACTTCACAATGCCGGATCGGATCTTCTGAAAAAATTACCTATGCTTTTAAGTGGGAATTTTAAAGTGGACTTCTCAAAAGACAAATAAAAGCCTTTAGGTGATTTTTTAAAATCAAAATTCAATTTAATTATGTCAAACGATCCAAATGAAAGCACGAGGAAGTACGGAACAACGCTTGACGGAACTATTTTATAAATATTTTAATAAAATTTTGTATCTAAAATATTTATAACCTAAATATAATAATTCAGCTACCATAAATCTATTGTTTCCTTTTTAGAATACAACTAATTCCCAAATATGATTGAATATTTCGCTTAAAAATATTACTTTATGAGTACAGACATATGAATAAATAATGTTATAGGACAATACTAACATCCCCTTGCTTTTAATTCACCTAACTAATCCCTGAAATAACATTGCAAAACTTGAAGTTATCACTTCTATCATGTGGTCATAAGCATAAGCACCTTTTTTTTCATGTTTATATTTGCCACTACTGAAAAACCGAATTCACTCAAATATACGGTAGAAAATTGAAGCAAAGTTTTAAAAGATTTTTTGGCTATTATGAGATAATCGCCTCTATTTTTAACCCAAAATTAAATAATTCTCTCTTCTGAATGTTTTGAAATTAAACCTGTATATATTATTACACAGAGGGAAATTATATATAGCTTTTTCTCTTCATTCAAAGTTAAATTCTTTTACAAATGTATCCGTACACAAATGAATTACGAACCAAATCAATTTTTTTATACCCATTTATCCACGAAAGGATAAATTAAATATTCCACGAATACTCTTAGTTTATTTCTATAAAACGACCGAATGATTCGGTTCCGGATTTTATTTTTTCTCATAGTATCATTGATAGTAATAATAATAATAATAATAATAATAATAATAATAATAATAAATGGTGGCACAGAAAAGAACCATGGCACAATGGTTGAGAGTCACTGGTATAGAGTCTATTCCCACCCTACAATTGAATTTAAGCTTTTTAGTTTTCTTACAGATTAAAATACAAAATTTATGTAATAAAACTAATTATATTTAAATCATCCAATGATGTAAATCCTTAATTTATGTTTTGACAAGTATCCAACAGTAGATAAAAATGGAATTAAAATATACACAGATTTTTAAAAAAGAATAATGAAGTCAATATTTTCTTAAGTTCTCGTGATTCTCAAATGATTTTTTTCATAATGTAGCATCGTTCTTGATATGCTTTGAGAAGAAAGTTTATTATTCTATTATTTCAATTTTATTATTTCCATTCCGTTTAACTAGTTAATTATTTTTTTCTTTATATAGTAAAATTTTTATATGACACTAATTTCACAGCAAGGCCGAGAAAGCACTTACATTTCACAAATTTTCTTTTTTAAATTCTAAAATTTTTTAATAAACATAAAATTTATAATGTATATAGATTGATATTTTTGTCACGTTAAGGTATCCGACTGCGTTCGGAACTGTGATTTTAAAAAAGCGTATAAATGGATAATATTTATGATATTTGGTGTCACTTAGATTAGAAAATATACATAAAATTGTTTTAAGAATAGTTTTACAGTAAAAAAGTATTTAAGTACGATATTTTAACAAAAAATGAACATAGAATGACCAAATTTCAAAATATTCTCCTTTTGCGAAAAATGCTTCTATTATAATAATATTTTTTCTGTATATAACTCAGACCTCTGTACAGAGGCTCAACTGTGATTTGTGAAAAATTCACATTATTTTCAGAGTTACAACCAATTGAAATAAATATCGGCGTTTTTTTTCTTAAAATTGCTCCCCTCTGTTGTCGTAAAACATGGAAAAACCCACTTTTAAGCTATATATTTCAAAAATTCTAGTTCAGCCTCTGTACGGAGGTCTGAGCTATATACAGACAAAATATTATTATAATAGAAGCATTTTTCACAAAAGGAGAACAATTTGAAAATGGGTCATTCCATGTTGATTTTTTGTCAAAATATTGTACTTAAATAATTTTTTATTGTAATACTTTTCTTAAAACAATTTTATATGCATTTTATAATCTAAGTGGCACTAAATATCATGCACATTATCCATTTATACGCTTTTGTAAAATCACGGTTCCGAACGTAGTCGGATACCTTAAAGTTTTTACTATACAAGGTATCCTGGCTAAAAGTATCCAAAAGTTATGACTTATTATTACGGCAGTGCTTCTCAAACTTTCTACACTTGCGACCCAATTTTCAATCATAATTTTCATCGCCCTCCCTCATGCAACAAAAACGTATTGAATTTTATCAAGATAAGTATTAATCTTTTTATTTAATTTTGTAACTTGCCCATAGAGTCACTGGCAGATATTAAACTTGTTCTTAACTTCGTGCAGTTAAATTAATTTTAAAACACATTGTGCAGTACTCATACATTTATAAGTGTACTATATCAGTGTAAATGTGTATTTTTTTATTATGTCAGAATGTATTTTGTTTTGCTTCCTTTCAGTAAATTAATATTTTTTTTTGAATAATCTTTTGGTTTCGACTTTTCGATATACTCGCGGCCCCCTTGAAGGGTTATCATGCCCCTTAGGGTGGCACGCCCCCCAGTTTGAGAAACTTTGTATTACGGCTAACTGCTAATCAGAATATAATAAAATGGTCATCTGTGGATTGGAAGCCTCTCCGAGATTTTTTGGGTCTAGCCCGATCGGCCGCATGTGCGCGCAATTATTTGACAGTCGCAGAAGATTACTTGTTAAACTGACTTCATTAGTAAAGATGTGGACGCCATAGTAAAAGTTACAGTACGTACTTTGGTGTTATTGGAATTTAAATTAGTCTCGCGAGTACAGCGACGTGTTCGAATAGAATGGAATGTCGTAACAGGCTTGTCTAATAGACTTATCAATACTCCTACAAAATGAATTACGCACATAATCAATATTGTGTTCGATCATAAAAAATTGAGAAGGCTTGACAGTTTTTGGGATACTAAAGCTTCCGTCTCCTTTAAAGTTCTTTCCCATTGGTGGATAGATTTTGATGTCGGAGGGTCGACATTCCATTCTTTTCGAACAAGTCGCTGCACACGCGTAAATAATTTAAATTCCGTTAACCAAAGTACGCACTACACCTTTTACTGTGGCATCCACATCTGTACTAATGAAGTCAGTGTAAAGAGTTTATCATCTGCTATTACCGAATAATACGCGCACGTGCGACCAATCGGACTAGACCCAAAAACTCTCGGAAGGGTTTCCAATCCACGGATGAGTATTTTATTATATTCTGATGGGTAGTTCCGTAATAATAAGCCCTAACGTTTGGATACTTTAAGCCCGGACACCCTGTATCAGTGCTTATCAAACTTTCCATATTTGCGACCCAATTTTCAGTCATAATTTTCATCGAGCCCCTTAATACAACAACAATGTTTTGAATGAAATTATAATGTACTTCAAAGCTAAAGCTACAATGTGACTTTAATATAATAAACTGCTCATATTACCAATACATGTGTATTTATATGTATTATATTTTGTATATGACAAGCCCATGGAAGTCACTAGTAATTAAGAAACTTGCTTTTAATTCAGTATTGATGATTTAATTATTAAATATTTTTGCCATACGGAAACATTTATAAGTATCTTATATCAGTGTGAATATGTATTTTATTTTTTATCATGTCAGAATATATTTTGTTTTGCTTCCTCTCGGTAAATCAATAATTATTTTAAATGTTTTGTTTTTTGGACTTTTCGATATGTTTCCGCCCCTCGCGTAGGGTTATCATGCCCCCTAAGGAAGGGCGTGCCTCACAGTTTGAGAAAAGCTGCCCTATATAGTATAATTTTTGTATGACATTAATTTTACAGCAAGACCGAACACTTATATTTTACAAAATTTCTTTTTTAAGTTCGAAAATTTTTTAATAAACATAAAATTAATAATGTATATAAATTGATTTGTGTCACTTAAATGTTTTTATTACTTAATACTTTTCTTCATCTGAGTTGCTAAAACAAGAAATCAGCTAATTCACTATGTATACATATGTAAGACTTACCCAAAGAGCATTTGCATATGCTCGAATCTTTAACTATTTGTCTCGAAAAGATTGCTTAGAAAAGCGAATTTTCTTCTTTTTATAGAAATAATCTATTCTAAACACCAAAGATACCCCAGATTCTATGCCAAGCAGTGAAACACGACGGCAATCTTTTCCTTTGTGGTAAGTTTACTATCTACTAATGGCATGGAGATGATGATGTCCCAGGGAGTGATTTGCTTTGAAATAAAGACCATTGACGAGTGTGTGCACGGAGAAATCCCTAAGGACTATCGAGATTAAAAGCTTTCATCTCTATCTGTATGAGAGCACTTCAAATCGTCATCCGAAATGAATGGGGTGGAGCAAAGGCTTACGCTAATGGTTCTGTATAAGGTAAATCTCATATGGTCATTTATACTGTTCGAATTTACGGTATTAAATATTTTTATGAGAGAGTATTTGTGTAGCTTACGCAATGAAGAAAGGTTTGAGACTAAAATGAAAATCTTCTGAGTGGTATTAAGGAGTTTAACAGGATTACAGTTAAAACAATGATTGGGACGATTGCAAATAAAAATAAATAAATGAATTCGATAGAGAAATGAAAGAGATTAAGAGTTTATTTTGAATGGAATTTCCTTTCCGAAAGTGCTTAATTTGATTTTGGAAACAATTTTATTGCTTTTGTTCTGCATTAAAAACTACTTCTGTTGGGTTGATTTGATTGTTAATTCTATTTATATACTTTTTAAATGAAGTATCAAGAAGAAAAACCAACAGTTAGTGAAAAAATTAAGGATTAGTGGAATACTTTAATCATAATAATTAGTTAATTAGTAATTGTCCTGGCGATTTACTATAAAACCAAAATCCAATATAGTTTATCCCGTCTTCGGTCTCGGGGCATTAAACAGCCAATTTAATAGTCTTAGAAGCGGAGTTAATTTGCAAAGGTCTCGTAAACACTTTGTGTATCTCTGGTATCCAATTGCTCGTTAAATAAGGAACGGCAAAGATATCTTACTCGTAAATCAGCGTTTCTCAAAGGGTGGGGCATGCTCCCCTCGGGGGCGTAATAACTCTACGAAGGAGGGGGTGAGCATATTGAAAAGTTGAAAACAAAAGATTATTTTAAAAAAATTATTAATTTGCCGAAAGTGTAAACACACAAAATACGTTCTGACATAATAAGAAATAAATACACATTTACTCTAATATAATACACTTATAAACGTATCAGTACTGCCCAATATAGTTTATGATTAATTTAGTAATACTAGTTAAAAACAAGTTTAATAATTACCATTGAGTCCCATGGGCTTGTCATATATAAAATTATATGCAAAAATTAACACTTATCTTGATAATTTGTGTACGGTTTATAATTAATTCCTTTTCCTGCATTTTAAAAGATACTTAACCTTCTTACCAACGCCACTCTTTTTCCACATAGACGTGCGTCTGTGATGTATTAGGGAGGGGGGGAGGGAAAGAAAAAGAATAAATAAGCAAATCCTTTGAAATAAGTAAATCTTTCGGAAACTTGCCAAGATCTTTATATTGCATTCCAATAATTTTATGAATAGCAGTTTGCAGAAAAGATTGTACTTCGGAAAGACCTATATATACGTCCGGGGCAATTAATGCATTGGTTGGGCGAGAAGTTTATATACGCCGGTGGCACTTAAGAGGTTAAAGTCGTATTGTGGCATTAGCTTCAAAGAGTATTATTGAGTTAAACATATTGTTATTGTATTGAGAGCGTGATGAAAATTATGATTGAATATTGGGTCATAAATATTTAAACTTTGAGAAGCACTGGTTTATAGCAATTTAAAATACTATATACATAGGTGTATTTATAATTATATTTCGTATATATACGATTATCAGATCTTAAATTTTAAAATTCATTACGAAATTTGTCCACTAATATATTTTTCCAAACGAAACCACCTTAAAAACAACATTACGAAATTGTATATTTTCATTGTTATTGAAATCAGTAAATTTTTATATAAAGGCATTTTACTAAAAGAGATGCACAATGACCAAGGGGGAGCGTATCACGTCTCTATGTCACAGGTCCTGGGTTCAAACACCGGGCTGGGGCAAGGTCGACTTAGCCTATCATCCCTTCATTCCAAGCTAGATTGGGAACTAAACACTGGGGGCCTCATGTCAGATTGACCAACTGACTGGAATATATGCTCGTACACCTGAGTTTCAATGTCACTGAGACGGACACAGAGGCCTTGGCTCTCTCTGGTCTGTTGCGCAACTGAGTTTAGTTTAGTTTATTTTACTAAAAAATGGAAAAAGAAAGAACTTTATTTTCTGTATTGAAATGATCCTTCATTTTTTTCGAATTATTCATTAAACTATGAATTATATACCTTATATTGTTTATCTTATAAATTTGCTCCTCATTGAAAAAAAAATCACTATGTGATTAAGAATGAAAGATACATTTAAGAGTAAAGTACGTGTGTTTGTGCATTATTCACAATTCTATTTGTTTTATTAATTAGTTAAAAATCACACACACACAATAGCTTCTTTAAAATTCTTTGTAATTACATCGCATCTGGAAGCTCAGTGTGAAAGTGGCCTAATCATCTAAGCTAAGTCTTTTCCTTCATTTTGTACACTTTAATCGCGAAATAAGAACAAATAATCGATGCAAAGGATTCTGAAAAGGGGGAGGAAGCGGTGCTTCGAAAAGTTAATGAGTATCGGTCTTTGGGCGTGTTGACTGAGACAGGCGATATTTCATTCTGTTGACTCGAAACTGTTTGAGTTTCGTTCCACACCGTCACATGCGATTTTAAGAAATTCAGCGAATGTTGATGAGTCATTACTAGGATAGCTGAAACCGACTCTCAGATGAGATTCACTTCTTTTTGCTCCCACCGAGATGTGAAGAGAAATGTTTATGTCTCATTAGCACTTGATTATGGCCTTGTCCTCTCTTTAAGTGAGAAAGGACTGAAATATCAAATGGCTTAAGGGCTTCTGTTGATCTTTTGCCGATACTTAAAACTTGGATATGAATTTCACGAACAAACATGGGACAGAAATTATTATTATTTGCTTATTGTTGGATGGTAGCAGAATATAAAATCATCAAAATGCATGGCATATGGAAGCAAATATTTGTTGTTTGATCAATTGAGGTAAAAATAGCTTTTTCTCCCTGTAGTACACGATTCAGAAAGAATATTAACGTCGCACGAGGGATTTGGGTGACGGACCTCGTTATTTTGAACAATGATCAAGTGATGAGAACGACAACTGAGCGGGCATCCCCTCTTCTAACTACCACACCAACGGGTGGATGTTTGAGCTCTGGATAGATTTAACGGGAATCGCTCCCTTACACGGTGGGCCTTCAGCGGCACTAGGCTCGAACTCATTATATGCACGCCACGAATCCACTAGGCCAGTGATCCGCAAGCCCCGGTCCGTGGATCAAATGGTGCCGGGCCGCCTAAAGAACATTAAACTATAGCCATTTTATTTAAAGTGGTACATTTCTTTCGGATTTCCGCAACTTTACACGGAAATCACTTTATATTTCACGTTAAATCACTTTTATTCATTTTTGGTGTAACTATATATTTTTCTGAAGGCATATTTAAATGTAACTAAATTCAAATTGTTAAATCAAAACAATCTAAAATATAAACAATCAACGGGTCCCACCCTCAGCGGGCCGCGGTAAAATTATCAAACGTTGACCGGTCCGTAGCAATAAAAAGGTTGTGGAGCACTGCACTAGTCTACGGCAGCCCTAGTACACGATTCGGAGGCAGCGATGTGGAAGTGTTCATGGTCACGAACTCGTAACCAGCGTTTTTCTGTCTATTTGTCGCGTTACCTCCTCCTCGAGTTGGTTGAGGTAGAGATCTCGCTGATTTCTTAGGCTTCCGAGGGGATTCGAACTCAGTTCAGGTTGAGAAGTCATTAAATCGCCCTCAAAAGAAAACAAACTTTAATCACAATAAATCACTTTTATTAATCTAACGTTGTAACGGGTACTATTCAGATTCTTCTACTAATCCTCTGGGGGAACATATTCTTTAACTATGATTTTAGTTTAAAAATCACTTTCCGTAGAGATGACTAAATTTTATGCAAATGTAACTACTATTTAAGTGCCTGTCGTTGCGTATGTGAGTTAAGGTTTAAGCGTTGATCGTTTAGAGCGAAATCTAAGTATTAGTATGGGTGAACACACAGTGACTGGGTAGTCGCACGTCTTGAAATTAATTGTCGACGGAGAATTCACCAGGAATAGTGAACAACCTTGCAGCTGATCCAGCTATCAGGCTTCGAGAAGAATCATACAAGGAGCTTCAACTCCAGATGAGTACTTTCAATATTTTTGTTCAACCGATTAAGGGTTAGGATTTCCTATTGCTCCTAGAGTTAAGTTAAAATTATATATTTCGTAAAGTGCTAAAGATTGAATAAAAGTAGCTATTTTTATGATCATATCTGGTTCTTCCTCAAACCCTCTCACAAACCTGACCTTCGGAACGCGATAACGTTAAACCTTATTACAGTAGAACGTCGTTTATCCGAACGTTTATTATCCGGAGCGTCAAATATCCGGAGTAGTTTTTTTTTGTCAGCTACATGTACTGTATATGAATACGTTTTCGAACAGCGCAATGCTCACCAGTTGTTTCGCGTGAGACCAAAAGTGACCGGAAAACCCAATATCAGGGATATTTGGGGAATTTCAGTTTTGTGATTTGGTAAACATCTGCGCGGAATATTAGGTCAGTTTGTTTCCAAGTGAGGGGGGTGCATACGGGCTCTTTTGTTGAATTATGAACTGCTATGGCTTCGAATTCAAAACGAAAGCGCAACGTTTTGAGCATAGAGACAATAATTGAAATATTGAGCCGTCTCGCGAAGAGAGAATGTGAAGCATCTCTAGCACAGCAGAAGACTATGGGTTTCAAATGCTAAATGATGACGAAATTGTGACTTCCGTGCAAGAAGAATCCGACCTGTCGACGATGAAATGGATGAAGACGAGGACAACAACAACAACGAACGTAGCAAGGGTCCATCAAATGCTGACGCTTTTTCTGCGTTAGAGACAGCTATGGAGTGGTACGAACAACAAGCAGAGTGCTGTCCTATTCAACTACTGCTGCTCAAGAGAATCAGAGACCTTGCAGCGAAAAAAACGAATGTGTACAATGTATAGCAAAAAATAAGTGAGTATTTTCCTCAATGAAGGTAAAATTGTCACATTTTGCACCTATCTTACTTTTTGTTAAAGCACGTTTCCCGCATGTGATGGTTTTCAATATTCGTATAGTCCGGTTTCATATACTGCATGGATCGCATTCGGTTTTCGATTATCCGAACAATCGCGTATTCGAACGGTGTCCGGTCCCTATTGATTCGGATAAACGACGTTCTACTGTATGCGATATGTAGGACACAAGAAAGTGATATTAAATAATAGATACTTATTTTTAATAAGAGGCAACCTCAGAAGCTCACCCACGAGAAACCTACTACAACTAAACGACTACAATTCCGGACGATAAATCAGGAACAAGATATTACAATTCAGGCAGAACTAGCGCGACAATATCGTCTGCAAAATATTTTTCTCTATCTCACTGACTATTTATATGGTATTTAGTTGTGACGTTAATTTAGATATTGAATTGTTCTATCTCAAAGGGACAATTTGCCTGAATGAAAAAAAAAAAAAATCCGAGTTAAAAAAGGTAGACTTCGTGGATTGTCTATTATTACATAGTTTTCGTTTAAATACGTATACCTCAATATACCTACTAATTAGAGGGGTTGATGTTTCTTGAAACCTTCAGAGATTTTGCCAGACTTTGTCAGTCTCTGGAAAATTAGCAACAATTACAACACACCTACAATATAGACTTGTGCCGTAGCTGCTTTTTGCTGCATCATCTTCTGGTGATGTGTGAATTTTTCCCCTGATTGTATTTTACCCATATTAAAAACTTCTAAATACATACAAAAACCTATAATTACTCCAACCGTCAGTATCATGTTCAATCCCCCCCCATCCAATGAATTTTCCTCCTTCGATTCTAAGCCGCACTCGATTTTCAGTAGCATTAACACTGAAAAAAAAGTTAGCTTTAATTCGAATAAATACAGTATTTTGTCATCAGTTCTTACGGCTCGCAAAGAAATGTTTGTTGATATACGTCAAAAGAAAATAAATTATTTTTTGTAATTCACACACATTTCATAATTTCTCTCTCAAAACCTTTTGAGGATAAATATATTAATCTCTACAAGGAAATTTGCTTTTAAACCAATAATAACGCATATAACAGGGAACAATACAGGTTCAAGTCATCAACAGTTTTAGTACTGTAACTGGCACCGTTATTTTGGAACTTTATAAAATGCAGAATACCAATTCATAGTTTTTTTTCTCTGTTCTATCGAAGGTAATGAAATATTTTGACAACAAATATCGAAAGCATAAGCGACGAATGTCAAAAACATAATTTGATTAAACAAAACCTTCTTTATTTAGCCTCAATGCGTATTTTCTTTGGAATCCAACTTCCAAATCTATTATCCTGACTATTTACATAATAGAAGTAAACAAAGTCAGATGTGGTTGCTTATAAATAACCCTCTTTTAGGAAGCGAGTTTAAATTCAAATTTAGTTTGTATATTTAAAAGCTAAACTCAATTCTTTTTTTGTTGCAAGATTTTTGGCTTAGACGGAACTTTGTTTTGCTTTCTTTCTTACGCAAGCCTAAATGAATCTCGTCATCGTATTCTAAATTCTATTTTCGGAGGAAGCCATTCGATCTATTACTCAGATAGCAATGGAAAATGAATAACTTATTTAACAAAAGAATTTCCGCTCTTTGATGTCTGAGATGCGACATTCCTAAATTGAACAGAAAACTCTAAAAAGAAGCTTGTATTTCATTTCAAATTTGAACAAATAAATGCGATCAGGCATATCTTTACTCTTGTTGGAAATCAAATTTTCCGCATTGTCATTTCCTTTAAAATGTAAGAAAGGAGGAGCTCTATGCTTATCCAAAAATATTGATACATTTCCTTGGTTAAAATATTTCTAAGTCTTTTAGATAAAAAAATTGAGTAGTATACGAGGGTGGTCCCAGAAGTGTATCCAACCCAACAAAGAAAACACAAAAAATTTGGAAGAAATGCATTTATATTTCAACATAATCTCCTTTCAGCTCTATACACTTTTCCCAGTGATGTTCAATAAGTTCGATACCCTTTTTATAATAAGTGTCTTTCTCCTCAAAATAGCCTTAAAGGGGTTTGAAACCACTATACCGACAATGTTAAATTGGCTATTTTCGATGTACCTTTTCTCAAAATATGTTATATGCGCATGTTTAAAATTTTTCATACAATTGAAGTACATCTTTCTTATTATATTGAAATAAGCTTTTAGCTAATTTTGAATTTTTTAAAAAATTATAAAATACACTCACACACACACATGGACAAAAAAATTAGCGCACCAAGAAAGAGTCATCAAAATGGAACTAAATTTTACATACGTAATGACTACTTTGAAATAAGTAGATGATTATAGAAAATCAAAGGAAAAATATCATTTATTTCAGAGAAAAAGGCAAAAGAACGCAGGATTTAATACCCTGTTGAAACCCCTCTAGCGCGAATGCACGATGCGATACAATCGGGCATTGAGTCATACAAGTTCTGTATGATGTCTTGAGACATTTCGTTCCATATTTGCTGTAATCTTGCATCTGGGTCGTTCAAACTCGTGGGATGCCCAAATGACCCCAGATGTGCTTCAGATTTAAGGATCGTAGTTGTTTACCTAGGATATAGCGGTAAGCTTGATAAATTAAACTTTAAGTATATATACAAGACGTTTACTAGTGAGATAGGTTTTAATCTATAAAGATAACTTCAATGGTTAATTGTGTTATTTATTGGTAATAGGTACGTGTTGCGTCTTCTCATTCGTGATCCTTCTCTTCTTATATTAATATCGTGTTGTATTGTGTTTAAACTAAGATATTAATAAACAGATTTTAGTACGACTGAATTTAGTAGTTCTTTGTTAGTTCCCACAGACATAGGTCGCGGGAATAGTGGAGAGCGGGTGTCCCCAGGGGTTGGGACACCACAGTACAAATATTTTCTTCGGTACACGAGATCTTATTACGCTGTTTACACTTTCTTTGGGATAACATTTCATAACAATTCTTGATTAAATGTTTTGATTTCCATCATTCATTCAACTTTTTAAGCAAAAACAAAAAACATTGTTTACATTTTTTGCCATTTAAATGTGCGTGGCTCAATTTAAATGATTGTTTAAAATAGGTTTTAAGGGCTTCTAATTACCCTACAGGTTAAAGTAAGGAATTTTTAGAAAGGCTAAAATCTATACAATTTGAAAATGTAAAAATCTCATAATTGTCATATTAAGTAGATTTTAGGCTTCCAACACACTCTTTAACTGCCAACATCACTTCTTCATCGTTGGAAAATCTTTGACTACTGAACCATTTTTTTCAAGTTTGGGAATAAAAAATAATCCGAGGGTGATAAATCTGACAAATAAGATGCATGAGGTAGCATATTTCAAACTTTAATTAATTAATTTTGGTCATCGCAACAATGAATTTGTGAGCAGGTGCATTGTCTTCATGAAGCAACACTTCCTTTTTAGCTAATTGTGGCCGTTTTTACTTGATTTCTTCGCTCAAACGTTGCAATAAGTTCACGCAATACTCGCCATTGATAATTTTTCTTTTTTCAAGATAGTGTAAATTATCCCAGCACATCTCAAAGTACCGACACTATGACCTTACCTGCAAATGGAACGGCCTTCGCTTTCTTTGGAGCTGGTTCTCCCTTTTCAGTCCATTGTTTTGTCTCGGCAGTGAAGTGATGGTTGTTGCTTCGCTAAACACTCAATCGAAACATCTTTACGACAATGTTTTTGCTCGACAGTAAGTAAACGCGGCACCCATCTTACACACATCTTTCTTATGTCCAAATTTTCAGATAATATGTGATGTACCGCACTTTTTGAAATGCCTGCTATGTATGCTAGTTTGTGCACTTTCAATCGACGATCATCCAGTATGTCTTTGGGGATTTTCTTCACCTTTTCTGGAGTCGTCACCTCATTTGGTCATCCACTGTGATGCTCATCTTGGCAGCTCGTACGGCCTCGTTTAAACTCTGCTACCCAAAATTTTACTGTCGAAAACGAAGGAGCAGATTCACCCAGAGTAGAATCTACTCGTAGTTCAACTTTTATATTGGTTGGGCTAAGGCCTTTCAAATAAAAGTATTCTATCACATAACAATGACCAATTTTCTCCATTTTCAAAAATTCACTTGATGGCTGCCAAACAAATAATAAACAAAGTAGTGGTGCCTTCAAACTTGAAACTATGCTTTATAGATTGCGCACTTTTTAATACAGTGACATTTCTCAGGCATACCGTCCTCTCTCGGTCCAGCCGGGTACTTATAGGACCACCCTCGTAAATGTTTGAAAAAATAGTTATTGTGCAAAAAAAAAAATCTTTCTATATTTTTATTAACGGCCGCGGTAGTCTAGTAAAAAAATGAACTCATGGTTGGGGTGCAAAGGGTTCGAACCCAAGTACCCCTGAAGAACCTCCCTGTACAGAGGTAGATTCACATTAAATATGTCGAATATTAAAGTTCTTCGCATGGTGTGGTGTTGTTGTGTGTGTGTGTGGAGAGGGTCTACCACCTCAAGTTTTATCATTATTACTAGACTATTATTCAAAATTGTGAGGTCCGTCAGAAATAAAACTCATGTTACTTCTTAATGAGCCATTAATAAACAATTAATTATTCTACTCTGTAAGAGATGAGGCCTTAAAAAATCTATTCACCGACTATTTTGGGGTCCACTGTAGTCAAATGATCCTGGTCTCTAACTCGGGGTTGGCGGTCTCTCAGTTCATTTTCTGGTGCCACTAAAGACCCGTTATGTGGAGGAGCTAAAGTACGTTTAATTTGCAGGGGTCCAAAGTCCTCCTGTTGGTGTGATGTAGTAATTTGGGTGAGGCTTTGCCAGCTCAAGTGTCATCCTCATCACTTGACTGAAGTCCAAATTTACGAGACATGTCACCAAAAGCCCTCGTGTGGCTTTTTAAAGGAAAGTTAACAAACAATCGCTCTAATTTTATTAACGCACGCCCATGCGTTTTGCATGAGAATCATACATATTTTTAATAAGAAAGAGCTTCAATATGGAGGTATAAAACACATTTCTTTTTAAATAACATATTCACTATTAAAGTTTTGATTTTATATCATTCTGATAGTTAAACTTTGAGAAAGTATTTTTAATTCGTCTAAATATATCATTCTTTTAAAATTTAAAACTAGTCCAAATTGTATAGATGAAAATTCTTTAAATTAATACTTCAGGTGTAAAAAATTCCAATTATATCCAGTTCCTGTAATTTTACACTCCATCATAAAAAAAACCCGACTCACCAAGAACGAGTTGTCCGATAAAGACAAAAAATGGTCGGTAGAAATATTATGTAGGGAATAAAGAATGATAAAAATTTCAGAAAAATTGAGTGATTTATTTCAGAGTTACATAGTTACAAAGTAACGAGCTCAATAAGGTGTTGACCCATCTCTGACCTGGATGCAAGCTGCCACACGACATGACATAGAGTGATAAAGCACACTGATGGTCTCCTGCGGTATTTCTTGCCAATTTTTCTCCAATCATTGGGCAAGGTCATCAAAATTCCCTGGTATATGTAGTCGCCTTCCCATCATATCCCTGACATGCTCTAATGAAGAGAGATCTCGCTATCTGGCTGGTCAGGGAAGTGTTTGACAAGCTGTAAGACAGTTCATAGGAACACGTGCCGCATGTGGTCTGGTCCTAACTTCTGAAAAATAAGGCCAAGATACTGCAAAAGAACGGTAGCAAAAGAGTTCTCAGAATGTCGTCGATGCACCGTTGGGCTGTAAGTGTGCCTCTAATGATAACCAATGGGTCCGGCTGTCAAACAATGGCACCCCAGATCATAACTTTTGGTTGAGGGCCTATGTGGCGTGCAATAGTGAAAGCAAGATCGGGGCACGCTGCCCTGGGCGTCTCCAGATACGTCTTCGATGATCGTCAGGACACAGTTGGAAGCGAGATTCGTCGCTAAACACTATACGTTCCCAATCAGCATTATTTCAACCTGATAGAACCAAGCACCACCGTAATCTAGCTCGACAGTGTGCAGGCGTAAGTGGCAGGGGGCATAGAGGCTGATACGAGCGTAAATTTCGCTCTCTCAGAGACCTGTGAATGGTCATAGTGGACACATACGTGAGGGTCGCACATCTGATGGCCGAAAACGATGCACCAGGAGCAGTGACAATTGATCTAACAATCAATATGTCTTCCCAATCTGCTGTGACCCTAGTTCGACCGCTACCACCATGACGTTGAAATCTGCTACTGTCCACCCATTCTTGTCTTCTAGTGGCCACATCGCTTCGACCCATATGACGAGCGATTCTCCAATTTGCCTTACCTGCCTATTTCAATTCAATGATGCGACCTCTTACAAACTGGGACAGTTGCTTGTAATGAGCTCGAATCCTGCTCCAATCATTTTTTTTCAGTCGTTGGAAGGTATCCTAAATCGCAATGCAACAGAAATTTGACATTCATATTAAAATCCCTTCTTATAGACACCTGCTGTGTGTGTAGTTCCGATGCACTGTAGCTCCCGCTATTCATTTTCGTTGGACACCAAATTTTAATCATTTGCATGTTCGATACAAATGTCACTGCATATGAAATTTCATTACAATCGGGCAATTCCTTCTTGGTGCGTTTTTTTTTCTTATAAAGAGTACATCCTTTTTAATAATTGTTATTTATAGTTTAGTCCCATTAAAGTTATTTACAAACTAAATAGTATGTTTTCTATCGTTGAAAGATGTGGTCGAGATAATCGAGTGGTCATAGTAATGTACGAACTCGAAGTTTGCGAGTTAGAGTCAGGGAGATACCTTGTAGAGGGACTGATGTACATTAAATATATCGTGGATAAAAATCGGAGCACTGACGAAGTGGGTTAGTTTGAAGAGTAGAGTTTCGTCCTCGTTACTTTTTAAAAATTTGTATGGCATTGATTTTGACAACAGCAGAAAAAGAACTGACCATCGATTGTTGAATATTTTTCGGAAAAAAATTGAAGGAATTTTGGATTTCTGTCAAAAGTTTTCCCCCTGAAATTAGCTTGAAAAGCTATTAAAATACTTCTGTTTTTTGCATTTTCAGGATACCGTGAGTTTGAATTTTTATCATTGACAGAAATTGAGCACCGAAAAACGAGAAAGATTTTTAAAAGTTAACGAGGAAATGCGAACTCGTCTGACGACTTTGGAGCCTTGTTTTGATTTAATTTGTTCAAGAACACGGACTCAACCCTCTCATCAAATAAAACATTGTAAATAAATAATTTATTATTTTGTATCATAACACTTTCACACTTTTTTATATTCAGGTGTGTTGACAGGAATCTTTAGTACACATGCAAACCAAACAATGTTGATACACACTCATCTATCGAATGTAAGGGAAAGCTGTGTTTTTTTCCCTGAAGAAGAGACAATTTTTTTTCACTTTTTATTTAAAACTTAATCTGCAATGTAATGTACTTTGTTAATTACAGCTGTTTACCAGCGTTCTGGCAGCTTATCCAAACCTATGAAAAAGAAGTCCTTTATTTTGGAGAGTATTCTTCCAGTGCCATTTGGACACCCTCAAAATTCATATATTTATTTCCATAAAGACATTTTTTTAGCGATCTGAAAAGATTATAGTCAGATGGTGCAATATGAGGAGTATGTTCTATCTGTGTTAAAGTTTCGCAACTCAACTCTGCAATTTTTTATGCGGTATTTTTTTGCCACGTGTAATTCATCGTTGTCGTTATGAAGAATCACATCTTTTCTATTGAACCAAGATGGACATTTATGTTGAATTTTTTTATTCAATGCATCAAGCTCCGAAAAGTATTTACCGTTTCATTTTCTTTCTTCAACTCATAGTGCACTATACTCTTGCTGTCTCACCAACAACACAACGTAACCTCCTTCTGCTGTATGTCAGCTTTGGATGTGGATGGTGGTGTCTCCCCTTTGTAAACATATGTTTTTTTTCTAACCACGTGTTTTCTAACCACGTGTTAAGATGAAAAGTGAATAGATATTCACTTTTCATCTTAAGTCACCAAGTGGTACAAAAACGGTTCCTTTTTATGATGAGCAAGATTTGAAGAGCATATCGAAATTCTGTCCATTATATTTTCTTCGCTTAATTTATGGAGCACTCAAACAGAGAGTTTGGACACAAAACCAAGCCTTTTAACGCAATCCAAAGCAGTAGTCGGACGAGTTCCAAGCTTGAAGCCAACTTTTGTGAAAGTTAACGTGGAATTTCTCCTCATCAGCGTAGCTCTTCGTCGCTGACATCTGATGATCTTCCTGATCTGGGTTCATCTTTCAAAGAAAATTCCCCCGAGTAAAATTTCACAAGCCATTTTTGGCATGTTCGAGCTGTTCCTCTCCAAACACGCCACACAAGTTTCTTTTTGCCTCAATCGCGTTATTCTCTTTTTGGAACTTATACAGCATACGATGTTAAGTGCACTTTTTCTTCGCTCATGTTGAAAGTTTACAAGTTTAAAAAAACTAACGAAAATGTAAAAAAATGTGTATGAATCATCAATAGTATACTACTATCTATTTAAATAGGTTTCAGTCAGATTCGGATGCTTGCTAAGGATTGACAATGCATAAAAGTGACAGTGTAAAAAACGCGACAGAACTTTCCCTTATATCCAATAGATATAAACAAATTTATTTTAAACATTCCTTTTAAAACATTCTAGAAGGTTCTAAAATACTATGACATTTTTTTATTTGTGTGACGACCTATTTAGCATGCTGTAAAACTGAAAATTGAAACTTATTATTACGAGAAGGTAGTATTTAAAATGAACTTAAATAAACATGTGAAAAGAACAATATGCGAGTTTTAATTTAAAAATTCCTTATATCTTTATATGTATAAAAAAAGAGAAAGATCTATTTCAAGTAGTTTATTTACTAATGAAATTGTATTGATTTGAAAGTGTTATTTGCTCAGTTGAAAAAAAAACAAGAATGGAATGATTCTTATTAACATTTTTTTATCGTTATTCTTGATCAGATTAAATAAATTAGGTATTGCACTTTTTTAAATTATTATTCTTGAGATTTGTATAAAGTTAAACATGATCATCAACAATAACTGTTAATTTATGTGAAAAAATATTAATTTTATGCATATATTTATTTATGCAAAAAAATATTAACTTACAATATTTATATTTATTTCATTATATTTTTTTATTGTTAGATTATTTATATTTGCTTACTATACTTCAAAATTTCACTTTTCTAAGCAATATATATATATATATATATATAATTCTCTCTTGTATCCTTTTTATTAATTAACTCTTTGTGCTAATATTTAAACAAACTTTAATTCTTTGGTTTAAAAAATAGCACTGTAATCTTAATCGTAATCGGCTAGTCCGAAATCCCTGTCTCGCCCATTCTATCCAATAAGAACTACTATTACGTAATAATCACGCGCTTACACTACTGGTATAAAAGCAAAAATCTTGTGTAATCGCCCTCTTTGTCTGCTTGCCTTCATCATGTAATTAGCCGGCTGCAGCGCGTTCTGTGTTTGTCTTTGTCTGTATTTGTGCCATGATGTTTGCTTCTTGTTATGTGGAATGCCGTCCCTACTTGATCTTTATGTGTTTCCAAATGTGAATAAGCTGGATTATTGATTTACATGAATGCCTAGTCAATCCCATCATAGAAAATGCATCATTCTACACTATCATTCATCACACCACCAGCCTCGCCCCTACCTTTGGTTTGCCATTGTTTAAATCAACCACTCGCCCCCCCCTAAACACATAGCTAAAGAATCAGATAAATTTTTTTTAATTCAAGTAGCATCGTTTCAACACAAAAGTCTTATCTATATTCGACTAAAATTGCTCTAACCACGAAATTAAAGTACAATGGGACTGTATAAACGGCTTACATGAGATTATTAATTTAACTTTTAATTACGTTAATACAGTAGTTCATTCGAGAGACTCATTTCTAGGTTCTAGTTTCATATTGAATATTCTATTCTTAGTAGAATATGGAATACATATTATTATATCTGCAAAGTAAGAACAAACTTTATTACTGTTTTTTCCTAGTTATTAAATTTAGAGAGTGTATATCTATATACTAATTTTATTAATGTTCGTGGTCCAGAGATTGGTTGTGCTTTGATAATAAACATATAAATCTACAGTTGGCTAAAACACATGGAAACAATTTATATTAAAACAATTGGGGGAAGCAAATCGTTCACTGTAACAAGTATTTGAAAAGTTGTTTTAAGCTAATTATTAGTAAGCAGATAATTATTTATAAAACTATTTCAAAAATCAAATTGAATTATTGAATTCAAGAAGTTGTTATTAGATTCATTTACACACACACAGTTGACATGTTTTTTAAAAAATAGAATTTTTTTGAATGAAAACACTTAAAAAGGTATAATTCTTTTTACAACATTACCTTTCTGTAACATTCTTAATAACTTTAACGAACTCAAGAACTTGATTCTGTTGATGAACTTTTTAACAACTAAAAACTTAATTTTTAAATTATGTATATTTTACAAATATAAATTATAAATATGAATGAAAATACTGAATGTTTTTCGGCGCATTCTTATTATATGTATAATAATTAATTATAACGTTTTATATAAAGCATACATATGTAATGAATTTTGCCTTTCTTGCTAAAAGATGTCTGGTTGAAAAGTTCTAGAAGTAGAAATATTGCAAAGAAATAATGAGAATGAAATATTTCCTTCCTTTCTTCCTCAGTGGCACGAATGCCCAGAGTGAGCCTTGACCTTCTCAAGAAGCCTTTTACAGGCTAGCCTTCTTCCTGCTAGCGTTCTCCATTTCCTGGTTCTCAAAACTAGGAGATCTTTTTCTAGGCCATCAATCCATCTAAGATTTGGCCTACCCAACCAATTGGCAGAAGGCCAATTGGTTGAGCATTGAAGACTTTTTTAGTGGTGCGGTCTTCACTCATTCTGATAACGTGACCTGCCTATTTAATTCGTTGTATTTTAATGAAGTTAACAATGGCAGATTCTTTATATGATTTATAGAGCTCGAAATTTGATCTTCTTCGCCGTGTTCCATTTTCTTGAATACCTCCAAAAGTAAGTAATAAAATTTTTTTAAAGTCAATTCCTGCTTAGATCAACAAAGAAAATTTTTATTTTAGCTACTTTTTATTAAATAATTACAATTAATATAAATATGTATATACATATGACAGAATCCTAACATTAAGTGGTCATTAATTTTTATTAATTATCACTAAAGTATCGTATTGTCATCCAAAACAATTGTGTATTTAAAATTTCAGTTCAACTGAATGCTTTAAAACGTGAGAAAAAAACCTCTTAAGTTTTGACACAAGTCGCCAAAAATGATGCCAACGTGGCTGTATTTGTAATTCTTTAAATAATTAACTTTAATCAATTAAGTTTTATTAATTATAATTAAATTACTGTATTGTCATTCAAAATAATCATGTATATAAAATTTCAGCTCAATTGAGCGCTTTAAAATGTATTTTATTAACGATTGAAAACTCCACCAAGACAAATAAATATATAGAGAGTGTGAGCTAATAGTAGGAATTGAATAAATCTTAAAATGTTTCTTTCGTAGATACTTATCATGTTCATTTTTAGTGCTATCCTAAGGGCATCTTCCTCTAAAGATAAGATGACTTATCTTAGTGCTGTGGGTGTTCGCGAGCGATGATATCGATGTCATCAGCAAAAGCCAACAACTGTATCGATTTATTAAAGATATTTTTCCTGGTATTTATATTGGAATCTCTTACCCCATTTTCTAATGCTAGATGAAATATTTACAGTTCAATAAAATGTTCATTCAAGTTCTCTCTTTATAATACACTGGTGTAAGAAATTAATAGAACTTGCAGACTTGATCTATTATCTCTAGAACTACTGTGTACTTATTTAAATGAAATTTGATATGAACATATATATTGATATATACAATATAAAACAAATAACCATTCACAACAATTGCAATACACACGCATGATCGAGCGTAACACTCGTGGGAGTTGGAAGGTATGAAACAGCGCTTGCAGAATAAACAAAAGAAAGGGGTTAATAGGGGGTATGGTCCCCTCTTACAGCTATAAAGGCCTCGCAGTGGGATATCATACTTGAAATAAGGCAGTTTATCAGTTCTTGTGGCAATTGATCCCACTCGTTCTGCAACACTGTTTTCATTTCCTGGATGGTTCTCGGAGGGGGTTGCGAGTTACAATTTCCCTCCCCAAAGCATCCCAGACATGCTCTGTGGGTAGAAGTCTGGAGACCTGGCTGGTCAATCCATATGGCGAATATTATCACTCTCTAGAAATTCGTCGATTAGAAGAGCTCTATGTGGCCTCGCGCTGTCATCCATTAAAATTAAATTGGGGCCACATGTACCCTGAAAAGGCAATCATAGGGTTCCAAGATCTCATCGTTATACCTCACACCAGTCACAGAGCCTCTTTCAAAGACATGGAGAGGTGTACGGCCATCTAATATGATGCCTGCACAGACCATTAAACCTCCTACGCCATAATTGTCGATTTCGTGGACATTGCAGGGTAGGTAGAGGGTCCCTGGTTCTCTCTATATGTACGTACGGCGAGAATCGGTGTTTAGGATGAATCGGGACTCATCGATGAACAGAACGGTCACCTATCGATCCATACTCTATGCTGTTTGTACTATGCTAAACGGACTCTCCTATTCGTAGACGTAAGCGGGACGTGAACAGCAGGTCTTCTGGCAAAGAATCTTCTCACATTATGTGTTTTTGAAACAATCACACTTGATACACGGGTTTCTGTGGCTGCATACTAGAAACGAGAAAGCTGAGAAGCCGTAGTCCCTCTGTTACGCCTCGCTATAATTGACAAATGACAATCTTCTTTGGCGGTCGTTGCTCTTGGACGACCTTGCCCAGGCTTTCTCTCGATGGATCCAGTATTCAGGAACTATATTCATAAGTTACACTCGATACTGGGTGTTAAATTGAACTCTCTACAAATCTGGACTTGACATTGAGCTGCTTCTAGCCCCTCCACAATTTGCCGCCTAATTTAATCCTCGAGCGTTGGTGGTTACTCATTTTTACTGTCACAATTTGAAGTGATTCAATTGCTTCAAAATAACGCTAAGAAATTCGCCGAGGTGTGCTGGCGAACGAAATACATCTTAACTTACACACGTTTTTAAAGCTTGTTTTTCTGCTGCCTCTGTCTACACACACGTGTACATTTACGTATTTGCAGTGTACAATTTGTATTTTTTATCTAGAAGCAGGGTTTTTTCATTCAGTTGAGTTCTTTTCAAGCAATTTGATAAAATATGCAAATTATCATTTATTTCATCAGTGTATTATTACAGCCTGTATTATGAGCACAGAACATATAAAACAGCTTTCTATTGTTAAATGAAAGTCTATTTGCTGTTTGCTAAATTAAGAGATGCATATCTGACAGGAAAGAAAAAGTCCTGCCTTTTTAAATAGAGCGTGTGGCATTTAACTGGTTAATTTCATATATACGTTTCGTTCAAGCAACATTACGTATAGTGCAGAGGTTTTTAAACTTTTTTGTCTTATAAACCCCTTTCCATGTTTTTTTAGTTTCAGGTGGACCCCTGCTTTCCTAAAATTGAATTTTTGCAAATTTATCAACTTAAAGTGTCTTTTTGAAAGCTTATACTATTAATTACTATAAAAGGAATTAAATTTTTAATTTTAGTGAAATCGCTTTTGAGATATGATGGAAGAATTTTGAAAATCATAGTTATGAGAAAAACACGTTTAAAAAAAAAGTTTCACGTTCTATTAAAACAATGAAAATCTTAATTTAGCGCATCGAACAGCTGCTTCTTAATAACGACTTTGAATCTAGAAGAAATCACTTGAACCACCGTATTCTAGACATGTTAAGGAAGCAATTTTTGATAAAATAATTTTTTTTTGATTATTTGAACCCAAGTGCCCTCCTGAGGAGAGCCACAATCATAGACCCCCATTTACACCTCATGGACTCCCAAATTCTTTTTTCGCTGTCGTGAACCCCTTGTAGGTCGTCATAGACCCCTGGGGCTCTATATAAACCATTTTAGGAATCACTGTATTATCTTACATACATGTATATATTTTATGTTTTTTCCCCCAGAATACTTTATATCAAGTCATTCAGCAAAGGGACAATGCTCTCTCTAAGGATAATAATGCTCTCTCTAAGGATAATAATGCCCTCTCGAAGGATAATAATGCTCAAAGTATTCAACGCATCAATTACAGGTAATGGATATGAAATTGAAATGTTTTTCTTTAAAACGTTATATAATTGTACGAATATTGTGTGATGGTTGAAATGTATTACAAAAATACATGCCTAGTAAATTTTCGCTTTCTATGTAAGTAATTGTATCGTTTTTTCCTTACGAGTGGAGTGTATATTGATGTGTTGAATCAATTTATTAGACTTATTTTTAAAATTTAAGCTGAAGTTCTTTAGATTCTTAAATGTAGTCATGCCAAAGATAACATAGACACATATAAAATACTAATTGATTGGTCTATCTTTATTTTTTCAACTTAAGTTCAGAACTTTTCTTAAAGGAAAAAATAGACAAAACATGTATGTTGTAATGGGTGCAAACTATTACAAATATTAGCTTTTTAAAGTTAGGTTATCAATAACTTTAATGAAAAATAAGAAACTTGAAAGCGATTTTGATTGAGCTAAGTATAAACAACCATTTTCTCTGTAATTTAACTTTTTACGGATAAGTTTTAATCAAATCTAGTGTTTTCAGGATGGATTTGTTATGCACTGGTGAATAGCCTTTTACAAAGCTATGTCAAATCATATATGATTAGTATCCATTAAAACTCAGGGGTTGCCAACTTGTTTTGGTTAGAAGGCGGGAGGGAGGATACCAGAAAAATGCACCTTTTTAAAAAATGATGGCATTTACTATAAAAAAATAATACCACTATACTATAATGGTATTTCCTGTGGTCTATTTAAAAGGCAATGTATTTTATGAAATATGTTTGAAGCTCAGAAAATATTATGGGTTTTGTTTAATAGTGTTATAACGCATCGAATCCAGATTAACTAAAATTTCTAGGGGCTAAGATGGATCTCATAGCATTAGTAAAGTCCCTTTTTTACTTACAACTTTTAATCTCAAGTTAATACACTGAAGTGCCACTGAATTAGGGATACCTACCTAATAACGAGTTGGACCTCCTCTGGCCTTGATAATGGCTGCCACATGACGAGGCATAGATTCAACAAGTTTCTGGAAACCTTCCACGGGAATGACTTGCCAAATATTGGCTATAGCTTCCATGATTCAGTAAGGTTCGTTGGTGATGGTTGTGGGATGGCCTTTCACGCCTTGTTTCAAAACATCCCAAAGGTGCTCTATAAGACTTAAGTTTGGGCTTCTAGGCTGGCATAGGAACGCTCATCCAACTATCCAGTATCCAACCGAGACTTGTGAGAGTTACAGTTGTCTTTCTGGAAGACTCCATCATCGTGCGGAGATTTTATGCTCCGTCATTAGCATAAAAAGATGGAGGTGATCACCTAGTAACTCTACGTATCGAATTTCATTGGGGGAGGTTTGTACACACCCCAAAGATCCCAAACAATACCATGAAAAAACCCCAGACCATGATTGAGTCACCATGCTCTTGTACAGTTCCAACCTGTTATGCAGGATCCATGGCTTCATGAGCACGACGCCCAATTCTCAGCCTCCCGTCGGCGTTAAATAGTCGGACTCACTCCATGCAACTCGCTTCTAGTCTTCTACATTCCAATCTCTGTGCTCTGGTGTGTAGTCCGTGTAGCGTGTAGACGTGTAGCCCGATCTCGAGCACTGAACAATGGTACTCTCGTAGGTCGATGGCTCCCGAAACCCATACAGAGAAGCGAGAGTTGCACAGTCTGTATGACTGGACCGTCATTCCATGGGTGGTAATTTGAGCTAATGTTAGACTTCGCTTGCTACGTTCGAAACGCCTGAGTCGTCTCTCACCACGCCTTGTCAAGGCTGATTGTCCTTTGCACTTTACCCGATTGCTAGTTTTTTGTCCACTATCCATGTATTCTTGACGCTGTCGACCTTGATAATCTTAGCTATCTTACGATTTCGGAAATTGAATGGCCCATTAGTCGCCTAAAGAGTCTAAATTAGGCAGTTTACCCATACTGGCAATTCCAACAACTAATTTAGAACAACCACAGTACGCGCTACATATGCAGTTATCACAGCGCCCACACTTGTGCATGAGTGATGCGTGGCGCGACATAATTTGCAATGCATTTGCTATCCCTAATTCAGTGGCACTTCAGTGTGTATTGTTTTTGACTTTACACACATAACTATTGGATACTTTGCAGTATTGTCGTCGGGTAGGATCTTTTCACCTGACCTCGTAACATGCAACATCCGCCAAAATAGTCAAATAAATGCTCTTCTCCTCTTTTTAGCACCTTTCTGTCTGGTTTATCTCTTCATTTTCCAAGCTTTCTTTTTTAAACGTCCTGGACAGGACTGTCTCAAGCCCTTTCAATTCTCATTCCTGATTGGAAAGAGCATGAACTAGCACACGGCACCCTTGGACATTTTCTCAAGCTCTATTGCTCCTTTCCAGACAATGCCCGTCTGACCAACGCTTTATTTGGCACCACATGTCAAAATTCAAACGGAGGAGTCATGAGTCGACATATAAATCCGAGGCATAATATAATGCCTAGCATTTTCTACTCACAATAGCGGAGCCATCCTTGCCATACATGCGTAGCAGAGCTACGTGTTAAATGAAACAAATGAACTTTGCAACTGACACAGGTAAAGGAAGTAGCTATATAGTGTGCCTTTTCGCCTGGGGTGCCGGGGAACAAAAAATGGGTAGCAGACAGCTGGTCAACTAAAAAGCTGCGTTACAATGTGAAAAAAATATATTTCTTTTTACCATGTGTCTAGTGATGATAGTTTTAATCTTGGCTATGGTATTTTATTCAAAAGTAATCAAGTTGATCTGCCTTATTATTTATATAAATAATCAAATAATAAAAACTCCTTTTCTATGTTGATTTCTAGGATAACGCCAGATATATTAATCTGCAAGTTTACGTCATGTATTTAAAGAAATTTGAAACTTGTTAAGATCTCAATATCTTTATTACATACCTGTATTAAAAAACAAAACTTGAAGAAGGCCGTGTTGATTATTATTATAAAGAAAAAAATTCTGGGTTTACTATTATTATAAAATAAGGGATACCGGTTATAAAAAAGGGAGATTTTTAAGGCAGCATTAATCTTAACGGCTCCCACAAAAAGGTCAGTATCTCAAATTACTCTTTCGGGACGGTACAATTTTCAGGTTCGATTAAACATTCCTTTGTACACTACTACAACAAAAGGCTGATGGCGTAAGAAAATAACACCGGATCTTTTGAAAAATTAAATCACCGTCATAAGCGGTTGGCTAATGGTGTCAGACGAGCCTCCACGCGCAAGAAATTCTGTGCATCTACGGTAATTAACAAAAAGGAGAGATGGGCTATTTGGCTCATCCCCCTCTGAGACCTTAAAGACGAGTTATTCATCTTGGAGCGAGTTTTGGCGTGGAAATTACTCAGTTTTGAATTTTGGAGCAAGGAGATTCGTTGTTAAGCGTTAATAAAAGAATGCCAAGTCCGAGGCTTGGTGTTCAATAAAAAGGTGAAATTCACGAGAAATGGCTATATTTTTGGCGAGGTAAATAAGATACTTTGGAGAAGTACTTTTCAGAACCAAGAATGAAATACACATATTATTTCCTACGAAAGTGATGTTTAAAAATAAGTAATATGAAAAAAATTAAGTCAATTCCTACTTAGTTCAACAAAGAATAATTTATTTTAGTTACTTTTTATTAAATAGTTACAATTAATATAAATATGTATATACAAATGACAGAATCTCAATATTAAGTGACAACATAGAAAGATATTTTCCTTGCAATTTTCCCTTCTATAAATGGTGTTGGACTATTTTTTGTTTGTTACTATTTATTCATTAATTAAATTTAACTATTCTAATCAAATAGTACAGTAAAAAAGAAGTCACATTCTCTGAAGCCAAGCCATCCTAGGTGGGATTTCAACCCACGAACTTTGGATTAGAAGTCCAACGCTCTCTCCATTGCGCTACAGGAATACGAGGAACAATTTTCCTTTCTATATATGCTTTTGAACTATTATTTTTGTTTGTTACTATTTATTCATTTTTTAATTCAATTAATGAACTAATATTTCAAAAAACTGTATTAACATCCAGCGTCATTCACTACAAGTAAAAAAAAATGTATTTGAACTTAAATGGATGAATAGAAAGTATTTTATTAACGATTGAAAACTTGAACTTGAAACTTATATATGTATATATATATATATATATATATATATATATATATATATATATATATATATATATATATATATATATATATATTAGGTGTACAACTTTGCTTCCGCCGTTTTTTCCAGAAATTGGAGGCTTTATTTTAAAAAAACTGATTATACATTTTGATTCAATAATTGCGTTCGATAACGATCGCCTGTGATTGTTTCAGTCCGTTTTAACAACTCATAATACACTACGCCGAGCTGGTCCCACCAAATGTCATGCTGGTCTTCGACATCAAAATCACCGTTCTTGAAGCGTTGAAACCACTCTCGGCACGTTCTTTCCCTAATAGCGGCCTCACCATCGGTATTTGAGAGCATTCGATGAGCCTCAGCCGCAGATTTCTTCATATTAAAGCATAAAATTAAAGCCTCCCTCAAATGACGAGAATTTGGCTCGTAAGCTGACATGTTTAATCGAAAATAACTTTATGATGCAGACACAAATCGACTAATATTTCGATGGCGTTATGTTTACAAATACCTAAGATTATTGTATGACATCTATGATCTATTTATTTCGACTACCACTTACCGCTACAGCCACCTATTGCAAAACGGCGGAAGCAAAGTTGTTGTATACCTAATATATATATATATATATATATATATATATATATATATATATATATATATATATATATATATATATATTAGGAATACAACTGAATTTGAATTACAAAAGAATTTTATCATAGTTTACATTGATAAAGTACCTGGTAACTATGGTACCTGGTATTTTTATTATAATATGCTTAATGAACACTTTTTAAATAATGAATCTTTTAAAAAAATAGATTTGTCACATAATGAAATTAGTAATCGTATTATTGCTTTTTATAAAAAATTAGGTTTTTGTGTTCCTAAAAATAAGTATCCATATATATTTTTAACACCAAAAATCCATATAAGTCCTGTTAAATTTAGAATTGTGACATATGGTTTTAAAACATGTATTACCACTACAGGCAAATTACTTCATAATATTTTACAGAACTTTATTAATCAGCATTGTAATAAAGCTATAATTAAAAATAGTAAAGATATTATAGATTTTTTCAAAAATAAAAATATTTATTCAGTTCATAGTTATGACTTTGAAGATCTTTTCAATTCCATTGATATCAATGATATTATTAAAGTAATTTTAGAAAACCAAAGTATTTATAATCTTAATATTAATTTTAACAAGTTTAAAACTCTCATAGATTTTATCTTAAAAGAAAATTACATTAACTTTTTTTAATGATTCATTTTATAAACAATACAAAGGGCTGCCACAAGGAGGCCCAGCAAGCAATAATTTGGCTAATTTATATTTACACTTTCATGAATATAATTATGTTATTAATAAGGACTATTACATTTTTAGATATAATGATGATTAAATTATTTTTGGTAAAAATGATAAGTTAAATCCCAATATTAATTTTTATCCGGCTTACCTAAACTTAGCTAAAATTAATAATCAATTAAAACTAATTACTTAGATGTAACATTGTATATTAAGGATTTGAAATTACATAGTAATATTTATGATAAAAGAGATGCCTTTAATTTTAACATTCTTAACGTGCCTTACTGGAGTTCAAATTTATCAATATCTATATATAGAAATATCATTTTTAACAATATTTATCGCAATAATGTTTTAGTTAGTGATAAAGCTAATCTTGATTTAAACATTTATAACTTTATCAAACAATATATAGGACATGGATATCCTGCTAACTTTCTTTACAATTATATTTCTAATAGTTCTTAATGATATACACACACATCCACAATTTGTATTAATAACTTATTGACATCATGAGTTTTATTTAAACTAATTATACAATTATTAAACAGACGCCATATGTTTTATAATTCAATAATATTTAAATATTTCTAGGATTCATTTATATTTTAAACTAATATTTATATCAATATTTATTTATGATTTTTAAAAGTACATATATATATATATAAACTTTATATTTTTCTATCATAATTTAACTTTATGCGGAACTGTTTTCCCTCTCTTGTATTTGGTGGGAAACATAACCAGTTGATACACTTCCGAAGTAAGTCTTACTATCTACGTTTTGCATCGATTTTAAATCTATAATGTGAATACTAGTAGGCTATAATTTTATAATTATATTTTATTAGTTTAGTGAATTTATTATAATGTTTAAATTCCTCCAAATGTAACTCTTTCCTTTCCTCTTGGTACGTAGTATGACAAACTACAGGTGAAGGTTGGCTAGCACTAAAATCTTGTTTAAACCTGCAATCTTGGTTCCTAAGGCCAGGAGTTTGTTATAGTACTACTGTGCCTATTTCTTCCTATTTAGTATAGTTATCTTTGGTTCTAACTATCTGTGTATTTTTATGTTTTGGATAATATATATATATTTATATATGGAGAGAGAAAACTAATAGAGAGAGAGAGAGAGAGAGTAGGAGTTGAACAATCTTGTTAAGTAATTTTAATTTATATACTAAAAATACAAATACATATACGTGTATATTTATACGAAAAAAAAAAGATGTAAAATCATATCGAGTCATTATAATATCTTATAGCTTGAAGTAATTTGGAAACCGCGAGGTACATATATACACAAGCATCACAAACATCATTCCTCAAAATATCAGAAGAATCACAAAAGGATGATGAAATGGATTTTTTAAAAATTTCACATGTAATGAAACGTTTTTTCTAATTTAATTTCTAAGTAAAATATAGTTTTATTGGAAAATAAACGATTTCTTAGCTTTTGAAGTATTCATTATAATTAAAAATTAAAATCCTTCAACATCAAAGCTTAGTTTTTGGATAGATAAAGTGAAACAGAGTACAATAATCTGTAATAGTTCGAGTTTATGGCATTTTTCATTCTTTTTATGTAACATGTACGTTTTATCTGATATTTCGAATTTAACATTCTTTATTTAGACACACAATTTAGAAATTTAAATTTATTTTCTGATGAAAAACTGAAAAAAACTTGATTAATGTTTTATTTAAACAGTTAATAAAAAACAAAGATGCCAGTATTTTCTACAAAATAAATGAAATTACAAACTAGAACTGTTTAGCTGAAATAACATTCAATTTGTTTTAAATTATTCGAAATGAATTATATATTTATTTATTTCCATTATAATTAATGTTGCGCCAAAAATGATGGCGTATGGTTAAGTTCATATTAAATTACAATGAAGTTTTTTTGTACATAACTATTAATCTTATAATTTTACGTCTTAGTCAGCAGTAAATGTCCTATTAAAGTGAGAAGAACGATATCATTTCTCAGAAATGCATGATTCTAATGAAATAATACATGTTATGAAAAGTGATTTTGAAAGAAATAAAAGTACTGTTTTCGATAAACAAAACCAAAACATGATTTTAATGACAGATATGACAAAATGAAAACAAAGTATGATGAGAAATTTAATTTTAGAAAAGATATTGTTAATAAGAATAAAATGAAATATAATAATAAGTATGAGTAAACAAGGTATAATACTGGTTACGAAAGCTATAGCAATAGGATCTGTTTTAATTGTGGGTCGAAAAATCACATTTCTTGAAACTGTATGTACAAAGATAAGAGATTAAAATAGTTTCGTTGTGAAGCTTTCGGACGTAAGGCTTCGGAATGCCCAAATTTATAATACTAAACCAGATGTTGCACAATTAATTGTTAAAAAAAAGCATTAAACAAGAAAGTATTAATTGGTGACTTTGTTTTATATGCATTAATTGATAGTGGTAGTCAAGTGACCTTGATTCGAAAGTCTGTTTTGATAAATTAAATCTGGTTCAAATGTTTTCATCAAATTCTACTTTAACTGGATTTGTGGTAAAAGTCAAGTAAGACCGTTTGTTTATTTTAAAGAAAATACTCAAATTGACGAACTTAAGGGTAATGTAGAGATATGTGTAGTAGATGACAATGTTATGTCTTATGTTGTTATACTTGGAATAAATGTATTGATTCAGGATGAGTCTATAACTAATGAAAATGGTGTTACAATTAAAAATAAGTCCAAATGTGTTGAAAAAGTTGACACTTTATCTGTTTTGCCAATTAATTTATCTCTTGATGATTTTTAAATCAATATTTCTCTGGACATTTCTCAAATGTACCAGTCAAAGGTCAAGATGATAATTCCAAACTATGTGCCAAAAAAGAAAGATGATCTGCATGAGTAAAATGCCCAAAGAGCTGTGACCGAAAGTCCTGTTGTGAGAGTTGCTGTTGAGCCTCAACAACCACTTGATTTGCCTAAATTGGTAGACGGTTTGAAACCCTTAGCAAAATCTGACCCTATGGTTTTATTGTTTTATTGAAGAGTCTGGTGAGCATATTGTAGCTGATGCTGGAGAACTTCATCTTGAGATTTGCTTGAAAGACTTGGGTGAAGATCATGCTTGCATTCCTTAAAAGAAGACTGACCCAGTAGAAGCTGAAAGTATGTGCCAAAAGAAATATAAAAAAAGCACTTATGAGAAAAGACACTCAGGAATTAAGGAAAAGAAAGATTATTATTTCATCCCCTGATTCAGACAGAATATAGAAGATACCATAGCCAATTGTGACCATTGTGTATTGGTGAACCACAAAAGAAGAAAGAAAAAAAGAAGGCTTTTTGCATCCATTACAGAAAGAAAACGTGCCATTGAAAACATATCATTGGGATCTCCTTGGACCCTACAGGATAACTAAATTTAAAGCAGGAAACACATAAGACGTGGTGAAAGAAGGAAGTCGAGAAGGACGTAACTGATCGACGTTGTCTGCAGAATTCCTTAAGCCATGGAAAAATTTGTCAGATTTGTGCAAGACGAACAAACAAGAATCGACGAAATATAAACAAATAAAAATCAACGAAAGACGTGACTGAGGCAAAAAAACGACGAAAGACGAACAGATATATACACGACGAAAATACTTACAAGAAGTAAAGAAAATGAGGAAAGAAAGACAAAAAAGGTAAAGAAAATGACAAAAGGAAGACTTACAAGAAGTAATGAAAATGACGAAAGAAAAACTCCAAAGATAAAATGAAAAGAGAAAGACATAGAAGATAAAAAGATAGATGAAAGAAATTGGTGACGCAAGAATGATCATAGACAAACAAAGAAGAATGAAGCTAAAGATGAACCATAATCATTTTGAGAACCTCAAAACTAACAAAGATTGTCTATTACACACTAGCGTAGGCACTCTTAGGGGAACCTGTATCAGAATTCCTTCGAGGCTCTTTTTTTAGATATGGAAGCCCTGTTAGTGGGGCTGTAGTTACACATGTTAGAGCCCATGTAGCTTGGGGGATCCGTATTATTGATACGGCTGATACGCCCCTGCTAATACATTTATTTTTCAGATATGTTTTTTTGTTTTTATATTTTCAGAGTTGCCTGGAGGACCACTGTTGCCAAACAACAAGATAAACGTCTGTACTTCTTTGAATGTTTCTGCGCATATCTGATGGCGCCTATATTGTTTTGAGAGCCTTCCTGTCGGGAGACGCTCTAGGTTGAAGAACGCCATGATAAGAAGAAATATGATGATCTCTTCCATGTGTATTAGAAACTTCAGAGAGACGATTATAAACGACGTAATTTTAGACGCCGATCCCATGTCAATGAACAATATTGTGTAAATAGCATAATCGTGGATGATTCAACTCAGAAGTTAACTGAAGTCTTTTCTTGTTCTGAAAGTCAACTTGATATCGTGACATATATATACAGGATTTCCCAGGATTATTGGGACAAACTTTATGAAAAAGTAGGGGACATCACAAGGATTCAGTTTTGAGATTTGCATTGTTCAGATTGCTATGTTTGGAAACGTCTTCATTTGGAGCTAGGTAGCGTTGTTCACAAGATCATTGAAGGAAACAGACCTGCATTACCGAAGTCATTTGAGCTGTCATTGCCCGCAGAGGAGTATGAAACAGTTTTACAAACACTTTGATTACAAATAAGCACCTGATTTACCGATTGAAGAAAGAAATTCCTCGAGCAGAAGAAAGATTGTATCGCGAAAGGTGTCCACAGAGAGTTGCAACGGTCCCCGCATGTTTACTAATTTGCAGCACAGTTTAGGTGAATTTCCATCATAGAACAAAATGTGTCGGGTACCGTTCAAAAGAATCATAGCGTACGAGCCATCACTGCTGCAGTAGGAGGATCTTGCATAAGTGTTCATCGTATTTTGTAACGTGAAGGTAAGCCATTATACTCACACCATTTCCAAAGATTACCGTCACTAATTATGATCCTGAGACACACTGTATATATATATATAAATGATGTCCCAGGGTACTTGGAACAAACTTTGGGGTGAAGTAGGGGACATCCCAAGGATTCATATTTGCATAGAAAACCATGACCGGAAATGTCATGGGAAAGTGGTATGACAGGTACAACAAACGAACAGACACAAAACTGAGACCATCTGAAATACTTATTGCTCAAAGATATCACATGTGCTGAGGTAGATAATATGTGAAAATATCACAAAAGATGTTCAAAGTTTCCACCACTGCTAGCGATGCATGCATTACACGGTCGGATCATAGATAGGCGGACTTTCTCAAATACACCTGAATTTTGTTGGATATCTGCAGCAGCATAGATGATACTTACAATAGAATTAGAGCACAAGGTCACGTAACCTTGGTAGCAGCTCTTGCAGAAAGATGAGATAATCTACAAATGTCAGTAAACACCGACAGCTAAATTGGTGAACATCCGGCGGTCCAGTTCATCTCTCTGTGGACAACTTTCGCGATACAATCTTTCTCCTACACGTGCATTTTCTTCTATCAATCGGTAAATTAGATGCATATTTGCCAGCTCGGTGTTCGGGAAACGTTCCATACTCCACTGAGGGAGATGACAGCTCAAATGACTTCGGTAATTCAGGTCTGTTTCCTGCAATGCTCTTGTGAACAACGCCACCTAGTGCCTAACGAAGATGTTTCCAACCTTGGGTTACTATAAAAATCTGAACTCTTGTGATGTCCTCTACCTCTCCATAAAGATTGCCCCAATAATTATTGGAAACCTTGTATATGTATTGTTAGATTGATCGAGGCTCGAGGATTTTATGCAGATCAGTTGCAAAGAACAAGACAGTTCTTTAAAAGCCATGAGAATGTATTGTCGAGAAAACAGTTCTTGAAATACAGGAGTTAATAGCATTATTCGTTAAGTAAATCTCAGGTCTTCACACCTTCAACAGCCCTCAAACACAATTATTAGAGTTTAAAATACACGTATGTAAAAGATTACTCACAAGCACCTCTCGTCTGAGCTAATCGGTAATAACGGTCAAGGCAAGTCTACTAAGCGCTCGTCAAAACCAGACTGACTCAGTTCGGCGAGCGTCTCCCTATTTATAGCTCTAATGGACCTTTCCAGAAAAGTCCTCTTGCGTTATTGATCGTGAACTTAGTGAGTTTCTCCACTAATTTCCAGAAGAATCCAGATGGTCCCAAACTCGCTAAAAATAGTTACCAACATGATTGCCAAGCCGCCAACTTGGCCACCAAAAATGATGCCAACTTGGCTCTATCACTCCGATTTCGACACCCTCATTGAATCACCCCTGTAACTTAAGGGATGGCGTTGCTTGTGGATATTACAATTTTAACGTAAATTAAATTTAATTTAGAGTAAGATAAAGGCATTATACACATCCAAATACAAATTATTTACACTATTTTACACAAAATTCGTAACAGTATAAATGATAATTGATAACTCAGCACTTTAAAATAAAAATTATATATTTTTATCAGGTACTGAGGTATGGAGTATTTTATTAGTTAAGAAAGAGTAAGCAATGAGAATTTTTCATGTAGAATTATGATTTTTTACCAAATTGTATACAGTATTTTTAAAATTTTTCAATATAGTCAAAGGATTTAGAAATACTTTTACAGTAACTATTTTTTACTTTTTTAACAAAAAGCGAATACTTTGTACTGACCAAACAAGTCGTGGAATGTTTTGGTCTCTTCGAATCTTTCTGTCTTGCATTCGCATTTATTCAGTTCGAAAAAGTGTCCCCAAACAATGCAAAATGTAAATTAAATTTATAGAACATTCTCTTCCGTGCTGTGATCTGTGTCCAGAAAAGAAAGGAGAGATACTTTAATCTTTTTCTTCTTTTTTTTATCTCTCTCTTAAACGATTTCGTTCGCGTATCACGGAGATTCCTGGATGAATTCAATCTTTTCGGCAGATCTCATTTCTCCTTCCATCCTCCCCCTCTTCTTCATCATTCTCAGAAACAGGGGTAAAAAAAGGAAAAAAAATTTATTTTTTTAAGGACTTTTTTTGTATGGGAAATGGGAGAGCCACGTGACAGGTAGCTTAAAACGGATAACATCAAAGCAAGAACTAAAGAACGCACATAAAATTCATCGAAGGTTGCAGATTGGGGAAGAAAGAATGATATTTTATTTCTAGAACATAAATCCGAAGTTAAACGCATAAAAGAAGCAAATCTTTTCTTTGTTCTAAGATTCTGTAATTTTTGTTTACAAGAAGGCGCAATTTTATTTAACTTCAGTGAGAAATTTAGTGCAATTTTTTTATATTGAATAAAAGCGTGTACTCTCTCTTTTAGTAGTTTATATAAAATTATCTTTATCTAGTATCAAATGTCTCAACTGAGCTCGAAACCACTTTTCAGACGGAAAAAAAAATCTCAAAATGTACAAATATCTCAAATTCATGACATTGCAAAGATAATTCATTTATTATACAGCATGGTTTAAAATTTAGAAGTGCAGACATTTTTAATACGAAATTTTCCATTGAATATATGATGTAAAATTTACTTTACAGTATGAGAAATGAAGCATATAACACATGTTGCACGAGCAAAGTGGGTCGACTCAAACTAAAATGTGTGATTCTATCTCCCTCTATAAAAAATATATATGTTGAAAAAAAAAACGACACACATACACTCACTCAATAATTCGCTCATTTCAAGGTATCCGGAACTATTAAGCTTGCAGGACAAAATGGAAAAATAAGTAATAAGGAAAAATAAGGAAAAAGCTAAGAGTTTAAACAATATACCAAGTTTATTAACATAACGTTAAGTATTCAGCTTTATACAATACAAGAATGATCTAGGAACCTTGCGTTAAGAAGTGCAGTGAAAATGTGTTGGTGCTAACTTTTTTATTGAAAAGGTGGTGTTGCCATAAGCTTAAATTATGCGCTGAAATAATAAAATAGACAACCACCGTGGGACACCACACAGATTTGAAATTTTGTAAGCATATTTCTTTTGCTAAGTTGAGATCGACTAAGAACGAGTTTTGTCGAAATCGACTTACGAGGGGAAGATATAGGGGCATTGTAGGTGAAAAATTCCCATTTTCGAGATAACAGACCTACATATTTGAGATTGCCGACTAGGTGGCAAAGTTGGTTAATCGCTGGCCTTGTACTCCCAAGTATACGGGTTCGTCTCCGGCCCAAGTTGGTGATTTTTTTTATGCAAAAATCGTCCTCTTCTATGTCGTAGGATTATGATGTATGTTAAAGATCCCTAGAGTACCTGTTTGGCTTGGGTGTTCTCGGCAAAATTAAATTTCTAGAACAGTTTTCGTCAAAGCTCAGATGCCTTCCTCTAGGAAGAAAACAGGGAGTCAAAATTACATTGTGACAATTGGTATCCACTTATATGGTGTCCCACTAAAAAGTGATATCAGCTTCAGGGGAACGTAATAGGTCTGCAATGGTAGCTACCAACCCTCAGCTCCCTTTGAAAGAGAGAAAAAAAGAATTTGAGATTTGGCAGCCATGAGTCTTTTGTTAAGTAGAAATGTGACGGATCTATACACGTTTTTCCAATTAATTCTCTTGGGAAATCTTTGGGCTATCAATTCGCGTTATTCACAACCAACCCTTTGGAAGAAGAGAATCATGATATTTAAATTAACTTACTATAAATAAGCGAGGTTTTCTAGCTTGTTGGAGAGTAGAAGAGAAGTTATACTCGAGTCAGGTGAGATTGCTGCTGAAGGTATAATATTAGAATTATTATGATTTGATTATTATTAGAGGAAACTTTAAAGAGACGATTGTTCACTAAGATTGATTTGATATTAGATTAAATCTGATGATAGGTTTGATCCTTTGTTAAAGTAAGGATCAAGTTTGATAGTCTCCTAATCATTTTCGTTTTACCGTCGTTGTTACACTTTCACGGTTAACATTGAGACATTCTCTTACTATTATTAGTTGAAATTGTGTCTGTTCTTTGTGTGGTAAATAAATAGATTAATTGGATCATGTCGAGAGTTTCTTCACTTCCCCCACACATCTAGAGGCCCGAGTCTATCACAGAGATCCGCAAAGAATGTTTTTCTTCTTCTTTTTTTATGAAAGTTGACTCTCGAGAATTTGCAATTGCACATGGGTAAAACAAATGCCCGTTTTTGAACCATCAGACCAAAGGACATTAAATTTGGTCAGTAGTTGAGATGAAATCTGCTAAAAATTGGTTTTGCGGAAATCCGCTCTGAGGGGAGAACTATGGGAGCGAAAAAGATTATTTACGGTTTAAAATTTCAATTTTCGCCCTACTTAAATGAAGTGTGATACCCCGTGGGCTCGGGGGTATCATCTCTTCATCCTCCACGCGACCTATGTTTGAGGGAATGAAAGATTGACCACTAATACCTTCCTTAATTAAAATTAGTTTAATATGATTTTAATTTATATTCAACAAAACAACACTAGTATAGGAGGCTTATGATCAGGAGTGACTAGACACAAACTGTAATTCTAACAAATAGCGCAACAAACCACCGAATCTATATTTATAGATGATTCCCTAACTTACTAGAATCCGCTCTAGTCTTAAAGCTTAATCTAAATTATCTTACCGCTATATTCCATGGCGAACAGCTACAATCCTTATATCGTCAATATATTCTTCGATCTAACTTGATACGACTAAGGGATAATCTTCTGGTCTCGGACCCACTTAGAAATCAACTTCACTGATACTATTAGACCGACTCATAGAACTCTTAGAACTGTCTTAGACTCTTCTCCAAGAAATTCACCTATAGATTTACGCGAATACTAACGTTCCAATATATACAATTCATAATCTGCATAACCACGTTCTCTTCTTGGGTTAGTTGGAAAGAATTGCTGTTCTGGCCCCAAAGATATCACAAGAGGATTATTAATAGAAGTACCGATAAAACCCGTCACAGAAGAGGAGATATCTTTAAGAATACTTTTCAATGCATTCTAAAGATTAATGCTAGTGCTTAATCTCTAAAATACAGTATATGACATAGTCATACAACATCATGAAATACTTAGAGAGGTGGGCACGGCTCTAGCAATATAATAAAATATACTTTTCTATACACGAAAGGAAAGTCAGAATATATCAATTATTTATACTTTTTTTCCACATCTAATAGAGTGTTTAAGGTACGGATCCTATTCTTTAATATTATCTTAAAATAGGCCTTAAAAAGAACTGCAGTGTAAATCGCTTAACACAAAACTTAAGGGACTGAATTATTTTTTCGTGTTAAAAGAATTTTGTGTTAAAAGATATTGCAAAAAAAACAACAACATATATTTATCAAAATTAAGTTTATTAGAGTACATGATATAACATAAATATGTACTTAATAAAAATGAAAGAAACAAAACAATCACAAGAACTTATTAAAATTTAATACAAAATTTTGCAATACCAAAATATTTACATATTTCCGTTTTCATCTTCTGTTTTTGATCAACAACCTTAAGAGGCCCCACCTTCATTTTACACGAAATAGCTGTTTGCTTTCCCCTGAGCTCTTTGCTATTATGCTCGTAAGAAAAATTCTTCTAATGTAGAAAAAAAACCCCGGGAACTAAACTCACTGACTTTTACTTACACTGCGATACACTCATCAGGAAATTCAAAAGCCAACTGATGAGAGAAGAGATGTTTTGTGTGGTGTTTGCAAGGGTTGAGGGTGAAAGTAGCTTAGATAAATTAAATTGGCTCATGTCACAGGCTATTCCGAGACTGGGGCGTAGCTACCGCCGTATCAATGATATGGGCCCTCAAGTTACAGGGCCCCCACGTGCGTAACTAAAGTACTACTAACATGACTTTCATTTTTAAAAAAGGGCTCCGAAAGAGTTTTGATATGGGGTCCATTCAGACTAGCTACGCTAGAGTTCCGCGTGTATTTCAAAGCCAATTTAACCTCCTTTCTACGAAACATGTGAAAACATCTATCTTTCATTTCACGCCCATCTTAAATCTTGCCTGTGTAGCTGGTGTTTTACGTAATTTTTTCATTTCCAGAAGTGAAATCTTTTCATGTTAAGTGATTTTCGTTTTGTGTTAAAAGAAAAAATACATAATACTTTGGTGGGACCGTTGTATTACTTTCTCTTAACCAATATTTCGTCTCATACGTTTTCGTGTTAAACGTATTTCACTGTATATACATTTTACTATGTGTCTAAAGAGATCCTAGTTGTTAGAGGCCTTTTAATCAGATGATCGAAAATTCCAAGCTCTCATTCAGGGAATGGTATCGGAAGGATTTGATTATTCACTACCACCGCATCCTGAAGCCACGCGTAGGCTGTTGACTACCGACCTCGTTATTTTGAACCGCAGTCAAGTGATGAGGACAACAGAACTAGAGATCCTCATTTCAAATGTCCATAAGAAATTGCTGTGAGGATTTAAAGCTTTGACAGTGTTAATGTGCTTCATTGCGTCTGCATGATGGGTCTTCTGTAACATTAGACTCAAACCTTAGACTTGGAAACGCCCTCCACGAACTCTCAACCATGACTCTGTGACGGATCTATCCGCGTACTTTCATTTAATCCTCTAGGGAAATCTTTGGGCTATCAATTCGCCTTTATTCTCAACCAACCCTTTGAAGAAGAAAGTAGCCTAGTGGTTAGAGCACCGGACTCCGGACCGGAAGACCTGGATTCGATACCCGTACCGTCAAATACCCTCCGAGTACACACGGAGTATGTGCTCGTTAAATCAGTGGGTCCAAAAATCTTGTGGGCTGAATCACAAGTGCAGGCAACTAGAGAAAATTTCACGTCAGTTCCATGCCTAAATTGTGGAGGTGGAGATAGATGGTGGCATCATCTATCGTAATGCTCTATCGTTCCTTCGGGAATTTCATCGAGCTAAATCGTATTGTCACCTGTATGGTGCTCAAGGGTAATGCCAACAGCTGGCGTACATCTAGCCCATTGCCTCTATGAATTTCGTGGGCCTCGATCTGACTATGTCAGACAGGTGGCACGAGCAACAACAACAACAATAACAGAAGAAACCTTGATATTTAAATTAAGTTTGCTATATATAGTCTAAGTTTTCAAGCTAGAGGGAGAGAAGGAGAGAGAGAAAATGATGAGATAGAATATATTGCTACTGATCAGGTATTAGAACATTTTATAGAGTATTTCAAATATTTGATAGGTGAAAGAATTCAAGTGACGATTGGTCACTAAAGTTGAATTAGTGTTAAGTTAAATAGAAAAGTAGATTTATGTGTGATCCTGAAATATAAGAGGGTCGATGTTGATAGTCTTCTCATAATTCGTGCATCTCGTTGTTAATCCACATATTGCTTTGAAAATTGAGGACATCTTTTCTCTTTTAAATTACTTGAATTGAGTTGATAAATTGTTTTATCAATAAACAGATTGTTTTTGAATATGTGATTAGTGTTTCTTCCCTACCTCCCGCACCTCTAGGTGGGTAAGAGAGGGGATCTATTCCCCCACGACTTATCGGCTACTGTGGTCCCACGGAAAAGGATAGAATAATGAAAAATTATGCATAATAATGTCTTTATGTAGAAAGACATGGAAGTTTGGTTAATGAAGCTGTAATTAATATATCCGTATCCGACAGCAGTAATTGTCGAAAAAGTGCATTTGTACAGGATTGCAAAATGTTGGGCACCGGCAAAATTTATTCATACCAGTGCTCCTCAAACTTTCAATATTTGCGACCCAATTTTCAAACATAATTTTCATTATGCCCCCCTCATACAACAACTGTCTTTTGAATGTAATAATGATGTAATTCGACGCTAAAACTACAATGGGACTTAAATTATAAACCCCACAAATTATCAAGATAAGGATTATATTTTGCATGTAATTGTGTACATGACAAGTCCATGGAATCCCTAGAAATTACTAAGCTTGTTTTCAATTTAATATTGATAAATTAATTATCAAGTACTTTTTGCCGCACTGATACATTATATCTGTGTGAATATGTATTTTATTTTTTTATTATGTGAGAATGTGTTTTATTTTGCTTCCTTTCAGTAAATTTATAATTATTTTAAATCTTTTAATTTCGATTTTTCGATATGCTCATTTCCCCACGTAGGATTGATTATCACTCCTCCTTAGGGAGAGTGTCTCACACTTTGAGAAGCGCTGACTTATAATATTTGAAAAATAAACAATAAGGCCTAGCACTTATACACACTTCCTCTCTTTTCAATAAGGCATGCATTAATTAAAACAAAATGAAAGATTTGTAGTATTTTTGCTTCTCCGAATTTTATTTCTTAAATTAGTCGGCCCTAGGGCTTAGAGGTAGCTTGCCCATTTCGTAAGTCGAAGGTTGCGGGTTAAATCCCGACTGAAAATGAATTTTCTGATGCTTAAATTGCAGGCACGTAAGTCAGATGTGTGATTATGTGGCATGAAAAAGATCCCTTGAGTATCAATCTGGCTCTGGTATTCACGGCAGTAAGTTAGAATCCGACGAGAGCTTGAACCAAAAGTGATTCAAGAATCACAATTTGGTTGTGAGGGTCACCGCTAGATGGTGCCTCCATTAAATGGCTTTCCCATCTGGGGACTTGCCATGTCAACAAAGACTTGGTTGCCAATATGTAACCCCTTAGAAAAAGAAAGAAATTACATAAATTATGGTAATTTTCAAGTGTGAATTTTCGTCAAATGTAATCTCTGTTCTGAAATCAGAATGAAACGTACTGAATTGAATCTAACACAGCATGATTCTTAAAATATATTAAAAAATAATTCGGGAAAATGAGAGAAATATCTTCTGAAGCCTTACTCAGCACTTATATTTTCCTAGTCCTTTGATCGTCGCTCAGGAAGATGACGTACTCACGTGGTGTGGAAATAAGGAGAGAAACTATCCCAGGCCATTTGATTTGTTGCCTGACAGAGATTCAAACGACGTGAATTGCTCTCGTATATTAATTACAAAGATTTTAATTCAAACAGAAGCAAAATATACGCCATATAGGCTTCTGAAATGTTCTCGATGGTCTCTCAGTGAAAAAAAAGGGTAGTATTTCTTTGATGGCTCAGTACAAAGAACCCACTCCATGTCACTATATGGTTTGAAAATAATTCATAAAAAATCCCAATTAAAATTATATTACTTAGACCAGCTAGGTGGCATGATTGGTTTGTTGCTGGCCTTCTGCACTTAAGGTTGCGGGTTCAAACCCGTCCCAAATCGGTGGATTTTCATGATGCAGAAAATCAACCACGGCCATGTCGTATAATTATACGACTTGTAAAAGATGTCTAAAGTGTCTGTTTCACTAGGGTGGTTTCGGCAAAATTAAATCCTAGTTCAGGTTCGCATCATCAGAGCTCAGGTGCCTCCCTCTGTGGAGGAAACTGAGCGTCAAAATTATCTGCGGCGATTGGTATCCGCCTATAAGGTGCCGCACTAAAAAGAGGCACTGCTTTAGGGGTATGTACTAGTTCTGCAATGATAAAACACCGATCCGCAGCCCATTAGAAATAAAAAAATATAAAATAAAAAAAACGATATTACTTCGGTATAAAACTGTATAAAAACGTCAGTATAAATAATGATCACGTTTACATTTAAAGGAAATTGTTGTTATAATTTAAAAGCAAAGCAATCAAGTAGGATTTCCGCATAAATCTTTATATGGAGATTTAAATCAAGTGTAAATAACCCTAATGCGGAAAATAAGAAATGGATAGAATAATCAATATCTTAGAAGCGTGTGTATTTGAATTTTGATGGGAGGGTGTGCATCGTGGCGTACACAGATCCCCTGAACCATTGCTGGAAAATATTTGTTGAGAGACTTTATCTGTAGAGAAGGAAATATGTATGGTGTGCAATAAGTAATACAAGGGGGAAATATGTTCTGCTTTTCATGAATTCAAATCAGTGCCATCGCAAATTCCATCTGTTTTTGAAGTTTCTTTTCATTTCCGCTTCCCCTTTTTTGTGTTTTGAAGAAAAAATACGTATTTGTTAGTGATATGGATTGGGGAAAGGATTCTTCAGGGAATTAGAATGGATATAGGGACAAGATAGGGAAACCTATAATAAAGAATATGATTATATATATATATATATATATATATATATATATATAGACCAATAGTAGATAACCTTGAAGAAGTGATGAAATTACAATCTATATTTCAGACTGAGGAGTACCGAATCAATAACTACTTTTCCCCCTGAAGCAAAGGTAAGTTGTATGAGGTTCATCGTGGAAATAAATTAAGCTAGGAAAGTGGGTTCAGTACAAGCATGTAGGCAATCATAGATTCTATGCTCGTGGGACTTTTTCCTGCTTATAGAAGTACTCAGTCGACTCAGGACGCCGATGAGTCTAGAAGTAGGTACAAGTGAACGTTGTTGGGTCTGCGTTATTTACAAAAAAAGTAAATTCAATAACGCCATTGCATTACATTTAGTGTAAAATTTAAAATTGTTTTAATTATTTATCTAATAATACAGTTCATTAAATTTTATGCTTCTATTATTTAATTATCAATTCAATGAAAATTTGTGTTTTGGTTATTTAATTACCTATTTAATTAAATTTCATGCAAAAAATAGATAGATAAATTAATTAAATTTCATTGTAATACGAACACGAGTATTTTTTTTATGAATGAAGCTCAGACATGTTTTAAAAATCTTGTGTTATTTTTCTGTACATTTTTGTGTTTTCAAGCATAGAAGCCATCCGGAATTACTCAAACAGCAGGAACTTGAAGTCATAAACGATATACCTGATCCGACCTTGATAATTTACACAGATGGTAGCCATTCGAATAAGGTTAGAGCAGGAAGGGGTGCATTTAGTAACACTTCCGGGAGAGATGTTAAAATAAGAATCAGGGGAATACTGACCACTATTCCGTCTTTAGATTGAAACTCATTGCTATTAGAGGTACTCTCGATCATGCTCTCTACTCTAATAAGAAAAGTATCTGAATTCTCTGACAGACAGCCGGAGCTCCGTCAAATATTTGAAGAATCTTCCAAAGACTATGACCATTACTGGTCTGAATATTATTTTCAAATTGGCTAGGCTTGGTCAGAGGAAATAAGTGTGTCTTCAGCTGATACCGTCGCATGTGGGTGTGCCTGGGAACGAGACTACTGATGAGCTGGCTGGTTGGGGTTGGGATCTCTCTAACCCCAGTTCCTCTGTCTTGAACAATTCTGAAATTCATTCCTACCACAGACTTAAAATAAATCTGAATTGACGAAACCCTCCTGCTTACCATTGGTGCGAAGCTAAGAACCCTGGCTATCTTTACAGTGCAGATGATATACTGCTCTTCAGACAACCTTGACGTGCTTTAGAATCGATCACCTATGTGGTATAATCATTGTGCAGTTTTCTATGCCTGCCCCTTCTCTCTCCCTGCTTCTCCTGCTCATCTTCTGGAGTGTTGGGGCATATCCCTAGAACGATGGCAGGAGCAGGATCTGGCTTGTGACATTCCTTTGTGGAAGGATCAAATGGACTTTGTGTAGGTTTTCTTGCTCCAAGGGGATTTGAAATAACCTTTTCTTTATGTAAATGTAATAATTTCATCTCTTAATCTTGATTAAAGAATAGTTTTTCAAGAAGAGTATAAATACCAAATAATTAATTTAGTAATGACGGAGTTCATAAACTACTTCATTTTCATTTTTGAAAGATTTACTTTTTATACATGTTTAAAAATGACACCTAAATAATCTGAAATTAGATAAAGAACGTATTTACACTGGTGTGCAAAACTTAAGCAACAGGTGGGTTTATTGCCATAACTTCACGAAAAATCATCCGAGAGACATGAAATTCAGAAATGAGGGAGAGTATTATGTACGTAAAGGATGACGAAAGCATCGGCGCTGAAAAAGGAATACAATGCATACGGTATGGAATCAAGCAAAAACAGGCTTTATTGAACGCATAGTATCGTGACTCATGATGGTCTATCCAACAGGAAGAACAACAAGCAGATGTTCCTTAATATGGTATATGCCCTCCCCTCACTGCAATGGTTGCTTCGCACCGTCTCCGCATACTCAAAACCAGCTGGTGCAACATTTTTTGGGGTAGGAGTACCCATTCTTCAATCAGCATCTGTTTGAGTTATTGGGTGTTCTCCGGATGATGTAAGCGTGCTGCAATACGTCTCTCCAAAGCATCCCACACATGTTCGATGGGATTTAAATCTGGGGAGTAATCTGGCCAATCCATTCGAGGAATATCTTCACTTTCCAGCAGCTCCTCAACAGCAAGGGTCCAATGTGGTCGTGCATTGCCATCCATAAAATGAAGTCTGGGCCAATGGCATCTCGGAACAGACGCACATGTTGAAGAAGTACCTCCTCACAATAGCGATCCCCGATTACAGACCGTCTATCGAAAATGTGGAGCTCAGTTTGCCCGTTCAGCATAATGCCTCCCCAGACAAGAACTCCAGAACCACCGTAAGGGTGTCTTCCCTTGATGTTACTGGTATAAAACCGTGTCCTGATCTCTCTCCAAATCAAAACGCGTTGAGAATCGCTTCTGGTACTGAACCGACTCTCATCCGTAAAGAGGACACGACTCCATTGACAGTTGTCCAGTTTTTGTGCTCTCTGTACCACTGTAAACGGTGGCGTCGGTGGTCAACTTTCAATGGGAGGCAGCGTTCAGGACGGCGGGCGAATAGGCCCCCTTTGTGAAGGCGTCTGGCCACAGTAAACCGCGACACTTGTCGCCCCGTTGCTCTAGAGAGTTGCTGAGCAATGACGCTTGCTGACTGCCGTCAGCCTCTTTTCGCCTGTAAGATGATATATCGGTCATCCCCTGCAGTTGTCGTCCTCGGGCGGCCACCACCAACCTCTCTAACAGCTGTCCCTGTGGTTTGGAACGCTTTCCATGCGCGCGAAATGACACTTTTGTTGATTCCGAACTCTGCAGCTACACTGGTGACGGTACGCCCCTCCTCCAGCTTTCCGATCATTCTTCCACGTGTGAAGTCGTCTAGGTGATTTCTTCTAGCCATATTTCACAAACTGACTCACTGGCACTTGCAACGAATATGTTGAATTGCGTCTCCGTCCTTCATTTTATTCTACTGTTGAGCAGCGCACGCGGATATCACGCGTTTTGCGTACGCTCACGTCGCTTCTGACGTTTGGTTCCTGATATTTGCATACGCATGACGTTTCTACTGACTTGCTTGTTCACTGTACTGATCTCCAGACCTCCTTTTCTGCAATTTCATGTTAATCTGCTAAATTTTTACATTGTTGCTTATGTTTTGCACACCGGTGTATATCCTTCCTTTATACAGTACAAAGTAAATGAAATACATTAGGAATATCATGGTATAAGTAAAAGTAAAATTGTGATACATTTTTGTATAAAAAATTCTACTTTTTCTCCATAAAATGTGCCCCTTTTTGACCATTAAAATGGGGGAAAAGTTTATACAAAGGATCATTTCAGTTTTGAAAAATATTTGAGAAGAACCTTTGTGATTGTTTGCGGTTATTATGCTTTGTTATTTTTAAGAGGCAACGATCATATCTGTGTCACATATTCGTTTTCTTAATTTCTTTGCTTTTCAAATACAAGATGATTATAATTAAAGTACAACTTTTAAAAATCTATTAAAAACCTCTGGTTCGAAGGGTTTGAAATTTGGCCTGGATATACGAGAAGAAAAAGAGAAAAGAGTATAGCAGAAGAAAAAAAACTGCAAAATTTTAGTTATAGATAGCGCTTTATATAAATCATAATATGCAAGAGAAGAAAAATGTACGCCATGCATCATGTTATATCTGAAAAACTTGCCATGACTCTCTCAATGAAGAATCGCGTTCTGCTTGAGAAGTTCTTTTACAAGAACGATAAATAGGTAGTCATAACTCTGGATAAGTTCCAGACATTAAAGTGGCGTTCGCCTAATACATGATAGCCCAAACTGAACACAAAACACATTTTCAGACAGAGAAATTTCTGAATTTTCGTGAAAATTTTTCACGTTGTAAATTTGTACATCTGTTTGTAATATTGAACTTTTAAAATTTCAAAAGATTCCCTAAATGAGTAATTTTAGTAAGTATGGGAGAGTCATTTAGCATTACTATGTAATAAAAAGAAATGCGTAACACATTTTATGCCAGAAAAAAGGGATCAACTCAGATAAAAAAATGAGTAGTATGATAAAATATACTGTTCTTTACAGGTTAGAGAAGCCAGGATACAATATTAATATTGGGGCCATTTTTAGCTTAAAAATATAATTTGAAGATACAGGCAGAATCTCTTGCAGAGGGAGGAAGACAGTTTCTTCGGGATCATTAGAAGTAGCCAAGGCAGTGCAGGATACGACAACCAGTGGTGGGCAAACATGCAATGGACGGAGCCCGATGGTTGGAGATAGTGTGAACACAGTGTGCAAAACTTTGCGAAACATCTTGCTATGTAATCCATACAAAATGACCATGTATCTTGCTGATTTACCGATACGACACATCTTTGCCTAAAACTTCTGGCTTGCATGGAAGTACACAATGGATGCCTATGGAATATTTTTGAACAGGTACAGCCCTTATCCCCATCCAAGGATATACCAATATTCAGAATTGCGGAATATGAAGAATACAACATCTATTTAGAAATCACCCAAAACCTTGTTATTTGGTAAAAGTAACCCTGCAGTGCGGGTTTAAGGCACCGATTATTGTTGGTCAACTTTTTTTCTAGGAGGTCCTGCGAGTTCACTTTTTTGTATCGACATGTACATAATATGTTTGTACATGACATGACTCTTTTTATGAAATACCGTTATTTCAGTATTTCAAAATCGTTCAGGAGAAGGGTAACTCAATTTTCTTGCTAGAAGGCTCTCCTTGCTCATAGCCCTTCAAGCAGATCTCTTAGTTCGGAAATGATGGAATTTTAGCGCCTTCATTTTCCAACAAACTGGTTGGAGAAGATTTTAATTTTTGTGATTTCTAGCTGTGAGGGGGTTATTTGAAGCATATTCTGCTCAGTGGTCTGATTGTAGAATTACCTGATATAAAGACACGCATGAAATCAACATACAATGGTGTGCAAAAATTAAGGACGAAGTCGAAAAATTAGTATATCAGGTGAACGAAGAGGCAGAGCGGACAGAAAGACCAATCAGGAGATTAAGTAACGTGATGTACGGTAGCACATGCGCAGATATGCAGGTAGACGTAATGGGGGAGTGTCTGAGTAGTATAAAGCATGTTGTCCGTGCAAGATCAGTATTTCTGGTAAAGAGATTGCACGTCGTATAGCAGTTAAAATCACACCGAGTTGCTGCCTCAGCGAGAAATGGCGAATAATCAATCTGTTAGACGACATTTGGATGCTTTTACCCGAGGTCGAATCATTGGGAAGTTGGAGGAAGGCCGCAGTGTGACAAGTGTGGCTGAAGAGTTCGGAATTGCTCACAGCATCGTTTCACGACTTTGGAGAAAATTTCAAACTACAGGAACAGCTATCCGGAGGTTCAGTAGTGGTCGTCCACGAGGAACCACACCCGCAGATGACCAGTACATTGTCTTACAGGCCAGAAGAAACAGGCGGCAGACAGCGGGAGAAATCGCTAGACACACGACACAGGCGACTGGACGACCGATATCGCGTTTTACCGTGGCCAGAAGACTGCACGGTGGTGGTCTGTTTGCACGACGCCCTGTACGGTGTGTACCTTTAACGCCAGCCCATCGGAGAAGGCGTTCTCTGTGGTGCCGGGAACACCGGAATTGGAGAGACAATGAATGGGGACGAGACTCTTTACAGATGAGAGCAGATTCAATTTGAGTAGCGATTCTCATTGCATACTCATCTGGAGAGAGCGGGGAAGCCGCAATCATCCCTCGAACATCATTGAAAGGGACAGGTATGGAGGTCGCGGTGTTCTCGTTTGGGGAGGCATCATGCTTGGTAGTCGTACAGACCTTCACACCTTCGACGCAGGTTCAGTCAACGGGACCCGTTATTGTAACGAGATTCTTCTTCCATATGTGCGTCTTTTTAGAGGCGCTATGGGTCTGCAGTTCCTTTTCATGGACGACAATGCACCATGTCATCACACAGTAGCTGCCGAACACCTCTTAGAGAGTAAGGATATTGAACGTATGGATTGGCCGGCACGATCTCCGGATCTCAATCCCATCGAGCATGTATGGGTAGACGCTTGGCAGCTCGTACCTTACCACCAGTAACGATTCGGGAGCTTCGATTGGCGCTGCAAGACGAATGGGCAGCAATGCCTCAACAACTCATTGACACCCTTATTCTCAGCATGGGCAGACGCTGTGAAACCTGCCTAGCAGTCAGGGGAGATCATATCCCCTTCTAAAGACCGGATGTTTCTTGCTGGACACCCATCACATGGATGTTTTGGCCTTCAGTCGCATTGCGCTCCATGCTACTTTTTCAATCAAACTTCTTTTTATCCCTCTGATTTCTCTTTTAGTAAGTGTTGCTTACATTACACATGTCCTTACGTATTGGGGATCTTACGGTATTAAATGTGTTGATTTGGAAAGCTTTTGTACAAAGTTATATTGAAAAAACCGTCTCGTCCTTAATTTTTACACACCAGTGTAGTACACTCCAATCTGTTGTGGATCATGGTTTGACTTTGTGAAAGAAAACTGTGGGCAGCAAATTGTCTAGTGTAAATTAAAAACCGATTTCACATTGCTACTTTTTTAAAGTTTTTGATCTCAGGTAAATTAAAAACCGATTTCACTTTACCAATCCGATATGACACCACTTTGTCGTGGTGGTTGGGTTTCAACTAATAGTGCCAAATGACGCATGACTTGGAAATCATCGCTTTTTTATCATCGCTTTTTTCTTCAGAGAAATCCATTACAGCCCTGCTCATTGAATAGTGCAATTGGAGTAACCTAGTAGCGCACACAGAAATTTTTCAAGAGGGGGGTCCGGGGTCGAAAGTTCACCATTCTTGTATCATGCTCATTTTGATTTTGACGATTTTCAGGAAGGAAATACAGTAAAAAACTAATTATTGAATAAATAATTAGCATTACTTAATAAAATTAATTATTAATAACAAATACTTAATTAAATTTTTTGTACTATATACTTAGAATTATAATGAACCGGGAAAAAAATCAAGGGCTTTGGGGGGAGGTCCGGACCCCAAGTGTGCGCCACTGGAGTAACCTGTAACACACGCAATGACCAACGCATTGGTTAGTCAATGTAACTGATACCCGTACTTATGCAAGTGTCATAACAGGTAAAACGCCATCTATTACTAAAATCTTAAACTATTTTTATTCTTCTGCTTTAAATATATACTTTCCCCATCTCTTTCTCAATTTCAGATCATTCTAAACAGTGGGTTTTCAACCCTTCGCCTCTCTCTCTCTTTTGAGAATCTTGACATTTAATTCAGAAAACATTTTTTTATTTGTTCTTTTAGAAAAATCAAACAACTTTTTATTTACGTATTACAAATATTTTTAGCACTGGCGTAGCTAGTTCTGAATGGGCCCTGTATCCAAGTTTCTACGGGGCTCTCTTTTACATATGACGTTCTCTTTTACGTTCGTAGGACTGTCGTTACACATGTTGGGGCCCCGTATTATTGACACGGCTTATATGGCGGTAGCTGCGCCCCTGATTTTTAGTGTCATCAAATAGTGAAAAACAAGCTTTTTTCAAAGGACAGAAAAAATTTATCGACTAGTTTATCAAAACAGCCATTAAACTTAACAAAATTAACCGAAATATAAATGTGAGTAATATTTTATTTTGAAGTATTATGGCTCTGTAAGTCTTATTATTTCATACTTTACAAAGTGTTTTTGGCAAGATACCACATCCAAAAATATGGCATGAACATCATAATGGACTCTTGATTTTTTTTTTGAACAGAACTTTCTTTGAAACTGTAGAAAGCATTTAAGCAACTAAGCACATTCTTACAAAATGGTTGTATATTCATTTTTAATTTATCAAAATAAAATTGCCTGAAATCAAATTGTAAAGGATTTATCTCTAGTGAATTGATTAGTTTAGAAGGTCTGGTTATAAAGTCACAAAATACGAATTTTTCATTTTCTTTCTAAAAAAAAAGGCTTTGTAAGTTTGAAGAAATGGAATTCATTTCAAGCATACATAGAACACTGAAGCTATTTACGGGAGATTTCAACGTATCATAGAAAGTAATACAAAACCGATAAAAAGTAGGTTTCAGTATTGTAATATAAAAAAAATAATAATTTAAATTCCGAAGTCAACTAAAATAATTTTTTTTTCAACAGTTCATTTTTTTTATCTATTTGGTAATTCTAATGCTGTTTTTGCTTGCGTTGCCTTTCTAAGCATTGTTTAATGTAAAAGAAAACAAAGCAAAATTTTTTCCCATGTAAGTTAAAAAGTAAATGTATTCCTTAATTACTTTTTAATTACTAATCTTATGAACTCGAAAGTCCAGGGAGTATTCATGTCAAAAATTTAATTTTGCTGGAATCTTTTAAAAATTTTATCTAAACTTACTAAATATTTCACATTTTAGTTTTGTGTAAGGAATTTTGTGATCTGTTTTTAAATGCTTTCAATTATTAATATTCATCCTACATTAGAATAAACAACACGTATTAAACAATTAAGCATATTTATCCTTTCGATATTAATTAAGCCTTTCTTTTAAGAATCGGTCTTTTGTGTTTTCTTGCATTTAAAATCGATTAAATCAATAATCATGTACAGAAAAAGCAGTTTTATTATATAATATTTAGCCCGAGCTCAAGTATCAGCCTTAGTTATTTTAAATCGTTCGAAACATAACATGATTTTTATTTACGTGATCTTTTTAGGTTCTTTTAGTTTTACAATTATAGTTTTATATAACATAATAACGAAAAATACATGATATAAAAATGTTATTGAAATCCAAAACTATATAGATACCACAGTAGAAAAACTCGTTTTTTAAATTTTCTTTTCATTATTTAAACAATAAAAGGTAACTCAAGGAATATATTTTTAAAACTTTAAATCTGTTTAAACATATTTTTTCAATTATAATAAAATATCACTTGCAAACAGAATGGTATTTTTTAAGTTGAGTAGGGAATTCTGCTATGCATATTTTGGCAGGTATGTATTTAAAGTAGCATGAAATTTAAAAAAAGTTTTATTAGGGTGGTTTAAGTTTTTTCATTGCTGAGGTTCTTGTTCGCTTTTCATTGAAGATTTCATATTTTGTTATTCTAAATAGCATTTAATTTTTTCATCACCGCTTTATGAGTCTGTAGTGTTTACAATATCTTCTAAAATTGCTGGTTTGTGAAATAATCGTATATTTAACAAAATATGCAGATTTGTTCAGTTTAATCTTTAAAATCAATGTATTTCTAAAACACTTCGACAAAAATAACAATTAATAAAAGTAGAATTACACAGAAGTTAAATCTCCTCCATATGATTTGAATATTTCAAGAATGCAATTATAACAAAAATACGTCTTTGAATTAATCTACCAAGGAGAGGGCACGACTAAGGAAATTCATTTGGGATCGAGAGTTGGTGTAATAGTAGTACTTCCTTAGGTTGATCACCCCTCAATGTAATTCCTTTGAAAGGTCAGTCAATTCGGAGAAAAAAGCCTTAGAAATTTATGCTTAGCTTTTATACAATTAAATTTCCATTTCCTCAAACGATTTCGTAGCTTGGTTGATATATCGTCTGCATACTATGCGCGAAGTCTGGGTTCGATTCATCGATCAATTTTTTTTCATTTCATTTAATTATTTTTAAAATTAAATAAACTTATTTATAAAAGGTTTATTAAATATTAAATGATATTTTAAATAATTATTTTGTATTTTTTATGAAGTAAAAACAATTAAATAAATTTATTATTTAAATTATTTATTATTTAATTATTTAAAATTATTATTAATAAAAATATTTAAAATAATTATTGATTAAAATTATTTATAATAATTATTATTTAAAAAAATTATTATTTAAAATAATTTTAAATTAAAATAGTTAATAATTAAAATTAATTAATAAGAATTATTATTAATAAGAGTTATTATTAAAATTATCAAGTTTTTTTAAAATTATTAATTTATTATTAAAATTATTAATTTATTTTTGAAAGTATTAATTTATTTTTTAAATTATTAATTTATCATTGAAATGATTATTAATTTATTACTTAAATGATTATTATTAAAATTATTATTAATTTATTATTAAATTTATTATTTATTACTATTTTTGAAATTATTTAAACAAACTTTTTAAAATTATTTTAAAAGGACTTATTAAATGTTTTATAAAATTATAAAATAATTAAATTAATAATATATAAAAAGACATTTTTTATTATATTAATTATGAAATAATTAATTTAATAACAATATACCTTATAAATTATTTCATATTATGCATAATATTTTATTTATAGTATATTTTATTTCAAATTATAAAACTATTTGTAACTCATTTATGTATAATATCATTTAATATTTATTATATATTTTATTATAAGTATTATTTATTAATATAAAATTATATTTATATAAAATTTAATACAAATACTTATATAGTTACAGTAATTTTTTTTACTTTATAAAATACAAAATAATTACATAAAATATCATTTAATATTTAATAAACCTTTCATAAATAAGTTTATTTAATTTTAAAAATAATTAAATGAAATGAAAAAAAATTGACCGATGAATCGAACCCAGACTGCTCGCATAGTATGCAGACGATATATCAACCAAGCTACGAAATCGTTGAAGGAAATTGAAATTTAATTGTATAAACGCTAAACATGAATTTCGAAGGCTTTTTTTTCTCCGAATTGACTGGCCATTCGGTGGAATTACATTGAGAGCTGAACACTTTAAAGGAGTACTACTATTACACTAAGTCTCGACACCAAATGAATTTCCTTAGTCCTACCCTCTCCTTGTAAGAAAAATTGGAAAGAACATAGTTTTATTTAATGAAGTACAATATTAAAAGATGAATACATATATATATATAGATGTATTTACGTTACAGTAAAATATTTGATTACAGCACTTTGTATATTTTGAGAAACTTTTAATTATAATATACACTTAGCGGGGATAACATGTAGTAAGTAATTGTTACATTAAAAATATATATATTTATTTCTACGTATATATTATTAGTACTTTTGTGTTAGTTAACATTGTTAAGTTCTTAATTTAGAATATATCAGTCATGAGTACTGATGTGTCAAATGGTATTTATCCCTTTCTAGTAATTTTACTCTTCTAAGCGAATCTAAAAAAATTTCTTTTTTTCTAAAAAAAATCATTTGGTTTCTTTTATCACTTTGAATTTCTTCACAGGGGGCTAAGCTGTTTCTTAAAATTCAACAGTTTGGTCACGTGGTATGAATAAATATGTGATGCAATAATTCAATCCCCTGTTGACCACGTGAATGTGAGTGCATGAAAGATATGCTGAGTTTAGATTTTAGAAATAAATCCGACAGGAATATAAAAGAGAAAGAAAAAAGAAAAATGGAATAAACATTTCTAGGGGAAAAAAAACCAAGTTAAACTTGTGAGATATGTTGGATAAAGTTGATTGCCATAAGTGGCAACGGGAAAACCTCAAAAGGTGCAAATTTATTCAAAGCGTTTGTTCTTTTCGAAGAATATCGGATTTTTGGTTTTTGAAGTTTGAAGCGACGGAGACATAACTGCACTTTGATTCATGCCTGAACTTATCAAATAGCTGTAGTTTTAACCTAAAGAAACAAAAGTCCTCTTATACACGAATTTTGGTTTTTCTTTTTTAGCTCCTCACCTAATATTTGGACTAGATACTTTCCTGTTTCAAAATGCCACAAAATCACTGGTGAACGCTCTCAAAAATGCTTGGCTCTGTGAAGAACGTTTCTCAAAATTTCTACCTCAAGGCTTACATTGTTGGTTTTGAATTTATTGAGAATGGTTTACTTGAGATAAGACTTATACAAAAGTTTCATATTGATCATGATTTATATTTATTCACATGCAGAATATAATGTGTATTTAGATTTTAAAATTTACTTAAATGTATTCTATTTAAATGTTTTATATAACGATAAAAGTAGCATATGTATTTATATTGTTAAGATAATTTTAGTTTAAGGTATCCGACTACGTTTGGAACCGTGATTTTAAAAAGGCGTATAAATGGATTATTTTCATGATATTTAGTGTCACTTAGAAAAGAATACACGAATAAAATTGTTTTAAGAACATTTTGACAAAAAATTTATTTAAATACAATATTTTGGCAAAAAATTAACTTAGAATAATCTTTTTTCAAAATGTTCTCCTTTTGTGAAAAATGCTTCTTTTATAATAATATTTTGCTTGTATATAGCTCAGACCTCTGTGAAGAGGCTCAACTTTGATTTTTGAAAAATTCACATTATTTTCAGAGTTACAACCATTGTGACGTCTTACGCGTCTTTTCTTTAACAAGTTCTTTGGGTTCTTTGGGCCAGAATTAATGGCAACTTTTTTCCAAACAAATCCAAGAAACGAGAAGTGAAGAGATGCAAATAATATAGGATAAATATAGGATCTTAGAGTAAGCGTGATGGCAATGTAAAGGAATGTTAGACAATTGCCGTGCGTTCTGGCAGTGGATGATTATTGAAGTTCGTGGCTCAAGATCTAAGTTCTACGTGTCGTGGATAAACATATTGGTGTTCGACTAGAAGTTAAACGTCAAGCTACATACCATTGTAGATAAAGACAAGTTTATTACAGAATAATATAAGGTAGGATTGATTACTTATTAGTATATTTGAAGATTAGGCGGTTCGATTATTGAGATTGGTCTGAATTATATTGTGTGTTGCGTATTGCGTCATCGTAGATTCTCTCATATTAATTATAAATATTATATTTGTTCAAAAAGTTCAAGTTGAATATCTTAATAAAGTCATATTAAGATAATGTTTGATTCTAGTTCTTCCGTTAGCCCTACACCTCTAGCTCACGCTGATGCTTCGAGGGATGTACTTCCAAGGGTAGGTACATCACACCATTTAAAATAATTATCGGCGTTTTTTTCTTAAAATTTCTCCCCTCTGTTGTCGTAAAACATGAATAAACCCCTTCTAAGTTATATATTTCAAAAATTCTAGTTGAGCCTCTGTAGAGAGGTCTGATCTATATACAGGTAAAATATCATTGTAATAGAAGCATTTTTCACAAAAGGAGAATATTTTGAAAATGGGTCATTCTATGTTCATTTTTTTGTCAAAATGTTGTACTTAAATAATTTTTTATTGCAATACTATTCTTAAAACAATTTTATATACATTTTCTAATCTAAGTGACACTAAATATCATAAATATTATCCATTTATACGCTTTTGCAAAATCATGGTTCCGAACGTAGTCGGATACCTTAAAGCAGCCATCAATTTTTATATTGCAACTGCATGAATTTAAAAAGTAATTTCAAAAGGAAAAAGTAGATGATTTATCAGTTACATTGATTAAATTATTACAATCGACTAATATTTTGATGTCTAAAACATATGACCAATGACTGACGATAATTTTTTTTATATTTTGTTCCCTTTTTCCTGTTTTTTTAAATCATAAATAAATTAAATATCTTCAAAGAATAAACAAATTATAAAGGTGTACAAAAAATTTCAAAATTATTGGAAATGTTAAAAAGCTAACATTCTCCGTGCGCTCTGTATTAACAAATGTAAGTATCTAAATGTTTCGGTGAATTTTGAATTCTTGTCATCAATTTTTGATTCAAATGATTCGAAAGTTTTTAAGACTTATAACGAGTAGCTGCAAGGGTCGAAAGTAGTTACTAATAAAATAGTAGTAAATAAAACAGTAGCAATATAAATACACTACTGACCATTAAAATTTCAACACCATGAAGAAAAGCAAATACAAAAAAAGATATTTATTGTCCGTTAAGAGTATGAGATGAGGACAAAAGGATTAAATTTGCAAGCAGTTTGGGGTCTTACAGAGTTGCAAAATTAGTAGAAACACACAGTAGCCACCTCTGGCAGCTAAAACATCCTTTACCCAGTTAGGCATGGAGTCGAACTGGGTTGGATGACAGAAATAGGCAACTTATTCCACGATACTTTAAGTCTATGACACACTTTATCAAACGTATTAGGTGGAGAGCGGAGGTGAACCATTATCTCAGCAACCCAAGACCATATATTTTCAATGGGTAACAGGTCTGGAGACCATGTATGCCAGGGTAACAATCGAATACCTTGTGTATCGAGAAAGGTATGAACGCGACTTGTAACATGGGGTCTTGCATTCGTGGGCAAATACCACGAATAGCTGCTTAGGAAATGGAACGGCTTACTTTAATGCAGTGGTTCTCAAACTTTCACTACTGGCGCCCCCCTTTTCAATCACAATTTTTATTGCCCCCCCCTTATACATTAATAATGTACTGAATGCTATAATAATGCACTTTGACGCTAAAGCTACAATACGATCATAATTATAAACCGTACAAATTAACAAGATAAGTATTAAATTTTGTATATCTTAATTTTAAGCAATATATATATTTTTTTGCTTTTTAGTTCGATTCACTATAAAAGCGTGTTTTTTAGTTTGTTTTAAAACTATAATTTATTTTATAGTTATTTTTACTATACACTATAAAAATCACAATTCCAGTGAAATAATTTTATTAAGAGAAAATATACTTACCTACTTTCAAGGACTTTTCAATTTTTCTTAGAAAATTTGAGAAAAAATCAAATAAAACTAAAGAAAATGTTCCAAATGTGCGTGTCCTTATTAAAGGACATAAATCACAGACACTTTTTGCTAACAACACAGGAACGTTATTTTACAGCTAAACTCAAATCAACTCAAACGTTTCATGTCTCACGATTTTCTGATACTTACTTTCGCTATATATATATCTTGATTAATATGCATTATTTCAGTAGGTTCTTCAATTGCTTGATCAGTTTCAACTTCCTTTAATAGGGATCACAGATGCCCATTTTTTTAATATTATGCTTATTTATATTTATAAACCATAATAAGTCGTACAACGCAGCAATCAAAACTACAAAATGGCTCATGGGGAAAGTGTAGCATGTTCTAAAAAATAATTGTGTAAAACGTTCTTCATTATGCATTATATGTTTCAGAATACTCATACTTATCCATATATCATAAAACTCTTTCACATGGAAAAAAGATGAAACAGAAATATATTATATATATTTACAACTTCCCTAAAAAAAGACCTAGATAACCATACCAGTAAGTTCGAATAAGTAAAAAATCTCTCATCGTTCTCATATTGACCGCAAAGCAAACAAAATATTTATTTAATTTGGTTATAGGATCAAATACGGCTAATGAGCGTTTGAAGTGGAATCTTTTATTTTTGATGATCACCAGATGATAAAAATAAATTATATCAGTGTAAATGTGTATTTTTTATTATGTCAGAAAGCATCTTGTTTTACTTCATTCCAAAAAAATATTTTTTAAACCTTTTATTTTCAATATGCTCGCGCCCCCCACGCAGGGTTACCGCGCCCCCAAGGGGGGCGCGCCCCACAGTTTGAGAAACACTGCTGTAATGTCCAACGTAAGATTCTTGTTGTAGCTTAACTCCATGTCTAGCTGAGAAAGATCTAGTCCATGGTAATCATCTTGCCTTGTAGTCACTCCAGACACTCACGCTGTGCGGAGATACTACACGTGTTCACGGCTATTTAATGTCTTCTGATGGCACATTCAAAACGATAGACCTGAGGCAAACACAGCGCATCGACCACCCTACGGTTTTTAGGTCAATGGTGATGCCTTTCTCAGATTCAGTTGATTTTCAGAAAGTTCTTCATCTATCTGTCATTCTGTTTTCTAAGTAAAATAACACTAAAGAGATACTCCTCCTGAAGTTTCAATATGAGATCTTCTTAATAAGGATTTTTGATTATACAGCAGTTTATATAGACCACGTTTGTTGACTGCAGCCAGGGCCGCTTTTACGCTTAGGCACACTAGGCACGTGCCTAGGGCGCAAAATATTGGATGGAGAAAAAAAGAGAAAAAAAATTAAAATTGTAGTGAAAGTACCACCGCTTAGGAAATTGTGTGAGAAACATTTCTATCCTTAAGAGAGAGTAGAGACTGAAGTGAGATCTACGATGGAAAATGAAAAGCTTAACAGTTTGATGTTGCTATGCACTCAAAATGATATTGCAATGAGGATTGATTGCAATGAAGTCATCAATAGTATTTTTGAAAAAATCATTCGTTTTCCGAAGAAACTCTTCGTTGTGCAAGTGCAATGACAGTGACTCAACAAAGAATAAGGATGTCAAAAAGTGCGAGTAAAAGATAATAAAGCCATAAGCGATGAAACAGAAGATACTTAATGAGTTAACAACAGTTCTCTATACCAGCGATATTCAACCACAGGGCCACATACAAATGACAAATATTTCATTCGAGCCGTAACATGAGGATTAATGAGAGAGGGGAGGAGGCACTCTAAACCAAGGACTTTTAAAAAGTGGAAAATTGATCAAAGTATTAATTATTTAGGATTTTATTTTAAAACTGTGCTAAGCTCTATCAAATTCAACTCACAAAAAATAGGTTTTAGGCATTTTTTTACTTTGTAATGGAGTATTTTCGATTTCCTTTCGTGAATTATCCCAAGCTCTTCCCCTCCACCTCCAAATAATTGTTGCTCTTGCAAAGATTTTTTTATGTAAGCCAATTTATTTCGTCTTAAAAGAGACCCTAAAAAAAGAGGAATAATATTGAAAGATTTATATATGATTATAATAGTATAGTGACGAACAAAATTAGATTTTTCTCAAACATAACATTTTCACGACAAATCAAGCAAGTTGTAATCCCTGTTTCTTTTTCTCTAGGAGATAGACAAGATCCCAATCGTCTAGAGCAGTGTTTCTCAAAGTGTGGGGCGCGCCCCCTGGGGGGGCGCGATGACCCTACAAGGGGGGCGCGAGCGTATCAAAAATTTAAAGATTTTTTTAAAAAAAAAATAACCGGAAAGAGAAGTAAAACAAAATGCTTTCTTCCATAATAAAAAAAAATACACACAACAACACACTAAGATAATTTATATTTATTATCTGGCTTTTTTCCGTCATCAAATAGCTATCTTTAATCCCAAAACCAAATTAAAGAAAAAAAAAGCATTTTGTTTTATTTGCTGTTTTTCCTCAATGAGAGATTTTTTTATTACGTTTTAACATAAAATATTACTCGTTAAAAGAAAAAAACGAAGCCCAGACCATGAGAAAAATTCTAAGAAGATAAACAATTCTCCGCTGTAATTATTATTGAAATACTGTACATTAGTTGTAGAAAAAGAAAAGGAAGTCCTGATTCACTTTTCAGCCAGGCTGCATAGTACGTTTGCTAACCATTTGATTGACCTTCAATCTTATGGTATGGTTATTATCAATATTAGTTCCCTCCCATCTTTTATGCGTTTGCTTTTCGCTTAGGAAATTGTAAGTAATTGAGTTTTTGCGATATTTGGAAAAGAATTGATTGGTTTAACATTTCTGTAGGATAACTGAAAAGTGTCTGATTTGCGTCCTTTATTATGGTCTTGTACTTTTGAATCATTTTAGTTCAGTTTTATTGGATTTTTCTCAAATCATCAAAGAATTGAATAGTCCTTGAAAGAAGGTAAGTATACTTTCTATAAATTAAAATATTCACTAGAATTCGATTTGTATCGTGTACATTTGTATCGTGTACAGTAAAAATAATTCTAAACAAATGATTGGGGTGACTGAGTCCCCCCGCACTACCATTAATGTTAGTATCGAGTACGCGCCTGCTCCCGGGTTAAAACATTTTGAAGTCTTCTCGCTTTAAATGTTAAAAAGTAACACAATTATTCTTCATCGGAATTTTATATTCTTTTTCATAATTTAACATTAATTCTAAATGCTAATTGTGTGAGGTTTAAAATTACAGTTTTTTAAACAGTTATTTACAAATATAGCATTTATCTAAAAAAAATCATTTTACATTTTTGTATACAATGTCGTGCACACAGTTTTACTCTCCGTACAGTTCAGCTATTATATCAAGAATAATGTTTTATTTTTTAAAAAATGAACTCGTGCGAAGAGTCGGTGTTTCAGCCAGTATACGTTTGATGTATCAGTACTGAAGAAGGTATTTTATAAATAATTTCTTATTACTGAATTTGGCCGCGGTAGCCGAGTGGTATAGATATCGGATCGTGGCTTGCCTTGTCACGAGTTCGAGCCCAGGACCACTAAAGACCCGCCATGTAGGGCAACGATGCATGTTAAATCTGTTGAGAGTTAAAACGTTTTCCCGTTGGTGTGGTGTGGTAGTTAGGAGAGAAGGGTGCCAGCTCAGGTGTCGTCCACTTTACTTGACCATGGTTCAAAATTACGTGGTCCGTCGTCAAAAGCCCTCGTGCAGCTGAACAGTGCGACGTTAATATTCAATCAATCTTATTACTAAATTAAGAACAAGTTTAATAATTATTAGGGACTTCCACGGGCTTTTCTTGTAGAGGAAAGTTTTTCAAAGGAAGGTTTTAATATCAGAAATTGACACTTAAAGAGTTATTTTTCTATATTTAGCTGAGATCTATATTTTGTCTTCAAGGCATCCACTGCAGAAAATCCGGTTTGCAAAAGGTAGGATGTTGAAAATGGTAATAGTATACGAAGTGCTTTTGTTTTCAGTACAGAAAATTCCTCATCCACCTCTACCCCAAATTCAAAGAGCGATTTATTACAAAATTGCCTTTTAATTTTTCACTGATGTGAAATCTATGAAGATTTCTTCTTCGGAAGTTGAGAGCCCTTCTGGAGTATCTTGAAATAGATCACTAATCCACTCGTAACTTGCTACCAAGCTGTCTTCATCCAGAAAATATTTTTTAAAATTCTTTGCCAACATAGCTAAATGATTTTACATGTTTTAAAAACAACTTTCACATGTTGTTCTACAGATTTGTAAGTTTTAACACATATCGAGCTGGGGCTTTTTTTCCATCATTTACTTCAGTAGTGGTAAATCCAAAATTTAAGTATTTTTAAGAGATCGCCTTGATTTAATTTTCGGAACCATGCTCGTTCGTCTGTGTACTTGTTGATTCTTTATTATGGTCGAATGTTTGCTTACGACTTAAAAATGTATGTATGATATTGTTTTAATCTACTGCCGTAAATACTTAATTACCGTGAATTACAATTAACGTGGAAATTAAAAAAAAATGTACATTCAAGCTAGATTCGGTAGCTATAGGAGTATCGAGTCGACCAAAACTGACTGGAATTGTACGAGGAAAAGCATTTTTACATGTTTTGCGCAGACGTCCGATAGGTTGCCCAGACTCACGCAAACGTACCCTATAATGCCAGATGTGATGGATATGATAGAGAGCGACATTGACTAGACAATTTTGTAATGACGTTTGTGCTTTGAGAAATGAATGCTGAAGGAAATAAATCTTTAATTAAATACATCATTTTGCGATCTGTTCCAATTTAAAAATTAGAGAAAGAAAAAAAATAACATAATTCTAAGTAATATATATTTTAAGTAATTTTCTTAAAATATATATATATTACTTAAAATATACACTAAATTTAATATACTTATCGTATTAATTTGTACGGTTTATAATTAAGATCGTATTGTAACTTTAGCGTCTCTCACTCAAAGTGCATTTTTATTGCAGTAAATACATTATTGTTGTACAGGGGGCGAGACAAAAATTATGATTGAAAATTGGTTCGCCAGTATTGAAAGTTTGAGAAACACTGCTTTTAATGTATGAGTGGTGCACAGAGTATTTTATGACTAATTAATTAATACTAAATTAAGAACAAGTTTAATAATTATTAGCTACTTCCATGGGCTTGTCTTACAGAGCAAAGTTTTTCAAAGGAATGCTTATGATTAGAAATTGACCATCTGAGTTCATTTTCTATATTTAGCTGATATCTATATTTTGTCTTCTAAGCAACCACCGCATTTTGTAATATGTTCCAATTTAAAAATCAGAGAAAGGAAAAATAATTTAGTAATTATCCTATTACTTAACTTTTTTTTGCTTAAAAGTAACATATACAAAATTTAATACTTATGTCATGAATTTGTACGGTTTATAATAAATATTGTTGCTTTATCGTAAAAGTGCATTATTATTGCATTCAGTAAATTATTATGTATAAGGGGGCGCGATAAAAATTGTGATTGAAAAGGGGGGCGCCAGTATTGAAAGTTTGAGAAGCACTGGTCTAGAGCAGTGCTTCTCAAATTTTCAGTATTCGTGACCCAATTTTCAGTCATAATTTTCATCTCGCCCCCTTATACAATAACAATGTATTGAAAGCAATAATAATAATATACTTTGACTTAAAAGGCTGCAATACGGCTTTAATTATATACCGTACAAATTATCAAGATAAGTGTTAAATTTCATATATAATTTTATAGCATGCGCATAGGGCAACTGGTAATTATTAAACTTGTTAACTTAGTACTGTTAAATTAATTATGAAACACATTGTGTAATACTGATATATTTTTAAGTGTACTATATCAATGTAAATGTGTATTTTATTTTTTCTATTATGTCAGAATTGTATTTTGTTACGCTAACTTTCAGTAAATTAATAATTTTTTTAAATAATCTTTTGTTTTCGACTTTTAGGTATAGTCGCGCCCCCCTTGCAGGGTTATCACGCTCCCTAGAGGGCGCGTCCCACAGTTTGAGAAACACTGGTCTAGAGACAACACATATGCTTGAGATATTTTTCACTTAGAACACATGAGGTTTAACTAAAAATTAGTTTCACCCATAAAATGGTCTTTTATTTCTTAACATTATATATATAACCGTAACACACACACACACAATTACAAAAAGAAAAAAAATTATCTCGCAATTTGTACCAGCACGACATCGATAGTAAAATTAATATATGAGATTGCTTGATTGATAAAATTTCTCGTTAAATTTTTAATGCATTGTTCTTAAATAATTGAATTTGTTACTGCAATTGTCCATGACCGGGTCACGCAGAAAAGGAGTATCACTACTCTATTCTAATAGCAAATGATTTCATTAATTTACTGTACGCTTATAAAACGTGATGCCGTTAAGTAAGAAATGAACAACAGTGTCCAAACCATACCCCTATTATTTCCTTACGACTGTCAGTCCATAACACGGCGGGCCCATAGGTGGTGGATAAAGGGAAGAGTGTTCAAACAGCAAAAACAAAGAAAGGGAGAAGAGTAAGAAAGCTAGGGAAAAATCTTTCCCGGAGCAAAATAGGAAAAGTAAGAAATGTAGGAGAAAGGGGGGGAGGAGTTTGCTCTGGAAATAGGGAAGGGTGTAGCTATTGAAGTGCCTAGGGCGCCAGGGAGGGTAAAAACGGCCCTGACTGCAGTGTCACACATACACTCCGATATGTAAGGGAATGCGCATTTTCCCCAAACTTAGATAATTTGCATTTTGGACTTCACTCTACGTCTTTCATAATTCAACATTGTCCGCGAGGGAGAACATTTGCATAAAATAACTTCGAAAGAATAAAAATTATAGATAGAATCAAATGACACACTTATTGAATCAATAAAAAAAAATGTTCAATGATTTCGTAAAAAATATTTTCTTTTTATTTATTAATATCTGGAGAGTTTAAAAAAAACAATAAAAAAAAATTCAAGAATTATTTTGGTTAAAAGATTCATAAATAGATAGAAAAATAATAAAAACCATTTTAAGGCTTTTCAGTGCCTGTCAAATCTTTTTTATGACGATGTTTGATGTAGCCATTATTAATTCGTTTTTGGTTAAAAAAGTGAGTGCAAAGTCGTTAAGAATAAGAACCTTAATTACTTTCTTATTTTTATCGCAAGTAGATGAAATTGGTGTCAATGTTAATGACCCAAAGGAAACTTAATTATGATGTTGATGGATTAATTTATTAGCATATTTGATTATGTTCTAAATCGAAACTGTCTGCCTAAGTAATTCGATTTTTTCCGTGAATAAGGCAAATATTGTAAAACTCTACTAAAAAATTTCTGAATTATGCTTAGGGCTTTGAAATTATGACCCCCGTTGTTAAATGAATTTTTCAAGCATTGGGTGGTAAAAAACGTTCTACCAAACAGTTTTCAAAAGATTTTACACCAAATTAATCAGCGTTCTTTTTCCAATCTTTAAAATATAAAATTAAGTGAAAAATAATAGTATTTTTTTAAAAAAAATAATTATTCAGTATATACTGCGCCGGCTGGGTGGTGTAGTTGGCTGGTCACTGGCCTTGTACGCTTAAGGTTGCGGGTTCGACAACGGCCCAAATCGGTGGATTCTCATGATATAGAAAACTGACAGTGGCCATGTCACATGATTATGTGGCATGTAAAAAATCCCTTCAGTGCCTGTTTTGATTGGGTGCTCCCGTAAAAATTAAAATCCTAAGTACAGTTTCGCATCACCAGAGCTCAGGTGCTTCCCTCTTGGGAGGAAACTGAGCGTCAAAATTACCTGCGGTGATTGGTATCTGCCTATATGGTGCAGCACTAAAAAGAGATACCAGCTCCTGGGGAATGTACTAGGTCTGCAATGGTAAAACACCAAGAAAAAATAGTAATAAAGAATTAGAAGCAATATATATATATATATATATATATATATATATATATATATATATATATATACATACATATATATATATATATATATATATATATACATACATATATATATATATATATATATATATATATATATATATATATATATATAATATTTAAAAAAAACGAATTATTGCATCCAGTTTTGGATTTTTCAAGTCCTAAAGTCTTAAATTTAAAAGTTTAAGACAATCCTCAAAATATTGAAAGTCAAACATACGATTCGAAGTGATGGAGTATTAAAGTCCGCATAATAACATATGAATATGTAATTAACGATTCAATAATTATACATTAACAAAAAGCATAAAAATATTAAGGGCTATATTCGTAGAGTGATCTGGTGTATGGACTCCTAACGATTGTCTTCGAATGTTTATAGTATTAATTATAGGATTTAATAAAAATTTAGAACATAGGTTATCTAACCAATTTTCAATCTTATGAAAATATCTGATTTTAAGTTTAATGAACTAAATTGATTAAAAGTAAATGAATTAATCATTAACATCATAATTTAATTTCCTGCGAAAATTATTATGGATGTTCAGTTTTAATTTCTTACGACTATATAATATTAGAATTGTATTTCAGGAGATGACATGATTTTAAAAATGGATCAGAGTAAAACAAATTTGTTAACTTAAAAAATCAAATAATGATAAGTCATCAGCTTAACTTTAGAAAGAAATGAATATAAAGAGTGTTTTTTTCCAGGTATAGAAGTTTAAGGTGGCATTACTTTCCAAGATAGCGACCGATTTAACAGCTGTCAAGTGATTTATTCTCAGTTTGGTTTGGCAATTCATCAAAACGATCATCAAGCAAGGCGTAGATTCGTCGAATGGGCCCAAAACGAGATAGCCATTGTTCCCGATTTTCATAAGCGAATTTTGTTTAGCGATGAAGCGCACTTCTGGTTGAATGGCTACGTCAACAAACAAAACTGCCGCATTTGGAGTGAAGCTAATCCCCAAGTGTATGTCGAAACATCGTTACATCCAGAAAAACTGACTGTTTGGTGCGCTTTATGGGCTGGTGGAATCATTGGTCCGTACTTCTTCAAAAACGACGAAGGCCACAACGTTACAGTCAATGGTGATCGGTATAGAGCCATGATTACTAACTTTTTCATTCCTGAATTGAACAATCATGATGTTTAGGAGCTGTGGTTCCAACAAGACGGCGCAACATGTCACACAGCTCGTGCCACAATCGATTTATTGAAAGACACGTTTGGTGACCGCCTAATTTCACGTTTTGGACCTGTGAATTGGCCTCCAAGATCTTGTGATTTAACACCGCTAGACTATTTTTTGTGGGGCTATGTAAAGTCATTGGTCTATGCGGATAAGCCACAAACGCTTGACCATTTGGAAGACAACATTCGCCATGTTATTGCCGATATACGGCCACAAATGTTGGGAAAAGTCATCGAAAATTGGACGTCCAGATTGGACTACATCCGAGCCAGCCGTGGCAGTCGTATGCCAGAAATCATATTTAAAATGTAATGCCCCAAGATTATCTTTCGAATAAAAAAAAATTCATGTCAATCGAATAATACATCGTTGTTTTATTGCAATTTAAAGTTCTATACCTCTAAAAAACACACCTTTTATTTCTTTAGATAAAGATGGCAATTTTCTCAAAGGAATTCTTTCAGATAGCATACGTCAAGGAGGTCATTGTATTGCGCACTATTTAAATTAACAGGCAGCGATATTATTTCCGTTACTGCTAAGAGGACACTGTGCAATTCAGCGAACAAAATAGGTCAAAATTTGAAAGATCTAAGTTAAAACAAACCAAGTTATAATAAATTTTATAATTTATTTACATCCTTATGATAAATAACATCTTTAAACTATTTTATCACAGAAAGAAAAAAAATAACTATTTTGTCTGTGTCTTTAAAGTGCTCGTGACTTTTATTCTATTGGGGCAAAGAATTTTTCTAACTATCGCTGTTAATTCAATAAATTCTCAAAGTGATATTTACTTTTTTGAAAAAGTCGTGAAATTTTGAATTTATACATTTTTTTAAGGAATTTTCAGTAAAAATTCCTAAAAAGGCATATTTAATGAATATCAATAATGTTGTGAACTTTTGTTATAAACAGTTAAATGTACTTGTAAAGCAAATTTCACGTGTGTACATCGATTATTGTAAAAGTAGTAATTTTAAATCTCTTCTTGAGTTTTCAAATTTTTCCTTAAAAATTAAATGGTTAACTTTTTGTAATATGTTGAGCACAAAAATGTTTTACTTAATACAAATGTATACATTGCGGGCAATAAAAAAATGTGGAAATTATTAAATGAAAGATTTTGTTATAAATCGTACCATCTTCTTACACACACACACACGTACGTATATATATATATATATATATATATATATATATATATATATATATATATATATATATATATGTGTGTGTGTGTGTGTGTGTAATTTTATTTTAAAATGCATTCATCTTATTTTTGTAGACTTTTATATTAATATTTCTGAAACATAATAACAGAATTTAAGAAAATATTAAAAGGTTTCCTTTTAATTCTTCTTCCATTACACTAAACGATATCATAACAAGATATTAAATCGAAAAGAATTTCTAACAAAATTTTATTTTTTCTAAGTTAACCTTGTCTATTATTTTTGTTCAATTCCTTTTCACTGCATATTTTTAAAATTAATATGAAATAAAACACAAATAATAAAAAAAATAAATAAGGAAATTACAAAATTTTTCATACTGTATCAAAATAAATTACTTAAGACAAGTATTTAGAATTAAAAAAAATAATAACCCTTTATCTATATATATTTTCCCTAATTAATTTTTAACCAATGTATTAACCCTTTTGTTTGAAACCCCTAGAATATTCATGTATCTTGACAATATCTCCTTAATAATAATAAAACATAAACATAATTTATCGCAGAAAATTATAATAAATAATGCAATGTTCTAAAATAATATTTATACATGTATGAGAGTAATATTATAACAATCTATATCCAAAATAAAGATATGAATTCAGCAATAAAAAAATCAGAAATCTTAAGAAATATTAAAAAAAAAAAGAATGTTTAAGTAATAGCAAAAGTTTAGTTAGTTAAAAGTAAATAGTTTATTTAAATTAAAATATTCTCAAAGTAAAATGCACGATAAACTATTTAAGTTGGTTATTCAGAGTGAAAAGCTTTAGTTTACTTGAATGCAGTATAAATTGTAATTCTATGGTTTCTGTTTGTGACTTCTTCGCGAAGGCCGCGAAGAAGAAATGACATTTAAACAATTTCGTAACTTTAAAAAGGTAGCAGAAACCTCTAGTCTTAAGTAAACTTTAAGTGCATTTCAAACAATTTTATAAACTACATTCCTCAAATTCCTCGGTGCATTTTTATTTTTAGTCAGAGCAATATATTTTAATACGTATTGTATTATATAAATACCTTACATGTACATTTAACAAATAATTTTAAAATATATTGAGATTATTATTGTTGCAATTATGTATCTCTAGGCAATTGTAAAATTTTCCAACTTAAATTTATTAACGAAGTAACTAATTATGTTATATAAAATAAACAGATAAAAGAAAAATATGACAAAAGATATGCTGAAACTGGATCTATCAAGAAAAAAGCAACATATTCTTTAACTTTTAGTCTTTAGCTGCTTTGTGTAGTTAATTCATATTTTTAAAAATATTGCCTATCTTATTTACAATTTTAATCGTAAATCTATTAAAAATTATTCATGTATGTAAATAAAATTTGAGATATTTTATTATAATATAATTAATTTATATACTTATTTTTATTTATATAATTAATTTATATAATTATTTTTATTTATATAATTAATTTTAATAATTATAATATAATATATATTATAATAATTTTTTTAAACAGCTCTCAGTTAATACCACAAAACAAATCGATATAAACATTAAAATAATCACCATCAATTAATTATTGTATAAATAACTGGGTAAGCTAACGTGTCCTTGGCACATATATGTTTTTTTAACTAAAACTATACCACGATCAATAAATATCTAACTTCTACTGTGTATGAAGCACAATATATACAATTTTTCCTAAGATGATTTAACTAAAAAAAATAGAAAAGAAATACAAAACAAGCTACAAAGTATGTTCAAGAAAAATATTTTACTGATCCTTTTAAGGCTGTCTTGAACTTTCTCTCTTGTTAAGTGGAAATATATGTTTTAATTTCCTTCTGCAATTTTTTTCCCTCTAGAAATAAAATGTTCTCTTAATATTTTTATGTGCAATATTATTAATGCCTTCAAGCTGGTAACCTATGATTTTTATGTACATGATTAAATACCAGGCTTCTTCATTAACTAAAATTACGAGAGTTACGACATTAGCTTTTCCTAAAAAAATTCTTTAAAGAAAATGAAGATCTAATACAAAGTATCTGAAGGTATTTTCATAATATTCTTGAAAAAAGTGTTATAATACTCTTGTTAATGAGGCTATATTTTGTATATCTCAATAAATAATTTATTTTGTCACTTAATTATATTTTTATAATAATTTTTTATCCATATTTATCTTTAATTTTGAGACATTTATTTGTTACATAATATGAGGCAATTCTTCTCTGATATATATATAATAATTATTCCAGAACCACACGCTAAACTAAAGCAGTAAATCTATTAATTTTTTAAATGATATATAATTAAGTTGACTTATAAGTTAATACCCCTAAAACATACATTAATTTATACACTAAATAGAAATAGACCAACATTTTAGAAATGTCATTCTTTTTAAACAGTTATTTTTATGAATTTTCTTTTTGAAACGTAAAAGGGAGCAAAAATGGTAAAGTTTTAATACAATATTCCCAACTGAAAGGAGTAGACAAAAGAGATATTGGTATCTTTTCTAATAAGGCCAAGTTTTTAGAACAAATAAATTGAAATAAAGAGGTGACAGAGCTTCCCACAAAGCGTTGCCTTTGGGGGTACATAACAAAAATGTCAGTTAGACACGTTTTCATCGATTTTTCAAAACGCCTACTTTCAAACCTGACAATTAGCGAGAAGAAGTTTATCGACACTTTCCAAAAAGTCAAAGTCCCACAATTTATTTTGAAGACTCTCATTAGTGAAAAATCTGGGGATGCTTCGAGTTTTAACGGAAAAATCATATTTTCCACCTTAATACTATTGTTGTGGAATGAAATGATTCTTAGTTTCTCTCTAGCAGTGTAGGTATCCCAGTTCTCTAATTAGAATCAGGATATAATAGCAAATGTGCTTGGGGGAAAAGAAACCGACGAATCCAATGATTAGAGTAACAGATTTGTTGAAGGAAGAAGACGAACACAGGAGTACACGAAAACGAATCAACGTACATACACAAAGAAATGCACTCATGTCCATAAACTAAGGATAATTCAGAATCACACAGAAATTGAACTCTAAAATAAAAATTTCACCTGTAGAATTATCACACCCATCTTGAAGAAGAATATGCAAATTACAGGAAACTACCAGATGGCGCGGATAGTACGTCACAATGACGAGAGTGTAAGAGAGGGGTATATAAGGAATGGTGGCAAAGAAGTAAAATGGTTCACAAGCGCTTTAAAAGCCTTTCAGTGCAATAACCGCATAGTAATGGCACAAAGGAAGCTTTTGGATGATTTTTTACGTGGTAGAAATATTGGACGACTGGATTGTATCGTTGGGGAGACATACTCCGTAATAACTATCATACTAACCATGTTATACTGTTTTTTGTAAATAGGTTCTTTTTTAAAATTTGCTCCACGGAGTAAAAATCGCAATTTTTATTAATTATGTCAAACATATAGCATCTTTTTGCTCTTTACCTTTTGTTTAATAAATAGACTTTACAAATATCAAATTTGTTTTGCTTCTGTCTTTTTCTTTGCCTGAACTTCATTATCCGTAATTTATGGACATGAGTGTATTATAACAGATTATTTACGGTTGTGGAAAACATACTCGTCAAAAATAAACTTCGCAATGCTCCTAAGACGGCTCTCTAAAACAGTTCAACTAGCAGGAACTCAGACAAAACCTCTCTTATTTCAGTCAACGCACAAAACTAAACTTTGATATTGTTTGACTGACTCTTCTGAGCTGTTTACCTATCCCCTAATCTCGATCTACCCCGATCTCGATCAACCGGTGGACCGCCAAGACATTTTGGAGTGACCGCCTGAAGATTTTAACAGTTAGTAATTATATGCGGAAAATTCAAGATTGGCTGACAGTACACAGACTATGTATATAAGTTCTCTACTGACTATAACAACAAAAACTAACTTTAGATAAAAATGTTTCATTTTTAAATGTATTTTGATTTGTTTCGTAATAAAAGCATCATTTGATATAATTATATTTGTGGCTATTATTATTATGTTTGCATCTTGCGTTTTGCTTTAAACGTGGTTTCAAAAGTGTTATTACAAAAGGTAAGTACAAATTCCTTATTTAATATAATAATAAACTTTTCCTTACTTACGACATTGGCGCCCACAAGAATTTTTCAAGAAGAGGAAAGGGGAGGGGAAAGAAGTCGGGGGTCGAAGGTCTACTATTTTCGAATCATACCCCAATACGTAGCCAAATATATTTTTTTCATTTTGGCGATTGTAGGGAACAAAAAACAGCAAAAAGTAAATTACTGAATAAATATAATAAACATTAATTAATAAAAAAATACTAATAACAAATACTTAATTACATTTTACGTACTATGTACATAGGACTATTCCCCCTTGTGTGCACCACTAACACTGGGTAGACCGCAACACCTTGAAAAAAATCTAAAGTAGCCCGCACCCTGGAAAAGTCTGCCTACCCTTGCCTTAACGAGTAGCAGCTTTTTGATTGGACGAGCGATTGTTCACTCAAAGCACATAAGAGCCCACCATTCCTAAAATCATAAAAATTCCGGAGAATAATGTTTAAACTATTCCCTTAATTAGCCGGAATTCTGAATTAAGTATTGAAAAAAAAGTGCTTCACTATTCACTATCATTAGCTACATTAGCTACGCTTGTCCAGTTAGGGATACGCCTCAAAAAATTAATATTAATATCTTGAGGACTCTTCAGAATTCTTCTATCCGTATGATTGCAAAAGCCACCAGATATATGAAAAATGATGCCATCTGGAAAACAATTAAAATTAAAAGCTTTAAATCGCATATACAAAAGATGGAAAAAAATTTCTTTAATTCACTACCTCATACCAACAATGTTAATATGTTGAATCTTCACAATTATACTTCTCGATTCATATAATCCACCTTAATTTCTTTTTTTTCAGTGAAATTTTTTATAATTGTACATTCATTTTGCTATTTTTAATCTTTAATTTCTCGTATCTCTCACTACTGGACAAGCCCCACTCCCATTATCTTATATTTCCTTACTAGACATTTGAAAAGCCAATGAGGGTCATTTTCCTCACACGCCATGATCCAATCAGACAGCTTAGCACCCTCCCATGTACCAGAAAAACTCAAGAAAACTGGAATTTTCCCGAACGATTGGCACAACCAATCAGAAACGTTCTTCTCCCAGCATGAGAACTTTAACGGTGGTACAACATATATCTCCAGATATGGAATGGAGGGCCGCAAGCGGCCTATATGCCCAGTAATAACACTGTAGGCAAGCATCAGTTGGCCGGCCGACGGGCAAGGTGCTGGGTTCTCTCGGCTGCTGAGCTTGTTGACCTAGTCAATACCAAAACTCCAGAACAAGTCAACTGATCTAAAATTTCTGGTTAGAGGTTGTTTTCATCTGACACATAACCCCATACTTTTTTCCAACTGCACCTCTTTTGTTGAATAAATTTCTTACATCACAACAAATTAAAGCAACGCAAACAACACCAAAGGCTCCAGCAATTTTAATTTAATTCTCAGGGTGTAATTTTTAATGTAAATTATTAGTTTGCAATTAATTTTCAACATTAAATTCTTTTATTTTTATTATTTTAAACGTATCATGTTCTCAAATATTAAGATAGGAGATGACCTCTTCGGAGATCATGTGCCCCAAAGAGCATTGTACCGTTCCACCGACCTTCATGTGTGGCTTCAAGGAATTCTAGAAGGGTTGTCCCTAAAAACTTTGGTGACATCATGTTTTTCGTCAAATGTTTCACCAAGAGTGATAAAGTCACGAATCTGGTAACCCTGGTCACGTCATCCGGTGTTGCCATAATTTATTTTACAAGCTCATGCTGGGAAATGAACTTTGCCTTTATAACTCAATTTTCCTTATGGAGAGTGTTGTTACGGGGAAAGTAACATACGTGGCGTATTTTAATATAAATTTGATACGAAATTCTTGCAACAACAATTTTATGGTCTTATATGTTATATTTTTTTCATGTTTTGATTCGTTAACATGTCTTTCTATTCGAATTGAATTTGTAGGCCATAAAATTTGAAAAATCACTTCAACGAAATTGTGAAAAATCAAACAAAAAATACTTTAAATAAAAAGTTCAACAATTTCAATCGTTTAAGCAGATAACGATTTTTTCAGGCTGGTATTCGTTGTGTCATTGCTAAAAGCGAATGAAAGAATATTCTACATCAAGTTCAATCACACTAAAGCAGAAAAAAGCATTAAATGTCAAAGTACTGATTTTCTATTGGAAGTATTTACAGAAAAAAAGAGTATTATAGAACGAAGTCATAAGTATGACTTATCTAAGAATGAGAGCGTAATTCTCTTGGAAAGAATTTTTAGATGCGATGGCATTTACGGAGATCTTGAACCTTTCTTACTCAACTACTCTGAACTAAAGGCAGATAGAAAACGTTTTTTTTTTAAATTGACCGCGGAAAACATTTTACTGTCCATGCTGCAAGTTTTTTCAAAATTCCATTTTTTTTAAGAAATCCTCTTAAATTTTGGAGTGTTAATTATGAATTTTGTCTTGATTAAGTATAGACTGCATTTATTTTAAATTAATACATCCTCTCTAATGTTCTACTTTGAATATGTTTAATTTCTAGCATTTTCTTTTATAACTGGATAATTCCTGAATTATTTCTAAAGGTCTTGTGTCATTCCTGTGCCCCCCCTTCCCCACGAACAATTTTATAAAGTATATTTTAAGAGATGATGAACATTTTGAAAATATTTTTGAAATTGAAGAAATATATTAAGGGGATATTGTGAAGAAGGTTGTCTTTTCCGAGCAAATGTTGTTTCAAATGTTTACTTTCTGACAGCATTACTCTTTTTTACATTTCATTACACTTTTTCATCAATTAAAACAATGCTCAAAATACCTGTCCAATAATTTGAGTTTTAACGAGGCTTAAAATTATTTCTAAATAAAACTTTTCTTAAGATACGTTTCTGGTCAATACTTTTTTTATTTTTATTTTTCAAAAGAAAATTAGCTTAACACAATAATTAAAACTATTAATGAAATATCTTCTCAGTAAATGTAATAAAATTTATCGACAGTTAAACACAATTAAGGTATCCGACTACGTTCGGAACCGTGATTTTAAAAAGGCACATAAATGGATAATTTTCATGATAGTTAGTGTCACTTAGATTAGAATACATGTATAAAATTGTTTTAAGGTCATTTTGGCAAAAAAAGTATTTAAATACAATATTTCGGCAAAAAATTAACTTAGAATAATCTTTTTTCAAAATGTTCTCCTTTTGTGAAAAATGCTTCTATTATAATAATATTTTTCCTGTGTATAGCTCAGACCTCTGTGAAGAGGCTCAACTATGATTTTTAAAAGATTCACATTATTTTCAGAGTTACAACCCATTGAAATAATTATCGGCGGTTTTTTTTCTTAAAATTTCTCCCCTTTGTTGTCGTAAAAAATGGATAAACCCACTTTTAAGTTATATATTTCAAAAATTCTATTTTAACCTCTGTACAGAGGTCTAAGCTATATACAGGCGAAATATTATTATAATAGAAGTATTTTCCACAAAAGGAGAATATTTTGAAAATGGGTCATTCTATGCTCAGTTTTTGTCAAAATTTTGTACTTAAGTAATTTTTATTGTAATACTATTCTTAAAACAATTTTACATATATTTACTATTCTAAGTGACACTAAATATCATAAATATTATCCATTTATACGCTTTTGCAAAATCACGGTTCCGAACGTAGTCAGATACCTTCAACACATTTAAAGATTTATCAGGTTAAGCAGCATTAAATTGATCCTATGTGCTTAAATAGTGAAAAAATAAATTCTATCCAAATTAGTCTCATACTCCATTATACAGCACGAGTGAGAATTTATTAACGTCGCATTTTGAAACAACAATAGGTACATTAGCAACAGTCAAGCGATGAGGGTGAGACCTAGGCTGGGAGCCTACTCTCCCCTAACTTTCACACCATACCAACGGGAGGATATCTGAGCCACGACATGTTTAACGTGCATCCGCTCCTCTACACGGTAGGTCTTCAGTAGCACTCGAGCTTGAGCTCATGATGAAACAGAGAAAAGTCCTGGACCATGACCTCTAAACTACTGTGCCCTGCTCTGTACAGAAGCGTTCTTGTTGAAGTAACTTTGAATTCGAAACTTCAACTTTGAAATTCGAAATAGCTTTAAATTTGGAATTTTGACTATGAATTCGTAGTAACTTTAAATGTAGAATTTTAGTTTGTAATTCGAAGTAACTCTGAATTTGAAATCTTTGCCATTTTCTGACACGTTGGATTTTTTATAGCAATTTTTGGAATATTAATTGACTAAGAAGTCAAATAGATTCGATATGCATTAAATAACCAGACTTTTGATACCTGTTGCAAAAAAGCATTTTTTAATAAAAAAAATTCCTAATAATTTTTAAACTTTCATGGATTTACTATTATTCTAAATAAACGATTAATTTTCTCACTTAATTAAAAAATTTAGTTGTAATATTTTAAATTCGAAACTTGGTGTTTATTTTTTCCTTTGTCTTACGTTTCTTTAACCCCTTGAGGCCATATAACCACTAGTGGATAGTGGTTATGTATAGGGCAAAATCCCATTGTAACCTTATGTGGATACATGGCTTATTTAGATGTACAATCAGTGTAATCAGCACAGAAAACATTATAAGTTATATTTTCTTTTATTGGGATTGTATAAAATTACAAAAGTTAAGTTACAAAATATATGGGTTACAAAAGTTTGAAAAAAGTAAGAAAATTAAAATTATAAATATTTGTAAAATTACAAAATGTTCCTTGGAACAAAAGACTTTTCCACATGCGTTACATTTTTGTTCCATTTCTTTATCACAAATAGATAAATATGCATCAGAGTCACTGTCATGTTCATCGGATTCCGGCAAATGTTCGCATTCAGTATCACTTTCGTTGAGATCCAACGAAGATATCATATTGGCAAGAAAAAAGTAAAAATAAGCAACAAACAGCTATAAAAAGCTATAACAGCTTAAAAAGCGAAACGAAACACGAACGAACGTGCGCCTTAGTCAGTGTCAAAAGTAAAAAATGAAATGTGTGCATCTTGTACGTCAAGGTCAGTATTCCCAGAAATCTGGGATTTCTGGGGATACTAGAAAGCGCAGTCTGGTACGAAAGGGGTTAATAAATGTTCTACGAGGGTTGGGGCAAATGTCATGGCAACTATTTTTTTCTTGCACGTATGTGAATGGATCACAAATGTATATGTGTCGTGCGGAAGTTCTGCAGGCATAGTGTGTTTACAAAAGAACAGATGGCTCTGTGATAGCTGATAGTAGCGCATCGAGGGCTGTAAAATCAGTCAGTTGGTAAGTGTCATGTGATGGAAGTAACCCGTGTTGAGCAGCGTTCTTATATCAAAATAGCAGTTCTCCGAGGGAAACATGCGATGGTATATCACAGTAAATTAGTGGAAGCCCTTGGAATAATGCCTGACCATACCGTATAGTAGCACGGTGAATGTATTGTGTACTGTTTTGTCATTCTTTTGAACTGTGAGGACCATACTGCCCTGTCTACTACCATAATAAATTAGTGTGTTACGATATTTCAGTCTATTCATTGTCCCCACATGTAGTTAACACCTTGTCCTTTCGTCTGTATATGTCACATTTTCCAAAAGGCCTGGTATCTTCAAGAAAAAAAAACAGTTGCCATGACTTTTGCCCAAACCCTCATATTAAAAACTACAAGACTGTTTGTGATGTATCTCTTTGTTTTTAGCTTGATTGAATTAACAGAAGGACATCAAAACCGTTACCCTTTTTCAGCTAGCTACCTCACAATATCACTTTAGAACTTCAAAATTCAGTTAAATTGGAGTAAAATAGTCCTTTCAATTTTGGATGATGATCTTTGAGGAGATTAGAAATCAAGCCCAAGATCCTCTTTTAAGCAGCTTGCTATGATATAGCGGTCTTTTACATAACCTTAAAGAGTAAAATTTGAGTGTTTTATAACATTCAAGTATTGCACATCAGTGCAAATGAAGGACTTTTAATTTAAAGTATGTATGTCTGTTTCGCAAATTAAGCTAATTCATTAAAACAAAGTTTATCTGAGGCAATTAACAAGTGATTGAATCATGAAACAGTAAAAAGTCTCTCACAGTTTGACGTAAGATTTAAGACATGTTCATGACAGCTCTTAATAAGTAGGACGTATTTAAAAATTTGATTAGTCAGAGATTCAAAAGACAGCGAGGAAATCCTGATTTGCATCTGTGAATGCGTAATAACAAATTAGAATACTAATTAGTAAGAACTAAATATAAGAAAGCTGCATGTATTCTCTAAAATATTTCAAAATAATTGAAGCTCAATTAGGATTTTAAACTTTAAATATTGTGCTTACATTTTTGAGGTTTCTAAATATGAATAAATATTTCCACGCGAAATTATGCTCTGTTCTTGGAAATATTCATAGCAATTTACGCAAACACGCATTAAAAATTCTTAAATGAAGTCGTTTGGGAAAAGTGAGTTATTTATTAAAGTTAAATTAGTTTAACAAAGTATTACATACATAATTTCTTACTAACTAATAAATGAAATCGCTTCCCTTTCCTCTTTTCTCTCCCCCATAAAAAGTATTTCCGATTAACTTTAAAAAATAGGATCCACATATGGAAACGCTTATTTAGTATGAAAAGTTTCATCATAAATATCATATTCTGATTTCGGTACTTATCTAATATAGTACACTGCTGGACAATTGCTAAGGACGGATCACAAATTGCTATGTAACATAACATTAAGCGAGACATGAGGCCTAGTAGGATAAAATATAGTTGCCACACTGTTCAGACATTAGAATAAAGAATATTTATTGTTCTGGAAAGTACAAAAGCTGTGAAACATCTGAAAGAAAGAAAAATGTTCCTTTGATCTGCGTACGGAGAAATGGAACAATGCATCTAAAAGTCAGCAGGCACCTTAAAGAAAGGTATCAGTACGGGATATGTCCACCGTGGAGTGTGATGCAACATTCTACACGTCGTACCATACTTTGCACAACATTATCCAGCAGCTGTTGAGGCAATTTATCCCATTCCTCTGTGAGTGCACGGATGAGGGTGTTCTTGTTTGTCGGAGGATAGTTTCGACCAGCAACTTGCCTCCCCAAAGCATCCCACACATTTTCAATGGGGTTTAGATCTGGAGAACGCGCTGGCCATACGAGACGTTGAATACCCTCGCTGTCTAGACCATCCAGAACAGCGAGTGTTCGATGACATGTTGCGTTGTCGTCCATAAAAACAAATTTATCACCGACAGCACCACGGAAAAGACGAACATGAGGAAGTAGAACTTCATCAATGTATCGTTGGCCCGTCATAGTCCCATTCGCAACCACATGTAGGCACGTGCGGCCATTGATCATGATGCCGGCCCACACCATGATACTGCATGTCGGATATCGGTCCTTTTCCTGGATATTTTCTGGACGATAAGCAGTACCACTCTCGCGCCAGATCAGTTGGCGTCTACAATACGATGACAGACTGAACCTACTCTCATCTGAGAATAGTACGCATGCCCAGTCCTGTTCAGTCCAATTGTGATTCTCACGACACCATTGCACACGGGCAGTACGGTGCTGTCTGGTCAATGGGACATACACAACAGGTCTGCGTGCGTATAGTCCTCCTCCCCTCAAACGTCTGGCAACAGTTTTTCGGGAGATCTGCATTCCTGAGGCAGCAAGAAACTGATTTGCCACCTGCTGATAGTTCTTTATCTGCATTTTTTCATCTACTAAGCATTTTTAAGAGTTAATGGCACAAAATGAGAAAAAGTGAAATAAAATAAAACAATATTTTATACTTTAGCCATCTCCTTTTTCTCTCATTAAACCAATTCATATAAACTAATTCGTACTAGGTTTTAATCACAAATGAGCAAAAAGCATAACTTGTGTAAGATATAGAGGAAAAATAATAAGAATTCAAAAGTTTTTGTGTGTTTATTAACGTCACACATTATACGAGGGTTTTTAGTGACGGACTTAGTAATTTTGAACCTCGGTCAAATAACGAGAACGGCACTTGAACTTTCACCTCCCTTTTCAAACTACCACACTATGCCAACTGGAGGACATTGCGCCGTGACAAAAATAACCCACATTGGCCCCCTCTTATCTCCAAAATCTAAGGAAAGCTGAAGAAATAATTATATTCAGCTGCACCCCAGCTGCCCTTCAATCCATTCGAAAAGAGACTTAGTGCTTGTCCTGGACACGTATACAATGTTCAGCACAAAATTCTCTGGTAAAATATAAAAAGTGCATCAAGCAATGGGTACCAGCCTATGTTGGAATGGTCGAAAACGAGACCGCTGATTCGCTAGCTTAAGAAGAAAGAAAACTAAACAATGTAAACTACCTTTTGTAGTCCAACTGAACGATATAAATTCAGCGACAAAGTCTAGATTCAAAGAGAAAACTGTAAAATTTCAATACCAAATTTCTGAACTACCCATCACAAATAGCACTTTAGCGAATATCCTTACCAGTCTCAGAATACATCACTCGAGAGGGGTGAAAATCCACATAGATGAAACAAGAACGTACCTTGACACAGAACTGACCCTTGACCACCTGTTTTCCTTTCCTACCATTCTTCCGATCTTGTAGCGAATTAGAGACTATCCTCAGGATGGCCTGCATTCGGAAAACTGTTTGAACATTGCCGATGTGGTATATAGGACTAAAGATCCTACATGAAAATGATTTTCAATTTCCTTAAACACGACAACCAACTAACCATCAGTCTCCTCTACACGGTGGGTCTTCAGGGACATTTGGGCTTGAACTCATGACACGCCCCCACGACCTTGTAACCATGACCTATTGGCTATCGCATCCACTCGAAAATAGTTTGCAAGCTCTGCTTATGCTTCCATTATATCTGTATTTTGGTTATAATTGTTCTCTTCAATTTTTTAAGAGGAATTGTGTCGAGAATCTGTTAAAATATTTTTACAACATAAAATTAATTAAAAAATTTTTGGCAGAAATCCTTTGGAGAGAAATCCTTTCACATGCGGACACAAAGTTAACAGAAAGGGGAGCGTCGTAGGGAAAAGGTAGTGCCAGACTCATTAATACAATAATTGAGTCCGAAGTAAAAAGCTTTCTCCCTTTTCTATACACAAGTAACCACGTGTGAAGAGCGTAGCTTCTCCAATATCCTTTTAGTTGAGCCAGCTATTGGGGAGGAGTAAACAAGTGGCTTTCAAGAGCTTCACAGCATGGAGTGCCAGACTTCGCGTGAATGGACCCAGGTGATTTCTATTCAAAACTAGATCCCTACTGTCTGCTCCTTCTATTCTGGACTTCATGAGTTGGTTTCTGTGAAAGGGCCCTTAATCATGGGTAATCAGAAATTGTTTTCCAAAACTACTATAATACAAATTTTTTTAGTAAAATTTTTGTGACATTTTTTCGCCACACAACAGTAAAATCGTCTTAGTTATGTGAATAGACTGACACCGTACGTATGCACACGTGCAATCCTAAATATTGCGGGGTATTTTAATCTGACATCACCCCAACAGCATGTGGGCATGAGAACAACACCACTTCACCTATGAGCTGTAATCCCGACTGAAATTCCAGGTATAAGAGAGGCGACCACCTCACGCCAACAGTGAAAGGACAGTTCTTTTGAAACTCAGACAGTCCATTGTGTTTACCTCTTCCCTCACGAATATTCTAATCTGTAGTTATGAAATAATCAATTGTATGAATAACTCCCATTTAAATCTAAAAACTGTAATTTATAGCTGGGGACATAAATAAGTTAATTTATTTAATTTCTTAACTCTCACGTTACTATTAATTTTCACAAACGTCACAAAGTTAAATCATAATAAATTTTACTTCCGAATCCTTGTCGTCTACTTACAAATACTTGAAGTAAAAAAATTATATTTAAAAGTGACTGACTACGTTTGGAATTGTGATTTAAAAAAAGAATACAATGAGTAATCTTTTTGATAAGTGGTTTTAAAAATATTATTACAAAAAAAAATATTTACGCACATTTTTTTTGACAAAAAACAGGAAAAAATGGATATAAGTTCAAAACATTCTCCTTTTATGAAAAAGTTTTCTTTAAATATAATATTTTACCTTTATATAGCTGAGAGCCTAAACTAGGATTTTTAAAATACATAATTTAGAAATGAATTTATTCATATTTTAAAACATCAGAGTAAAGAAATTTTAACTGAAAACTCAGTTATTCTTTCAATTGATCGTAACTGAAAATAATGAAAATTTTTCAAAAATTACCTCAGTCTCTGTTCAGAAATCCAGCTATATATAACCAAGATATTAATATTATAGAATCATTTTTCAAGAAAGAACAATATAATGAAAATATTTATCATTTCTTACCGAAAATTATATTTAAATAGCTTTTTCTTGAAAAATGTTTTCCCATTATTTTTATATTACTACTTCAGTTTAGTAAAATGCATAAATGTTAAATTTTTTTCAACTATACGAAAAAATTCAAAACCCAAAAATTATTAAACTGTTAATTTTTAAAAATCTTTTTTTGATTATTGAGGCAACAAAATGTGAATTCAATTACTATTTCGTGGCTCCATTCGACTACTTTACAAAATTAACTCAATATCTCTTTACAAAGTAGCATCTTCAGGAAACATTTCCAAAAATGTTTAGTTATACAATATCCCTTTGCTCATTTCCTTAAATTAAATGTTATTTTGATTTCCGCACAACGTCGGGTCATAACACATTACCCTTATTTCCCCCTCTGAAGTAAATTGAATCATAGAGAACGTCAGAGTACTCTCAGATGACTCCAGATCGACGACACCCACGTCATCTTTGTTCAACAAATGGACTTTATATTTCGAACGATCAAAACATTTTATTTTTGTCTTTCGCGATAGAAAAACCCCTAGCTTAACCCTACATCTTAAATCTGACATTAATTGACGACCCACTCTCATTGGGGGCCCACGCAACCCCAATTTGTCCCTTAGAAAGCTTTCCTTGGACGAATGGGCAGCGATAATCGCCCCATTAGAAGCTTTCTGTTCCTGCGAGTGCGCGGGGCGTGCCCCAAGCGACCGCCTCTCTCTTTAAAAGCGTCGCCCCGGTCCACAACCACCCTCATTCAATCCTCAACCGCCTGTTGCGTCTCTCTCTCTTCTCTTCTCTCTTCCTCGAGTCCTACAGAAAAAAGAATGCTCCGATCTTACTTTCTCATCTTCCTTCTGGTCGCCTGGGTCTGTGGAGAGGCCGCTGCGGCCTACTTCAAGACGTGGGAAGATGGAGAGGAGGTAGGCAGACCCCCGCTTTTTATATTTATATAATTGTACTAGATATGCTCATAAATGGGGCATATTCCTTATATCCTTACTTAGAATGTGATATAATTTCCTTATAATTCTATCATGAAACTTTGAGAATTCTGCTTAATTGTGAAAAATAAAATAATTAATAAGCTCTCTGATTATCAAAATTACTACACTGCTCGATTTTGTAATTTACATGCATTTATTCTACTTGATATAAGGCATATAGCCACTGGCGTAGCTAGCTCTGAGGCAGCCCGGTATCAAACTTCTTTCGGAGCCATTTTTTAGATATGGGAGCTATGTTAATGGGGCTGTAGTAACAGATGATGGGGCCCCTGTAGCTTGGGAGACCCGTAACATTGATACGGCTGATACGGCGGTAGCTACGCACCTGCATATAGAATACTTCGATAATTATATACCATCTAATTCCAAAAATGCTTACCTTAAGATGCTTATCTTTGCTTGTAACTGAAAAGTATTATTGATTTCCTGATTTGATTTTCTCACTTAAAAATTTATTAGTGTTACAAAAAGAAAAGTAGAGTTACGATATTCGTCATTATAGCGCATGTTCTAGTTTGAACAGAGTATCGGTTTAAAATTACATAAGAATAAACTTATTACTTCTAGAGAAAATTATTTTTATATTATCACTTAAAAATATTACTTAACTTTTTACCAATAACAATTAGGAATCGATATTTTTTTTGTACATTGCACCAACATGATCTAATTCTTTATATATTTTAGGCACTCAGCGAGATTTCACTTTTAATTTAAATAATTGACAAGTTTTCTAAAGTATTTCTTTAAGAGTTTAATTTACTAAATAATTGTAATAAATAAGTATTTATTGCATATTAATTCAAGATAATTCTTATACATCGGATAACGGATACTTAAAGGTTCAAATGTAGCCGTATACACAAATAGTTTTACGGAATACAATAGGTTTCGAAGTAGAGTACGTAATAGAAAAAGATTCTTCAAATACAGGAAGGATTTAAAATGAAAATTTTAATAAAATTTTTATTTTGGGGGATTTTAAACTTTAACATATGGCGTAATGCCCCTCCCCAGAAAATGATCTAGAGTTCTCATTTGAAAAGAATTATAAATCTAAACGAAAAGAGATCCGATTTTAAGAAACAATAATAATTACTAAAGAAGTTTGAAATATTTATGTGAATATAAAATATTTTACCCTTCACCTTAATCATGATTCTAGAAAACGTAATTTTTAAAGGGCGTGGTTATCACTTTTCGAGTAGAAGGGAAACCAATTGAATAGTTTCAGAAAAACGTCCTTCAATTTTCTTTTACTTTCGGTGTAATCTAACCAAAATAAACCTTCTCTCATGTTAAACTAAAATTTTTAAGTAAATTTTACTTATAATTTACTTTTTTACTAATTTTTTTTCAGAATTATTCTAGAATTTATATGCTTATCAATGTAAAAGATATATATGATCAGCAACTTCTAAATCCTCTTTATTAAATAAAGTCATCATTTCAAAGATATTTTTACTTCATAAAAACCCTGTAAAAAAGACATATACATACCAGCGTAAGGGCGTGGATTTTTAAACACTTATCTAACCATTTTTGTAATTTTAGATTCGCATCCTATTTCAGCTAAAACTATCTTATTCAAGATAATGTGTTATATTTCTCAATATATTAAATTATAATTTTTATAATATCAAGAGAGATTTTTTTTTTAAATTTATGCTTTCTAAATTATAAGTGGCTATTTTTGGAAATTTACTAAATCACCTTTTAAAAAATAATTCACGTGTCTCATAATTTATGTAATTTGTTATACTTACTGAACAAAAATTAAAATTAATGGTAACAGTGGATTAACGTCGTCGAAAGCAGTCCTCACCTTTCTATGTGTAGTGTGCTGGCATCCATATTGAATGTTTTAGTGTACCTCATGTATTTTGTAGGATGTTACAAACAAGATTTCTAGATTATGTGTTTGATTCGATAGTTTGAATGTATGTATGGGAAATGCATCATTCTTAAGGTGATAATGTAACATATGAAGTGAGCTTCTCACACAAAAATTCTGTAGACTCTCATGTCATATGCCTAGATTAATAAAAATATATGAATTAAACAAATTTAGAGACCAATTAAAAAATTGATAATAAAGCTTACAATTTTAGCAATATTAATTAATTAATATTTTTGCATTTCAATATTAATGACGACAGATATATACAATGTTAGCACAAATTAATCATAGAATTTTAAAAACTTATATTTTCGAAAATATTACACATGATAATAAATGATACATATAATTAAAGAAAATTATGTCAAGTATTTATTTCATCCAAGGTTTTTAGTTTTTGAACGAGTTTCTGAAAACTCTACTAGAATTTTAAGAACGCATTTGTGTAGCATTATTAGCTGTATATATATAGTGCTTTATTATACAAAATATTTGCAACGAACTTGAATATATATATTAGATGTATGTCGTGTAACAAAAGTCTCACATCGAACATTTGTTATGAAAAAAAAGTGGTTTATTTTCCTTAATTTAGTGTAACACTTAGTAATATGGGTTGAAAAAATTCAAAAATAGAAATATTTAAAATCAAGTCATTCATTTGTGCGAACCCGGTATTATTTTCAATAAGTATGGTACCTTAGTGCGTATTTATTTTTGGTCCACGGCTGTTTAATTTTCACAGTATCATTAATCATTGTCTTTAAAATTATTACTAAACAACTTATAGTATTCAAACTTTTTTCTAATTGTTAATTTAAAAATACCTAATCGTGCCATAAGCTCTGATACAACTATACAGGAGTTAAAACAAAAAACTTTGTAATCAAATTTAAAACTAAATCTCTTTAAAGTATCCCTTTGGTCAATAATATATCGAGACACGCACAACCTCTATGAAAATTTCCACTGCTGCTGTCTAGAGAGAAAGTTTACGACTGTTCAAATAGAAATGCCTTTTTTTGTACATTTTTGCCTCCAATACGGACCACGATTTTTACACGAGTGGATTTAAGGTCATACTGCTGGAAGTTCAATCTTTTTGTTCTATGAAGTCCGGCACGTTCACTTTTAACCACCACTTCGCTTTATGAGCAGGATCAGAGTCCTGTTGAAAAGTCAACTCTTTTTCATTGGTCCGGCTTATGTTCATGGACTTGATTATAACTATTGATTCCAAGTTAAAGTCTTGATAAACTTTTGCCATAGTTTTCACTCCTTTTTGGCAAAAGGAAATCTCTGAGATGCCTTCACAGATGATAACCCATCAAGACATTAAGGAAGCCGCATTCTTTCTGTACGCATGTTTTCTCCTCTTTAATTTTGTCAGAACCCGGAGGTTGCAGGCGTAGTTTGAGTCATTGAAAAAGCAGACACGGTTATAAAAATAATTAATTTTTATTCATGATTGATGAACTTATGATTATATAATTCAAGTTTAACAATCGTGAGAGCAATCCTAATTAGTTTCCTAATTTAAGTTTTCAAGATTATCAAATGCAAACTTATTTCTTGATCCACTTATTCTTGATCCACTTCTTATTTCTTGATCCACTTATCACACTCTAACTTGTCAGCTCTTTCTTAAAGTGCTTAAGTCCTATTTAAATCAGTTATCAATTATTTCCACTTCTCCGATCGGCAGTTCTAGCTTGAAAGATAACTGAAGGACGAACGCCACACTACCAATGATTGAGCTACTAACGACTCATGATTAATGATAAATGATTAACTTTAACACACCCCTTTCCTGGGTTTAAATAGCATTTACAATAGCACAAAATCAAGTCCTCTCTATACGGTAGGTGGTTTTAAACTCAAACCACAATTAAAGAATAATTTACCCAAGATGATTAATTGAGGTCCCTGGATAGAGCCTGTCACAGCTTCTTGGGCATTCTTTGTGTATGCATGGTCACTTTGATGGTTGAAAGATTTTTTAACATCAATCATTTTCTCGTCGATAAACAAACAAAAAACGTCTATGGCCATTATGAACGTATCGCTCCAACAGTTCTTTGGTTTTAAGGCACCTATGGCGATGTAATTAATTTTTAAGGAAATGGCCAGTTATTCTTTCACAAACTCATATTATAAGAACTTCATTTGCTATGTGACACATTGCTCTCTTTGACACCTTCATCTTTTTATCAAAAAGATCTTCTCGGATAAGGATTTCACCCAATTTTTTTCCTGACTGCTTTGACGAGACCTATTGTTCTCACCAAGCGTGGACGACCACTTCCAGTATGGTCTACAATGCTGTTGATCTCAGAAAATTTTTTAATTGTTCCATAAATGAAGTCATTTGATGTCTAAATGCATCAAAGCCTCATAAATTTTCTACGGGATCTTTTTTTGATGCAGATGAATATGTATGTTACAGCTCTGACTAATTTAGAACAACATGCGTGAAAGATTATAACTTCTTTAAAAGAAATTGTAGAGGATCTCCAACGATAAACTTTAAAATCCTCAACACAGACATTTTTTCATACTTTCGCAGCAGAACTTAAAGCATGACTAAGCACAATATATACTAAGTGTAAAAAAAGATAAAAACATACGTTTTTGGTTCTTTTCATTGCAGCAATATTTCATTGATAAAGTAACATCGAGTGAAATCTTTTAAATAATTAAGAGACTATTTTCAGGAAATATTTATCCTGCATTATCTTATAATCAGACTAAAAGGGAGAAAAAAAATTGGTGGGCAGTAAGAGAAACATTTTTTTTGTTGTTAATCGTAATCAAAAATCTGCTTGCACATAAATAGGAAGCATAAAATGTTCTTTAGCATATATATAATTTCATGAAAGGTTTATTTAGTATTCCACTGAAAGTAAAATTCGATCATTACATTTGGTGATGATTGGTAGGAATCTCAGAAATGACATATGGCCGTGGTAACCTAGTGGTCAAGGTTAACAAACTCGTGGCAGGATGTCATGAGTTTTAGCCTAATGCATCTGAAGACCCGCCGTGTAGGGTGCGATGTATTTTAATCTGTCAAGAGCTCAAACGTCCACCCGTTGGTGTGGTGTGGTAGTTAGGAGAGGGGGATGCCAGATCCCGTGTCGTCCTCGTCACGTGACCCTGATTCGAAATTATAAGGGCCGTCACCAAAATCCCCCTACCAGCTGAACGGGGTGTGATGTTTCACTCAGAAATGACATCATAGAAAATATAGAATCTTCAATATTTTTATTGTTGCCAAAAGTCTTTAACCACATTCTCTTCTATCTCTTTAGTTTTTAGAGAACACAATACGTTTATTTATAGAATCAAGTATTTAAAAAAGTCAAGTATAAAAAATTTTAAATGATTAATTATAAATGAACAGTAAAATTATGCATTAAAGTTTGAATTCATTCACCTCGATACCTTTAAAGAGATAAAGATAGATCTATTCTCAAAGATTTTTCACCACGTTTTTAAGATCTATACTCCCCTAAATGCATTAATTTTTCTAAATTTTAAATTATTCATTACTGTAACCATTTTGCATATCTACTTATGAATTTTATTCACTATTTATTTTTTGCTTATACTTTCAATAGGAAAGTAATATTCCTGGACAAAAGACACTTGAAAATATAGTTTTCAAATAAGTTTATTACCTAAAATGAACAGAAATTTTTTTTATTCAATCAGTCAATATATATATAGTGTTTTTTCCAGGTATAGAAGTTTAAGTTGGCATTACTTTCCAAGATGGCGACCGATTTAACAGCTGTCTAGTGATTTATTCTCAGTTTGGTTTGACAATTCATCAAAACGATCATCAAGCAAGGCGTAGATTCGTCGAATGGGCCCAAAACGAGATTGCCATTGTTTCCGATTTTCATAAGCGAATTTTGTTTAGCGGTGAAGCGCACTTCTGGTTGAATGGCTACGTCAACAAACAAAACTGCCGCATTTGGAGTGAAGCTAATCCACAAGTATATATCGAAACACCGTTACATCCAGAAAAACTGACTGTTTGGTGCGCTTTATGGGCTGGTGGAATCCTTCTTCAAAAACGATGAAGGCCACAACGTTACAGTCAATGGTGATCGGTATAGAGCCATGATTACTAACTTTTTCATTCCTGAATTGAACAATCATGATGTCCAGGAGCTGTGGTTCCAACAAGACGGCGCAACATGTCACACAGCTCGTGCCACAATCGATTTATTGAAAGACACGTTTGGTGACCGCCTAATTTCACGTTTTGAACCTGTGAATTGGCCTCCAAGATCTTGTGATTTAACACCGCTAGACTATTTTCTGTGGGCTATGTAAAGTAATTGGTTTATGCGGATAAGCCACAAATGTTTGACCATTTGGAAGACAACATTCTCCGTGTTATTGCCGATACACGGCCACAAATGTTGGAAAAAGTCATCGAAAATTGGACGTCCAGATTGGACTACATCCGAGCTAGCCGTGGCAATCCTATGCCAGATATCATATTTAAAATGTAATGCCACAAGATTATCTTTCGAATAAAAAAAATTCATGTCAATCGAATAATACAACGTTGTTTTATTGCAATTTAAAGTTCTATACCTCTAAAAACACCCCTTTATATATATATATAAACATTTATTTATATATATATATATATATACATTTATATATATATATATATATATATATATATATATATATATATATATATATATATAAATCCATCGAAAACTAGTATCGCTCAATAAATAAAGAAACTGTTAATAATGCTATTTATCGAGGTTATATAACGAATTTCTCAGCAAAGAAGTTTAATGGGCTTCCCGTCATTGTAGGGCTTCTAAACTGCTGACTTATCAGCCTTTGACTAATACGTTTTGCTGATTTCTCTTCTTTTGAAATCGAATTATTTTGTAAAGTTCACGGTCCACTAACTGTTTTTCATTCGTGAATGTTATATCTATCCCCTTTCTTTATGGGGCTTCTAAAAATCTCTCTTAAATCTGAAAACCGCATTCGCACGAATGGAATAAATGGATCATAAGAATAAACGAAGAAAAACACCTACGCTTAGAAATTGAAGATATTGAAGAATTCAGTACATTTAAGAATTCTGTCTACAGACATTTCGAATTGTTGAATGTTATGTTAATCCTACGGGATTCCAACTTGCTTTTATAAGACTATTGTATTTATTCGAATAAAGTGAAATGAATTCAAAGGAGAAAAATGTTAAACAAAGATTTTAGCTTACTTTTTTTTCTCGATTTCCAAAAGTATTTTTAAGAAAATTTTATATATTTTACAGATTATAAGTTTCCGATTTATGTCTATTTTTGTAAAGATGATTAATGGTTTAATATTTTAAAAATGTTCAAAGGTATTAAGATTGGAGAAAAAAAGGAACTACGGCAGAAATATCAAATATTTTTCATCATTTTGAATTAACTTTATTGCCTGCAATGAATTCCATACGAGTAACATTTTGTTCATGATTTGAAATGGCTAGGAAACTACATAGTTTATTTTCCCTATCGCCCTTTTCAACTCTTAAAAGTAGTGATTATGTTATTATGTTTTAAAATTATATATCCTTTTTTAAAAAAAAATCGCATTTATTTTATTATAGTAATATACATCCAAAAGTAATAAAAAAATTAAGTAATCATTCTGTTGTTCCTTTTTTAGAACATTTTATCACTTATTTATTTTTAATGATTTAAATTATCTTCTAGAAGATAACTGAAAACATTTAAAATAGAGGTCATGTAAATAAAGCTGTAAAATAGCAGCAGAAGTATTTCAGTCATAAAATATTAGGGGTACTGGAAAGTATTGCGATTTCTTTGCGTATGTCGAAATTCGTTAGTCATTTATCAGCTCATTGTGCTCTTCAAATTCGTGTCAAAGACATTTTATGGTTTACTCTTAAATAATTAAATCTTAAACTTTTCCTGTGATGAAATGGCAAGCCGAATACCAGTACTGGCATAGTTTGTGGACTGTGAAGTCAATGCGAAGGGACGATGCCAAACTGACTCGCCTACGTATTGATCATATTCGTTTTACACACAGACATTTGCTGTTGGAGGGGAGAGGCGAGATGCTCCTGAATATCCGTCATGCAAGTTTTTGTACTCTGTTCGTCACATTTTAGCAGATTGTCCAGTTTTTAATCATCATTGCAGCACCTTTTTTCATTCATCTAATTTAACCTTATCTGACTTGGTGGGGATCCCCCCCACCAAAATATATTTTCCTTTATTTTTAAAATGGGCTTTTCATATTTAATTTCAGTTTTTGAAACGTAATTATTAAAGTGGTCTAATCTGAACTGTTATACATATATGTGTATTTGCATTAATGCTTACTGTTTTAGTACTTTAACAAATGTGTGGTGCAGTATTGTCAAAATTGGCTCTTGCGCTATATATAAACACCGCAACCAATCACTCCCTTATTTTTTTGGCATTGTGTGCACCTTGAGTTTCCTAACGGTAGAGAAGCAATGGTTGCTACCAAACACCTTTGCGATGCAAGCCTTACCTACCAGATACTTTAGGACCTGTCAAAAAACTCTTAACCAACCTTTGTTGACCATTTAAAAACCTTTGCAGCAGATTGGTAAAGTAAGCAGATCAGATGTTTGGGTTCCATATAATTTGTCCAAAGAAAACAAAGCTAACCGATCTGCCTCATGTAGTTTATTATTTTAGTGGCACATTACAGAAGCGTTTTTTGATTGCTTGATCACTGGAGATGAAGAATAGGTTTTCTGTGGTAATCCAAAACCCTTAAGGCAGACGATCTTTCCCCAAAGAGCTTTTGTTTGCTTGGGGTCATTCATTTTTTGAAGTGCTGACACCTGGACAAACTGGAAATCCAGATCCTGACTGTAAACAATTCGATCGAGTAAATCAATCTTTAAATGAAAACTACCCAGATATTATCAACAGAAAAGGTTTTATTCTGTAACAGGATACTGAGAGACCACGCTCCGCTAGACGAATTCTAGAAAAAATTAATGAATTAGGATGGAAGTTAGTGCCTCATCCGCCATATTCACTCGATATTGATAGCAGCTCGAATAGATTTTTATCGATCTGGCGCTGAAAATTAGCACACTAAATGTCAAAAAATTGTTGATAACGAGGGGAATTACATAATGGATTAAAAAAAACTTGGTAAAAATTCATCTGTTTGAATTTAACGTAGAAAAGCGACATTACTTTCTTGTCCCCCTAATAGAAAATAGGCTCATAAAAAGTTCATTTTTTTACTCTCTGCACAGTTGCTCTAATTTTTGTAAAATAGTTCAGTAGAAAACTGTTTGTAGTTATCATTACACGTACATTATCAAGATAATCAATGCATGAGAGGTTCAAAATATAAACACGAACAATATACATGATCATTTTATACCGTAATTCGTTTCTATATAAACGAAACCACTTCATTCAGAAATCGAAATACAAGGAATTTGATATTTTTCTCGAATTAATTGAATAAATATTAGAAATATTGTTAATTATTTTTTATATGATTTTTGAATTCTGATCACAAAAATATTTCGAACTCATGAATTAAATGTTCATTTTACGCACAATTTCATTTTTCTTCCTCAAATATATACTAGAGTATCGACTTGAATATGAACAAAAAATATCAAAGATATAAAAGACAACGACATATATCGTTGGGATTATACTTTCTCCTCCTTGAAAAAGAGTATTATTCTAGAAAGGATTCTTTATATATATATATATATCAATGTTATATATACGGAAAATTAAATGGTTGATTTTCTAGTGAAAAAAGGAATAGATTTACTTCAGTAAAAAGAATAATTACAAATACTTCAAATAAAAGCTACCGAAATAAGTTTTTTTAAAACAAATTAAAGGTAAAACTTGGAAAGAAACTCTTGAAAAGATACCACATAAAAGACTGCGAGCAGTTTCTGCCTTTAGGTATGACTGCCTTCCTGGTTATTTGAATAAATTCGTAATGCTTTCTTCCCAAAACTTTATACTTTGCAAAAGTGATCAAGTATTGGGCGCTTAAAATCCTGAAGCATGTCCAGCAGTCTCTTTAAGGCTGATATTGGATTTCTAGAGAAAGTTACAGGCCCTACTGTCTGACAGGCTTAATTTTTTTTTCGTAGTTCCCGTTCTATTCCTATGGGTTTATATTTCTTCTGGGATGCTAGTGTGGAGTGATTTCACTCTGACGAATGGTGTCATGTCAAGGGTAAAAGTAAAATAAAAAAAGACACTTTTATCCTCCAATTTTTGAAAGAATTTTTATGTTTAATTTAATAATCCGTCTGTGAGATTTCAGATTTTTAAAAACTATTTTCAAGTATCAGATGAAAAACATTTTTTATTTACAATGGGGCTTAGGATAGGTATTTATCATTGCCGACCTAGTACATTCCCCAGAAGTAGATATCATTTTTAATGCAGCACCATATAGGTGGAATACCATTCGCCGCAATGTAAATTTAACGCCTAGTTTCCTTCCCCAAGGAAGGCACCTGAGCTCTGACGTTGCAAAGGAGGACTAGAAATTTAATTTTTCCCGAGAGCACCCAAACCAAATTGGCACTCTAGGGATCTATAACATGCTGCAAAATCATATGACATGGACGCTCTGGTGATTTTCTCCATGAAAATCCACCTGCTTGGGTCGGGGGCAAACCGGCAATCTTGGGCTTATGCTAGCGACAAACCAACTACGCCACCCACCTGAAAAGAATTATATAATTACAAAATAAATTTCATTATATATATATTTTTTTTGCTTTTTCGGATTCATTTTATAATACTGAAATTAATACATTAGCTTAGGCTCTTGGAGGAAAGTTGGATTACTGTTACTTTCACAAATTCAAAATAGGAAATAGAAGAGCGTTTGAAATATTGATCCGAGACTGTATGTGTGCTTACAATTTTGATGCTTTGTCGACGAGTTATATTTATGATACATAACCCACAATTCAACCAATCCGATTTATAGATTAAATGTTTAATTCGCAAACTGATTAATTATTTGAAATACCCTACTCTAACATAGATCAAGAAATGCTTGGCTAACAATTTTCAAATATAACCACGGGTTCGAGTTTTTAACTCCGAAAAGAATCCGTCCTATATGGAATGGTGGAAATGAAACTGGTCTCAAGATTTTTGAGATTTGGAAACTAGAAGCGTTTAATTTCCGCTTGTTGTGTGGCTCAAAATTTCAGTTCTAATATTAGCTTCATATATGTAATTCTTTGATGACGTTAAATGAAACCTAAGCAAAAATTCATAGCAGGAGTTTTAACCTATCGTTCATGCATTTCACTCGCAAACAAAAACAGTTTTTCCACTATAACACTCCACCAGGTGTAGACCTTATAAATTATGAAATTAAGGATGCAATAAATATATCTTAGCCAGAGAGGGCTGTAGTCTCTTAACAACCTCCTCTCCTGCCATTACCTACTCAGAGCACCAGTCCAAAGTTAATAGGCAACTATCTAAGGAGTGGAAGATTCCTCCCTCCCACCACTGGTATGCGGCCAGGGAACCGGGCTCTTTTCTGGATCTCAACTGCGACAGAGCATCTAAAACGGCCATTTCCAGATTGGCTAGTGGACACACGAAAAGTCTCTCCTTCTTTGAGGGCAGGAAGACTTTTAAGTTCTGCTCCAAGTGCAAGGTTCAGCAGGCCTCTGCCGAACATATCCTGGACTGTCTGGGTCTTTCCAGAGAAGACTTGTACGATTCTCCCCTTCTTGTTATTGATTTTTTGAGGGTCAACAATTTAATGGATCTTGTCTGACTTCGTCAGACAATTAGAGGATAAGAAACAACAACAACAATAAATATATACTTTCACCCTTTAGTAAGGAAGATGGAACTACGTGCATATTTAGTCTAAATTTTTATAAGTTTTACAAATAGAAAATTTAAATACATGACTTCTTGAAAAAAGTTCTTAAATTTCTGAAGTATTTCTTAAAAATATAGCTGTGCACAGGCTTCATTATTAGCTAAAATTTATCTAAATCAAAATTTAATTATCTCCCTTTATACAACCTCTAACAATAAAGTTCGGTGAATTAAGTCAGAAGGGCCGATCGGTAACACTGGGGAAACAAAGCGCTTCACATGTGTACTGGTAGGTGTTGGCCATCTGTCTCACCGTTGTTCAGTTGAGACTCATTTCTCTTCAGTGTAAGACAAGTTTTACAAAGTGCTTGTTTAGTACGTTGGTTCATAACTGAGACCATGAAAATACGAACAAAATATCAATTAAAATTTTGTTTTAAGCTTGGAAAGACACAAAAAAACTTATGCGATGCTGGTACATGTTTATGAAGATCAAGCACTGTCCATGAAGTGTGTGTACGAATGGTTCGACCGTTTTCGAAAAGCAGGGTTAGTGCTTCTGGCAACCCCCATAGCGAAAGACTGGCGACCTCCTTTAAGTGACGAAAAAATTAAGAAAATGAGGAAATTAATTCCTAAAAATCGTCAATTAGCTGTGCACATGATAGCTAATTAACTGCAGATTGACGTAGAATCCGTGCGACAAACCGTTACCCAGAATTTAGCGATTAGAAAAACGCGTTATCATTGACGATATTCCTAACATCCAACGAAGCGTGAGGAGGCTTTTGAACATCCCAAAAGAAGCCTTCTTGCAAAGTCTCCAGGACATGTATAGCAGATCTCAGCCATGCATAGTTATTGGAGGTGACTATTTCGAAGGACAGTAAGGTAACTTTCGTTAATATTTCATCTACGTTAATGTTACAGGACTATTCACCGAACTTTATTGTCGGTTGAGTGAGTGAATATTAACGTCTCACTGTTCAGCTACACGAGGGCTTTTGGCGACGGACCACGTAATTTTGAACCATGGTCAAGTGAAATGAACGACTCCTGAGTTGGCACTCTTTTCTCGTAACTACCACACCACACCAATGGGAGGACGTTTCAGCTCTAGACAGATTTAACGGGCATCGCTGCTCTACACGGCGGGTCTTTAGTGGTACTGGGCTCGAACTCATGACATGTCTGCCATGATCCAATACCTTGACCAATGGGCTACCGCAGACCTCAACTTTATTGTCGGAGGTTGTATGAATGTTTCATAAGTACCTCCTTTATTGAATGCGTCAAACATTACCTCACCAACTTCAATAGAACCCATTATCGACCGTATAATGCAAAATCATTAAAATAGAAACAGGAATGAGTGTGTGACTGAAGTATATATGAATTTAATCATTTTGTGAGAATTTATAGGGATTGCTTTCGATTAAAAATTATAAAATTCTTGTAGATATTCGAGAAATCCTTATGCAATTTATACATAATGATCAAAGTACACCGCTGGCTATTGAAGTTGAAACATCTGGAAGGAATGGTCTGACGGAAATCAAAATCACATGAAAGCAAGAAAAAATTCATATATGCTAAGGATTAGTACTTCAGATCATTAAAAAGATACAAGAGAAAGAAACGACATCTGAAGCACCATATAAAACATAAGTTGTGTAGTGGATTTCTCATTCGGGAAACGCTTTATAAGGTCGAAGTTTGCTCTGAATATCGTGTTATGCCTCAAATAACCCCTTAACTGTTGAGAGAAAGCTGCGAAATTCACCCCTCAGTTCCACCATTTTCCCCACAATCGCGCGTTATTATGCGATTTATTGGGGGAAAAGAAGATACCTGATTTTCAACCTAAAAACTAATTACTTCAACTTTACAAAAGGAAGAAAAGAAAAAAATAAAATAAGAAAATGAAAATACAAAATTTCATGTCTAGAATTACATTATAATAATAAAAATAATAATAACTTATCTATAACATGTGATATATTCTGAAACGGGGCTGAACACATAAACACCATCACATCCGATGCATTGCTAGCGAGATTCAAGGAGAATGTTTTTCCTTGTACAAACATATTGTCACATACAGTAAGCGAAAACGAGAGCAAATGAAGGATAGTAAAAGCAAACGAAAAAACAAGAAATACAGATTAGGTATGAATTTCATTGTTCTTAGAATATATATATATATATATATATATATATATATATATATATATATATATATATATATATTCCCTTTCAATTTCCTTCTCACCTCTTCTCCGAAATAAGTTAACTCTTTGAAAACGTTGTCAATGTAGTTTTATTGTATTCCAAAGCCGTAGGACTAGTTTTAAGCAGAGCTGTACAATACAAAAGTTGTCCTTCGGAAGGACGAATATACACATCCGGGGCACTAAACGCACAAGCTAAGCAGGACGTGTATACACGCCCAAAATAAGAAAAAGGATAAGAAAAAGAAATGCTTACCAGCGAGGGTCAGAATTCGATAGAGGCAGGACTATCGAGAGTGTGAATTATCGCTCCGTGATATCGCTCGTAGCACTGGTCGATGTCCAACCACTATCGTGCTAATATGGAATCAATAGGTTGCTGAGGGTCATACAGAAAGGCACATGCAGGATTCTCTCCCTCTACCATAACTAAGGCTTGAGATGACAGACCCGCACAGCCACATCACGGACCATTAATCAGGAAACATGTGTGATTGCAGCACGCCCAACATCAGCTCTAACAGTGTGAGGACGTTTGCAACAACGTGGACTGTCAACACGGCGGTGAGTAGAGTGGAATGTGGCAGGAATATGGCTATAATATTGATTCATAGGGTTCCCACATGGAACACTTGTAAAACATGTAAATAAAACTTAAATTTTTTCCGCATTTTTTGATGTGCTGTTTTTTCTGTATCAGTTTTAGCTTTTTTTTATTAGACCGCTCCAAAACATTGGAGGTAATCGTGAATAACCCTGTACAAGACGCTATACGTATAATGTTACAAGGTCTAAAGGTAATAAAGGCGGTCATATTTTATGATGACACATTCGTAAACATGACATCACAAAAGGACAGTAAAGGAAAAAAAGTATTTCTTTGTCGTTAAAAATAGCAAAGTTTTGTTAGATTTTGCATTGTTGAGGGAGATTTGTGAACCGCATAACAATGTCTTGAAGCAGTACAATCATCCGCAGTTAAACAAAGAAAACTCAGTATTATTACTACGTTACCTTAAAATTCTTCTGTTGTTTCATATGTTGATTTGAATGCTATACTGAGTGATTTGAATAATCGTTTCTTCTACGCAATTTGGGATATTTAATTATTATTTTACATTGTTATTTTGACCGATTTTACGGAATCATCTTGATTATGATCTTCGAGATGTTTCTTCGCCTTTTTCAGTGTGTTTTCACATTGGTTTTCCGGAATGATTTACCCATCTTTTTTGAGATCATAATTTTAGATTTGGTGTTGGAACTTGTCAAACTTTACTCCACTTCTCAGTACTCTGATGGAAACGTACCTGAGACTACTCCTGCTGATATAACTGTGACTACTATAAATGAATACATTCCAATTGTTCACTCTGTTACAGTCTGGAAGATGTGTGAGGCCCTTGACCTGAAGATCAACTTTGTTCCGCTGCCAGGAGAAACAGCCTTGCCTCTAACCCCACACAGATGTATAGATCAAACGACTGCTGTCCCTGTCATAGGATCATTCTCTGTGTGGAAAATGTGCCAAGCTTTGGATTTTTCTACTATTTATGACCTCAATATCAATCGAACAACTATTTTTCGAAGGAGAAACAGACCAACTCCTGTAGTACACTCAATTACCGTTTTTCAACTGTACATGGCATTGAACTTGAAGGCTAAACTGGCTCCTTAGTAAAATTTAACTTTACAATACAGCAATATCCTACAATATGCCTTTATATTATGACTTAAATTTTCTTCAACCTTTCAAATTTTACCAACAGTTCATCCTTTAATAGTACAGTTTCCTTCTCAACTTTTAGACAAATTTCAATAATTATCGACAAGAAAACATGCAATATTTGTCTACTTATTTTGCTGCCTCTGGAAAACTTACAACGGGATTTAATGGAATGAATTGACACACATGTATTCATGAGACTACATCGAGAAAAAACTTTCTTCCCGATTAGCGGGGTCAATTTTAAACGTATGTACTATTTAGTGATACAACGAGGAAAAACTTTCTTCCCGATTAGTGAAGTAAATTCTACATATATCTGTTACCGGCAAAGTATGAAATGCCGGCATTCTGTAGAATGCCTAGGCATTGTATAGAATCCCGGACGTTTTTAGGCAAAGTATGAAATAAGAGAATTATTTTATACTTTGCTTAGGCATTGTATAGAATACCTAGGCATTTTATAGAATGACTAAAGCCGTTTAGGCAAAGTGTGAAATAAGGTCATGTGTGTGTGTGATAGGGTTACTATATCAATGACGTACATTTCTAAAAAAAATACAAATGTTATTCTGACAAAATAATAAGAGTGCCATTAAAAATTATTCAAAATACGTAAAGGAAAAAGAAAGTTGTACCAAACAAAATTTATATTTTTCTTTTATTAAGGAAAACTAAATTTTCAAATAAAAAAATAAGAATTTAAAATTAATCTACTTTTTGCAACGTGGTAGGTTTGAATGGAATTTAATTACATTTTTCACGCAAAAACCATTCTTATTTTTCTATTTTGTTTTGCACATACATTTGACGAATCCTTTGCCGCTTCCAATGGAATGAGCAATTGCTACTGACAGATGAGGAATTTCATGGTCAGGAATATCTTTAACTCTAAGCAAGTTCTTTGGGCACAAAGTAAATTGTTATTTCACATATACTTGTTTTAAAATTCCTTCAGAAGTTCCAAGTCGATAAAAACCATTTTTCCTATTCGCTTACAAGTGCCAATATATTGGCATTCAGAAAAAAATCATAAATTTTACAACTGTGCCTTTTTTTAAATAATTTTTCTGTTTTTTTCTGTCAAGGTTCACAAAGTGGATGAACAGTTCAATATCATAACGAGTAAAGTTTTTGTATTTGGTTGAAAGTTCTTTCAGAATTCCATCTCGTCCTCCGTGTTCAATAGCCAAATGGGCTTCATGAAGTACTTAAAATAACTCAGAATCCTTAATGTAATACTGTATAGAAGTACTTCCCAACCTTTTTATGCCCGTGGACTGGTCAACGCTTGATAATTTTACCACGGCCTGCTGAGGGTGGGACGTTGTTTACGTTTTTAATTGATTTAATAATTTAACTGTATTTAAACATGCCTTCAGAATCAAATTTAATTACTCCAAACAATGAATATAAAGTGATTTTACATGAATATAAAGTGAAATCTATGGAAAGTCAAACACACACTAGAGAAATACACTCCAGTAAATAAAATAGAAATAATTTAATACTCCTTGAGTGGCCCGATATCATTTGATCCACGGACCAGAGGTTGGGAATCATTCTGTATAATATTGACGCCTTCTTTAACAGTTTACATGAGTTTACTTTTATTTTCACCAAATATCACATCATAGCTATTCAGCAACCAACAGGCCCTGGTCTCCTTTTTAGTAGTCCTTTTGGCTTTTTGTATATCAGTTATTACCTTCTTCTACGTCAGTGTTTCTCAAACTGTGGGGCGCGTCCACCTTGGGGGGGCGTGACAACTATACGAGGGGGGCGCGAACACATTGAAAAGTCGAATACAGAAGATTATTTGAAAAAATTTAATCTACTGAAAGTAAACAAACAAAATACATTCTGACATAATAAAAAATAAAATACACATTTACACTGATATATTACACTTATAAATGTATCGGTGATACACAATGCATTTTATAATTAATTTAACAGTACTAAGTTAAGAATGTTTAAATTGCCAGTAACCACATGGGTTTGTCATTTATAAAATTATATGCAAAAATTATTTATAAAACACTTATCTTTTTTTTATAATTTGTACGGTTTATAATAAATCCTTTAATTGCCACAAATAAAAGTTACACTATTAGCGTCCCGATACCAACCATGGTTTCCACACGTTTTCACGCGTATATTGGGGGGGGGATAACGAAGCAAAAAATCTGAACTAACTAAGTCCTTCGTAAACATTATCAAGGTCCTTTTATTGCATTCCAAAACCTTCGGAATAATTTTATGGATAGCAGTGCACAGAAAAGATCGTACTTCGGAAAGACGTATATATACGTCATGAGAAATTAATACTTTGGCTGAGCAAGACGTTTATATACGCCGGTGGCACTTAAAAGGTTAAAGTAGTATCGTATTTTTAGCATCAAAGTTTAGTATTATTGAATTCAATACATTGTTTTTGTGTGGGGGGCGATGAAAAGTACGATTGAATAGTGGGTCGCGAATATTGAAACTTTGAGAAGCACCGTTGTACGTAGTTTCAATTAAAAAAAACTTTTTTTGCAGCCTTAACTCGAGTTTTCGAAAGCTCGTCGTCGAATAGTTGTTTCATGCCTATAGACCGGAGTCGTCAAATCAATCGTCAAAAATGTGGCGTGTCAAAAATCAATCTACGAATTATGATTCAGCGTACCACACAGTAGGATATTTTTGAGACAATTCTATTCCCACGATAATGTATGCAGAGTTAGAGAATAGAGTTCAATTATATAGATTTACAGCTCTATAACACATTCATTTTGCTGCATCAATTAAAAATATTTCCTAACATAAAAATAAACAGCATAAAATATAACTATTTCTTCAACAATAAATAAATAAATAAATAACCTCGAAATTGTACAAATATTATGTTTTTTAAACATATTTATTAAAATAAGAAAAAGAGAAAGTAAAATATAAGTATTCCCCCTGATTATAGTTAAATAAAATTTTTAATGTGAAGCCAGTTCAGCTTCACTCTACTTTCATATAATGTGATGCAATTTGTGACTTTTACTTTTTCATGATTCTGAGCATTCAGTTGTTAAACAATTTATTTGTGGACTTGAAATATTTTTCGTATGAGGAAAGATATTTCACTTTTAGATATGTAGAACTAAAAGCGGAAAAGCAGAATACATATACAATTTTCTCTCTTCAAACAGTTAAATTTCTCCAGCTATGGCATTAAATAATTTACAAAAAAGCTGTAAATTTACACCTTTAGAGCTATCTTTCAAATTTTTTCATAATTTCTTAATTGTCCAAATTCTGGAGATGTTTGTCAAATAAGATCTATTACAAATTTGTGAAGTTCATTCAAAAATTGACAAATTTGTTGAGTAGCGCAGAGTGCCACTGAGAATTGTACCGAGGGCCATAGGTTGCCGACCCCTGCTATATAGACCATGATTCCTTCTCCAACACTACAACTTGCTTCTCCATTTTCATGCAGCTCAGGACAAAACCAATTTTTTGCTGAACAGGTTTAAGTAAAATTGCGTATTTTGACACTCTAGAACAAATCACAATGTGTGCAACTGACAAATTCTGAGCTTGAGGTACGTGTTAAAAGGTCTCGTGTCTTGTCATATAATATTCGAAACGAATCGGAGATGTATTTCATACTTTGCCGGTTTCTCATTAGGCATTCTATAGAATGCCTAGACAATGAGTGAAATAAGAATCAAAGAATCATTTCATACATTGCCGGCTAGTTTTTGGCATTCTATAGAATGCCGGATTTCATACTTTGCCGGTAACATATCTACTAAACTTGTGACTGCATCGAGGACATCGAGGAAAATCTCTCTTCCCGATTAGCGGAATTAGTTTTTCATCTATCTTTTATGTTTGCGAGACTGCATCGAAGAAAACTTTCTTCCCGATTAGTGGGGTCAATTTTAAATGTATGAACTATTTAGTGACTGCATCGAGGAAAAACTTTCTTCCGATTAACTGAATCAATTTTATGTCTATTTATTATTTTTGCAACTACATCGAGGAAAAACTTTCTTCCCGATTCTAATGGGAAATTTTGTATTGTGTATTTAAGAGTAAAATTATGTATTTGATGAATGGTTCGAACTTATAAGGTTGATTTAACTTGATTCCGTCAGCGACACATGGGAGCTATCAGCTATGTTCTTCGTAATTTTGAGTTGCAATCCATTGTAAAGGACGATAAATGAGCTGTAGTATTTCACTTTCGTAACTACCAGAAAATTTTAAAAGGAAATAGAACTTCATATAAATTAACTCCTTAAGCGGTCATTTGTTTTGCTCAAAATGTTCCAAAAAAAGGGAACAATTATTTATTTTAATTTTAAAGTTTTCACACTATTTTTTTTTATTTTATAACTGTGGAACACGTAACCTTCTAAATGTTTGCTTTTTATAAGTACATTCTGCATGCTATGAAAAGTGTTTCATATATCTTAAAAAATTTATCTCATACTTACAAAAAAAAAAAAAAAAGTACCACCGTACCTCTTTTTCGTAGGTTGAGGATTTTGTATGTGTGTATGTGCATATATATAAATATTATACATTATAAAGTTATCAAAACCAGTGGACTTTTTAAAGCTCTTAAACATTTCCTATAAGAAAAATAGCACAAAAGTTATACAAGTAACTTCATAAATACACAGGCACCTGGAGAAGCCACTAATTATTAATGAAGCATGTTGTTTCTGTAACGAAGTAAGGCTTATTCTTGCCGTGTCACACCGGATCACGGACCTTTTCACGCCTCATAAGGCTGTCTTTACTTAACTCATGAGAACGTAGGATTAGGCGCAGCTAAGCACGGTGCAGCGCATATCCTCCCCAAAATCCAGTGCAACGCGCACTCCACTATACTCCTCCTGTAACCCTGGGGGTACGCGTTACGCACTTTGGGAAATACTGCACTATAGAATAAAAAAAAAGATAATTTATACGCACTTTTAAAATTTCTTCTGAAATGAAAATATTTTTACTACACAATTTCACCAGAATAAAGAATTTACTTTCGTTTTGGGGAAGGAAAAAAAAAACTGAAAATATTTAAAGTTAAGTACAAGCTTTTCAAATTTTTTTCTGTGATTTAACTAGTTTTGTGATGCTATATTCGAACAGTATAAAGGTTATTTCGTACATAGAATAAGACATCTTTGGGAATATAAATACTTTTTTTTTTAAAAAAAAGAAAAGTTCGGGAAATAAGAATAACATTTTATTTTCATCGAATTTCTGAAAGATTTGTCACACAATCTTAAGTTCTTTTCTTAATTTAAAAAAGGCACATGATCCAAATGTTCATATATGTGTTTAATAAGATAAAATTGCTTTGAGGTAAAATAAATATTTGAAGTGAACTATATTAAAACAATCCCATCTCCTCTAAATACAGAAATAAATTTCAAATTTTAATTAATTTAATTGATTTTGAAGGACATTTCTCGAAGTTTTCAGCAAAACTTGTCGAAGAGTTTTTAAAATTCGTTGTACAAAATTAATTAGAATTAAATTAAACCAAGAACTCTGTAACCTAAGGCATCATTATTGTCCCACACAGAATTATTCAGAGAGGAGAATAGTTTGATAGATTTAAAAATAGAGAGTAAAAAAAAATCATCTGGGAACATTAATAACATTACAAACTCATCATGATCGAAACCACTTTCTTTTTAGATAAAGAAAATATTTCAATAATCTTTGTTCTTGTATTAATTAACAAGTCTAGTATGATTCCTTTTTTTTAATTTCTAGCAATAGAATGATGTTAGAAAGAAGTTCGTTTCCTTTTTGATTTTTGAAACAGATATATGTGGATCAAACACCAATACAAACTTTAGACCAGATAAAGAACTAAATAAAGTGATTTGGGGGGCATAGCAGTCAGCGCCACTAATCGCAGTGGCGTAACGGAGAAGAAATTAACACCTTCCCCTGCAAAGTTAGGTTTTAGGTCCTCAAGCCGGATCTTCCAAAGGATTGCAGTCAGGCTTTGGAACCCCTAGAATCCTGGGCCCCTCACAATGCGGGTTGTACGTTACGCCAGTAACTACTTTGCCGGATGGGCGGCTTCGTATATCCTAATACTCTACTATGGTTAAATGATGAAGAAGTTTGTTTCTGAAACTGCATTAGTTTTTCAAATTACAATTCACACTACTGGTTGGAGTGCTAAAGTTATATTGTTTTACTGCGTTGTGTACTATATGTTGTTGAACTATGCATTGCTATAGTTTTTTTTTTACTATGCGCTTCTTGAATTCAATTACAAATCAACAGTTTTACCAAGTGGGTTACCAAAATCTTTTTGCAGTTCATATTTAACTTCAGTGAATTTAATATTTTTTTCCGAACTAGGAACATGTGCAATTCGTATTTGTAATTCATCAATGAAAAGTTTTCTGTAAATTGAATATTAAAAACATTCTATAAATTTTCACTAAGAAATTTATTTCACGTGGTGTTTTAAGACTCTGTATTCTGATTTGTATTATGTAAAAGTTGTGTGTTGCGTTAAACATGATTAACAAAATGAATGCTTGAATGTTAACTAATGCAACTGCAATTGATCTTTATAACTATAGCTCAGTAATTTCCTCAAGCTTTATTAATGTGTATTTCTTGAAATGTGGGTTTAAAAATGAAATGAAGATATTTTTCATTGTTTTCCTTTATTTTGCAAATTTTTTTAAAGAAACTGAAAATTCACTCTGTTATTGAATGTTTCGGAATGTTTATTCTCATGGGATATATAAATTGTTTTAACTTAATTTATCATTAAAGATCAATTTTGACATTCTTAATGCAGGATACATTTTAGAAGTGTGTGAGTTGTGTTAATTTAATATGCAATCCAATTATTTACCAACACTGAATCCATTTCAGCATTCTTAAGTGAATTAGCAGGCACTATAAGCCAATTAAAAGTACTTAATTATTTATGAGGTTAGATCTTATTTTAACTGACTCATTTAATATAATTTACTTCTGTTCCGTTAATCTTATTTCTACCAGCTCGTAAATTTTCCTAAGTTGTTTATATGAATAGATAAATAATAGATGTGAATTGTGTGTCATTTTTGGTTTTGTATATAATTGTTGTTAGTGTCAGTTAGACCTGTTGACTTTTGGTTTCGCGTATTCCCAGATGCCATTGAGATGATAGACTGATATAGGAATGTGGAAAATTCATAGAATTTCTTTTTACAACGAAATACCTTCATCTATCTATATAGCTTGCTTAGACATTTATAAACATAAAAAAATAACAATTTTGTGATAAAGCATCAGGTTTAGAGTGAAATAAAATGAATGATTAGTGACTTTTGATCAATTAAAAATATAGCTTTTGATATATTTCTTTATTTTCAAAGCATTAAAAATTTTTCAACCATTTATGTAAAACAGGGATGGGCACTAAGCTGATCGCGATCGACCGTTGGACCGCCAAGGCGTTTTAAGATGACTGTCTTTACTAATACCTAAGAAGCGCATACTAAAAGAAGCATATGTATGGAACACCGACGCCAGCTACATCGGAGGATCGCCTTTTCACAATCACAATGCGGCTGTGTTTACTTTAGCAGAAGATTCGATAAATGTGTAGAAGACACATGTGCCTTCATTTGAAGCGAACGATGATGCTTAACGCATTCACTGACGCTGTAATCTATGATGCCAGCCCTAGAAATGAGTTTTTCCCGACACACCGACTGAAGGGGAGAATAAATGTGGATGATCAGTTCTTCCCGTGATAACACGGGATTGACTATTGAGACATCATCCTACACCCCCCGTTTCTACGGGATTGGATTCTCGTGTTGATGTTACGTCCTTCAATGGTGCGGGACTAGGCAGCTAACAAATATAAGTACATACGTCGGCTTCAGATTCATTGGTTTTTGTATGCTCAATCCTCGCTGCATTGAATACATCCACGGTGTAGCAGTTGCTCATAGTTGTTCAAGCATTCAAGTTGAAAATTTTGTGTTTCCTGTGTTTTTGTAATAAAAATAGTAATCTGTCATATTTTAAAAGAGGGATGTAATGCCAAAAATAATTTTCAAGAAAAGAAAACATACTATTTTAATACAAAATGGCTACACCTAAGCCACTGGTTGGATCTCAACACCTTAAAAACATCAAAAGTAGCCAGCATCCTGGAAAAGTCAGTTCACCTCGTCATGTGAAGTATGGAAAAAATCCTGCACCCACATACAAGAGTTTACAGAAAAAGGTCACAAAAATCATGTAATTTATAAAATGTGCGATATTACAACATAAAAATTACTGTACCAGTATATTCAACCTATAATATACCGGGTGGGCAAAAAGTCCGTAAAAATTTTAAAAATTCATAAAATCCGGAGAAATGAACGAAAAAAAAACTGTTTGCAGGATCAGCATTAGTATGTCACGGGATTTTTTTTAAGCTAGAAAAAAAAAATTATTCGAAAATCATCCAGTAGGTGGCGCTGATGTACACAAATCAAAGAAACAATGCATAACTAATGAACAGAAAACTTTCACAATTTTATTACACCAGAATATGTTCCACATGACCACCACCACAGGGGAGAAGACATTCCAGACGAGTGACAAATCCAGCAACGGCAGAGTGCAACATGTCCGTATGTATGGAAGATACTTCTCTGCGGATCGCATCTTTCAATTCCGACAGACTTGATGGACCGGATAGATACACGCGAGATTTCAAATATCCCCACAACCAGAAGTCTGCCAGTGTTAAATCTGGAGACGAGGAGGCCATGGGTACCTGCAGCGCCTGCTAACGATTCTGTCTTCCCCGAACATCTGTATCAGGAATGCCTTAACCGGGTTAGCAATGTGTCTGGTTGCTCCATCCGGCATGAACGTGACATTCGAAATCTGACCTCGTTGAATTAAACATGGCACGACAGTCTCCCGCAGAAGCGTTAGATAACGCTGAGCATTTACCGTTTCCGTTATCCATCCATTTACTGGGCACTGCGTTTCAAAGAAGGGTCCTATGATAAATGAACCCGTGAAACCACACCATGCTGTCACTTTTGGGGAATACAATGGCTTCTGTGTGTACTCATGGGGATTAGAGGTCGCCCAAATGCAACAGTTATGGTTGTTAACGTCACCATGAAGCGAGAAATGAGCTTCATCTGTCCACAAAATGTTAAAAACCCAGGTGGGATCCTGTTCCATTTTAGAGAAGTCCCGCTTCGCAAATGCTTCCCTCTGTGCGGTATCTGCTGGCAAAAGTTCATGACACGATTGCAATTTGTACGGGTACAGCTGGAGGATTCGACGAAGAATATTGCGGACAGATGATGGTGGTAAGCCCAATCGTCTGGCAGCTTCAAGAGCACTGCTGGTCCCTGAAGCTGCTTCGGATGCAATCGCTTCCATTTCGACAGCAATGCAGGGTGCACGTGCTTCTTTCAAGCATGGTCGTCCGGCTCGTTCTCGATCCTCCAACTTTCCAGTTTCCTCAAAACGTTTAACAAGCTTTAAGAGACCTGCAGGTGTTAAAGGGCCTTTTCCACTCTTCACATTTTTCTGAACTCGGAATTTACGCAAGGCAATGGTCTCTGATTCCTCGTTCATGTAAAATAACTTCACCAACAAAGCTTTATCCGGCGCACTGAGCATCCTTGTTCACATTCACTGTTTGTAATGGTGAAATGAATGTGGATTCATTGAGAGCAAAGGTTTTTATAGCCGTCTAATTTGAATATTTCCACCACAGACGCTTGTAACAGCGCCACCTACCGGATGATTTTCGAATTATTTTTTTCTAGCTTAGAAAAATCCCGTGACATAGTAATGCTGATCCTGCAAACAGTTTTTTTTTCGTTCATTTCTCCGGATTTTATGAATTTTTAAAATTTTTACGGACTTTTTGCCCACCCGGTATTTAAAGAACATTATCCATTATGTTTATCCTGAATATGTTTTAAAATATATTGCGCATTTAAGGACATAAATATTGGTATAATATTTATTGATAAAAGCTAATGACTGTTATATATATAGTTATGTAAACAATTCAACTATTGAAAATAATATTCAATTTGAATATTCGTAAGAATAGAGAAAAGTATGCCTTCATGCTAAAGAAGTTATAAAAAGAAGTTAACTAATAAAATGTAGATCATTGGTCAGCTCTACAACTATTGGCAGCGTCTTCTTTGGTTCACTTAGCCTTATTTATTATGTTCATTAAATATTTCGTCTCGCAGTAAATAATATCTAAACTATGAATGTTTATTCTGATAAATGGCTCGTTTTGAAGTAACCAACAGTTGTATTCCGTAATATCTGGTTGAAAACCTAACTGAGTATATATTGATAGTTTTTTATTCTGACTTGCTTTTAGAATATTGTTAGTTTGAGGAAAAGAATGATATTATTGTAAGAATATTTTAATATATTGAAACTACTTAAAATACTATTTGTTATATTGTGTTTGGAGTTTAAGAGCTTTCTTGAATAACTTCAGTATACTTGTGACAAGCCAGAGTTCGCATTAATGAGATGGAAGAGACATATTGTAAAATCAACAGCTTTTATTTACTCTAAGCACAACTCTATCGTGGTTCCAATTAGCCAATGAGAGCGAGTTACTCTCTCACTCTTGATTAATAGTAACAAATACTACTTAACCAATACGTGAAATCAAACAAACGTATTGGATCCGAATATTGTAGACCTCTACTAATGATATTAAGACTATATACAAGCCTGATAAAGATTCGTAGATATTCCGCAAAGTAGCTTTCAGAATATGATCTCAATCTTCACAAGATTTCACAATCACTATCCTCTAATATTTCGCTATCAACATCCTTTTTGAACTAATTTCACGTTATTTTAAACAGTAAATTTCAATTGCATACATCACGGTTCCTAAACCTCAAACATCTATCAAAGGAGTTTTGGAATTTTTTCCCCTTCGAGGTTAGTTGAAAAACGGGAAAAGAACCTCTTACGTAGTTTATGCAAAAGTTCTGAAAGATGTTTCACTAGCATACCTACCTAAAACAAAGAAATTATCTCTATATTAACCTGGAAGAAGGCTTGCTTTTGATACTAATGTAAATGGTCATGCGGGGCAGCGGAGTCTCACCCCAATCCTTTTTTTTATAATTCTTTTTACTATTCTAGACAAGAATCATTATTCCAGTGAATAATTTAATTAAGAGAAAGTATACTTCCCTACTTTTAAGGACTTTTCAATTTAAGAATAAAATATCAATCAAATTGAACCAAGAAGTTTCAAATGTGCGTGACTTTAATAAAGGACAAAAATCACAGACACTTTTCGCAAATATTACAGGAATGTTATTTTAAGCTAAAATGTTATATTTTATTCAAGTTATTGCAGTTTTATTGTCCTTTGATGATCAACAAATAGCATGTTGAACTTTTTCTTGTTTGTGTTTTTTTGACAGGATTAAGTATGTCTTGTGCTACCTTATGGTTTCATATTTTTCTTCATGGAGTTTTATAAGTAGCATTTGAAGATTTTCCTTTCAACTCAAACGTTTCATGTTCAGCGTTTTTCTCAAATTTACTCTTTCGCTTTTTTGTTTAATATATATTATTTCAATAGGTTCTTTCCTTACTTGATTAGTTTTAGCTTCCTTCACAGAATGTGCTCATTTCTTTTTAAAAATTTTTCTCATTTACATTTATAAACCATTATAAGTCGTACAACACTGCAATCAAATCCACTAAGTTATCTGGGGAGAATGCAACATGTTTCTAGAAAATATTTTGGAACAAAAGTGGTCGCTCGAGGAACTCAGTCAAAACAAGTACCTTAAGGAAGCAAAAAAAAAACTTTTGCCACTCCCAAAAACGAGTGAGATAGGTGACAAATACATTTTAGTTCTCTTAAAGACACTGTCATATAGGAGGCTACTGTCAAGATAATTGGTAACAAATAAACGGTGTTCCTAGAATTAATGATTTCGTGAGCCTGAGGTGACTCTGTGCTCCACGCGCCCATTTCCGGGTTTATTTATCATCATTTATTCATTCAGTTTTTAAAAAAATGCAAATTTTGAAAAACTTTTATATTTCCAATACATTTTTTTTGAAATTTCTACAGTTTTTACTTCATTTACTTTTGCTTTTTAAAATTGTAAATGAAGTTTCTTTGCATTTTCTATTTTAAATAATCAAGAACTCTTGCTTGCTTAGAACAAAACTGATTTAGTTTTCTGGGATCAATGTTTATCTATTGGGCTTAGAACGTTTACTTAAGTATTTATATGAAAACTAGCAGAATAAATTCAATCTTTCTCCTTGTGTTTTAATAAAGAAATCTAGTAAAGATAACCGGATGACTTTTTCATCAGCATGATTTTTTGAAGAGGTTTTCTTATTACATTTAAACAAGACTAAGAGACAGAGTTAACGCTTTATCTGGAAGATAATTTGATTAAATTTTTCGAAGTTTTCACATGGTCTTACTCTACGTAAAATTCAGCAATGAGTCTTAAAAATCCTCACCAAAAAATTATTTTACTTCACTGCAGATTCTATGTTTCTGTGAAAAGTTTGCCACAATGTAAAACATTTACTCTCTGATTTAAGTGTGTAAAGATTCAGCTTTTTTCAAAAATATTTGTAGATTTCAAGCAGTAGGAAAATCTATAACTTATGTTTTTTTTATCTAAAAGAGATTGTGTTTTATTATTGTTTAATACTAATATATCGGATTTTAAAAGAATAAAGTATGAAATTCATTGTTTTTAAGGCATATGTTGTCTGCAAAATTTCAGATTCTCATAACTTATCTATGGAAATGCTGAATATTAGAAAATATTGATGCCAAAATAATTTAGACTTTTAGCTATAAAGTTTTCAGAAAAATAATTAGCTCTTTGAATGATCTCTTAGAATTGCATTATTAGAGAATTTCTTTGTATATGGAGCTAAGTGTCAAAGGCAATAAAGTTTAAAATAATACTAATAAAATTATTAACCCCCCTCCCAACGTACACTTATAAAACTTTAAAAATACTAATAAAAATAAATCACAGAAATGTACGATACTCTTAATTTCTATAACTAATCAAGAAATTAAATTCCAAATACAAGAATTTTTTACAAATAAAACTAATCAAATTAGTACACACAATCCACACTTACAAAACATTTAAGGTATCCGAACACGTTGAAAATGACCAAATTCGGACAAGACCAATATTTTTGTTTTCTATTTTATTTAATACATCTATATTTTGGCTTTGCAAAACATACTTTGTTTTGATTCTATGCTTCTTAGAGGTCAAGTTACAATCAATTTTATTAAGTTAGAAAAACCGGAAGTGGGTCTTTGATCTACCAGAAGTGGACATTTAAATTGCTCGAAATCTATCATGGCGAGTCTGATCACATAAAATATTACAAAGGTATTTCTATAAAACTTTTTGCACCTGATATTTACGGTATTTTCTAGAGAATGTACTAAAATATTTCTTATAGTATGAATATTATTTGAGTTAGGGCATCTTATTTAAATAATGGTCTCATAAAGGCGATATTTTTCTTATAACGTTTACTCAATCACCTCTAAAAGTTTCAAATTTTAATAAAACATTAAAATTTTAGTACATTCTCTAGATAAATGCCTCTAGATTGTTTTGGTAATTCTTTTACTAATATAAGTTTATTACTTTTTCTCTAATTGCATTGAAGTTTTACAAAAATATTGCTAAAATTTCCCATATAATTGTGATTTTTATGAAATTCCAGCAATTTATTTTAAACATTGTTGATTAAATATTAGTATTTATTGGTATTGAATCCTAAAAAAGCCTTTATATGTTTAAATATGTTATTTTGTCAAAAAGTACTCTGAACGTGTTCGGATACCTTAAGGGGACTCGAACGTGAAATAAATAAAAAAATGCCATCATTATTTTAAAAGTCTACAATTTTAAGTAGAATTTAATAAGAAACCTAGAAGGATTGTATCTGAAATTTTTCTTTGTAACCATTTCTTCTCACACATTGGCATCATGGCCCACTGAGCAAATTTCAAGTCTGATTTTATTAAAAATAATTCTTAGTATTGATAGCAGGTATTTTTAAAGACTGTCTTTGCAAAATTATTCATTCTATTATTACATCTTTATAAGCTAATCACTGTTCATAGCAATAAATCAATAAACGTGAAAATTAACTTATATGTTTCATTGGCACTATGATGACAAGACAGATTTTGAAATAAATGCACATATTTAGTCCTCTGGATAAAAAAAGTAATGCTATTCATGTTACATTCCTTATACTTGAAAATAAAGAGTATAGTGTTGAAAACATTTCATTTAGTTTCTTATTCGCCTTGATTAATGCGTTTTGAGAGTTAGAATATCTTTAAACCTGGATAAGAGAGAAAGAGACAAAATTTTGGAGATATACACTATACAAAATTGGACGCAATGTTAACGCTGTCAAATTATAACGTATTGCAGCTCTTCAAATCAAAGCGAATATATCTTTCAAGAGCATCTGAGGAAAATGCAAGCTGTTGCTGCATAAAGATATTTTATTCTTTCTGGTAGAATTTACCTCCTCCACGTACTCATATCCGTCACACCTGTAGACAGATCTCGCTATGCTGCAATATCTCTCTATACCGTAGATGTGCGCGGGAAATGCTTCATTTAAGCAGAGTTTCTGACGCTTCTTTTCAGTTAAGTAAAATTTATGTTTATCTCTTGAAAATATGTAACATGGAGGTATCATTTACTTGTTTGAGGAGTTTCCCATTTGAGCTAAGCTCTGCACCAGTAAGCATACTTCCTTTGACGATGACTACCGAGAGCCTTTTATACTTTTTTTAAAATAAGTTTCTATGTTCTAGAATGTTTCTGAAAACCTTCACAATTTTTGCCTTTCCTGTTTTATTAAAAATATGCCAGCAACTTGGAAGCCTTCTAAGATTGAGTTCTTATGAATTTAACGAGGAAATTTAGAAATCTTAAGGCTTAATTTAGTAACTTAAAATTCCTTTAAATAAGGATATTTCTATTCTGCTATATTTACTTATTTATTATTACTCAGTTAATTTATTATATTAATGTACATTTAATAAATACCTCTGGTCAGCAACTACTGATTAAATAATTTAGTTCTTATCATAAATTTTTAAAAATATAAATAATTAAATGTAGAGCTTTTAAAAGCGATCAAAATTAAAATTATATCAAATATATTTTTATTAATTGGGAAACAGATATCTAATCTAAGCCAGTTTGTATTGTATGGTTCCTTTTGTTTGTGTCTCCATTCATGCCTGTTTTCACCACTAATGAATTTAATTTTCACTAATATATTAATTAAGACTTTCTCTTAATTGGAACTCAGATGGAAAATTAATCATTTTCTTGTATGTCAATTGATTTATTGCCTTAATTTGCAAGCAATTTGGAATAAAAAAACTAATTCAAAGCAGGATTGAATTATTCACATTCTTATATAAGACATTTGTGTGGCCATCATTTTTGCTGAAGATTATAAAGATTTTTTTTATTAATATAACTTCCCTCTTTGAATATTTAGGGATCTGGTACCTTAGGAATTTGATATTGGAGTAATTGCAATTATTTTTGTGTTCTTTTGCATTTAAATAACTCTTTTCATACCATACGATATCTGTTCATTACATTAAGCCTTTAGAAAAACTAAGCATGTTCCTTACTCGCTTATTCATTCTTTTGTTGTTGTTGTTAAAATTTGAATAATTCATTTTCTTACTGAATAAATCTGTTATATTAAATTAAGAATTAAGTTCATTTAAGTATGTTGAGTTGCGTATTAGAAAACCGAAAACTCTTCTAAATGAATATATATAAGTTGTTATTATATATGTTCAATTTTTAGCTATTAATAATTAATTATATAAATATTTATATGGAAATATTAAATAAATTGGATACATACTATTATTACTATTATTAATAGGGTAATAAAATTAATTCGGTAATCGTATATAAATAAATATAGATAAAAGAAAAGCGTCTTTTGAGTTGTGGTTGTATCTAGAACAAATCAAGTGATTTCCCATAAAAAATAAGTGAACTAAAGCCTGTTGAAAATTGTTTCTCAATTCATTTTTTTTTATTTTATAAAATTAGATAATAATTGTTAAAATGCATATGTTAACAAAAAATCAAGACCTAATTTGTCTAAATAATTGAATTCTTTATGTTTAATGCATGCTTTTTTAAAGTTTTTTTTATAAGTTTTTAAATAAAAAGTATTTATATATAAAATTTCATCAGTGGTTGTAAGTTAAAAATGATGCTCTTCAATATTTTTATAAACAAAGTATCATTTTAAGCAAATTTTTTTAAAATAATTCAGTCCACACATTCCCCATTTTTCAAAGAAAATTCTATTTATTATGTTATTTTTTTTAAAAAAAAGTATTGAAAATCGAGGTTTTAACAAGTAGACTTTAAATTAATCAAGTTTAGCTGAGAAAAATATAACTATCCAATTTCTTAAACTATTTCCTCCTAAATATACATCTCTAAGAAGAGTACAGCTTTAAAAAACACTCAAAAGGTATTTCAAAGATTGTAAAAGTGCAAAGAAAGTAATAATAATTTTTTATATATCCTTAAAAAGTTTTTAAGCACCTTAAAGAAATCCCAAAGGTTACTCCGATATATTTCAGCAACCAATTCTTTTTAAAAAAACCCACGTGTAGAACTAATATCAGAAATGCATCCTCCGAAAATATATTTTGCATATTTAAAGGTATAAATTATATTCGTGCCAGTAGGATCATTCCATGCCAGCCAGAAGACTATCTGCAGCAATGTATTCATTCGAGCGACAAATAATTCTCTTTGCTGTAGAGTTCTCTTTTTTGAAAAGATTCTCCTCCACATTTTGCTCCACTTAGGATTTGCGGTGTCTATTCCTTTTGAAAAATGTTTCTCAACTTAAGCTTCTTAAGAAGAAATGCTTTACATTTGGGAAAAAATGAATCGGCTTCTTTTTCTCCTTCTTTTCAAAGAATTTTTTTCTTATTCTTGAATAAGTTACATTTTGCCACCACAAAAAGCTTAAGCAGTCGGAAAAAAGAAAAAAAAATCTTTTAAGATATTACCCTTTGCAGTGGGAAAATATATTATAAAAAGCTTCAAAACTAATTAATTTTTTGGAGAAATATGATTCAGTTCATGTTTTAGGCTTAACTTTCCTTCTTACACTTGATATCATATGATATTAATTTGGGTTTCTGGATATATGTATAAATGACTAAAATTTATAATTAATTTTTAGTTATTTACGATAGAATTCATTTACTTTAATAATCAAACACAAATATGGAATTCGATAGCTTTAAAACGGTCTAAAAATTCCAATAATTTGTTCCATTTATTCACAAGATAACTAAACCAATTTTTTATTTTTAAATTAAAAAATATTGGGAGTTGAAAGTATATATTATATTTTTTTCTTTACGAGAATTATCAAATAGGTTTTTGCCAAAACTCTTAGCATCTTAGTATTTACTATTATGAGAGCTTTATTATTCCATAAGCTTTTAAGGAATAAAAAGATTATAAAAAGCATCCATGTTCGCGAATAATTTATAACACAACACGAGGGAAATGCAAAACAAAGTTTACAGGAAATTTTTCTGAGATTTTTCAACTAATCCTTTCTTGTAAAGTACGCCCAAAAGAAGAAAAATACGAAAATTATTCTGTCGAACATACAAAAATCAGCCATTTTGTCAAGAAGGTCAATAATGGATTTTCCCAGCATTCTGTGCGCAATCCCAGAAGAAGTCTTCGACAAGAAGATGTACAAATGGGAGATGACGAAGGCCAATGGTAATGGGGAACTGGCTAATGGGACGAGATTAGCGATTCTTTGGCAAAAGGAGATCATCAAGTAAACGGATTACATGAAGAACAGATCCACATCATAACTTTTTTGTTCTGATAGACAGAAAATGGAATACTCTTAGCTACCAACGATCTATTGCATTTTTTCTCTTCTGGGAGTTTTGAGTAGAAATAAGTATCAGATTTTCAAAATGACTACGTGATATAACTGTTAACAACAAAAACAGATAGTAAACCCAGTTGAAGAGGAGAATTATCATACTTGATGTAAAATTGCAAAGTTCTTTCAAGGACAATGCTGCAGTAACATGTCAGTCTAAGAATATTTTTTAAAAAAATATTCGACAATTATATTAAGATGAATAAAAGGCGTTAATCTATTTCTGAGGAAAGATTTTAAAGCACTTTTATTTCCTTATGGCATTTACAGACTCGTATTTTACCTGTTTGAATTGTGAAAGATAAAAGATATAAATATATTTTCATTACCTACTTATAAGATATTTATATGTTAGGATATAAAACATTAATAGTTTTAACTTGAATTTTTAATGCATCTTTAGGTAAGATACCTTTTTATTTATAATTTATATTTAGAAACTCCATCCATTATTTTTATAGAATTTTTCTCAGTATATTTTAAACAGAAAGGGGCAAGGTTGGCTAATCTTAAAACTCTGGTCAAACCTCACTTTTATGTAAATTTATAAAAGCTGTTCTCAGTCAGCATTCTATATAATACTGCAGCATTCCTTCTTTTAAGTTTTCAAAAAACTCAATGATATTTTTATCTTTAATATTCGAGTCAATTCAGTCTCTCAAGTAGAATCTATTAAATTTTATTTATATAAATATATATTCAATATGTTCTCATTTCTTAATGTTCTTTGTTTAAAACTTTGATATTTTTATTTTTATATTCGCCATTGATATTTTGTCATGGGGGGGAATTTTGTATTCTAAGATTCTTTTAATTTCAACATTTTGTTTTTCTATACAATTTGTATTCAGTTTATGTATATTTAAATATATAGTCAGTATAGGGAGGTAGCTAAATAGATAGGTAGGGAATTCATTGAGAATAATCATTTAATATTTCCTTAAATTTAAAATTGTACGAGTTTTTTTATTTATGAGATTAATGACAAAACTCTCAACATTGTATTTTATATTATCATCTATGTATCTATGTTAATTTATTAGTATTAAAATTTCTGATGACGGGAAGATTGAAAAGAAAGATCCGAAACATTGTAGAAATAATGATAGGTATTATATTTTCATTAGTATTTTCATAAATACAACTATTGAAACATTTAATATAAAACACCATAGAGCTTTATCGTAGGGCAAAAAAGCGTGCTATTTTTGATAAAATTTAATTAAAGATTTGAGAAGGTGCAGCTTCTAGACCAAATTTGGCAATAAAAAGTTTTGCTTAACATAATATTCTTACACAATTGAATAAAATATTAAACTATAATATGTTTGCAAAAAAATTATCATTTTAAAAAAGAATTCAGAAAGATCTATTGGTACCTGAAAGTTAAATTCGAAATTTTATTTTTAATGCTCCCTTTCCAAATTTATTCTTTTCGCAAGACACAGTTATATACTTCTCAGGGACAAAATAGAATCCATTAGTGAATCGTCTTCTTTGAGAGTAAGTTTTGGTATAAAAATGATGCTCACTAAGAAATTGAATAGGTATTTTATCATTGTATATAAAACTTCTCTCGCAGTTCTTTTCATCCGGCCAATAGAAATTCGTTAAAATTCTTGAAGTTTCTGCTGAAACATCTGTGGAAGGAAAATAAGTTTATTAGGAAGAGAAGAATTTAATGATCTCTCTAGGATTAAAATTTTTTTTTCGAGAAATAAGGGAAAAGATATTCTCCCATTTTTTCTGAATCTTCAATAGAAGGATTCATAAATAGTGAAGCTTTCAAATCATCTATTTTACTTAATTTATTCCAATAAAATTGGTTTTAAGAAAAATATTGTTTACTAAATAATATTTTCAGCTTTTAAATTTAGCTTTGATTCCCCTTTCTTTACTTCATCTCCGATGAACTTTCGGAAATGACGCTCCTTTGCAATTAAAGATAAAATGTTAAACAAAATGATTTGATTAAGAAAATACTAATTGATAAAAAGAAAATCATACATCGAAATATAAAACAACCTTTCTCAAATATAAAATATGACAGATACGTTGAAATAATTAAACAAATAAATATAATACAAATGAACAAAATTTATGACAGAAAAGTGTATTGAAATAAGGTTTTAACTAAAAGGTGATATAAAATTTCAGTATGTGAGTTAGACACTAGAGAGAAAGATATAAATCTTACATTTTTTTATCTTAATTATACTTGAAACATGCTTCGATATTTATTAATACTTTATCCTTTCATAGGAAGAATTATCAAACAAAATTTAAGTTACAACATTTTATTTATTTTATACAAGTCTTGGAGATATAATATCTTCATTCAGAATATTTTAAGGTATCAGACTACGTTTGGAACCGTGATTTTCAAAAGCTCATTAATGGATAATTTACATGATATTTAGTGTCACTTAGATCAGAATATATGCATAAAATTGTTTTAAGAACATTTTGACAAAAAAAAATTTGTTTAAATTTTATTTTGGCCAAAAATTAACTTAGAATAATCTTTTTTCCAAATGCTCTCTTTTTGTGAAAATGCTTCTATTAGAATAATATTTTGCCTGTATATAGCTCAGACCTCTGTTCAGAGGCTCAACTAGAATTTTTCAAATATATAACTTAGAAGTAGGCTTATTCATATTTTACGACAACAGAGGGGAGCAATTTTAAGAAAAAAACTCGAATAATTATTTCAATTGGTGGTAACTCTGAAAATAATGTGAATTTTTCAAAAATTCTAGTTGAGCCTCTGTAGAGGAATCTGAGCTATATACAGGCAAAATATTACTATAATTGAACAATTTTTCACAAAAGGAGAACATTTGGAAAAAAAGATTATTCTAAGTTAATTTTTTGCCAAAATATTATATTTAAATAAATAAATTTGTCAAAATTTCCTTAAAACAATTTTATACATGTATTCTAATCTGAGGGACACTAAATATCATGAAAATTATCCATTTATGTGCTTTTTTAAAATCACGGTTCCGAACGTAGTCAGATACCTTAAAAATGTATCTTTCTTTTATGAAGTGGAATGCAATGAAAATAGTAATATAATATAGATGATGAAGATATAGATGAATGAAGAAATGAAAAAATTTAAAAGATAAACTCAACTATTTTTAGTTTTCTAATAATTTATAATTTCATGCTGCATTAGATATTTAATTTTGAGTGATGTGTGAAATCATTTAATTCCTAACATCAATCCTTTAATTTCCTAACATGACCTTTTAGTTTCCTTATTATTTACTCACTACTGTCCCATTTTCAATCACTATAACGTATCTAAAGTCTTCAAAATATTAGTTTAAATACTTTGATTGATTAATTGTTTTTCCGTCGCACTTTGAAAATATTCGAAGGTTATATGAGACTCTAACTTCTTAATTTTTAACCTCGGTCAAGTAACGAGGATGACAGCTGAGATAACACCCTTCTCACCATACTTTTACACTATGGGAACGGTCAGATGCGTTGCATCGTCATTCAAGAACCAGAAAAAGGATTTTAAACTTTTCGTTTCGAACTTTCGAAACTTCAAAATTACCACAGGTACCAAGATAAAATAAAGTGAATCAAGGGAATAAATAAAGTATAAAACCAAATAGAGCATAAAATGAATTTGAAAAGTGAATAAAATTACTTAGTGTAAGCAATTATTTCTATAATTGAAATAATCATGTATCATCATAAATTATTTTTCAAAACATTTCCAGAAGTTTTGAAATAAGAATATGATTTATTTTCTTTTAAGGCTGTTTTCGGTTAATGTTAAAGAATAGGACCCAAATTAGGAACATTTTTTCAGATATAAAAGAAATGAACATTTTATATGATATTCTGGCTTCACTATCTTTTAGAGAGCAGCATTTTTTATCATGCTTCTCATTTTTAACCGAGTTGAATCATTTTTTCTGGTGCAAAATATGTTTCGCGTTTTTTCTCCTATACCGTTATGTTAAATGAGCTATGCCTTCACGTATTAAAATGAAAAATAAAGTATGTATTCATGGAATATTTTGAAGTTTTTAAAAACACTATATTATTAACAGAGGTTTGAGTTATAATATTGCAAATTTCCATGGAAATTGAGGCATTTTTCTGTCTGAAAATGTGCTTCGCGTTAATTCAAGCTCTCGTACATTTACCGAAGACAGTCTTAATTGATTTCTAGCATCGTCGTATTTTCCCCAAAAGCTGTTTGTAGACAAAATTACAATGCAAATGAATCTAAAATTAAAACTAATTAATTAATAAATAATAATTATTCTTTTTTTTAAAAAAATTAATTTATTCCTATGAGCAAACGATTTGATTCTTAGAAATCACTCTCTCAAACTTAAGATTTCATTAGGTATTTTTTTAATACTGATTTTTCTTCTGAAATTTTTAGATGCATGCTAAATACTTTTCAATGATAAAAAGAGCCATATCTATTAAATTTTCTTGTATAAAAATAGAAAAAAAATGCTAAAGAGTATTTGAAAGTACTAATGTATAGTTGATCGAAAAAGATTTTAAAAAAGAATCACAATTACTTATAACTTAAAATTTTGATATAAGCATTATAAATTCTTCTGCAATCATACTTGAAATTTGAAATCAAGAAACAATAATTTTAAAAAAATGATAGGCTATTCAGTACATTTTTTATGTATGCAATTATTAATTACATCTCAACAAAGAATTGTTGCATCTCTAAAACGCTTGGTGATTTTAAAACCTGATACCATATTTTTTAATTTCGTGTCAGACTAGAATTTCAATACGGAAAGACAGTCTTGCTTCGATTACCTTCAAACTCATCGTTTCAAGCATTTATTTTGTAAATGTTGCTTCTCTTTTGACTTCGCCCCCGACCCAACGATCGCTGTTTCGGCAGAGAGCACTTAGTTTCCCTCTCTTGCTTTCTTTTAAGCAAGCAAATCCCTCGACATTTCACTAATTCGCCTTCCTGAAAGGTGGGTTTGAATAGAAAACAGCAGCGGCCCGTGTTTGCTTTCATTCTAGCAAAAAGACTTCCCTGATGCAACGGAAATCCCTCCGACTCATCAAAATTCTCCAGCTACCGTCATTCCATTTAGAGAGAGAGGGGGAATATTCCCGCCCTTGATGGTTGTTCGAAATGATGAGTTATGCCCTAAAGTGATTTCCTTCAAGGGTTCTTTTTACCACTCCCTTATGAAGAAACCACCAATGTTTTGGAATGAATCTGTTTTCAGACCATGTAGGTGAATTACTCTACAATGTTACTTCAGTAAGCAAATTATTTTTGCGTGGATGTATAGCAGTGCGTCTCACCCTATCAATATTTGCAACTCAGTTTTCAATCATAATTTATATCGAGCTCCCCTACATACAATAACAGTGTATTGAATTAAAAAATAATGCACTTTGATGTGAAGCTACAATGCGACTTTAACTATAAACTATACAAATTTTCATAATAAGTATTAAATATTGTATATGACAAGCCCATGGCGTCACTAGCAATTATTAAACTTTTTCTTAACTTAGTACTGATGAATGAAGGATCAAATACATTGTGAGTACTGATACATTTTTTAATTATTTTCTATCAGTGTGAATGTATATTTTATTTTTTGTTCTGTCAGAATGTATTTTTGTGTTTTACTTTCTTTCAATAAATTTATATATATTTTAAAATTATTTTTTATAATACGCTTTTCGATATGCTCGCGCCCCCTCATAGGATTATCACGTCCCCTAGGAGGTGCACCCTACAGTTTGAGAAACGATGATGTATAGTGAAAAAATTCAAAAACTTTTTTCAGAAGTAATGACTTTTAGAAAAAACTTTATTGACTGTAGGTACATAACGGCGATATTTATATTGGAGATTTCACTCAAAGCTTCTTACATACTTAATTCTTAATACATTTTCGCCTATTCATAGATATTTAAAAGGTAATGAAGTTGGCTATCAAGTCTGAAAAATTTATGAATATCAAAAAGTAAAGTACAATTTTCAATCCACTTTAAATATTACACTTGAAATAATTTTATAAACATAATATATAATTCCAATATAATTTTTAATAAAAAAGTAAATATAATATAAAATGAATATAATTGTAAAGTATAATTTAAAAATATAATCAAAATATAATTTTTTCATTAATTCCAATTCATGAGACTAAAATTGAGTTCATTCATCTCTTCTTTGAGCATTTAAAAGTTTCATATTGAAGAAACTGAACCTATTCAGAAGAAGATCTATTCTAGAATTATCGTTTAAAAATACTATGCTGATATTTCTGCAACAATGCATTTTTTTTTCCAATTTCTTCTATTAGTTCTTCTATTTCTTCACTTTCTCCCTCTTAGCACGTTTAATTATTTTTTATCAAAAAGTGTGGCACTCTTCCCTAAAAGGTTGGTCACCCCTGTACTAGACATTCGTAAAAGTGAAAATAAGATCTTGTGGAACAACTTTTCTGTACGCTTACATAAGATGCTGCTTATTTATTTTTTGATATTTGCAGAATCAAGTTAATACAATCGAACAGTTAACACCTTCGTTGATAGAAGGAATCTCCAACCAACTGAAAAACTATAGTACAAAGAGAATAATACGGTTTAAAATATTATTGAAATTATGTGGTAACTGACATAATGTTATTTATTTATTTTTCGATATCCAAAGAATCACGTTAATTTAATCAAGCAAACAAAAAATTAGTTGATAAAATCAATCATTAGTAAATTGAAAAAAAAATATAATTTCTGTTATCGTGGTTGAGATTATTATGTCAGTATGTGCAGCTATATTTTGTAATATTAGGACTTTTGATACTTTGTTTCTAGCAAATACTGTGGTCATCGTAATTAAATTTTTTATACATTAATTCCAGAGGTCTTTTATGGAATACACTTTTCTCTCTTTTTTGGCCCCTCTGTTTTTAAATATTTAGATTCTAGGATGAGTCAACGTTCAATCAAATTTCCTAACAGAATGGAAATGAGAGAAACACACTTTTGAATTTTAACACGATACGGGGACTGCTCATGTAAAGATTTCCTACCGGAAATTCGTCGTATAACGTGCACCCTATTTTTTACGAAGAAATCTGAAATGTACGTGCACAATGCTCTCATGTTGTGATGTCATTTATTCGAGGTATCATTCCAAACCTTAGAAAAAAATGATATACTTCTAGAATACAACCCTTAAAGTTTGTAATAAATGTCATTTACTTAAAGAAGTAGTATTTTCATACATGCAGAAATCTAATTTTTTTAATGCTCATCTTTTATTTTTTTATTTTTAAAACTCTCGTTTTTACACCTGGCTTACAATCAGTACCGATTTAAGCTAATTTCGGACCCTGGGTTCAGAAGATCTATAGGCCCTCTTGGCACTGCAGGATCGAAATTTATAACCAGATAATCTGGTAAAATTCAGCTTATCCGGGACCCTCTGAGCTCAGCCAGGCCTCGGGCCCCTGGGCGTCCACCCCAAACGCCCAATGGATAAACCGGCACCTACCGTTAATTTCGATTTTATTTTTTGAGTTATAAGTACGCGTTATATACCGGATTTTACGGTAGTTAAACTACGGAAAGTTTTTGATTTCGCACTATAACGGAGAAAATAAGTTAATCTGCAGATTAGCTAGGTAATATGCATATTAACGGCTTTCAAGTTTTAACGGTACTCGAAACTCTAATATTAAATAGCAGAATAAACGTTCAACTACCACAATAACTTGATCAAAATATGTTGAAATCCAGCACATCCACTTCCTGGAAGCAATTGGTTCCATTCTGCGTGACGGTAATAAATAAAATTCAGTCATTCTTCGTAATTAATTAGTCGAAAAGCATCATTCGCTATAAATTCGATAATTGCCCGTTCCTTTTGTTAACAGATTCGCCCCCTCCCTTATTAGTCGGGGATGGAATGTTTTTCGGAAGCGGTCGTCGTGTCCTACCGCTAATTCAATTCTGCATAATTGGCCGTTCTGTGAACAAACAAAGCAAATTAATTGCCAGTAATTACGCACGATTAGTATTAATGGATCGTCTTCTGTATGCACAGGAAATGTCTTGTTAGAGTCAATTCATTTTCAAAAATTAGTTATTGATTGGGTAGACTTGCTATGAATAAAGAGTTCCAAATAAAAGCTGAGGTTGCGCCAGCTATATTGTGTTCTCAAAATACAGTGGAAGTTATTAAAAAGTTTATATGAATTTTATACACGGAATCGTTTTATGCATATGAAAATTATTATTTTTTTCTTCTAGACAAATCGCAAAAACTTTTGGCTTAAGAGTTTAAAATAATAAATGAGTTTTATGATGAATTTGCAATGTACTTTAATAAAAGCAGAGCAATAAAAAAAAAGACAGAAATAACAAGTAATCAAGGACGTTTTAAAGCATAGGCCAACTGGGTTCGGGCCCAGGATCTTGGTCACAATGGGGGCCTCATCTCGTTCTTGACTCAGCCTAAAAAAGATCCTGATAAGGTTAATTTCAACGATCAAATGTTTTTCCCTGTTGTATCCTCCGAAAAAGTGGGAATTTCGGGCAATACGTCAACTGGCTGCATGTGATGACCGTCATGTAGGACCGTTTGTATACCTACTACCATACATCAGCATTACTCATTCAGTCAAAAGGCGGCATTTGGTCCAGCCGGTTTGTGCGATTGTAAGTCAGGCACATTTACTTGTTTCCGTTTCTTGTTTGTACGAGTATTGAACAATGTGCGCTACGTAATGTCTACTTTTAAGGATCACAGGCGGGACCTATATTTGTGCAAGGGTCCAGGGTTTACTTTTGCGTAGGGGCCCAGAGCCTCAAGAAGTCTTAAGAGGTCCCTGTAAGTAATAGAAAATAGAATCGAAACACTAGCAAATGGTATGAGTTGAATATTAAAAATTATGGGTTCACTTAAGAGAGTGGAGATTCAATATAACATCAAATACATTAGGTGGCGAGAATTAGATGAGCTACTAATTTAGATTTTTCATCTAGAGATTAAAAAATTGATAATTCATCATCCATACAATAAATGTAAAAACCTAAGGTCGATTAATCAAAGAAATTCAAAACCTGCATGTAGACAAAAATGTTTTCTTTTTCATAATTTCTTTATTTATCAAATTTCCCAAAAGAGCCTTAGTCAATGTTAAAACTTATTCTGATTTTATTTTGTTTGACTGTCTAATTTTTTTTGGTTAAACCCTTAATTGCCGATTAAAAGTTACGTGATTTGCTTCCTAGTTTCACCGTTTTTCTCATTGACACGCGTATACAATGTATTGGGTAGAAAAGAAAAAGCACAGATAAGCAAATTTTTCTCTGAAATAAGTACATTCTTTGCAAACACTGTGAATTTCCTTTTATTGTATTTGAAAGACATTGGACAAGTTTTAAACAGAGTAGCACTATGTAAAGAATCGTACTGTGGAAGAATGGATATATACATCCGGGGCACTTAACGCATGGATTGAGCGAGACGAATATATACGTCAGAAGCAGTTAAGGGGCTTAGTAATAATATGAAAGAATAGTTTAACAATGAAGTATTGAGGACAACTTTTTGTACTTTTAATTCAAAATTAGTGCAAGGAGCTGGCAATCTGTTTGGTACCTCAGACACTATAATGATACTTCGTACTTCATAAAGACGAATTCAGTCGAATTTAGAAGGTAGTCAGTTCAATTATTCCATATAGAAGTCCTCCAGAGAAAAATCTGAAACGTATGCTACGTATTCTACAAAGAATGAAGTGACTCAGCGTTCCAATTAAATTTATTATTTAATATTGGGGTGGCTAACCCGCAGCAGCCCGTAGGTCACATGCGGTCTGCCTAGAATGATTTTGCGGTGCGTGAGATTCATTAGAACTTCACAAAATACGATTATCTTGCACAATATTTTTGTTTTTAGTGCAGAGTTTTGTAACAAATAAATCCCATAACTGTTTCTCTTTTATCAAGCTGCTTTTGTTTTTTAGTTGCATTTAGATCGACTTGCAAGAACTAAGTAAAAGAATTAAGAAGCAAATATCTCACTAAGTAAATAAGCTAAACATCTTTTGATCTCATTACCTTATTATTAAAAATAATAAATAAAAATATTATCTATGTTTCCATACATAAAAAAATAAGGAAAACACTAATAATAATTCCTTCTGTTTTAAATTTTCACTGCAATAAATGTTTGAATTGTATCAAAGTCTAATATAAAGATATATATTTTTATATGAGCCCGCGGGATTATAATGTTTTTTGAAGAGCCCTCAAGGTCATTTGGGTTGGTCACTCCTGATTTAATAAGTAATTAGCTCGCTCGACAGTTTGTCACGATGTTAAAGCTTGAATATAATTCCTTCATGATTTAATCATTTGTTAAGCCACAATAATGCAATATTTTTTTTTTCAAATATGCTTTTCCATCATTTGACCATGGTTCAAAATTACAAGGTCCATCGCCACAAAGCCCCTGTGTAGCTGAATCGGGTGAAGTTAATATTCACTCACTCACTCAAGTTTGTTTTTAGTAAACATTCAAGGAAAAAAAATCTTGAGATATTACTTAAGTCAATTTGCTACTCAGCAAAATGTAAAATGACAAATTTACGGTACAATTGAGTGATTATGGAAAATTCTCTCATTTTTTTAAAGTAGTTTTTTGATTTAAAAGGCACATTTTTATTAATTAATTCTTTTATTCTAATGAAGTTAAAAGATCTTATATTTCACTTAGAGAGTAGGGTTGGCATTGCGGTAGAAAAGAAGTTCTACATTTTTTTTTTAGTAACTGGGATTGATTTTGGCAAGAAAGCTTTTAAACGGTTATATATAGAGAGAAATAAGGGAATATATATATTATTAGTCGTGATCTTTCTTATCTACTTTATAGCATTATTATATATTATGCAAACTATTTCTAAATTTATAAACAGAGAAAACGTTAAATGACTATGCTCGAAATATGTGGATAAGCATATTTATATGTATTCTTTGATTTAAAATGTTAAATTTTGGATAAAGTTAAAGTAAAACTTTTAGAATGCTCCAAAAGCGGTACAATTTCGAAATTTTTCTTTTAGGAAAAAGACGCGTTCATATTTTCATATACAACTTTGTGTTTCAGGAAGCCGACTTTGGCTCGAGCTTCTTGAGGGCTTAATTTTCTTTTAATCCAACGAAAACAAAAGAAGTGAATAAAACCTACATCTGTAATCTTCTTTTTGTTTCTTTCCGCATTTGAACTTTAATCCTCTTTCATAAAAGCCTGATCTACGAACGTTAGAAAGCTTAAACTGAGGCTTTTTTTGCCCCCATACTTTTCAGAAAGATATAGAAGAACGGTATGCTTATTTTGCAAACTTTGTTGGCTTTTCTATAAATCTGTTTAGGTCAGGACAACATGTTTTGACAAAAAAATTGAATTTGTGTTCTTTAAAGATATTGAAGTTTCGTTGAAGCATGAGCTAATCGTATGGCTTACGTCAGCTTATTTAACTTAGGTTAAATGCTTAGGTAGGTTAAAGCATTTATTTCAAAAAAATTGATATCATTATTTTGAAACTTACTAGTAAAAATAATACAAAATCAATTTCTTTGATATTTAAAAGTTAGTTGTAAGCCAATGTATTTGTAATTAGCATAATTAATAATGATCTTCAAACCTTATGAAGATATAAGAGGCTTGATGTACAAATCCAAATAAATGGGCGAGTTACGTAGGGTTAGATTTAAGTTATTCTCTTGCATGATAGATATAATCCCTCTTTCTAGAATCCTCCCTCTAAGATAACCCTCTTTCTGGAATCATCCCTCTAAAATATCCCTGTTTCTGGAATCCTCACTCTAAAATATCCCTGTTTCTAGAATCCTCCTTCTGAGATATCCTTCTTTCTTAAATTGATATGTACAAGTTCGTATCGAGTAAAATCCCTTCAGTTAATCAAAAGGATTTTTGAATGCAATCAATCGCATTTTCATGAAAAGAAATTGTAATATTAATAAACAGAATTTGATTTAGTGAATGAGAGTTATATTAACCCCTTGCGCACCATATGCCCCCTAGTGAATACATGCTACGTAAAGGGCAAAATCTCATTGTAGCCTCATGTGGCTTATTAAGATGTACAACATTATAAAATAGATTTTATTTTATTGCGATTGTATGAAATTACAAAAGTTAAATTACAAAACGTCTGAGTTAAAAATTAAAAAAAAATTGTTAAAATTAGAGTTAAAATTACAAATCTTTGTAAAATTGCTCGAAATGTTTCTTGGAACAAAAAGCTTTTCCACATGAGTTACATAAAAGTATTATCACTTTTGTTGTTTGTTCATTTTCATCACAAATAAATAAATCCGTATCAGAGTCACTGTAGTATTCATAGATCTCCGGAAAATATTCTCATTCCGTATCACTTTCGTTGAAATCCAACGAAGACGCCGTGTTGGTAAGAAAAAGTAAAAACAAACAACAAAATAAGTCATACAAACTTTAGAAAGTGAAACGAATAGGCGTCTTAGTCAGAGTCAAAAGAAAAATAAAATGTGCGCCGTAAGGACACGTTAGTATTCCCGGAAATCTGGGCTTTCTGGGGATACTAAAAAGCGCAGTCTCGTAGTCAAGGGGTTAATGTTTCAGTATAAGACAACGCGAGGACTATTGACGACGAACCTCTTATTTCTGAGCCTTGTTAAAGAGACCAGGACGACACCTTAGCTGGAACCCTTCTCTCCAGACTACTACATCGCGCGCCAACGGAAAGACTTTGATTTCGACATATTTAAAAGGGGGCACAGACAAAAATTTGACATTACATTGACAAAAATCGGTCAAAAAATCAAATCTAATTTTTTTTAACCTAAGTTGTTTTTTATATACATTTCTACAAACTCACAAAATTTGAAAGCTCTAAGTTAAAAAAACGCAGAGTTGTGGCACCTTTTACATTTCTTTTTATTCACATCCCAATGGCAAATCAAAACTTTAAACTGACTTATCTCGGAAAGATAAAATAACTAGTTTGTCTTCATTTAAAATGCTATGGCTTTTTTCTATTGTGCCTATTACTTGGACAATTTTTTCACTTGTTGCTAATAGTGCCTGTCTGGAATAAATGTTGGTATGCATTTTTCAATCAAAGCAATACTTATTTTTTAAAAGTAAATGAATTTAGAATTTACACAATTTTTAAGGAATTTTTAATAAGCATTCATAAAAAGAAGTATTGTACAAATACCAATCACGTTTTCGCAAAACCCATACCAAATTTTATTAAACATAGTTTGATGTACTTGTAAATCAAATTTCATGCATGTACGTACATTTTTGTAGGGTGGGGGAGAAGTAGCATTTTAAAATCACTTCACAAATTTTAAGTTTTTTTCCTTAAAAAATTAAAAGGTTTGCTTTTTATGAAATTTTGAGCACAAAATCTGCTTTACATCTTACATACACATAGGAGGCAACCAAAAGAATTATGAAAATAATTAAATTAAAAAAAATTTGTGTCAATTGTACCATGTCCAGGAACTCGAACTCGCGACATGCAGGCTACAAGTTCATTACCGTAACCACTAAGGTACCATGGAGACACAGAATTTCATTGATGCAATTTGAAATAATTTAATGAATATTGTTTTCATATTATTAAAAATTTAACTAAGAAAAATATCTGATTTGTTTCTTTCTTTATTTCCCCTGCAGATAAAAAAAAGAAGAGTTTTTTTTATTTGAGTAGCAAAGCATTTTCGAGAAAGACAACATTAACTAATTTTTTCTCAAGACTTTTTTTTCAATAACTTTTAACTTGAGAAAAAACCCAACCCTAGACTTGAAACCCATTAACTTTCAGAAGAACTAATTTCTATAATGAAAATACTATATATTGAAGGTTTTGTGCAAAGAGTATTACTGCTACACGAACTAGACAATTTTTTTACTTATTTTTTTTATTTAAAGCTAACTGCAGTCCTGTTATATTGCATTATTCACTGAGTCCAAATAGAGAAACTTTCTTATTTATTTTCTCCCACAAAGTTACATGTCTGAGTAACAGGGTGATGTAATCAAAAGAAGAAAAAATCAAAACTTCTCCCAAACCCAGTCTCAACATGTTAAGTGTAATTTGAAATGAAAACAAAAGGAAAGGTTTTTGTGGTAAAAAAGGTTTGCGTGTTCTCAGCGGTTGCCACTGCAAACGGCGCCCCAGGGCCTTCTATTAAGCTCATCTGCGGGGCGCTGAGTCTCGATTTTGAACAAAGGCGAGCTCCAGATTTGAAGCCGTTCCATTTAACGCCCCTCCCCCTTAGTTAATTCTTGTGTTACTTTTTCTTCTGTTTTGCTGTAATGCATTCCTGCAGAATCGTGATTTCATCTCGATTTTTGTTTTCCTTTTCAAAAGGTCAATGAGTCCTGAGAGAAATTCGACTAAGATGTCGAAAAGGTGAATTATTTTTGTTACTGAATGTCATCTCCTTTGTTAGTCTGGTTTTCCAAATCAGTTTTAGTGTTATTATTTTTCTATTCCATTACTTTTATATCCGAGGTTTTATTTAGTTGAAGTAATAGATTCATATTACCAGAATCAGTATTTCAATAATAAAATTGGTTTAAAAGGTGAGTTTAAGCAAAAATTATTTATGGGGTCTCAGGGGTGTTAATTTTGTATTGAGGGTTAAAAATAAAGACAATTTTCAAATAGATATAATTCTTTGAAATTAAAAGTAAATAATTCTAATCTTTTACATATTATTTATAAAGGAATAAAATTTAAAAAAAGAACAAAATGTTTAAAATATAATCATAATTTAAAAAATAATAAGTAAATAATGTTAAATAATTTTTACGCTACGCATGCTATTTCCTAAAGTAGTAGACTTTGATGTGTAAAACTTTGTAGAATTATAAATTTTATCATACTCTTTAAACCCTACCTAATTTTAGTATTATATATTTTTTTATTTCAAAATATTTGAAAAATAATGAAAATTTTAAAATATATTTTTTAAATGTAATTTTTTTATATTTTTTAAAAAAAATATATACTTTATTAAACTATTTATTTAAAAATAGCTACAATGTAATAAGGATGCATGCAACTTTATAAATCAACTTATTGCTTGTAATTGCAGCTACTATTTTATAAAACATGAGCGCAACGTTAAGCTTAATATTTCCTACGGAAATGTTTCTTATTTTCCTATGCTTATAATTTTTAAAATTATGATTATATTTTAAGCATTTAACACTTTTTTGTGAAGCCTTATTTCTTCATAAATAATATGTAAGAGATTTAATTATTTAGTTTTAATTTCAAAAAAATTGCATCTATTTGAAAATTGTGTATATTTTCAGCCTCGAGACAAAATTAACACCCCTGAGACCCCTAATATTAGACGCATATGAGTAATACGCTTTCACGTTTTCTTTTTTACTGTTGAGAAGTAGTGCCATCCATGCAAAAGCATATTGATTGCAGTTATTCCCTATGATATGCTATTTGAATTAAGTAAAAAATAAATAAAATAGACACTATATATATATATATATATATATATGTGTGTGTGTGTGTGTGTGTGTGAAAAATATATCATTCAAAAAAATTATTCAAACGATATCTGCAATATTTGAGAAGATAGAGTTGTTCAACTGTCTGCTGTAACAATTTATAACAAATACATATTGATGAAAATAAAAATTTCCCCTTTTCTTTTCTAAATTTAAACTTTAAGCTTTTCTTAAATGAAATACTACTACTAATTCAAGAAAAATGCATTTAAATGCCGAAATATAATATAAAAAAACTTTTAAAATTACGCAAATTAAATTTTTTTTCTTTTAAAAATTGTTTTTGGCTTTTTTATTACTTAAATAAATTTTTACCACAAGCTCTTTTAATATTTGTTTTAGTGTTCTCTTTAATACTTTACTACACATCTTAGTTTATAATAAGGATATAGCACTCTCTGTTATAATAATACTGTCTGATGTAAAACTAACATAATTTCAAAGTAAATGTACAGATACAATTAGATACAAAACTAATCTCACAGTATATAAATAACTGAGGAAAAAATCTTAACTCTCAGAACATGCAAATAATTGAATTTAAAAAATGATAAATAATTTTAAAGGCTCTATTTTTTTTTCTTTTTACATACAAAAATTTACTAAAAACAAAAAATTTTAAGAACATGTATACGAATCTTTTTATTTTGAAAAATTTGTAACATGGCAAAAAGATTGTAAAATTATTAGTGGTTTAACAAAGCAAATTTTCTGAAAAAAAATTTGAAGTAAAAATAAAAATATTAATTATTTAGAGATTCTAATTACACTTTACTTTGTCCTTGTTTTATGTCAAAGAGGCTGCATGAGCTCGGTGAACATTTTCCAATAGAAAAATACTCAAGCAAAACACAAACACTCATAGCCATTCCCATGCTTTGAATTTGCATTTGGGTCCAGAATCTGGCAATAACTTGTTTATTGTACTCAGATTTAGTGCGGACTCCGCATTTTTGAATGCAAACTTAGGTAAGTTACCTTTTTCTTGTAATGGATTTAGATATTCTATCCATTACTTTCAATAGGTTTTTGCTCAATATTATTAACAGAAAGGGGGAAGGTTGGCTGGCCACAAAACATGTTCAACCCCACTTTTATATAAATTACTTTATACGTAAAAACTGTGTGTCCTGTATGTCAGTAAAGCTTATAATGCTGTAGCATCCATATTTTTATATTTTAAACCTATTATATTGTTAATTTCTCATATATCCTTCCTAAAATCTCCTGTCTGGTTATCTTGTAATTTCAATTTTTTTCAGTTTGATTATTGAATATTCATCTCTCTTTAGTGCAGAATTTTGACTATATATATAGTATAATAAAATATAAGTGAAGAAATACCATAATCTACAGTGCCAAAAAGTAAGAAATTGGAACTCAGCAGACACAACAATTGTAGACACAAAAAAGTCATTGGACTAAACTGGAGACCTATTTATGATTTCTAAAGCTGTCGCTGAATTAGGCCAGCGAATTAGGATTAAGCAATGCTTTGTGGATCCAACCTTCCCCGTATATATATATATATATATATATATATATATATATATATATATATATATATGTCATAACTTAAAACTAATATTTACCTAAAATTTACCTCTTATTTAGTTACAAAATCTAATTAATATATCCGAATACTCTATTTCGAAACGTATCTCATTTCTTCTTTCTCTAAAGCAGCGGTTCTTAAACTGTGGTCCTCGGACCCTCGGGAATTCCCTAACACATTTAAAGGGGGTCCTTGAAGGTCTCTCATTTTATGTAAAGAGAGATTTTTCTCTTTTTACAGACCCTGAAAGGCCTCGTAGAAAAAAAAGAATGGACCATCCTTAACTAGATTTCTAAATGCCCTTAATGAAAAAAACTCCTCTAGAACATGTATTTCGATCAAGAGTGCTAAACCTGTTTTTTTTTAAATTTTTTACAACTACATAGCCATTACTACTACGTAATGTTTTCAAAAAAATATTCAGTGAAACACATTGCAAAAGATTAGGAACTGAATTCATAGCGCGCGATTGCATATAAATCGTTCAGCCATGTGTTGGGGTCAGAAAAAAGTCTGCGATATCAACCTGATGCACAAAAGGGGATCCGTGGTGATCGAAAGTTTAAGAAACGCTACTCTAAAGGATTAAAACCTATATTTTGATTGTTTTATTAGTGATTCATCGTTAAAAGGACTATATCTTGAATTTTTGACAGATTTATAGGCACTTCCAAATAATAGAATACACGTGCCTTATTAACCGGCAAAAATTATTTCCCAAAACACTGAAGTCATTTCTAAAAATTACTCAATTTTCCTTCACTTGAGAACGTGATTACATTTTTTATATTATGTTTCCCCCTGTTTCTCCTTTCATACTTAAATATAGAAATTGAATAATTCTCTCCCGTATTTTTACACTTGAGCGAAGCGCCCACTTAAGACACTCTCCAGATGTTGAAATTAAATATACGACAAATGAATTTAAAAAAACAGACTTCTAAATCACCTTGACATCGCTACTACAGTAAACAAAATAAATACCATAACATCGATACATTGCATATCTAAACATACGAGTACCAATATAAGTTGTGGTATGATGTTTATTGCTACATGACAGAAAATTCAGAACATGATATCAGTATTGTAACATCTAAAGAGACGTTCCAATTTTAGGTCCAATTCCTTAACAATTACGTGAAGACAGAATCAAAAAGAAATTACTGATACATTTAGAAACAAATCATTACAAATAAAGAAAAGAAAACTTATCTGCAACAGCCCTGCCTGAAAAACAAAGTATTTACGTGAAAGTTCGAAGACCGAACAAAACTTGAACGACACCGATATTCCAGTGAAAAGCGATACGCCCCTAAGAGTATGAGAAATTTGTTGTTCGCGTGTAATTGATTTTCAACCATTTCCTTACGGGGGAGGCATCCGGTTCCGGTCATAATAGTTTATCCGGGAAAACAAAGATCACGTTACACTATGTTCATAGTAGCATCTATCGGGTCGTCCAACTAGGGCATAATTGGTTTGTATCACTCGCCCAAAATATCCCATTCCCCGACAAACGGAATACTTTTACCTTATTCTTTTGCGTGTAATCTTCCTTGATGACTCTTTTAAATCTGCTTTGTTTCGCTTCAAAAGGAAATGAATCCGAGTTCCCAGATGAGCCATTTCTATTAGCCATTTGAGAGCCTGTCAAAGCTCTTATTGTATACGATCTTTGATATCCAGTTCACAGAGGACGCATTTCGGGTTTTTTTTATGATTTTATCTTGCTATTGAAATTTATTATTTGATCAAAATGTTTCACAAACAAGATTTTTCCTGAAGAGTCGAATTGTTAGTTTATAAGATACAGATTGTGGATTTCAAAAGTTTTTAACATATGGAAATAAAATGTCTATGCTATGGATTTACTTATTAAAATTAGGTATAAAGAGCAATAAAACGAAACAAAAAAGTAATATGATAGTAGTCCTAACATTTACTGTAATAATACTCGCATAATATTATATCGAAGCACTTTTTTTCTTTACAAATTAAAAAGATTGCATAGAATAAAAATTTTCATTCTTCAAATTTTTATATGTTCCTTTTGTAGTCATGGGATAAAGAATACCTATATCAATGATTATTTAACAATTTTAGCAGTCAAAAGCACTACTTAACGAGAAAAAATCCCTAGAACTTCTATTTAAATGCAAATGCATAGTTTTTACTTTTAATAACAGAGTTTGTACTTTAAAGAACTTTCGTTCACCCTTTATAAAAGGCCATGGTAAGTATACTTATATAAGTCATTCTAAGTCTCTATAAGTCTTTTCCCCTACTTAATTTATGTTTTTTTTTTGCACATTACTAATCTATATCTTTTTACAAAACTAAACATATTATTTACGTTTGTGATGTTTATGAGATGCTGATCTTTGCTTTTATAACTTTCGTGGAAAGTAATATGTGCATGTGTAAATTTTTAATTTCATCGTCATCTATGAATATAAATTTGTTTATTTTGCAATTTCCTTTTTCAGATTTTAGTATTTGAAGAATATGTTATAAGTTTCCTGATGAGAAATGCAAAAGAAATAAAAAGTATAAAATGAACTAAAAACATGCGACTAAAGCCTGCCTTTCAATAGCATGTAATGGACGATAGTAAACATATTTCCCATATAAAAAGGTCTTAAAAATCAAATTAACTTTATGTAATAAGCTACATGAATTTTCTATTTTAAATAAATCCTTCTTCTTCAATGGCTCGATAGCCGTAAGTGGGCCCTGGCTTTCTCCAGAAGTCTTCTCCAGGCATCCCTATTTTTGGCAACTTTTTCCAATTTTTGGCCTTTAAAATTTTTAGGTCTTTTTCAACACAATCAATCCACCTTAACGGGGTCTGCCTCGAGGTCTATTTCCCATAGGCTTTGCCAGAAAGATTTTATTACAGAAACAATCTTCATTCATTCAGAAGACCAGCCCATTTAAGTCTCTGTAATTTGACAAATTTTACATCAGGTTGTTTGTAAATTTTGTAAAATTTTAAGTTAGATCTTCTTCTCTATGATCCCTTCACTTGGATCTCACCAAGAATGCAGCGTAAGATCTTTCTCTCGAAAATTCCTCATCACGTAAAGTCAATGGTCAAGTCTCTGATGCATAAGTCAGGACAGATCTTATAAAACTTTTGTAACGAAGCAATATAGCTCTTAATTTGAGAAAACTGGATTTTAGATAACTATTCAAGGCATAAAAGCATCTATTTGCAGCAATCACTCTTTTATAAATTTCTGGGGCCAGCTCATTTTTATCATTTATCTCCGTTCCCAAATAAGTAACAGGAACTACGATAAAGTAGTGTCTCAAGCTCAAAATATTTTAGTATACCATTGCTGAAAAAGATTAGTGTTCCAATTTCAATGAATTACATAAATATATAAACTAAAGTCAATACTGGTCGACAAGCTAAAAAACTCCTTTATAATTACAACTATTGCATTTTCCAACATTTGATCCCATTCAAATCGTATAAGAGAATCCTTCTTCTCTTCATTTCTTATCACTCAAAGCATATTTTTTAAATTAAAAGCACAGAATTCCATGGGCATATTTCAACTAGAAATTCCTTTTTCTTATTGCTGTTTTACAGGGAGAATGAGAATTGTTCGAAATAGTTTGGCGAATTTCTGTCCTGCTATCTTGTATCTATATGATACTGAGTGCAAATGAGTTATATATAATGAAAAACTAAACTAAGCTTTCCCAATTAATAAATTCTTTAGTCAAAGTTTGAATAATTTCCTTAAAACGTATATATGTTAGACAAGTATGCTGTTAAAGAAAGGATAAAAATTTTGAAAACTATTTGTAACTTTCTTAAGAACATGCATAATTTTCCCTCTTATTTTTTCACTTCAAATCGACAGCTGGACAGCATGCGAAAAAATATAAGACATAAAAACGAAATCATTGTACATGAGGTAACCTTTTAGAAAGCTTTTAAAATGTCGAAGGGAAAAAGCATTGAAACTAATTGGCTGCGCCACTTTCAGTGCTTGGTCGAGGTGTTTTTCATTCAAAGTCTGTTTTTTTTGCACCCTAACGACCGCAAGAGATGTCAGCGATTGTTACACATTCCTTCTCGAAATAGAATAATTGTTTTACAAACACATCAAAAAATACGTAGGTCAATTTAGATATAATTCAGTAGGATGGAAAAAAGCCTCCATAGAAACGAGTTCATTTTTATTTGACCTTGGCATTAAGGTTATCTTAAAGTCAAAGTTGAGGTTCACATTTACCGACATTTACCTCACATGATAGGTTTATTGAATGTCTTTATATTTTATGCAACATATGATCAGAAAAGACTGCTTCTGTAAAACGAAGTCCACATTGAATTTTTCTTTTATTTGACTTAAAAAAATAACTTTAATATAAATCCTTGGTTCATCGATACATTATAATTTCCGAGTCTTTTTTTTTTCTTGATTCAAATGGCACACAGAATTGGAAAAAAAATGTAATCGTAATAAAATCGTGTTTTTCAATTCCACCAATTTTAAAGCGCTCAATTGAGCTGAAACTTTGTATACACGATTATTCTGGATGACAATACGGTAATTTCATTATAATTAATAAAATTAATTGATTAAAACTAATTATTCAAAGAATTACAGATACAGCCAAGTTGGTATTATTTTTGGTGACTTGTGTCAAAACTTTAAAAGGTTTTTTTTCTCACATTTTAAAGCATTTATTTGAGCTGAGATTTTCTATACACGATTGTTTTGGGTGACTATATGATAATTTAATAATGATTAATTAAAATTAATTGACTGAAACTAATTATTTAAAGAATTACAGATGCAATCACGTTGGCTTCCTTTTAGTGACATGGGTCGAAACTGTAAAAGATTTTTTTTCTCACGTTTTAAAGCATTCAATCAAACTGAAATTTTATATACACGATTGTTTTAGATGACAATACTATTCTTTAAGAATAATTAATTGCCCTTAATATTGTAATTCTATCATATGTATTTGATAAAAAGTAACTAAAATAAAATTTTCTCTGTTGTTTCTTAGTAGGAATTGACTTAATTTTTTTATATTACTTGTTCTCGATTCAAATGAAAAGCAGAATTGGAAAAAAAATGTAATTGCAAAAAAATAATGTTTTTTAAAGCATCAATTTGATTTATCTTTCGTATAATGTTATTTATTATGCATTTTTTCAATTATTTAAAATTTACAGAAACTTCTTTTTTACTTACTTCTTTTTAGAAGTTCCGAATTAGCTGTTAAGTTGAAGAAATGTGCTCTTTCTGCAAATAAACAGGAAGCTGTAAATAATTCATGTGTTGAACAAAGTTATTTATAGTTTAATCGTTGATTAAATGTTTTATATATAAGAACAAACATGTGAAGCAGGTTATTAAAATCAAATGAAATTAATTTTCTTGAACTATACTTAACTAATGAAGCCCAGCTTCTGAAGAATTCTTCATGGCTTGAAAATAAAATCCCAATCAGAGGATCTTATTCTAATAAGTACACATTAAATTAATTCTTTATTCAATAACACAATATTACAAATTTTTATGTATTAAAATAATTCAGTGAAGTACATTTACGAATGAATTTTTTGGAAGAAACAATGATATTTTAAGATTTACTGAGGTCCTGGGCCCCTATACAAAGGTAGGCCCTGCTTGATACCTTTTCAAGTTGATCGAGTATAACTCAAATATACTTACAAACAGTAACTCTGCAACAAAAAAAAAATCTGCTTGACTCGCTGCCACAAACCTAACCAACAAGTCAATTCTACCGTCTACTGGCTTTCGACTAATTGAGGAATGATATATGGCGATAGGCCAAGGCCTTCATACGGATGAAGGCCATGACATAATAATGAAATCTTGCCACTATTGTCAGTTGGCATACAGTTCGAAATTCCTAATTTTTCGGAAAAGCTGTCTGGGAATAACAATTAACCGTTAAAATTATTCGGATCAAAATCGTTTCGAGGGCAAGTTGAGAACGAGATGAGGTCTGAAGCCAATTGGTCCATTCCTTAAAACGTCCCTTTTCAAGAAATAAAGTTTTTTTGTAATCATTTTTAAAATTTTATTGTCTATTTTCGCATAAATTTAATGATTATTGACCCTAGAAATTCCATTTTAGCATAAAACATGTATTGTCTTTGAATACAAAAAATTTCTGAATAAAAAAGATAATAGACCTTATATTAATGTATGATATTCGCTGAAGTTGATTAGGGTCTATCGTCAGGGGTCAAGGACCTGTATTGGTGAGTTTGAGTCCTAGTGTAGTTTAAGATTCACCATGGAGAGAAGCTGTAAGATTCGCCCGGAAGTTTAAAAATCTTTATAGATGGCGCGGCCATCGAAGGAGAGAAGGAGGAAGGAAGAAAACAACTTGGCGAACATGAGCGGGATAATGATTACGTTGACGAGGATAGAAACAAAATGGTGTTAACAAGTTAAAATTAAATGTATATAGTTATTTTTTCTTTTTATGTGGTTTTGTGTTATGTGTGGTTGTCTTTGGAGTAAAACTCCTTAGCCATTAAAGAAGTAGCGACTTTATTGTACCTGGATTACTGATGAATTTTTCATTTTAAGAGAAAAGAACCTACGATTTTTAGTGAAGCTAATGCCCATTAAATTTGCTTAGACTCAAAATCCTTCAGTAGGCATCGTGTAGAAATTTAAAGAGTGAAGTGCCTGCATAGACATCATCTTCGTCACTTAACCAAGGTTCAAAATTGTGGGGCATTTTGCCAACAATTCTCATGTAGATTCAAAGTGCGACAATTAAACCTTTTGATTTCCCCGTACAACATATGGGCTACCCATTCATACCCATATGTTGGCTCATACGCTGTACGGGTGATGATGTTTTCTTTCTTTCTTAGATTTGCGTTTTTTTAAAAAAATTCTTATGGTGCATTATTTAGATTTTGAAAAGGTGATGCAGTTTGTCCATGGTAGTAAAATGCTTTTTGTCCAGCATTTTTTTAGTGGCAAAGGCGAGAATTAGTACGGTGTTCAGTTATAAACAATAAAAAAATGTGCTTTTTTTAAAAGTATTTTGAGTTGAAATGACCGCTTAAGCGGTTAACAAATCAACTGAATGTGTAGATCAGTTACACACTATTATTTTTTAAACCTTCTACTTGTCCTTTAAAACTGTAAATGGGTTCATTTTAAAATGACAAATGGAAGTAACATCCAAAGAATTGATTTTGAAACATTTCAAATGGTTCGATTCGTTGCATTACATTATCTGAAAAATTCCAAATTTTCCAATTAAACTGAATGTTGAAGTGATGCGAGTGCTATTGTCTTCGGTCCTCGTGTATTGAGCTGTTTGAGTGACGAGGAGTGATTGTTTTTTGAAAGTGGTTGCATTAGAAATTCGTCTTTCCATTGCGTATTTTCATCTCAAAAAATTTAGAAAGATAGTTACACAAAAAGGGAATTTATTTTAAAAATCTTTAATTATCAATGATATCAATATTGCACTATCTATTACCTAATTAACAAAATAATTATTCTGATACAGTGGCTCTTATAAGTGTGTATAGAAAGATAGCTAGTTACACGAAAAAAAAAGAATTTATTTTTAAATATTTAACTATCAATATCAATGTTGCATAATCCGTTACCAAATTAAAAAATTATCATTCTGATACATTGACTCTCATAAGAGCATAATTTCAAGATCGTATAATTCTTGTTTGAGCATTATATATTCTGTTGCATTTAGGAGTTTTTAAGAGGAGTTTTTTTTTTTTTTTTTGCTTATTACGCTAGGCCACAGCACTGAGTGAAAAATTTGATCCTTTGAATTCTGGGCCGATTGCTCATCAGAAGCTTCGAATGTTATCGAAGTAATTATATGAATCATAAAAAAGAAGAAAAAATAGAAGTGTCTCAGTGATCTATTTTATTTAGACAATGCGTCTTTGAATATTCCTGTAAATACAAGTATAAACAACGTTGCCTTGACTTGCCGAATACATTGGGATAAAGGCTACTAATACTCGGTGTTAAAAATTTCTTACGTTCTTCTTCTTTAATAAATATTTTATATTGATACACCTCCTTTTTTCATGGAACTTCGGAAATAATCCATTTGATTGGTTGCGGGTTCGATCCCAGCCCAAGTCGGTGAATTTTCATGATGTAGAAAATCGACAGCGACCGTGTCATATGATTATGCGACATGAAAAAAAAATCCTTGAGTATCTGTTTGGCTTGAATGCTCTCGGTAAAATTAAATTTCTAAGTACAAATTTCGCACCGGAAGAGCTCAGGAGCCTCCTTCTGGGGAAAAAACTGGGTGTCAAATTTACTTGCGACAATTGGCATCGCTTATATGGTGCCGCATTAAAGAGTGATACCAGCTACTGGGGAATATACTAGATCTGCAAAGGTAGAAATACCAATACGCAGCCCCATTAGAGAAAAAAAAATTCTCCACTTAATTTAATAAAGGATCCAGGATGGGAGATGAAATTTATCCTGTTGAATTTTTCTTAGAAATTCAAAAGCTTTTTTTAATTGTAAATATTTAATGGTTGTAAAAAACTACTCTTTTCATAATGTTAATTCATAAGAGAATAGAATAAAGTTTTACTACACCTAACTACTTTTTACAGTAAAAGTTATATATATATACTTTAACTTCTGAATTTTGTTTAATCTCAACGCGTTCAATTCGCAGATTTTATTCATTTGAACTCATATTGTATAAGTATTCTTCTCCACGGACCGTGTGCTAGTGTATAATTTTCACTTTATTTCACAATTACGTCTGAATTGGTTGAAAATAACTACAAAATATAACCCGTAGACATTTCAGCACAATATTGAATGAATATCATCTATGTTCTGTAATTATACAAAGAATAAATGAAATAAAGAGATTTTTTTCTTTTCTTCATTTACATAAAAAATGTCTGTCTACTAGAATAATTAAGCTTTTGATTTTGGTATTGAATTTTTTAAACTTTTAAACTGATTTTTAAATTTATTGGGTTAATTTAACTTAATATAAGGGAAACTAAAACTATATAATGACAAGAGAGGGGCAATATAGTCATTTGTAAGCGATTAAATTCCTTCACTTAAGTTTTTAGTTTCCAGGTTAAAATCTACAAATTAAATCTTCCTATTTTTGTTTTACTCAAATCTTCATTAGCATGAAGTTATTAAGGTTCCATTTATTTTTTTAATTAAAATTAATTATTAAAAATATTCATTTTTAAAATAATACATCCAAAATTTAAACTATTTTCAAGAGGAATAAATTCAATGTCATTTCCTAAGCTAACTCATGAAATAGGCCAATATCTCTAGACCAACACTGATTTCAGAAATGGAACCATTTTTAGCTTAATTCATTTCCATTAAAGTGCGTTCTTCCCAGATACACATACTGTTCGCTTGGACACGAGTCGTGAAAAATCGAATGTCCCTAGCCACCACCAAATGACTTCCTCTTCGTAATGAAAACTAATGGCACCATGACGGAGACCCAACGAAACAAATATTTATTTACAATGATGCAAAAAAAAATAGTTTTGCAGTGAAAAAACATTTATCTTATTTAACGACCAGCTTTGTTTGAAGGAGCATTCGTCAATTAACACAATTGGATGTGGAGTTTTGTTTACACAGGACCCAGTGACCATCTATTTCGAATTCATCCTCGTTTATTCGAAAAAAGAATCTTTTTCACGTGCTAATTTCGAATCATTGTTAATGAATAATAAGCTGTAGTGCAAAGACGTTGATATAAATAACTTTTTTTTTTCGTATGCAGAGAAACTATCTCAGGCATTTACTTGGAAATACCTGAAAATAAACTGCTTAAGTTAACATAAAATGTCCTAACAGTTCCCGTATCCAATGAAAAAAATAAATATTACACATGCTTGTTTTATTTTATCGTCTGCTTATAATTTTATCGTTTCTTTAAATTTCATTGATTGATTCTCCTCATGCTCAAGCTGTGTGATAAAAAAAGTGACATTCTATTTTTTAAAAAATAAATTTATCATGCAGTCAGAAAATTGCGCTGCTAGTTTATTTTGAATGTAAATCATATGATGTATGGGGTGTGTGGGAAAAGTAATTCGTGCGAAAAAAACTCAACGAATGATATTGGAATCTTCTTATTAATCCACGAGCAGGTTGCCTTAATAAATGAGCACATTATTCACACCGAAACATGAGACTTTAAAGAGTTCTGCATTTTCATGTTAATCATATACAAGTATTAAGTGAATTAAAACCACTGGACAATCAAAAGTGGCTAATGATGGCTCTGAAAACTTATACGTAATATAATCATCATTTTGGACTAAATATTTTTCTCTGATGAGGCATGGTTTCATTCGAGTGGTTATCTGAAAAGTTTTCTAATTAAAAAAAAGAACTTGTTTTAAGCTCTAAGATAATTTATAAAATCCAATTACTGAAGAAAGAATTTTAAGCGAAATTACCCTTCTTCGTAAACTATTCCAATTAGACCTAAAACGAAAGTGCATTTTAAACACGCATTGACTTTTTAAATAAACATATTTTAGATTTTTCTCACACGTTTTAATAATTTTTTTGTTTACATTTCATCTTCAAGAGTACATATATAATTTCAAAATTTTCTTGGAAATATATTTTTTAAGAGGCAAAGTTGTTGACTTTGAAAAGTACACAAAAGATATAAAAGTTTAAAATCATGTATTTTTACACTTTACATATTACACTTCTTCCTTTCTTCAGATGAAGCTCTTGATCTGAATATTTTCAAAGCTCTTCCTTCTCAGAAATCCCTCCTAGTTCAAACACTCATCACTCGCATACAAACATGTTAGTCGTGATGTATCACCCGTTATTGTTTGAACAGAGCGTTGATTAATTCCTTTACGTGCTGTTTACGTTCTTAAGACTTTTACAGGCATAATAATGGCTATTTTAAGATTCTATAACAAATTGCAAGTAAATTATTTTTGTATTTTATTAAGACCATAATTGGCAACAATATTTTAGAGAAATTAAAGCAGAGACTAAGAGTTTATATATATTTAGTATTAATTTTATTTATTATTTTATATACTGTATTTGTTGTTGTTACCACGTAGATATTCCTGTAGTTTCTATAAGGTAACTCAAGGGAAGACGCCACAGCTAAGGATTTTTCGATTAGTACGTTGAAAATTGAAATAAAAAGACCATGAAGAAATATACCTTATTTTTCAATATTTAATTGGTTATGTATATAAGTTAATTCTCTTCTTAGTATGAAAATAAATAAAAAATTTAATATGTTAATGAAATTCATTTAATTGTGTCATCTTTCCCGATGTATGGGGGAAGATGCCACCAATCATGGAGTACGATGCAACAACACCACAGTAAATAAAAAAAAAGACAAACATTACCAAATGAAATGTGAAATAACAATAACTATAGATTTATTAAAACTATAGATTATTTATTTATTTATTTATTTTTATTTTTAAAAATTTCTAATGGGTTGCCGATTGGAGTTTTTCCATTGCAGAGCTAGTACATTCCCCGAAAGCTCGTATCTCCTTTTTAGTGCGGTGCCATATAGGAGGATACCAATCGCCGTAGGTAATTTTGACGCTCAATTTCCACCCTTGAGTGAGAAACCAGATCTCTGACAGTGCGAACTTGTACTAAGGTTTAATTTTTCCCAGAGCATCCAAGCCAAACAGACACTCTAGGGATCTTTTACATGCCGTATAATCATGCGACATCATGAAAATCCACCGACTTGGGTCGGGGTTGAACTCGCAACCTTAGGTGCAGAAGACCAGCAACAAACCAACCACGCCACACAGCCGACATTCTTTTATAATTGGTTTACTAAAAACGAATTTTTCTGCAGAATGGTCTACAGCAGGCTGAATTAGTAGTCGACTTCAGCCCTGCACATCCTCGTCCTATGAAAATTCCCTGTGTCATCCTCACAGCCTAATTATTAATTGTAGTTATATATTATACGGTAATATAGTTTTATAAAATGAAAAAAAATTAAGTTCATTTCATTTATTTCTAAACCATGGGGCATCTTCCTCCAAGTATAGGGGGCAGATGCCACACACGCTTATTTCCTTATTGCTGCAGTGTTATGGCCTTTTCTACATGCAACGTATGTATAAGATTATGCGTAACTCACTTATATTGCTAATATATTATTAAAAATAGCAAGTACGTTTATAGACTTTAAATATGAGGAACGGAATATTATAAAAGTGATACTCACCACTTTAAATGTTTAAAAGATCGAAAAATAAGGCCGATTAAAGAGGATTAATTCAGATAAATTCACACTCAATATCGGACCAGACTCTTCATATAAGTGGCTCAAAAGTGCTGTCTATTGACGTATAAAAGTACTATTAACAAACTGACATCTTCCACCGAATTACTTTATTTAATTTACGGTGAAAAGGTAGCACTTGTAAATTTACAAAACTGTTATTACATTATATGATTATATTGTTTTTTTTTTTGGTCATTTCGTGTTATCGCAACAATCACCAACCCTATTAATAACTCGCCAATTTGGGGACTCCGATTTCCTAAGTGTCGTACGCGCTGAATTGGCAACCAGGTGCTTCGTTTCATATGAAGTCGCCAATAGGTTGCGATAATACGTAAGTACCGTTTTTTTCTCGCATCTGTCCGTCAAAGTTAAAAAAAAAATTTTCCTTCAGATTAAAATATCAATGATACTACAATTGAAATCGAACTATTTATCTTCACATCGAGTTTTCATTTCTTTTGCCGATACTAAAGAAATAATCGCATACATAAGATAAATGGTCAAAAGCTAGTAATTATTGGAAAACTAAAACTATTGGAAACAAAGAGAGAGAGAGAGATAGTTATTTTTTATATTATGATATTTCATTAATTTTACCATTTCTTTAGTCTTCTAAAAACATTTAAGAGAAATTTAAACTTTCATCCCGTAATTCTTTACTATTAAGAATTATCTAGACTTCTATGAAAGAAGGGAAAATTCTGGCTTATATAACTCAGTGAAATGGCTGGATAATTTTTACTTACAATAGTGGTTCAAAATACCGCAAAGAAAAAAACACAATTGCAGCTGAATCTGCAACATTTAATGACTACAGAGGCACATTAGTATGTAGTTTAAGATACATATTACATAACTGCAATTTTTAGGAGAGAATATATATATTCAATATATTTTATATGAAAAACAGAATATATTTCATAAAAAAATAAAAGAATCGTTTTCTAAATTGATTTTTATATTAGTAACGACTGCATTAAATTCTAAAATAAGCCTAAACTTTAGAGTGAGTTCCGCCCTTAACTTTAAAAATTTAAATAATTCTTAACTGAAATACAAAATATTTCGCTATTTATAAAAAATTTTGAGAAAACCAAGATTATGTAAAAAAAAAAAAATGTCAATATATTTTCTTCCAATACCTTTACGACAGGGTCCATACTTGTAATAAATTCACTTGCTTATGAATTCTGAACAGTGAACGTGTAACAACAAATTTTGATACATTTTGAAAGACTTCTTTTTGTTGTAATTGTACAGGGTTCATTATTTATTATCTATTCAAAATGCTTTACTTAGGGGCCTAAGGCATATTTTACCATCTATATTTGTCTGTAGATTGAAATGCAATACATACATCAATAACACAAAAGTGAAATATATATTTTTACTTTACCTCAAAAGAATAAGTAACGTTGGATGCTTTTATTTCTTTAAGTTAAACTATCCATTTAATATTTATCCTCGTATATGTTAAATACTTAATGGAATGAGAGTAATTTCTCATTGGATAGTAACACCTAAGAGCTCGTTATACGACAAAGGGTAATAATCCTCAGGGGGTTCTCTCATTACGAGACTCTTGGGTTCACACCGCGAGGTGTTTCATATTGTCATTGATAGTGCCTGACTAAACATTTACTCATGTTTACTGGAAGTCTGTTGACTATCGACAGCACTAATTCCTGATTTAAGCACACGATAAGATGCAGTATCCTTGTGACATAGTTTAGATGTATTTTGACAGGAAATGTTCAGTGCTTGTTTAAATTCGTAAATGATATCATTTATGATTTCAAACAAGGATTTGTCATTAGTTCTACGTACTCCACAGAAAACAACCAGCTTTCTCTTAATTTAAGATGAAATAAACAAGAATTCAATGCTTCTCCTCAAGTCAATCTCAATTATCTGAAGGAACTAAAATTAAATCAACTACATTTTAGATTAAAATTCGGTTTGTAAACATATTAACACTAAGTTGAGAATATTTTTTAAAAAATTTATATATATATATATATATATATATATATATATATATATTTCATTTGTTAAGTCAAAACATGAATTTTCTAAAGGAATCAAACCATTTCCTTGATTTCAAACTTATCAGTTTCTGCGAAAAATTAATAAATACTGGCATATACACGAGCATATAATGTTTTAAGGAGATTTTTCGGAAAATAGTTTTTTTTTCTTTCTTTAGGACAGCTTTCAATAACCATACTGTGAGACAAAACAATGCTAACTGTTGCAATTTTGAATTGTATTGCATTTTTATTTCAATAACTGCTAACAAATTTTCAATCGTTAATAAAATACATATATCTTGCTAAATTTTCAATCGTTATTACAATTCAAAGTTCAAATAAATTTTTTCTAGAACTTCTAGTGGATAACACTTGATGTTAATACAGTTTTTTCAAATATTAATTCATTAATTAAATTAAATTAATTATCGGTTTTCGATGCCTACTCAGATTCGTCTCCATTGTTGTAACAACGTAATTGTTAAAACAATGACAAAAGTTGGAGACGAAAATCAGTTTTTCAGCCAAACTAGCCAAACCAGGAGTTCATTGTTGCAACAATGCAGATATAGGGAGAGAGTGAACTAATAGTAGGAATTGAAAAAAGAGCATGATTTATCTGCTCTCTCTCTTTCTCTCTCTCTTTCTCTCTCTCTTTCTCTCTCTCTCTCTCTCTCTCTCTATATATATATATATATATATCTTGTTCAAATTTTCAATCGTTAATAAAATGCTTTCTATTCATCCATTCAAAGTAGGAATTGCTTTAAAATTGTTTTTAATATTACTTGTTTAGTTTAAATTTCGAATAGAGTAAAGCATAGGAAAGTATGGTGTACGACCATAAAAGGAAATGAGATTAGAATCTAAAGGTTGGATGCTCTTTTTTTGAGAAAGTAATAGCTGTTTAATTTTATACACGAATATGTACGGTGGGAAAAAAATTTAATATAATTTTAATATGATATAATTAAATATAATTTTGTTTAGGTTGCAGCAGTATCTTCTTAAGCCAGTAACAGCCTCCAGACAAGGGTGATCACTTTTGTCTAGTGGTTATGTTACGCGGCTACAGACCCTTGCGTCGCGGGTTCTGCTTTCGGATTCTCCTCTACAAGGTTATAAATTAATTATCCTTACTTATATGTATAACTATATACTAAATTGGCATAAATATAATACAGCAAAGCCTTAAATAAAAATATAATAAGACAATATAGATAAAAAAATAAGATAGCTTCAGTAGTATAATAGCAAACTCTTAGTTTTAAGAACGAATATTGTAACCATAGTTTTAAAGCCAGCCGATCTGCCCCTATCTTTACCAACACAACCAGGCTGCAAGTAAGAGAAAATAATATATATATATATATATATATATATATAAGTAAGGATAATTAAATTATATTTAAAATTAAATTCTCTACATAGCACTTAACTTTTATTTTCCATTACATCTTCAAGTATTGAATTAATCACCTAATTATTTCTCCGAAACAGATGGCCTAACCACTAAACATTTCTAATCCCAGATCATTATATTTAATGGCCCTATATGTCAGCATTAACTTTCAAGTACACATCATAAAACACGAGGTACTTCAGATATCTGGGTTTAAGTGGTAAAAACACTTAGATTTCACTTTGGCGTCCTTTTTTTTTCTACGTCAGATGGTGTAGAGATTTCATTGAATACAGATACTTTTTAAAAAATTTAGACTGATTCTGACAGGAAACATGCCATATATATATGTCAGGTTTGAAAAGTTTAGATGCAAAATTAAGGAAGTAATAAATGAAAATAGAGCGAACTCATTATCATCGCGTAAGGATTTGTGGGTAAATAAGCCTATTTAAAGGTGGAACGAGCGCTGACGATGGAGAACGCATACTCGTAAGGGCTTAGCTGACGACTCATCGCCGATATGTTGTCTTTTGTACCACCCGGTTGCGCGCCAAAGGGCCACCTTGTTGGATTTTATGTGATTGAAACGAAATAAAGACATTCTTATTGAGATGATGCCCTCCTCATTTTACCAGCAGGCCTGGGACCTGTCATTATATATATATATATATATATATATATATATATATATATATATATATATATATATATATATATATATATACATATATATATATATATATATATATATATATATATATATATATGTGTGTGTGTGTGTGTGTGTGTGTGTGTGTGTGTGTGTGTGTGTGTGTGTGTGTGTGTGTGTGTGTGTGTGTGTGTGTGTGTGTAAAATATTGGCCGAGTGGTATATTTTGTCGTGGTCGAATGGGCACATTTTGTCTGAAAGTATTTTGTTCAGGTTTTGGGGCTTGGGTTTTCATTAAGCGTGTAGCTACCATGATCCATTCGGTAGGTGAGGTAGGGGGATTTACTGTCATTAATTGTTTAATACTGGTGGGCATTCCATCCGTAAGTCCTTCCAAAATGAGTTGAGGAGATAATCCTAATTGTCTACCATAATTTAATTTTTGATGAAAATATTGTTCTAAGTTATCTTTTTTAATTGAAGTTGTGAGAAATCTGATAAAGTTATAACATTAGGTTTTAAAAAATTTTACAGTTTACTAGGTATTTGAATTTGGAAGAGTTGTTTTAAACAATTTGCATAGGTTTCGTTTGTTTCACTTTTAGAAGCAAAAACCCAAACATAGCGAGTTGCAAGATCAATTATTAAGTGAAGAAATTTTTTTGTAGAATTATAATAGTTGAATCCACCAACAGAGTATCAACAGAGATATACTCAAAAGGTTGATCTGTGGGGGGTACAGTCTGTAAAAGACCAAATCTTTTTTGCCTTTTCCTTTTGTTTAATTGACATACATTACAATGTTTAACAAATTTTGAAATATCTAAGTTAATATGAGGCCAATAGTATATTGAGGAGTAATTAAATTTATCATTTTTTGAGTACCAGGATGTCCAAATTGTTCATGAGCATTTTGCAAAATTTGCCTTCTTAATGAAAAAGGTACAACAATTTTAAACAGATTATTCTTTTTAAGAACCAAGACATCATCAACTTTCTTATATTTAGGATCATTTACATTATCGAAATTTTGATGGGTTTTTATCTCATTTAATTCAAGTAAATGTACTGAGTGTTGGATATATTGAGCAATAGGATGTCTTGATAACATGTCAGCTTCAACATTATTAGTTCCTTTTAAATATTTTACTTCATAATCAAACATGCTTAATTTTAATGACGAAACGAAATATTCTACCCCTTAAATTTTTCACATTTTTAAGCCAAACAAGGGCAGCATGATCAGTATGGATTATGAATTTTTTACCGTGTAAATAATAATAAAACTTATCAAGAGCATCTCTAATGGCCAAACATTCCAATTCTGTGATACAATAATTTTTTTCATATTCACGTAAAGTTCTAGAATGAAAAGATACTGGGTGAAGAGTACCAGAATTATCAGGTTGTTTCAAAATAGCTCCAATAGCTTTCATCGAGGCATCACAGAAAACATGCAGAGATAATTTAGGATCATATAACTGTAATACAGGTTTAGTTATTAATTTATTTTTTAACAATTCAAATGCTGTTTGACATTCAGCAGTCCAATCCCATTGTTTATCTTTCTTTAGTAGTTGATTTAAAGGTTCCCTAATTTTGGCATAGGAATCAATGAATTTGTTATAAACATTTACAGAACCAAGGAAACTTTGAAGTTGTTTAACATTTTGGGGAGGTTGTAATTTTTTAATAGTTTCAATATTTTGCAGAAAGTCGGTAGGATAGTTTCCTACCGTGAAGATTTGAAAGAAAATAAGAAAGAAAATTTTCGTCGAAAGTTACTAAAATTCCTGATGTTTTCAACTACTTCGTGAAACGGGGAAATCCCCGTTCAAGTTGTACCTACTTCGTTAAAAAGGGAGAAATCCCCGTTCAAGATGTGCATACTTCATTAAACAGGGGAAAATTCCCATTTTCTTGCGTTGTCGAAAAGCTGAAATCTTCCTAACCTACAATAGTATGCCTCAGAAATCAAAAGAAAGTGCTTCAATTGAAAATATTTGAAAGAAATGATGCTGATATGTGACAGAAGAAAAGTTATAAAGAAAAAAAATATATATACAAATCAATCATCCCACATATGTTTTAGAAAGTGCAACCGAAGCGATTTTTCAACCCAGCGATAAGTGTTTCGTTTTTATTCTGTTTTAATTATTTGCTGTTCAATCTAAATAGATTTGTATAGTTTCGTTGTTTTTTTGAATGATTTTTCTTAAAATGTTTAAAAAATATATTACTATTAATAAGCTCGATGAGATAATTTACTAATAAGTCGTAATTTTAAAATGCTAATTCGGTATATTTCCACGTTGACGAGACACACAAACTTGCGACGATATTAAAGCAAAGTGGACAGGAGACAAACAATAGAAACATCTTGGAGGGCACAACACAAAAAAACAAAGAGCAGCTATGTACAGTTTTACATGATGACGGCAAGAAGGAAAAGAGAAGAGCGAGATTACACAAGGTTTCGGCTTTTACAGTACAAGTACTTATGACGTAATAACAGCTCTGATTGGATAGAATGGGTGGGATCGGGATGTCTGATGTAATATTATTAGTTGATTACGATTAAAATCAGGGTGTTAGTTTCGAACCAAATAATTAAAAGATTATTTGAATATTATTAAAAGAGTTAATTAAAAGAATGCTAGAGGGAATTATTTATTATATATATATATATATATATATATATATATATATATATATATATATAATCCCCTTTAATTTCATCCAAACAACCTTTTAATTTGTAATGGTCCTGGCCTTCAGAACTCATGCGTAAATAATTAACTAGCTTACTTTTATAACGGGATAATTGCAACTGTATTTATTGAAAATTAACAACTTATGCTTATAAAGTAAGATTACATCAGAATCTATGGAATGATATATTTCCACCAATCATAGTCACTGTTGCTGCTTTATATAAAACACTGAGACTCTGGAAAATCCTTATCTTTTGTTTTCGTAACCCTATAATACTCGCGTATGTTTTATTTGTGCTTTGTGATGTCAATATTTATGTTCATGTGTGTCTACATGTGCAACAGTGTTTCTCAAACTGTGGTGCGCACCCCCTAGGGGTGTGTGATAACCCTACAAGGGAGGCGTGAGCATACCGAAAAGCGAAAATAAAAGATTATTTAAAAAGTTATCAATTTACTAATCGGAAGCAAAACGAAATATATTCCGGCATAATAAAAAAAATAAGATACATATTTACTCTTATATACTATACTTTTACGAGTAAATGCATCAGTTCGGCACAATGTGTTTTATACTAAACATTAATAATAAGTTAAGAACAAGTTAAATAATTTCTAGTTATTTTTTTCCATGGGCTTATCATATACAAAAAAATGAATACAAAATTTAATACTTGATGATTAGTACAGTTTATAATTAAGGCCGTATTGTAACCTTAGCGTCAAAGTATTATACATTATTACTGCATCAATACATTGTTATTGTATGGGGGGAGATGAAAATTATGAATGAAAATTGGGTCACGAATATCGAAAGTTTGAGAAGAACTGATGTGCAATAAACTGGGTTCACCATTCAACAAGGCTGCCTCGTCACTAACATCCATATTACACCAAACATCTAAAATATGAATCCTTAAGGAAATCCATTACAAGCCACGAAATATATATATACATAAATCCAAATATCGCATGTGTATATATCTTATGTTTATATATATATGTGTGTGAAAATATTTTGCATTATCATATTTCACTTTCGATTCAAAGAAATTTCCATTTTTCTATTTAAGTATTTAACTCATTTTTTCTAATATCATTACTTTGCTTAATCATGTTTTTTAACATTTTTTTCGGATAATATTATTTGTATGGGGGGTTTTAAAGTACAAATTTCAATATTCTATTTAAATATTAGAAGGGAACATACTAATTAACTCTGTGTGTTAGTTAAGTCTCTGAAATAATTTTTAAAAAGTGCAGTTCATCATGGAGATATATTTGTATTTTTATTTATTCCGAGATAAGCTACACATAAAAAAAGCTCCTAAATTGAAATCGTTAAACCCAAAATCGGAAATAAGTGTCTCAAATTTACTTAAAAGATTTTATCTAGTTAAATAAATACTTAAAAACTGTTTTTAGATTTAAAATAAATGGGAAGAACGAAAACATCGAAGACAAAAACATCAGATTTCATTGGAAACGATAAAAAAATATGTCAGACATAAATGTTTTTGTATAGTTAAATCCAGATTACTGTCACGGGAATCTTCTAAAAATACTTGAATAGATTTTAAAGTCAAAGTTTCAGCTTAATTTGATGACGCACAATTTATTATTCGATAATTATTCTATTTTTCTTGAAGGTTTTCTCCACTAAGATTTTCATACTTCGTTAATTTCTTTAATAAGTAGCCCTTATCCCTTCGAATTAGTAAGTTCTTTGGTAGAGGGAAAAAAACTATGCCTAAATTTAACTCGGGTCATTAAAATGTAATAGCTGTTTTCAATTGCAAAATGATTTTCTGAACGAGCAAAAAGTGACAAAAGTCTTTTCTTTTACAGGATGACATGAACTTATTTTTATTCTCGTCTTCATTAAGTGGCATCAGTGTAAAAAGCACTCTGCGTAATTTTTTTTTACTTCTGATATTCTGTACCAACTCACTTTCACCATAGGATTTTTCTTTCTTTCTTTGTAATATATGCTTGATAACAATTGAAAAGAAATTATGAAAGAACAGGATGCTTTCTAAAAAGTTTCTGAAGTGGGAAAAAAGTATCAAAATGACTTTTTGCCCCTTTTTAATAAGCCTTTTAATGTACTAGAATATAAAAAAGTGGGTCTTTTTTTAATTCCAACTATTAGCTCACTCTCTTTCCCATATATATATATATATATATATATATATATATATATATATATATATATATATATATATATTGTTCAAATATTCAATTGTTAATAAAATACTTTCTATTCATCCAATCAAGTTCAAATACATTTTTTAAAGTTTGTAGTAAATGACACTTGATGTTAATACTGTTTTTTCAAATATTAATTCATTAATTAAATTAAATTAATTGAATTAATTAACGGTTTTCGACGCCAACTTAGTTTTGTCTCCATTGTTTTAACAATGTAACTGTTAAAACAATGATAAAAGTTGGCGTTAAAAACCAGTTTTTCAGACAAACCGGGTGTGCATTGTTACAGCAATGCAGACAAATACGCTTTTTTTTTCTCAATTCCTCTACTATTAGTTCACTCTCTCCCTATATATCTTGTTCAAATTTTCAATCGTTAATAAAATACTTTCTATTCATCCGTTCAAAGTAAGAATTGACTTAATTTTTTTTATATTAATTGCTTACACAATTAAGTGTGTGATTCAATTTCCAATAAAACTGAAATATTTTCCCTCAAGATATGTTTGAGGACATCACAAATCTATTGCTCCAGAAATTTTACGATCAGCGTAATGTTATTAGATAACATAAAACAATGGCACACCGTAGTTATTTCTTTATCCATAAAGAGAGAATAAAAATTAAGTATTTGTAAGGGAACTTAGAAACAAAATTATTTCGAGCTCTACAAACTTGGACACAATTTAACGAAATAATTCCTTTTGAGTTCTTTGATTCTCCTCTGAAGAACTAACTAGATGAATTCCTATGTGAAGAATTCTTGTAGTTCACATTGAATTCTTCGCATTAGTACTGGTGCAAATTTGCGTGAGGGGAAATCAGCTAATGAATCCAATTATTTGAATAATAACAGATTTATTAATAGACATGGATGAGCAAAGGACTACACATAGACGCATATACACAAAGAAATATTAAAATAGATTTTTTACAGTAATGGAAAAACGCATTCGTTATAAACTAGTGTTACAGCTCTCCAGAAACAGCTTTGTGGAACAGTTTCACTAGCAGTAACTCAGATAGATAAAAATCTGTCTGTCTCATCGCAGACAACGCACAGCCAGATTCTGAACTTGATTGACTGGCTCGACCTGTCTCAAAGGTCTACATAGCCTCATGGAAATTTCCAGAAGGGTCGATGGTTCCTGAACGCTATAATTTGTCGCCAGATCTATTACCAAGAGCTACAAAGTTATTAATTTGGTAACTCAACTCACATCATCAGGGGATGTTATAATCTTTTTCGTGTTGGGATGCGATTTTTCTATAAAACCCAATTTTCTCCTAGGAGAGTGTTATTGCAGAGAAAATAACATAAAATGCCTGCTCAGTACTAATTTTTATATGCGGAAATTAACTGCATAATATTTAATCACTTTTTTTCTTTCTATTGTTTGACTTATAGAGAAAAAACTACAGCGGGCATTTCTTTTCCCTAGATTCTGTAATTATAACAGTTTTAATGTGGTTTAAAATTAATTATATTCTGCTTCTTCTCTCATTAATTTACGTGAGAACAGTAAATGAGAAACTATTAAATGAATTGAAAATGCATTTTCATATTATTTTATAACATCAAATTATTACTTAGATTTAATAATCGTAAAACGCCATTAATCAAGACTAATTTTTATTTCAATTACTTCATAGATTTTGGAAAAAATTTAAAAACAATAATACGTTTTTATCATCCAGATTTTACTTCAAAAAGTCTCAATTTTGAACCTCTTATTTTTTCCCCCTTCAATGTTACTTTCTGATGAAAGAAATTGCTAATTAAAATTAAAAATATGAAAATATTGTCACTTGTAGTTTTACTTATCACACCTGAATGAATCCAAACATTAATAACTTTAGAATGGTTTTCTAATATAATATCGAGAAAAATATGAACGGAAAAGACTTGAAGAAAACATGATTAAATATAATTTACAACTGAAGGTTCTTTATGAAGAACTTTGATTAAGAACTTATGGAGTAAATTCATGACGGTTACATGATTAAGATAACCACGTGTTCTCCATTAAATTCAAATCTGAGATTAAACTAGCTTGTACTATTTGTTCTATTATTAAAATTTATATGCATTTTCAAATGTTACAATTGGGTACAAATGTTCAAATGAAAAAAAAAATTCATCAAAAAGATTTTAAAATTTTAAAAAATCTTAATTTATATACAAGTACTTTTAAATCATATGCATTTCGTTTACTTATGTGAGTTATTACTGTTGATAAATGCGTACATTTTTTTAAAAAAAGCTTCTGCTAGAAACACATTAGTGCATATTACACGTAATTATGACATCACATGCATTTAGCGCTTTACATTAAATAAAGAAGGAGTTAAAAATTAATAGAATTTTCAAGTTTAAAGAAATAATTTTGAATGCAGTTGTACCACATTTTGTTAATGAAATAAGTTCTATCTATATTGTCAAAAAAAATCAAGATTTGTAATTAGGTTTTGCAATTTTTTTTAAAAATTCATTTACGAGTGATTCAAATATTTGAAATATATTTTCCCATTGTTTGAAAGCATTCATCTTCTGTTAAAAATATACTTTTCCCTATATCAGTGCTTCTCAAACTTTCAACATTCGTGACCCAAGATTCACTTATAATTTTCATCACCCCCCCCCATCCATGCAATAACAATGGGCTGAATTCAATACTACATTTTGACGCTAAAGCTGCAATACGACTTAGAACTTTTAGGTGCCACCTGCATATATAAACGTTTCGCTCAAAGCGTTCATTGCCTCGGACGTAAATATACGTCTTTCCGAAGTACAATCTTTTCTGTGATCTGTTATCTATAAAATTATTTCGAAGGTTTTAGAATGCAATAAAATGAATGTGTGTGTGACTTTGCCAGTGTTTACGAAGGATTTACTTATTTACTCCTTTTCATATCTCCCCATCCAATACATCACATACATAAGCGGGCCTACGTGGAAAACGGTGGCATTAGAGAGCAAATCACGCAACTTTTAATTAGCTAAAATATTAATTATAAACCGTACACACAAATGATCAAGATAAAAGTTAATTTTTTTGTATAATTGTTTTTATATATGACAAGCCCATGAGATCACTGGTAATTATTAAACTTGTTCTTAACTTAGCATTGTTAAATTAATTACAAAATACATTGTACAATACTAATACATTTATAAGTGTATTATATCAGTGTAAATGTGTATTCTGTTTTTTATTATGTCAGAATGTATTTTGTTTGTTTGCTTTCAGTAAATTAATAATTTTCTTAGATCTTTTACTTTCGACTTTTCTATATTCTTGCCTCGTAGAGTTATCACGCCCCCTTAAGGGGGCGCACCCCATAGTTTTAGAAATTCTTTTCTAGATCCAATAACAAATCTGAAGTTAGACTCGTTTGCCGAATTCGATATATATGAATTAAACTTGAAGTTTTGAATAGTTATTTAAAACTATATTATGCATAAAATCCATGAAAACACTTAGAATTCTCAAACAATTAAAATAAGTTAGTAATGGTCAGTCTGTTTAAAATAACTTGAGTCCATCACTAAAATGAAACTCATTTCGCGATGAATTCCGAAATTCTCATTAAGAAAGTAAACTGACATCCAATGAGCGTGCTTTCGCTGGGCCAGAGCCATTCTATCTTTTGTGAATCGACATGTAAACATCATTCGTCTCTGTTATTACGAAATCGATTCATCTCCATCATCGGAGGAATTGCCATCCGTCTTTTCAATTGAAATTCCCTATGCTTGGGGAAAATGATCGCCATTAGAATTCTATTCCTCAAACTTTCCCTCTCTTATCTAAAAATAAAATTAATAGTCATTATGGTTGCAATCAACTAAAATGGTCCAAGCTAAACAATTAGTGATAGAATGGATGAAATAAAAGCTTTCATAAAACCTAATGAAATATGCAGTAAATTGAATAAAATGCCGCATTATCTACCTTTGTTCATTAATTTATTTAATTTCTAAAAAGCACGATCTCTGAAAGCGACAGTCCTTTCTTTATTATATCAATGAAAGATCGAACAATAACGAAAAATTACTTCGTAAATATGTTTAAAAGGAACCTTTTACTGCTGAAAATTCCCTAATTGTGCAGTCTCTTTTCTTTAATTTCTTGAATAAAAACGTTTTAAAGGCTAAACAAGTATCAAAGTGGACCTATAATTGAATTAATGCACCTAATAGGGACTCATTATAAAAAGATACAGACGAATTGTATTAAGCATTTAATTAGTAGGGGCTTAGATATACGTCATGAGGATGATTACACTTAAATAAAAGCTTTTTAGAGTTCGTATCGTACGATTAAATTGAGTGAAAAATAATCAAATGCTTTTAGAAACGTTTTTTGGCTCTATTTATAAATTACGCATTAGTAATTATTTCATACATAGGCAATTGATAAATGCTATAAATAGTATTTTACTTCAAAAATTATATTGATAGCATTATTTAAATGGTAAATATGCAAAAAATGCAGATAATTATCCTAAAACTTTTCTATTAACCTAAGGAAGATATTATGATTGTTCTAATCTTTCAAAAAATCACTAAATAATAGGCATTTCGGGAAATATCTATAGAAGTTTTGCATGACTAAAATTGGATTATGTATTTGCTTATGATTTGAATGAAAATTACATCCAACAGTAAGCAGTTAATGGGTTTCGTATTCAAATTTCTTTTATATTACTGTTGATCAGCATAAAGTAATTTTAAATTGATGCATATACTGAGTTACTAACCACTTCTAGAGATAATTGTGCGTTCACGGAAGAAATCATAGTACTTTAATACTTTATGAACGAAAATGATAATAAAAAGGTTACAATGTGATAAAATGCATATGAAATGCTCTTTTACAGAATGTTATTCAATAGAAAGTTCTGAAGTACATAGAGTTGTGTAATTGATATGATTTCTATAATTTCCAAGATCTATCTTGTGGCTTCATGTAAACTTAATCAATGTTCTAAAATTTTTTTGTCCATTCAAACATAATCGTATAATGTAGTATATTATGTAAATATAATATCAACTACCAATTTCACACAAGGAAGCAAATAAAGAATAATACATAGTAACACACACACACATACTATATGATTACGCAAAATTTTGAAAAGTGACCGGTTGACACTTTTATAGTGAGTAAACCAGTAAAGATTAATAGAACTTTAGTGAAGATTAGTAGCTAGGGAAGAACCAGTGAAAATTAATAAATAAATTGTTGTATGATCCCCTTGAAAAAATTATACTACTGTGTCCAATTAAAAAAATATACAACTTTTTCTTTTAAAAATTAATTTTACTTTTACCTCGTACTTCTTCTGGTTCTTTTCAATTGATAAAGAAAGAAAGGCGATACTAAGAGAGAGAGAGAGAGAGAGAGAATTTTTCTTCATATATATTAGCTTTATCAGTATTTTAAGACGTCAGAGTATAATGTAAGATTGGGAATTTTAAATTAGAAGGGTCACGTATTCGAGATAATTTTCTGCAAAAAAGAAAAGATGAGAAACGTGTAAAGCAACGGTAAGTTAAATTTAACTAATGGTACGGCAGATGATATTGCGTTTAGCAAATGTTTGGTGACTGAAATACCAGATCAGATAAAAAAGTTCAGAAAATACTAGCTCCTTACCGAGATTCAAAATGCCGAACCGTCATCAATACAAACTTCTTCTTGCACCTCTTACTTTCTTCGGCGTACTGCTGTCCTAAGCGCTTGTCCAGCGATGGGTAAACTACGGCCTGCCATATGTTATATCCACAAATGATTATAACAATAACAAAGACAATTTTCAGTTTCAGTGCTTAAAAAAAATCTTATTAAAGTGTTCCAATTTTTGCAAAGGTGAAAGTTTCGTAAAAATTTGAATATTGCTTGAATTTACAACTTGAAGGGAATAAATTTACAATCTAACAATTGCCCAAAATTGTTTGCATCACATTGTCCAAAAATAATATTACTAGTTTTCTTCCTAAATCAAGCTTCATAAATCTGTTGTTCCATATCCAGAAAGTCAATTCTTTATTTATTTCATCCTTTACGTGTGTTTTTTTAACGAAACTTCTTCCGTTGGTGTGGTGTGGTAGTTAGGATAGGGGGTGCCAGCTCAGGTGTTGTCCACGTCACTTGACCATGGTTCAGAATTACGTGGTCCGTCGCCCAAACCCTCGTGTAGCTGAACAGTGCGACGTTAATATTCACTCACTCACTCTCCCGACAATAAAGTTCGGTGAATAATCCCGTAACATTAACTTAGATGAAATATTAACGAAAGTTACCTTGCTGTCCTTCTAAATAGTTACCTCCCATAACTATGCACCGCTGAGATCTGATATACATGTCCTAGAGACTTCGCAAGAAGTCTTTTTTTGAGATGTTCAAAAGCCTCGTCACGTTTCGTTGCATGGCAGGAATATCGGCAATGATAACACGTTTTTCTAATCACTAACTTCTGGGTAACGGTTTGTCGCACGGATTCTACGTCAATCTGCAGTTAATTAGCTATCATGTGCACGAAACGTGGCAGCGGTATCCTAGTAGTGATGGTCATGAACTCGTGTCTATAGTTCGAATCTTTGTGCCATTGAAGACCAGCCGTGAAGAGGAAGCGGATGCACGTTAAATCTAACTCAAAATCCTCCTATTGCTGTGGTAGCTTGGAGAGAGGGAGGTAGCTCAAGTGCCATTCTCGTCATTTGATCGAGGATCAGAAATACGAGACCCAATAGCCCTCGAGTTGCATTACTGTGCGACGTTAATAAAACTCTCTCTATAGCGAAACTTGAAAAGAATTGTATTTGAAAAAGAACATATACTGACAGATAAACATCTAACCCAGCGCTTCTCAAACTGTAGGGCACCCCTAGGGGGCTTGATAACCCTACGAGGGGGGGACGTGAGCATATTGTAAAGCCGAAAACAAAATATTATTTAAAAAAATTTATTAATTTATTGAAAGTAAACAAGAAAAATACATTCTCACATAATAAAAAATAAACATTTACATTGATATAATACACTTAATGTATCAGTACTGTACAATGTATTTTTATAATTAATTTAACAATGCTAAGTTAAAAACAAGTTTAATAACTACCAGTGACCCCACTGGCTTGCCATACAAAAAATTATAATCAAAAACTAAGTTCATATCTTGATAATTTTTACGGTTTATAGTTAACTGCCGATTAAAAGTTACTCGATTCTCTCCCCAATGCCATCGTTTTCTAAATATGCAGTTGGGGGGTAAAATTGGAGGGGGGAGAGAAAGGGAATAAATAAACAAATCCTCTGAAATAATTATATCCTTCGTAAACAGTATCAAGGTCATTTTATTGCATTCCAAAGCCTTCAGAATAATTTAATGGATATCAGTAAACAGAATAGATCGTATTTCGGAAAGACGTTTATAAACGTCCGGGGAAATTTACAAACTGGCTGAGCGATACGTTTATGTATACCGGTGCCATTTAAGATGTTAAATTCGTATTGTAGCTTTAGAGTCAAAGCATCGTGTTAGCGAATTCAATACATTGTTATCGTATAGATGGGGGCGCGATGAAAATTAGGATTGAATATTGGGTCGCAAGTATATTGAAAGTTTGAGAAGCGCTGCTTAAACCTCATCTCTCAGAATGAGCAGGTTCCAGCCAGATTATGAGAAACTTGTAGATATGCAGTCGCACCATTGATCAATGTAATAATATTAAAAATCTACTAATTTTTAAAATCTTTATCACCTTTATAATAAATTATAATGGTCTCTCTCTAAAAGTTTAAAACAGTTTCTATCACTGAACTAGTCAATGAACTCGGTCCATTTGAGTAAAATATATCATTAGTTCATGGTCAATTTGTTAATATGTTAACACATGTTCTCTGGAGTAATTTCTTTCGCTTGTATCCTCTTGTTGCAGCGATCTCCAAGCCCATACGAGCAGGCTATGCTGAAACGACTCCAAACCTATCTGGATGCCGAAGACCGACAACAGAGATTCCCGGATGGTGACCTGCCCGCCAAGAGACAGATGCGCTACAACCAGTGCTACTTCAACCCCATCTCCTGCTTTAAGAGGAGGAAGTAAACTTCGCCCCTTACAACCCCCTTTTGAACATTTTCGTGCGTGTCGTCCTCTCTTCTTCCATAGGTGCCAAGTGAAGAGACTCTTCTCCAGATTTTGTGTACATTAAAAATAAATCACTTACAAAGACTGAACATTTTCACAGAATGTATTCGAACGCATTTCTGTTTGAACGTTTCTTAAAAACTAAGTTGATTTTTTGTCAGAAATATATAGTCAAAACTCGTTTATCTTTTTGGTAGTCTATAGTTTGCACTTAATCAATTTTAATGGATTATCATAAGATATGTTTGTTTAGTAAATTTTAGTTATCAAGTTAGAGTTAAGAAAGTTAAAACAAATGTTCAATGAAAGATAAGTTTAATGCAGCCAACCTTATGTGTTTTATCCTTTCATTATTACCCTTTTAATTTAGTTTTGTATTGTTTCTTTTGTATGAAGTTTTGGTGGGTAAATCTTTATTCCAGACAGTGTAGTATTTATACAAATGTGGAGTCTTATTTCTCAAGGTTTATCTATTTTATTATGTGCTTTAAATTATTTAGTTTAAGCACTTTTAAATATGATTCAACAAAAAAAAGTTGTCTTAATCCTCTAAAATCTTAAAGCAAAGCAAGTTTTATGACTAGGACTCTTTTTTTTCAAACTATATTTTTGAATGTGAAAATGAGAATGGCCTTTTGGTATTTTTATTACTTCAGAATTTTATTTGTTTGAATTCTAGAATGAAATTCAGTGAAGAAGTTTACTCAATGTGAGGGATTGGATGTCTTTCCTTCAATTATTTGTGTTTTGCTCAAAAGATCAAAATATTTTCTTGCTGATACTATAACTCTGGGGAACCAAAATGGTACACAAAAGATAATTCTTTTTGGGTGCCACGGGAATCGTAAAAAGTTTAATGATAACTGAAATGAACATAAGAATGTTTTCTTTCATATTCAATCTTGGATTTATTTTTGTTGGAAAAAATTCTCTCTGTACTTCCGGAATTATTCGAAAAAGAAAAATTATTTCCACGTTGAATCCGAATTTCTACTACGGCTAAAGAAAAACTCAAGGGAAATTAAATAAAAGATTATTAGTTTGCAGCAGGTCCGATTGCCGAGATTTTCAAATATTTCGATTGTTTTCTTGTGGGATTTTCGAACCTATTTCGAAAGTTCATAGTGAAATAACTTCCCAGCAAAGCTGGTAGACGGTTTAATAAAAACTTTTATATCAAATAAAAAATTCTACTCATTTTGTTATTAGTTTGTTTTTGTAATGTGCCATACTCTTCCAATAAGTTATAAAAGTTGAATAAAATTTTTCGATGAAGTGAATTTCTATATAGTTTAACATCTTTGTGACCAAATGATTCCTCAATCGCAATGGTATTAACAGAAAATATTTTGCTTTTATAAATAGATTTAATTATTGAAGTTTTATTCTTTCGGAGAGATCTTTTCAAATAAAAATAAATCAGTTTTAAAATACACGCTCACACCAATTCAAAATACATCAGAAGTGAAATTCGAAAATCAGATTCTCACAATTTTTAACATTGAATTTTCACATTAAAATCTACTGCTCAAGGAAAATTTTAATTTTTTTTACTAGATTAATAGTTTTTTTTATAATTTTTAATTACAAAAAAGCTGCTAATTACTTTAATGAAAAAGAATACAAATATTATAATTAAATTTCTAATGAAGTGGTATGATTTGCTCATATATAATTTGTGTAAGTGCTTGTTTACAAACATTAACAATATTCTATATCAAAATATTATGACCCCCTTCTTTTTTGGCGGGAAATTTCCTATGTATTTCAGCAGTTTATACTATGTTACAATTAAGTGAAAACCTCTTATTACGCATTTCACTTCTCTTATTTCTGTATAAAATGCATATTAAACTATAAAGAGTTACATTAGATAAGAGTAGATGTTTCTCTGATAGCTTCTATGTTTCATCCTGTTTTGACCAATTTCAAAATATCGACTTCACTTGGCACTTACCCTTTTGAATGTTTCGAAATTTTGATATGTATAATTTTTTCGAATGAAGTGTTCTTTTCGTTTCCACATTCATTACGAAAATTCTATGTGATGTGTAAATGTTTTTGTGCAATTAAAGTAACTTCACCGCTTGTCAAATGCAGTTTCGTTTTGTCTGACAATTATTTTTTAGTTATAAACACACCACACCCAATAAAAAAACACTTGATACCTTCTCTCTTTTTCTTGAAAAGGCAAGAAAAAACACTGATGATAAAAAAAGCTTTATGGGGAAATGTTTACATTGGAACAATTAAATGAAACACGCTTATTTAAGCTCAATAGCATTGAATAAAATCTACAGTATGAAATAACTGAATTTTATATAAAAATGACTCGGTTAGTGATTGCCAGTGACCAAATTTTAACTTAAACTTTGATTTAATAACTGTTAAAATGGTTACATGACATAAAGATCTCGGAATAAAAATCATTTAAAAAGCCCTTAAAAATAGATTAAAAAATATTATGGTAAATCAAATCACGTAAAAATAACTTATCATTAAGTTATCTATTATCATTCAATATTTGCAGACAGTTAAAATACTTTTTGAAGTATCCCTAAAATGGATGATTGCCAAGATGAACACTCTGAGATATAATGCACTTTGATACTCATGATTCTGTAATTATTTTTTCAAACTTCTGCAAGTTATTTTAAATAAAATAAAAAATAAAACTACAAAATAAAAATAACTTAAGGTAATTAATTTTTTTTTCAAAAAAGTGATTTTAATTAAAAGGCCGAGGGAGGAAAAAACTACAAATATCTCTCACATGATCCTGTTCATGATCAGATTGCAATGCTTGAAATAAAAAAATAAACTTGTTGAAATATCGGCTCTCAAGTTAAAATAAGAATGTTGAAAACAAAAAAAAAGTGAAAGGCTATAATAGAATTTTAAAAAGACTGGGATATCTCCTCAATGAAGTCATGCTCTGTTTACTAATGAGAGTCACGCGACGCTCTCCACTAAGGGACCGATTTCCTGTTAAGCAACTAATGATTTCCCAATGGTCACTTAGTTTCTTGTGGGAAAGTACACAGAACAGGATAATGCTGACACTTAAGTTTGGGAGTAAATCAGCCTTTCACCTTTCTTTGGTCAAGCCAACGAAGAAGAAACCAGCAAAGGTCCCACACCAATCTCCGACTTCAAAGTTCACCCCCTCCCCCGAGAAGTGACAAAGGACTAATGGCCAAATAGTAATCTCGGTCACGTTCAACAGAAACCATTCTGAGGCCGTGGGTGTCCTAGTGGTTAGAGCAACAGACTCCAGATAGGAAGGCCTGGGTTCGATGCCCGATGCCACCGAGTACACACGGAGTACGTGCTCGTTAAATAAGTGGGTCCGAAGTCTTGTGGGCTGAGTCACGAGCGCAGGGACAGAAGAATATTTCCCTCCCCCTTCAGATCCATGCAGAAATTGTGGAGGTGGAGATAGGTGGTGTCGCCATCTATTGTCCCTTCGGGGAATCTCGCCGAGCTAAATCGTACTGTCACCTGTATGGTGCTCAAGGCCAAAGATAGGCGTACATCTAGCCCCGTGCCACAATGAATTTCGTGGGCTTCGATCTGACTACGTCAGACAGGTGGCATTAGAAACAACAGAAACCCTTCTATATCACATGATATGGTAAGAGGAAGGGACTAGGTTTCATCCCACTAATATCAGGGAAAGAATCCATCATTGGGATGATCCTGGTGGCATTAAGAGGAGGCAATAGTTGGGGAGTCAATAGTCTATATTTTCGCAGAGGATCCCTTACCGGAAACCGTTACAGCAATGAAATAATTTTCCCACACGTGCGTCATTTAAACGCTGCCATTGATTAGTCTTTAATTTTGAGGATGACAACTCAACTCCACACATGACCTTGCTGTCGACGAGCTTATAGAAAGTGAGAGTATTTTTAGAATGGATTGGTGAGCATGCTCCCGTGATTAAAATCCCATCAAGGATTTGTGTGACGCTTTGGGAAGTTTCCTGACAACAAGATCGTATTCTCCAGAGAATACCAGACAGATGCTCCTGTGTGTGTGTGTGTGACTACTCTTACTTCAAGAACTGTGATATAATTTGGTATTGCGTTTGAACAGACGATGTCACGCAAACAAATTAGTTAGGTGAAGCAATATCCCTTACAAAGGGACTGTGGTTTGTTGTTCTTCCTTTAGCACAGACAATGTTTATTACTAACGCCACATTCTATCAATAAAGCCTATTTTCTTTGTTTCATAATGTATGCGTACAATTTACTTTTTGGATATTATTCTTTCATCAACTTTTAAGAGCTATATTGTGCCTCTCTAGTATGGATTTCCTGCCCCCCAGTTGATGTTTTTCGGAACTATGACTCAATTTGAAAAGTTGCATTAGTTTTGCACACTAGAGTATACCGGTTAAGTTCCCGTTACTGTTTAGAGACAGACAGGAATGTGAACATACATACTTATGTAACAACTATTAATACACATTGTACTATTTTCTGAAGTAGTCAATCAAATCATTAAGATATTTATCGAATCGATATGTAAGATTTTGAATGCCAATACATTAGAAGGTGAACACCTGTACAATTAGCCAAGATGTGACTTCTTTATCAAAACGCTGAAACATTCAAGAAATGGCTTTAACTATAAGAATAGGCGAATTCAACTTGCACCAAGTTACAGTTGTATAGTAGATTATTCATTTGATGCTAAGTGAAGAAACCTTGGGATCTTGAATCAAAAGAGGGGCATAAGAATTGACATTTCGCAGAAGAAAATGACATCGTTAGATCCAATTTAAGTTCACACCTTTATTTAGCGCCAACTTTTGTAAACTGTTGACATCATGTGACATTGGCGCAGTTTGGTGCCATTTCCTTTGCTATTCAACACGGCGGGTATTTAGTGATACTGGGCTCGAACTCATGACAAGGCCAGCCACGATCCGATACCTTGACCACTTGGCTACCGTGGCCACCAATTCATCGCGACAGATGTGAACTAAATTGGGATTTTATCAAATGAGACTATCATTAATTAAGCTACGTTTCTTTTTGATGGGAAGAAATTATCAAGAAAACTTATGACACCTCTACATTCACTATTTTTATGAGCAAATGTGCTTCATAAGTTTTATTTTAATCAATTTCTAGTATAAATGTCCGGTCTCCTTCTCTTAAGTAGTACTTAGGAGTAATTAATTCCTTGAATTTTTTACCCATATATATATTTTAAACAGAATTTTTCATCACTAATGATAACGGCTTTAAAATATATTTTAAATATTTTGTTTTATATTTTATCTCTCATCCAGGTGAAAAAATCTTTTTTTAGGGAAGGAGAAACCACTTTTTAACTTTAACACTAGTTCTGAAATTTATATAAAGCAATAGATGTACTGATGGAAACATTTTCTATCCCTTTGATACTTTTTAGTACGTAAATCCTCCGAGGAAATATCAAGTGCTTAAAATGTGTCGTTAGCAACAAATTACAGACTAAGTGTTCTTTGTTTTTTCCAGAAGATAACTAATTAGTTCCTACTTTTGCTTGCCATAAAAGTTTTCAGTGCTTTAAAAAGAGTTTCGAGAAGTAAACTCAGTCTAATTCCGCTTGTGATCTTTTATTTGTTTCCTAATTTCTGAAGTTAACAGTACTTTGCATCTTGAAATTTTAACTCCACAAAGTTTGAAGAGTCTTAATAGCGTTGAAGTAATTCCAGAAAACTTCTGATGTTTTGTTTAACTTTGATGAATTCTTCCTCAAAGCTTTCTCTCATTGATTTTACAAAGCACATTATTTTAAGAACATTTTGCAAGCCAAATGCATTTTGTACTGTAGAATTAGTGATTTTTTTTAAACTCGTTTCTTCATGGCAATTATTCTGTGTTTTTTAAATATCCTACTTACATACAGTTAATATGTTTAGACTAGTGGCGTACACATGCTTTTTTTATAGGGAAGAAGGTTACAAATGAAGGCGCAACAGTCAAAGAAATATTTGTGTATTAAAAATGTATGGACCCTCTCCCCCCAAGTATCTTGATCTATGAGACGAAACTATTGGCATGTTTTTCACAACTTATAAAATGAAAAAAAAACTCATTTTTTTCCACAAGTGCAGAAAAATCTTGATATAGTTATACTCAATACATAATTGTATTCTAAAAATACAGAAAACTATCTGGATTTAAATATAATATACACATGAAATAAACAAAAGAGAATAATATCAGTGCAACTAAATAGCCTCTTGCAAATTTGCGTGGGTGTAAAACAACCCACGATTCCAATTAATTGAGTAAAAACAAACTTATTATCGAGCAAGGAAAAAAAATGACTACTGGAAGACAAATCAACATACATACAAAGAAATTCTAAAACAGATTATTTAAAGCAGTAATTCCCAAAAAGTGGTCTGTATCGACCCCCAGAGGTCTATGATGACTTGCAAGGTGTCCACATAAGCGAAAAAACATTTTGAGGGTTCATGAGGTGTAAATAGGGGTCTAGGATAGTGGCTCTCATAAAACCAGATTATGAGTTTAATTTTAAAAGAAAATTTAATCAAGTGGAAAAAACAGATATTACCTCTTTAATAGATTTATTTAATAATTTATTGAGTTAATTTGAAATTTTAAGGTGACAGCATAAATTTTATTAAAACAAGGACTATTTCAGCGTTTCTTTCCAGAATTAAGCTAAAGCAGTATAACATTGGATTGGAGGTGGCAAATTTTCTCTGTCACAGACAATCTGTCAGGACGTTTTAATTCACATTCAACATTTAAATGCCCTTTATTCAGATTTTGAAACGAGTTTTGAGAATGCTTTGACTATGGTAATATGGACAATCAATTCATATGGTCACATTAAAAAAAAAATTCATATTGCAATAGGAACTGGTCGGAATAGGCACTATCAAAGATGTTTTAGTAAACTTTAGAAACAGATACAAGCAATTTTGGATTTGAAAAAGACATACCTGATATTTATCCCGAATTATGAAATATCGTAAAAACGTTTTTAGTTGCTCTTCCTAGTGAGGAGTTTGAGCGCGGTTGCCAATCTTCAAAACAAATAAAGAAGAATGGAGGGAGGAGCCGTTCACTACTAACAGAGAAGATTTACGATTAAACCTGACAAGATTGATACAAAATGGTGAAAGTTTGTTATTGAAGCACTAGATTCATTCCCCACCACCACTAAATGCATTTGCTTGTCATTCAGTTATTTCATGTGCTAATTAAATTTTAATCTAATTAATTAACCCGTGATTCTTAAGTTTTAAATACTATACTTTACTACAAAAAGAAATTTAATTCTTTTTAGGCAAATAGCTCTGTCAAAAAGACATTCAAGTTGATAAAAATGTAGTACTAGGTAAGCTGGGGTCTACGTCAAACAGAAAAACATGGTAAGGGGTCTAACTGAAACAGAAAAAAAAAACATGGTAAGGGGTCTATGAGACAAAAATGTTTGGGAATCTCTGATTTAAAGTAATGGAAAAACGCGCTCGTTATAGATAGGCTTTACAGAGCTCTAGAATAATTTCACCTGGCCGCGGTAGCCGAGTGGTATGGGTAGCGGATCGTCGCTTGCCTTGTCACGAGTTCGAGCCCAGTACCACTAAAGACCCACCGTGTAGGGCAGCAATGCACCTTAAATGTGTCGAGAGCTGAAACGTTCTTCAGTGGGGTGGGGTGGTAGTTAGGAGAGGGGGTGCCAGCTCAGGTGTCATCCATGTCACTTGACCATGGTTCAAAATTACGTGGTCCGTCGCCAAAAGCCCTCGTGTAGCTGAAAAGTGCGACATTAATATTCAATCAATCAATCAGAATAATTCCACTAGCAGGAACTCAGGCAGATCAAGTCTATTTGTCTTATCACACTAGCAGATTCTGAACTCCAATGACCTTTATACACTGCTGGACAATTGCTAAGGACGGATCACAAATTGCTATGTAGCATAACATTAAGCGATACATGAGGCCTAGTAGGATAAAATATAGTTGCCACACTGTTCAGACATTAGAATAAAGAATATTTATTGTTCTGGAAAGTACAAAAGCTGTGAAACATCTGAAAGAAAAAAAAATGTTCATTTGATCTGCGTACGGAGAAATGGAACAATGCATCTAAAAGTCAGCAGGCACCTTAAAGAAAGGTATCAGTACGGGATATGTCCACCGTGGTGTGTGAAGTAACATTCCACACGTCGTACCATACTTTGCACAACATTATCCAGCAGCTGTTGAGGCAACTTATCCCATTCCTCTGTGAGTGCACAGATGAGGGTGTTCTTGTTTGTCGGAGGATAGTTTCGACCAGCAACTTGCCTCCCCAAAGTATCCCACACATTTTCAATAAGGTTTAGATCTGAAGAAGGCGCTGGGGCCATACGAGACATTGAATACCCTCGCTGTCTAGACAATCCTGAACAGCGAGTGTTCGATGACATGTTGCGTTGTCGTCCATAAAAACAAATTTATCACCGACAGCACCACGGAAAAGACGAACATGAGGAAGTAGAACTTCATCAATGTATCGTTAGCCCGTCATAGTCCCATTCGCAACCACATGTAGACGCGTGCGGCCATTGATCATGATGCCTGCCCACACCATGATACTGCATGTCGGATATCGGTCCTTTTCCTGGATATTTTCTGGACGATAAGCAGTACCACTTTCGCGCCAGATCAGTTGGCGTCTACAATCCGATGACAGACTGAACCTACTCTCATCTGAGAATAGTACGCATGCCCAGTCCTGTTCAGTCCAATTGTGATGCTGAGGTTACCATTGCAAACGGGCAGTACGGTGCTGTCTGGTCAATGGGACACACACAACAGGTCTGCGTGCGTATAGTCCTCCTCCCCTCAAACATCTGGCAACAGTTTTTCGGGAGATCTGCTTTCCTGAGGCAGCAAGAAACTGATTTGCCACCTGCTGAGCTGTGGTGCGCCTGTTCCTTTTTGCTGATAGGACGACATATCTGTCTTCTGCATGCGTCGTACTTCTAACACGACCTCCCCCGTGCCGTCTACTACACATTCCAGTAGTTTTAAATGACTTCCACAGCCCGTGAAACAACGCTGTGAGCGATGTCGAACTCCCTGGCAACATCTGTTATTTTTCGCCCTTCTTCGATCTTTCCAATAATTCGGCCACGCATAAAATCATCTATGTGATGTCGGGAAGACATGCCAAAAATTTTAAGTTCGTCTATTAAATCTTTCCTGTAAAACTTTGACTTGAAACAACAACTGTCCACACGCGTCAAAACCTTTAAAGCTCTTATGAACGCTATCACGTGATGAACAGATGTGGAAAAAATTTGCATATACTCATACTTCTTCTTCCTAATATCCCGCACTTATTCTAATTTTCCACATTTTGCTTCCTTTCATTTTGTGGTTGGTATGGATGATAGTGTTATCCGTCCTTAGCAATTGTCCAGCAGTGTATAACCTCATAAAAATTTCCAGAAAGATCGATCCCAGAGACTTTTCAATAGTTCCAGAGTGATATCTTTTTTTACCAAATTTATCGTCAAGGGTAATAAAGTCGTCAATCATACAACCCTATAATCATCTTTTAGGGTTGCCATTATCTTACTTATCAAGTTCCTGCTGGAAAGCGCACTTTCCCTGTAAAACTCAATTTTTCACAAACAGTGTGTCAATGCAGAGAAAACGATATATATATGTATGTATGTATATATATATATATATACAAATAGTTAAAAGACTAAATATAACCAGTCAAGATAGTAATAAATATTAGTCACAGTATCGCAAACTCTTGGCCTTAGGAACCAAGATTGCAGGGTTAAACAAAGTTTTGAGACTAGTCAACTTTCACCTGTAATTTGCCTACACTCTGGGTCATAGGGAAAGGAAGAAATATTAAGAGATATGTAATTATTACAGTAAGATACAGAATGCTACGAGTTTTTACTAGTATAGAGTTAAAATCGATGTAATAAAACTAGATGATAGAACTTACTTCGTGAACACAGCAACGTGTTATGTTTCATGCCAAATACAAAGGAGTAAGGGCAGTACCGCATAAAAGTAAAATCAGTAAATTATGATAAAATAATATTAAGTCTATATATATGCATTTAAAAACCTTAAATATTGATATATAAAATTTATTTAAAATAAAAGGACTTCCCAAACATACATAATGATACTTAAATAACATAAATTATTATTAATTTAGGACGTATGTAGCGCCATCTTTTGATTACAGTATAATTAATTATTAAAAAAAACACTATAATCCAAATATTATTACATATTGTCATTTCACTGAGAACTATTAGAAATATAATTGTAAAGAAAATTAGCAGGATATCCATATTCAATACTATTTTTAATAAATTTATTAAAATTTAAAAATATATTAGATTAATCTCTAACTAATACATTACGATAAATATAGTAAAAAATAACATTTCTATGTATAGATATTGAAAAATTAGAATTCCAATATGACGCTTTAAGAATGTTAAAATAAAAAGCATCCCTTTTATCATAAATATTACTAAGTTATTTATAATTCTTAATATACAATGACACATCTAAGTAATTAGTTTTAACTGAATTATTATTAATTTTAACTAGGTTTAAGTAATCAGGACAAAAGTTAATATTGGGGTTAAGATTATTATTTTTACCAAAAACGATTAGATCATCTAAAAATGTAATAGTCATTATTAATAATATATTAATATTGTTACGTAGATCCGGATTCGAGGATTTTATGCAAAACAATCACAAAGAAAATAAACATTTCTTTAAGAGCGATGCGAATTTATTATCAAAAATCCAATCCTTTAAATACAGGATTCAGCAGCGATATTCACAGAGTAAATCTCCGAAGGTCTTCACACCTTCAACAGCAATCAAACACAATCTTCAGTGTTTAAAAATACACGTATGTAACAGCTTATTCATAAGCACAGCCGAGCTAATAGCTAGTCAAAACAATGTTCACTCATCGCTGGTTTAATCAAGACTGATCGTCGTACTGTGGATGACAGTCTATTTTTGGGTACCTGGACTGATAAACAGTCCTCAATCCCATATTATAATGTCTTTGATGCAGGACTTGACTTCGTTACTTTTACACAGTTTGCGGAGTGACATGCAGGCGATTGGCTGTGGCGATGGAATCCGGGAGGAGGGGCTTAGAGATGACTTCTTGAGGTAAAAGTTTTTACAGTACTGAGAACTTAGGAATACTCTCAGGCTGGCTGCCCATGGGGGTAGATAAAGTTATAGAATATAAGAGGGGGAAAGACGCTTGTCCAGTGGGGTATAAAGATTATTAAAAATATAAGACTAAAAGAAAATAAGAATTTTAAAAAATTTACTAGGGTGCAATAATTAAAAAATTATTGCGAGGATAAAAAAGCTAAGGCGGGTTGTAAGAATCCAGAAGGATTCTTCTCGGCCTTTTAGCATTATCGTTACAGTTGTAATCGTTTAAATTTGACATATTTACATTATTAGTATTTGGTAAATTATAGAAAAATTTTATAGCTAATTTTTGAATATGTGCTTTAAAACTAGTGATTTTAAGGGCTTTATTAATGTGATGATTTCTCATATAGCGGCAGGCATTTACACAATCATTCTAATATAGGAATTTTGCAGAGTATTTAAAATATTAATATTGGTTTTAGCAGCATAACCCCATACTGGACAGGGGTAAGCAATAATTGGACGCATAACGGCTGTATAGAGAAGCACTTTGTTATCTCTACTTAACTGTGAATTCCGGGAAATTAGGGGGAAAAGTTTAAACATAATTTTTCGGAACTTATCGCGAACGTGTAAGATGTGTTGTTTCCAAGTTAAGTGTGAGTCAAAAATAACGCCAAGATATTTGGTTTTCTGAGACCAGGGAATTTGTTTATTGTACATTATGAGAGGGGGAGGTGTGGTGCGTTTTTTGGTAAAGATGACTGCACAAGATTTTTCTACATTGATACTAATTTTCCATCTGTCGTAATAATTTTCTAGCAGCTTGAGGTGTTTGTTAATGGCAAAAGTAACATACTTTAAGTTTCTGTACGTGGCATTAATGGCCGTATCATCCGCATAGAGACTAATACTGATCGTCGTACCGGCGAGCATCTTAATTTATAGGCGCGACAGAAACTTCCAGAAATATAACCTCTCGTGTCATTGAACGTGACACTAGTGGAGAGATCTACTACTTTCTAGAAGATTCCAGAGGGTTCCGAACTCGCCAAAAATGATGCCAACTTGGCTCTACCGCCAAGTTCTCAATTGAATCGCCATTATAACGTAAGGGGCGGCATTGCTTGTGAATAGTACAATTTTAACATGAAATAAATATAACATAGAGTAATATAAATGCATTAAACATCCAAATACAAATTATTTACACAAAATTCGTAACAATATTCTTAAAAGTGTAAGCATAAATTAGCCAAACTATTGTTATCAGGGCCACCATGAGGCAAACATTTAGTTTTTTTATACAATGAACCATTAAAATTAATGTAATTTTATTTTAAAACTAAATCTATGACAGTTTTAAATTTGTAAAAATAAATAAATAACATAATAATAATTATAAATAAATAACATAATTATAAATAACATAATAATAAATAAATAACATAATATGTAATATTTATAAATAAATACAAAAAAAACAATTATAAATAAATAATATTACATGATTATTACATATAGTAATAATTGCATTTTTATATTACATTATTAATAAAACAATTTCATAATGAGTATTGAAATTAATAATGAATATCAATTACGAAGTACTGAAAACGTGAAATATTCTAAAAACAGCAAGTTCCTTCAACGAATTTCATCGAACAAGGAACGTTAAAAAAAAGCATTTTTAAAACGTAAAATAAAGCGAAAATAAATGATTTATAGCGATAATTAAAATTACAACACTCATTCGTTAAAAAAATATCTCAGTACTAACCCATATAAAAAATATCCATATTCGAAAATAATACAAAATAAAACAGAAGACGGAAATAATAGAACAATTACACTGAAAATTGTTAAATTTTTAAAGAAATCGAATTAAAATCGTCTGAAATTAATAGGGTTACCGCGGGAAAAAAATAATATAAAAGTTATTTCTAATATACGTTAAAAATATCAAGGTAAACATATTGTAATGTTATCGCCCATTTTGGCGAACATGAACAACAACTTGGTGCGTGCCTCGTGATATCAAACTAGCACCGTGCGAGTTGCCGAGAGATGTGAGCACAATTTTCGACTAAAGCCTAGAAAAACCGAGTAACAAATCATTTGAAACTGAAGCTTCATTTAAGTTCACTCTTCAGCAAAACGTACCTAAAGAAGTTATCAATTTAATTCACATATATATTTCTACGAAGGTCATATAAAAAATAAAGGCCGTTTAGTTATAATAATAAATAACAATATTTAAAGGAGAAAACAATGTGTTATATATTTAAAGCTTCCTTCACTTCTCTACACAATCATTTCCTACAATGTAAGACTTATCATATTTGTTCAAAAGTTTCATAATTTCCATGTTGTACTCTTCTGCCGTCAGAGCATTAAACCAGATGGTCATTGCAGTCTCCAGTTCTTCGTCATTTCCAAAACGTTTACCACCTAGAAATCTTTTTAGCATATGGAAAAGATGGTAATCGCTAAGAGCAATGTCCTGACTATATAGGGTCGATGATCAAAAATTTTCCCACCCGAAAAGATCCAATAATTCTTAAGTTGCAGCAGCAGTATGGAGGTAGGAATTGTCATGAAGAAACACAATTTCCTCCAGAAAGCAGCCGCTTGTTGAGAATGGCGTGCAATAACGATTTACATTAAACACCTGGCTTAATACACAAGCGGCAGAGGAGTGTGACATGGAAATTCTGAAGCGCGTGAACAGATAGGACAAATGTTTAAGTGAAGGAGGTACTGGAAGAGAAGTGAAGGAAGTTTCAGGCATACAACGGAAATATTTTTTTTCTAGTTACTATTGCGTTTTTTTAATTTTGCATAACTAAACAGTCTATTTTCTGGATAAGCCCTGGTATATTCTGCAGTATTAAAAATTCTTTTCTATTTGTAACATAGAGATATTTAACTTTATTCTCAAACAGAATTTTAATATATACATAGTTTTTAGTTCTAAAGATGAACTGCGGTATGAAACCTCGTAAATACCAGTAAATGATATTCCTCTATAATTTGTGAAAACAGCGTAGTATATTTAAAAAAAAAAAATGTGTGTGCTTATGACCACACGATAGAAGTGATAACTTCAAATTTTGTAATGTTATTTCAGGGATTCGTTATGAGAATAAAAAACAAGGGGATATTAGTATATTGTCATATAAAATTATTTATTCAGATGTCTGTACTCATAAAGTAATATTTTTGTGCGAAATATACAATCATATTTGGGAATTAATTGTATTCTAAAAAGGGAACAATAGGTTTATGGTTGCTAAAATAGGTTATAAATCCTTTATATTCAAAATTTTATTTAAATATCTATAAAAAAAACACCGTTAAGTTTGTTCCGTACTTCATTTGACATAGTTAAATTGAATTTTGTTATTCCAAAAATCACAAGTCAAAATTATTTGACGGCACGTCTATACCCCATTAAACACTTCTTTAGAAAAAATGGCACGTTGATCTAAAAAAGTTCGCCACCCCTGACTTAGATCGAATCTAGGAACTTAACTTATACGGCGTATTGGTAGGGGGACAAACTACCGTTTTCAGAGTGGAGGAGGGGCAACGTACCTCCTTTTCTTTTAAGGTATCCGACTACGTTGAAAACGTCATTTTCGGTCAAAAATCACATTTTCTTTTTTATTTGATATTTTTAAAATTCAAACAATTATCTTTCTAAATCTGCCTTTGTTTTGTCTGTGCGATAATTAGAAAAAAAAGACGAAAATATTATTACAGCGGTGAAATTGAAACCGGAAGGAAATCGAAACCGGATTTTTACCCATCCAACCCATTATAATTTTAAAAACAATTTCTGGCATTTTTTAAACTATTTTATTGATAGGCAACAATTTCAATCTTTTAATTGGACTTTTGCGATTGGCAAACTCCAGCCAAATTTCTTCAAAAACCTGATTTTTTTGCTTTAATTGCACAATTTTTAATTGTTAATTGTTTCATTCTGCTTTTGATATTAAAAATTGAATCAAATTAACCTCTTGAAAACGCAACTATGCTGGTGAGACATTTACAAAAACAGTGGAAGTGTTGACTTGTAATGTTCTTGACTTGAAGTGCTCAAATTTGTGATGAACGAAAACTGGGATAAGTAAAAGGTATTTTTACAGAACAAAGAATGTTTTATGGAGGTAGAATATTTTATTTATTTGTGTTTTCAAGTTTGTGTTTCTCCAATTGTTTTGAACCAATGACCTGCATGAAGATTACATGTTTGGACTGACTTCTAATGTGACTTGAAAAATGATTTTACATACTGAAAAGCTAAAAAAGTCACGAAGGTGAGTGATTGAAAGATGATATTTACCTGTGAAAAAGCTTTAATTCAAAACAAAAGGAGCATTTATTGTGAAAGAAAGTCTTGTACATGATGCCATGGTCTACTTAAAATGTAAAATGTCAGAAGAATAATATCCGTTTGGAAATTTGATAGAAACTTTATACATTGACACTGGGAAATTCTAGATTTAATGTTAAATATTGAGTCATACATTTTTAAACGTTTTTCAAAATTTGAAATGTTTTTGCACTACGATCTTAAAAATATGTATTTCTTTTGTGAATTCCAAGTATACCTCAAATGCATTTAGTTTATTTATGAAAGATTGAGTGCTAAAAGAAAATTTTTAAAAAAAAGCTGAGAAGGAAAACTTTTGCTATGTTTAATAAAATTCTTGTTTTAGCACTAACACCAATCACGAAAGTTTCTAGTAAAAGCAAAAGGGAGAAACCCATTAGTAGACAGCGAAGTGCATGAAAAAATTGTATGATTTCTGTGAAACTTTAAAAATATTGTTAAACCTGAAAACATGATAAGCAGTTATTATAAAATTGCCTCCACGGTTAAAAATGTATCATTTAACGCCTGTTTGTGGCAAATCATTTTAAAAGAAACTTTTATCGAGCATCACATGAATTTAGCCCATTGAGAGATAGATGTGAAAGCATTTGGCATAAATGCAGGGAATTATATACTGCGTAATGAGAGATTTGTTGACATCTTTCTTGACTCATTTTTTGCCTTTTATAAAATCAACCAGAAAAAAAAAAAAAGCCCCAAAGAGTGGGATATATAAAAAGAGTTTTAGTAGTATACATATTTTGTTTTGAAATATTTTTAAAAGTTTAAATGCATTTTTCTCAAAACCATTTTTTGTAAATTTCAGTTTTCAAACATGATAAAAAAACTAACGAGATACTTGTGAAATTTTTACACAAATGTTATTATTGGTATTATCTAGAGAATGACCTAAATAACAATTTTTAGTTATTTTATTGTTGTATTTCCATAATTTGATTGAATTTCATACCCATAACTAAAAAGAAGTAATATTATCATATCGAAATGTGTTTTAAAAATGATTGAGCAACCTTTTATGGAAAATATAAAATATTTTAAAAAATAGGTTTATTCCTTTAAAAATTTTAATTTTTGCATTTGAAATATATTATTTCTAACTGTAAAATAAAAGTTGATAAAAAAATATTAGGGATTTTTGAAAACTTAAAAAAAAAAAAGTCTTGATTCCATTAAAATTCAATAACAACTTTTCCAGTTTTTATTTTTTCACAAATAAACAATACATTGCCGAGTTTTGCTACTGTGTTTTGGAAATCAATTTGTCAATCATACATGTAGTTTACTAAATTCAAAACTGAAAGACATAAAAACAATTAAAAATTTGAGGTGGCTAATAATGTTCAAATATTGGAGAAAATTTGAAATGTTTTACATTATACGTGTACTTTTAATTCAAATGCATTTAGTTTATTTATGTGTGCTATTATTGCTGAAGATTTTATGTACTTCTTACAGAAAGTTTCAGTAAAAAGCAAAAAAACAGCGTATCTATGTAACACATGAAATAGAAGATGATTAAACACTTCTTTCACTTATAGAAAAAAAGCCCCAAGTATATAAAAAAAAAGTACATATATATTTTTAACTTTTCCATGTACAGTTCCTAAAAATAACGCAAGTGAAATACATTACAAATACTTCCAATTTTCATACCTAAAAATATTATCTATCGACAAATGATTGAAACCTGTGGTTTATTTCCCCATTTGAAATTTCGAAAAAAATTGTACATTATTTGTTGCTTGATTCCATTAAAATTCAATAACAACTTTTCCAGTTTTTATTTTTGCTAAACGCCGGTTTCCTACTGTGTTTTGAAATCAATCAATCATACTTTTACTAAACGAAAGACTAAAAACAATTAAAATAGGTATCGGAGATCCTTCACGGGTTACAACAACAACAAAAAAAGTATCTATGTAACACATAAATAGAAGATGATTAAACAGTAGTGGATTCGAATCCTGGTGGCATTAAAAATTCGTCGAGTAGAGAGATCAATATAAAATAAATCTATCAATCGACTGATTGCTTAGTTAATGTTGTACAATAAAGCAACACGAGAACCACTATCGACGAATTTTCTATAATTTTAAACCACGGTCAAGTGACGGGGACTAAGACTGGCTTTCAAGGGACTTAATATAAATTAGCCTCCAAATCTTCAACTTATTTCCCCTAGAAGTGCTTTTAAAAAGTTCTGTGAATTTGTTGTAAATATTTGTAATCCTCCATAACCTCAACAGTTTCTTTCCTTTCCATTGTATGATGTGTTATTTATGTCACCTGATCGACAGTAACACCAGATCAGAGCCAACAAAATTCATCGCGGCTCTGGGCTAGATTTTTACGCCGTAAGCCTTAGCACCAAGCAGGTGACAGTACGATTTTGCTCGGTTTCACCTCAATTTTGAGGGTGAATACTCTAGGGGTGGTCAGGAGATTCACATCTCTCTTCCACTTCCACCAACCTCACGAGAGAACTTGCGGCTAAACGGCTATTTAGAGTACACTCATGTCGCGCGAAGGCACTGTATCCATGCTTTTTTTGGGATTCGAACCCAGACCCTACGGCACCGCAGTCAACGTCACTAACTATACCGGAGGGGCGGCTTGTGTAATGTGTGATTAATACTTACCTTAAAATCCAGCGTATAACACACACCTATACTTTCAAGCTGATTTTTTAAATTTTTAGGTATATTCTCCATATAACACGCGCACCCCCTTTTTTTTACGAAGAAATTGAAATATTAGTATACATTACTCTTATGTTTCGAAGTCATTTATTCGAGATATTATCCAAGACTTTTGAAAAAAAAAATAGTCAACTTCTAGAACTATAACTCTTTTGGTTTTCATAAGGTATGCCATTTCTTTTAAATAAACAGTACTTCGATACATAAAGTACATTTTTTCCTTAGACTCGTCTCTTTTGTAACTTTTAAAGTATCGTTTTTATACCCGGCGTATAACGTGCACTCTTAAGTTTCGATCTTATATTTGGTTAAAAGTGGGCGTTATACGCCGGATTTTACGGTACTTATGTGAGCTCCGTGTGATACTTTGTGGTGCATGAGGATTTTATGTTTTCAAATAAATAGTGATGTGGACACACCTAAGGTGGCTCTCGTCCTTCCAACACCTTATAGTAAGGATTTTTAGCCTCCTCAGCCCTTCTACATTACAGATATTTAGCTGCACCATCTCAAAATCGTTAAGTTGGAAAGATAATCGAGGATGGATGGATATAGTGAGGGTTTAAAATTATGAGGAGGATCAAAGTGAGCGTGATATTTACGCCGTATTATAAAGCTGCACAAGGGCTATTGGTGACGAACCTCATTATTTTGAATCATGGTTATGGCGAGGACTACACCTGAGCTGGCGTTTTCTCTCCTAATTTCCACACCACACCAACAAGACGTTTTCGTCTCAACATGTTTAACGAGCATCAGTCCCCTCTGCATGGCGGGTCATCAGCAGTACTGAGCTCTAACTCATGGCATGCCAGCCACAAGTCCGCGAGTGAATATTAATGTTGCACTGTTCAGCTACAACAGGGCTTTTGGTGACGGACCTCGTAATTTTGAACCATGGTCAAGTGACGAGGACGACACCTGCGCTGGCACTCCCATCTCCTAACAACCACATCAACAGGATGACGTTTGATCTCTCGACAGATTTAACGTACATCGCTCCCCTACACGACGGGTGTTTAGTGGTGCTGGGCTCGAACTCATGGCATGCCTGCCACGAGTCCGTTACCTCGGTAACTAGGCTACTGCGGCCACACAAACCTGTGGTCACTTTGAATGATTAAGTCACAAGCATGTAACATATAACAATTATTATCAGGCATTAAGAGATATAAAACAACTTTCTTATGGCTGTCGATAAGTAAATATGCCCCTTTCAGGCAAAGAAAAAAAAAAATTTTTTTTATAGATATATATTATTTTCCGAGCAGATTTCAATGAAAATGTTATGAAACGTTCAGAAAACGCATTAAATAATAAAAATGAACTTATTTATCAACATACTTATTACCTAAGTAAAACAAGTTCTCCAATATACTTTATAGATTTTGTTCAATTCATAATTTTTTTAATTTATTTTTCTTTTGGATGGGTTCAGCTATTAGTAGAGATGAAAAATACCAATGTTAGTTAAAGTTCAAAACTGTTAAATAAAGCATGGCACTTTAATGTAAAATTTCCAGGACTGATGTTTAGTTTAGTAAAAGACATTGAATTTTTTGCAAACGAGAAACCATTATAATATTTTCGATCATTTAAAAAGCATCAAAAAATATATTACCATATTCACTTGAATCTAAGCTGCCCCCCGAATTCTCAACAAGTGTTTGTGGAAAATGAAAAATAGTTTACAGCTTGTAATTGCCCCTTCAAACACATTTTTTTTTAAAATTTAATTCTAAGCTGCAACCAATTTTCAGTAGCTTTAATATTGGGGGGAGTGCAGCTTAGATTCGATTAAATACAGTAAATAAAATCTGCAGTTTTTCAAAATTAAAAGCCTTAGATCAATAAATATTGAGGGTGATGCAATGAAATTTAAAAAAAAAAGCTCATAAGCATACATATGGTGACTATAAACCCCCATATTAACTATGTAAGCAACATATGACATTTAAACGTAACAAAATAACATGAGGGAGTGTATTAATCTAAAGCATCATAAGAGATATTGACAACGGACCTTATATTTTTGACCCATGGTAAAGTGACAAGGATGACATCTGAGTTAATATATCCTTCTTTGAGCTTCCACACCATGCCAACAGGAAAACTTTAAGCCTTGGCAGATTTAATGTGCATCAGCCCTTCTACACCCCACATCTTCAGTGGTTCTAAGGACAAACTCATGACACACCAGTCACGTGTCAGTGACCATAACCAATACGTTACAGGGGCATCAGATCAATTGAAAATGAAATGTACAATTTCAAAATACTTGTAATTGTAAAATACCCAAAACATTTCTTCCGAATTATTTAAAACTTTTAATAAAAATTTCTTTTATTTAGATAACTTCTCATTCCTAAAATTAATTAAAGCATAGTATGAAAAACTTTTCATAAAGCGTAAATTTGCTGCTGAAGCTGAGTTAAAATTATAACAAATCTTTTTATAAAGAATCAAATACTGCAATAAGCATTAATAAAGAATTAGGTAGAAAATTGTGTAAAAGAGTATCTTAACCTAGCACACAAAATATTTAAAATTGTGTTTTTTATTTTATATTCAAAAAATGAAGAAAAAAAATATTAAAAATTTAACTTCCAGCTTTAGTTATCCCTTCAGATAACTTTTTAAAGTTGTTTGTTTATATTTAAAATAACTAAAAGATTTGATTCTTAAAATATTTTTTCGGTCTTGCTTAAATGAGAAATAAAACAAATTTAGAGCATTAAAACAGGGACTTTAATCTCAATAAATATATAATTCCTTTAAATTTTCATGAAGAATATTTTGAACATTGACTCCTTTATAAAAAAATAATTTTCAATAGATACATTTTAGAATTGTGTTCGAAATAAAACCATTTATAAATTAATTAGATTGGTAATTTATTACAAAATTTAAATATTCGTATCAAGCATTCACTGTACTTTCTTTTCTTAAAAATCAGTTCTTATAAGCATTTTATTTTACTCAGAACAATGGCAACACTTCATTTTAGCATTAGTAGAAATGAAATGCTTTCTCCTGTGCAAGAGTGATGCGATTATGATTTGATGCAGCTCGTGTGCAGTATCTTAGAAGTACCCCAAAAAGGTGTACTTCCATAGAAGCAATACGCAGCCTGGTTAGATAATATTCCAAGAAAACAGTCAAAGTTTTAAATTCAGCTTATATACCACATTTATCACATTAAAACTCCCACAATTAAAGTGGTTTCTCCCAACTGTTCGACTTTGTTATATCTATATTTTAAAGACATGTAAAAATGCAATAAAACATACAAAATTGCCCTTGTTTCATTGAAAATAACAGAGGAATAAAGTTTTGTGAAGACTCTTTAAAAATACAACCAAAAACACAAGAATTGTTAAATATATAAAGATATATTTAAATACATATCTTCAACTTTACCATATTAGACAAAGCACTGGTTATTTCTGAGCTATAATGTATAGGAGTATACTTGGGGAGAAACTCTTACATGGAGATCCAGTATAAAACCCATTTTCTGTACACATATACAACAAAATAGTGTGCATAATACTTTTCTTCCATATTGTTCAGGCATTTAAAAACAACTTATATTAACTGCACTACAATCATAGAAATTAATTTAAATAAAGAAGAATACTTCCTATTTTCTTTACAATGATGCAAATGATGAAGCCACTAGTAATTGTATGTGAATTTTCTATATATTTATTGTAATCTAGAAAACACAAGTAGTTATACTTAGTTCTCGATACATAAGCTGCTATGCATGTAAATTTCTGATTTGCAAACACATTGAATTTCACATTTTATGAAACTGATAAATGATCATAGTAACAATGAAGGGTTTTTATGCAACAGAATATTCACTCTGCACATTTTTTTAATAAAGATATACCATTGGAAATTAATATTTCCAATTTGTCAAAGTCTTATAAATACATTTTTAAAAGATGTATGTTAGTACAACACTTTACAATTAATATACAAACTCTAATTTAATACAGTTCAGTCAAATTTGCCATAACATCAATATTCAATTACACACAAGGGCTATTGTTTTAGTCACAGTATAAAGATGTCACCTGATCATTTTTGGAAACTTTATCATAAATGCCCAAAACTATTTTTTTACATTAATCTCATAATTTTGAATTAAAAACCAGCACATATTTTTTGAAATGCAAATCAAACCGATATAGCTTTAGTAAAACCATGGTATGTTAATCTTAGTTTAAAAAGAAGTTGATTAAAAAAAATGTAAACTTGTATTTGTACAGTAAATTTGAAATCAATGACAAAAATAATTATACAAAATAATGATTATATGAAAACACCGATTTAATATACACAGCATTCATGTTATGAAATTATTTTTAAGATATGTTCATAACCAGCCTGAAGGAAGAACTTGAAATTTGGATTTTCAGCTAAATCATTGAGCTCAGGTGTCTGGAGTAAATCTTCTAAGGGTGGTAGGAAATCATGAATTTCAATACCTGCAAAAGATTTTTGATGGGGATTAATCACACTATTTTACTAGACTAAATTAATTTTTTAATAGTTAATATTTTTTTACAGGATCTGATCACACATATACCCACCCCTCCCATTTCCTCCCTTATACATGCATAACAATAATAAAAGAGGCCAATATCACTTCCTTTTTTAAGATCATACACTAATATTTATGCATACAAAATAAAGAAGATATACATTTTTACACATACATACATACATAAAGGAAACAAATACAAATTATCATATACGAGTTTTTTTCTTCGCTTTCTGCTTTAAGAGCCAGTATACTGATACAAATACCTTGTTAAGATAGTTATAATTCTTAAACAGATATCTTTTTTGCTGATAGTTTGCTCCATGAAAACATCTGGTACATGAAAATTACAAAAAAAAGGTTATTTTAAATAAAGACCTGTTCCACATTCTCAAAAACTTTACATTACAAACTACATACTTTAAAAAAAATGTTAAAAGCAAAATACATTATGAGATAAAACAATAATTTATTGCAACAATCTTTGAGCTTTTCTCTTCTCCTTTTTGTTGTTGTTTCAAATCCTCTTGGAGCAAAAAGGCCTACACCAAGTCCATTTGACCTTTCTCCATAAGAATGTCACAAGATAGATCTTGATCTCCAAACAACTATCCAAGGGAAATGCCCCAGTAGTCCAGAAGATGAGCAGAAGCAGGGAGAGAGAAGGAACAGATAAAGGAAGACTTTACCCCTGCACAAAAGTCATACCACGCAAGTGACAGCTTCTAAAGCATAACTAAGCTTTCTGAAGAGCCCTGGATCTCCTGCACTATACAGATAGGCCAGGACTCTTAGCTGCATACCAGTGAGGAGCAGGAGGTCATCACCAAATCAGATTTAAACTAACTATGTAAAGGGAATGAATTTTAGATTGACTCAAGACAGAGGAACAAGGATCAGGATCACAACCCCTATCAGCAATCTCATTCCCAGGCACACCCACATGTGACGGTACCCACTGAAGACACACGTTTCCTCTGACCAAGCCAATTTGGAAATATCCATAAAAGTACTGTCAATAATCTTTTGCCAATTCTTCAAATACTGGATGGAGCTCCTAGATACCTGATGGATCCTGTCAGGATCCAGATTACTGTCTTTATTAGAGTTGAGAGCATGATCGACAGCACCAATGATAGCAATGAATTCCAATCTAAAGGTGGAACAGTGGTCAGCATTCCTGATGCTGATTTTAACATCACTCTGTGCAGTGTTACGAAATATACCACTCCTTGCTATATCTGTATCTGAATGGCTAACGCCTGTATAAATAATCAAGGCCTGCTTGGTATATCAATCATGACCAAGTGCCAGCTGTCTGAGTCTCCTATTGGTGTTTTCATACATCACATCACAGTTGCATTTGGACTGTGATAGCTTAGTACTACATATCAATAATGGCAGCTTTCACAAAACGGCACTTAGGAATATATTTGATACTTTTATGAACTTAGAGGAAGTTTCATTTTATTAATTACACATTGCACTTAACTACATATTATTTTTAATCAATATATAAATCCTTACTAATATTATAAACACGAAAAAAAAAAGTTTGTTATTCTTTCAAGGAAAAACAACTGAATGGATTTCCATGAATCTTTACAATAATATAGCTTTTATATCAGAATAACACATAGGCTATAATTTATAAAGATATATGAAGTTTCCAAAATATAATGATAATTGTCAAGAAAGTAAGAAAAAAATCTGCCATCTGCAAAAAAGCCCGCAACAGCATATCTTTTATGTGTGAAGCAAAACTTTTCCTGTTTGTTTTGTCTACGCCATGCATCAGTGCGTGCTTACTTTTAATTTATTCCTTTGATCAGTGTAATCACTATTTTTTTTATTCCATAATAAAACTATACTTCAAAGGGAGAGGTGGTACAAGATTTTAACAGAAAGTAATATTAACGTATTACACTTCCAGATAGAAATTATTTACACTATTTTAAGCGTTCATTACACAAAATTTGTAACAATGTGTTACTTTTGCTGAGCAGGGATCAGCTTAGAAAGATGTTTTCAAAAATAGACTGACGAGAAAAAACCCTGTTCAGTCTGTAAATACCAAAACTGAATGCTTTAAAAAACATGATCAAACAATGTTTCAACAGAGATTTGATAAAATCCAGCCACCCTTATCTTTTTTTTAAAAGCATCATATCAGAGCTAAGACACATTAGCATGTTTACTATATAATCCAGAGTATAACATGCACTGGTGTACAATGTGCACTTATACTTTCAACTTACTTTTTTTAATTTTTAGGTATATTCCCATTAGGTACATTATACAATTATTAAGTATATTATTCCAGGCTTTTGAAAAAATAGTATACTTTTAGAACTACAACCCTTTAAATTCATTTTGTGGTATGTAATTTATAGTAAGTAAATAGTATTCTAATCTATGCAATTTTTTAATGCTTATTTCTCCTTTTTTTTGAGAAGTGATCATTTTTATACTTGCTGAATAATGCACACCCACCCTTATTTTTTATGTTAAAAGTGTGCATTAACACTCAGTTTTACAGTATTTAAAATTCAATTTGCAAAAATCTTAGCAAGAAATTATTAAAAGAGAACGAATTCTCAAACTAATTAAATAATACCATAAAAAGCTAAATTTTAAGTAAATGAACAAAATGCAAGGAGATTATATTTACATGATAAAAAATTCACTCACCTTGATCAAATGCTACTTCAATTATCTGGAAAAATATTGTTTCCTTAAAAGCCTCCAATGGATTATTGCAGTCAAAAGCATCCCAACTGATATAAAAATAGGTGTGCATTTTTTATAATAGAATGCATACAAAATAAAACAGATATAAGAATAATATATCCTTTAAAATTATATTGTAACACACACACAAATTATAAATGCTTACTTGTCTCTAAGGATAGCTTTTGCCCAGATGTGCATTCTTAAGTTAAATACTTCAGGATCATTAATGGGCTAAAAAAAGAGAATTAGAAATAATTCACAAAAACTCTATTATATGAATTTCTTTTAAAAATAGAAAAACAAGCTTTAGACGAATTATTTAATTTTATACAATTAAAGGAGACATAAAATAATCATTAACATACTACAAAAAAAAAAAACTAAGCTAATTATGTTAAATAAATAATTCCTAAAATAAATTTGTTACAAAGCCGAAAGATAAAATATAATTATATTTTATTATACAGCAAAGTGATTAAAATAGTACTAAAAATACAATAAAAACTACATATAATTCTGTAAAAACCCCCCAATATTATAATAATTGTATGCATAAATGTACACACGCATATGTGTGTACTTGTAAATTAAGAAATTGAGAAGCAATCCATCTTCCATGAGACTAAGAGAGCATTCTTTTTATTTTATAACTAAAAGAATTTTAAACAGAATGAAAACATTCAATAGCACAATTATGAAAAAAATGTAATATAAATGACAATTAAGAAATTAAACTACTTTTACCTTTTTCATAAAATTTAATAGATCCAAGGCAATTTTAAAGTCATAAACATTTGCAGTGGAATTTTCATCGGAAATATACATCTAAAGGAAAATATTTAATGAAATTTTAGATTTGCCAAATAAATAAATGCCTCAAAACTGAACTTAAAAATAATAAAAAAAAAAAAGACTTACTTCAATAAGTTCTTCAGGAAGAAATACTCTCATATTTTTTGGATCGATTCCATAAGCCTACAAATATAAAAAAGCAAATGTACATAAGACAAAAGATCCCCCCCCCTAATATATTTCAGAAAATGTAAATGCAAAAAACTAAGTAATATAAATATCACCAGTACAAAAATCAATAAGTATCATTCATATGTTAAAAATTAAATCCTTATGTATAATTTGCAAGTATGTATTTATCATTTTTTCACGGATCATAAGTAACTGAAAATGTTGACTGACGAATCACATCATCTAAGATATAACAAATGACTAATAATGAAAGCAAAATAGTAGATCAACACAGATCAGTTATTTACCTCAACTACTGTCACAGGCAATGCTTCTTGGTGTGTGATGAGATCTTGTTCTAAATTGATAGCTAAATGAAAAATAGTGACTTTTAATACATTGAAATAAAAATAAATCTGCATAAAAAGAAACCTTCAATTTAAAATACTGAATCATAATAAATTTACCCTCTATCTGACTACATTTTACATTCTGTGGAGAATTGCTGATAAGTGCACAAAGTTTACTGAGACTGAGAAGAGTCTGAAACATAAATAAATAAATTACAGTTAAGAAATATAATTCTATTAAAGAGAACACAAAACATGCTTAAACATTTGCATATTAAATAGTAGTAAAACAAATATTTGAAAACTTATTTTGCACAGGGTTTAGATTTGCTAAATGAATTAGAATATTGACATCTTAAGCATCACAGTTAAAATAAATTTATTCAAAAAATTTGGAAATTACATTTTATTAATTATTTATTTCCTAAAAGCTGTTGGAAAACTTGAAATTATATATCTTACTGCATAATAAAACATGAAAACTATTTTTAGTTACATACTTTTAGAATTCCTTCAGTTTCTATCTAAAGTTCATCAACAGAAAACAAATTAAGAGTATTACAATTGAAATTTAAAACTAATCCTAATGCAATTTATTATTATTTTTTTAAAAAAGGAGTTAGACAGTAGCACACGACTGTTACATTTTGTAAATACAAAAAATTGGCAATGTAAATTATATAAAGTGATGTCAATACCTTTTTACGACTTAAGTATTCAGTTTCTTTCAAGGCAAGATGTCTGAGTGTGGCATGTGCAGCATCATATTTCTCTTCTTGTATAAAATAAAGCCACTTTAAGGTCTCATGTTTCTGAAGGAATTTTCCTAAGACTTCTCGTTGTCCAAGTTGTTTGTTAAAAATTTTTCCTTTTTGACCTGGAAATTAAATATCAAACTTAAACTTATAACCAATACATATTAATTTATATTTTCCTGATTAAAATAACAATTATAAGATTGAAATTTTGGTATTCCAATTACCATTTATATTTAATAGGAAAGTGGATTTTTATAATGTCACATAAAGAACATTGTTATTGAAATACTGCTATATGTGTATGAGACTGTTAGAAATGAATATTAAATTATGGATTTAATAGAAAATGTTTTAGTCATAATGCTCTTTAGAAAAATTGTAATTTTAATGAGAGGAAGAAATTTACATGAAATATAATGTTGACACAAAAACATATCTAAAAGGCAAATTTTTTTAAAAATCAATGGGCTCATACTCACCCTTATTCATATACCACTTGAAAACATATTCAGAGAAGTGCTAAAAATAAAGAGAAAAAGATTTTAAATTACTAAGGATGATTTTTATGTTTATTAAAATGCATATTAACTATATTTTTAAAGAAAATTAGCATTAAAAAGGCATACTTTATTTTTCGATCATACTTAAACAGAAAATGATTGTGAATAAATGCACTTGAAAAAGTAAAAATAAAGTAAAAAGCCATGAAAACGAAAATGCATGTTATGTTTTGACATGATTTTATAAATATATTTTATGGAAACTTTACAAAATATAAGTCCTTCTAACATATATAAGGCTATTCTTTCTTAATGATTTTTTACTGAAGATGATTTTCACATTAAAGAGTTCAAAGTTGCTTTTCTTGTCCGATTTAATATGAAACATCAAAACCTAAATTCATAAATTAGTATTCAAATAAAACTAATGATTGGTCTGTTTACAAAAATAATTCATGTGGTTTTTTCTTACTTTATGACTTGTTCAGAATCGCTAATGATTTTAATATCAGACTAACTGAAAAAAAATCCATACATGAATTTTGAAAGGATTCAAGATTATTTTTAGCACTATTTTGTGTAACTTTATAGGAAAAAAATTCATTAAATAAAAAGTCTTGAGAAGCATTGGATTGTGAAAATGTGCTTTCATCTTCCTTAATCAGTTGTTGAAAAAATTCCCAGACACTGCATTTGTTCAACAATTATAGATGATTATGTCAAAGCCTTTCGAAATAAACACTAGTATTAATTATTATGTGAAAAGGAGAAATAATATAATACCTGTTCAGTAAATTGAAGCATATATCTCTGTAATCTGTCACTGTCCTTTGTCTCCTCACAAATTTGCATCAATAAATCAAAATCCATATACTTTTCGGCAATGGCAGCAGCTCTTTCATATTGCCTGACAGATACTGTAAAAAAAGGAAATGTTGAGTAAATCAAAACATTTATGTAATCAACAACACAAAAAAATGCACACACAGGCAGTGGCATAACAGAGAATATTAGGGCTCTTCTACAAATTCAAGTTTAGGGCTCCAAGCCCAAATACCTACTTAGTGTTAGTCAAGCTTCACACACAGGTTTGTCAAGCTGAAGCAAAATTCACAAAAGGAGTCTAATTAATGTCATCTCTTTTTAATTGACTAATATAAAGAGATGATTCAAAATAGAAATAAGGAGGATATTTAAAAATTAATTATCAATCAGTTTCTTAAATTAAAACCAATCTGTTTAAACTTAATTTTTTAACAGAGTAATTCATTCCACTCACAAGCTCTTTTTATGTCATTATCAGTCCAAAAGTTCTTTCTGACATTCCCCTTTTACTTTTCTTATTTTTAAAAATTAATACTACCTCCTTTACAATTTCCTTGATGCTCAATTGTATCCTGCTCTTTGTACATGTCAAGACTGAACACAATTTTACAAAACAAGGCACTTATTTTTCATAAATATTGAACACTATATAAAAAAAATTGATTAAACAAATCATTGGGACTGATTCAGAATCAAGGAAAGTGGGTTCTATATGATCAGAAGCTGAGAAATGTTGAAAGTTAATTTTGCACATATGAAATGCAGCTTGTCAGGCATAAAGGAAAGAGTTTTTGCATTCTATATGTCAAATGGATCCATTACAATAACCCACAGAGGAAATCATGGGGACCTACCTCATGGTCATGCTTCAACAGCTGAATATTCATGGAAAAAATTCATGTTGTGTATTTGATGGGATCAGTTCTCTGTCATATATCATGAGTAGTTCAAACTGTGAATGAAACCATTATTGGGGCTTGCTACAGGACATAACTGATGAGATTCAACTGAGCACTCACGGAAAAACACACACACTACAGTTCAAAACACAGCAAAAATATTCTCCTATATGATAATGTTCATACATAAGTTGCGGTGACATTCAAAACCAACTTAGAAATGCTCAATTGGGAAGTCTTATACTAGTCCCCATATTCATCAGGCATTGTCTCTTTTGATGGCACATGGGTTGTCTCAGCAGCACTTCAAATCATATAAAGATACCGAAAAATAGCGTCAGGAAAGAAGCATTGGAAGGGTTATAGACAACCTCAAAAGACAAAGCAGTCTTCTAGCAGGATATCTTTATGCTACCAGGAAGAAGTAGGGATGAGAAACAGTGGCTAGCAATGGATAAATAATTTGAATAAAACATAATGTATCATTCTTTCATAACAAGAGCCCAATTTTTGATAAAAACAGTGGACACTTATTCATACTCCTTATAAATTATTTCATCACAATTTATAAAAAGCAAAGATCTCATTATTCCAATATGACTGAATTGCTCAGCACTATTTTAATTACACATCAAAACAGTGGTGAAGAATTCAGTGATGTAATTTGAACATTATTAATGATCAGCACAGAGTTTCATATGAATATGTAATCATAATTTTACCATAATCATCAAAAATTGAAAAAAAAAATTAAAATGGTACGCTAACTTACTAAGAGGTCTTATAAACGTTTGCCTTTCTAGCGCATACTCTTTTGCAAGAATGACATTCCGCTCACTTTTTTTAAGGGACTGCATTTGCTTCTCATAGCTATTCAAGAAAAAGTCTAGTATCTCTACATATTGTTGAAAGAGCACACCCTGAATCTGAATGTTGTCTGTTAAGTTCAGGGCATAAGTCACATTAATGTCTAGCTGAAGTAGAAAAATACATTGATTCATAAATACTGTTATACAATTTATATGTAGGATATCTATAGATTTCATGCACAATTATCATATGAAACTACACAAATATAATCTCAAGATACATAGGTCATTACTGTAATTTAAAATATAATAGTTTCATTAACAACACACTCAAATAATCTAGATTAGATTATTTAAATTAGAAGTTATTGGACTGAAAAAAAAATCTACTTATAACTAAGTTTAAGTTAGTTAATGAATAAAAAATTAATAGCAGAACTTAATTTAATTAGATCTCTACATGATCAAAAAATTTTAAGATAAATTTATGAAAGATTATACTAATGATTCCAGGTAAAATAATAATTTTAAAGAAATATTAGTAGTCATTATAGCAGATATATCCACTGATGTTTATAATATTAAAATGATTCACATTTACCCTTAAATTGTTCCTGTGGTAGAATCAATAAAAGTTGATAGTTGGAAAGATAATACATGACAGTGGATATAATTAAGATAAAGAATTAAATAAAATAATCAAGAATTAAAAAAACAAACAGTAAATTTATTTTGAATAAGACACATTTTCTAACTAATGAAAAATGACAAATGAGATCTTTCCCAAAAGTAACAATTAATCTCATTAGTTAATTCATTTAAGTTTGCTTTTGATTAGAGATGGTTTACAAAATTAATCTTTTTATAACTCAACATTTATGTATTGTTATTATTCCATTTATGTTGTCACAGATAATTTAGGTCTAATAGAATTACATTAAATGGTTCGCTATTGTATATATTTCAGAAATGAATAAGTTAAATATTGTTTGAGGTAAATATAAAATTATTTTAGAAAAATAAATTCACTAAAAAAGCATAAAAAATGCACAGTAGTAATTTGTTAGGAATTTTTGGCATAGGGATCTTGTGCAACATATTGTGCCATATGGCACACAATTGTCTTAACTCTGAGTACAACATAAAATAAAAAGCTATTTCTAAAATTAAATACATGAAAGGAAAATAACACCATATAAAAAATTAAATACAAATAAGCCCTTTACTTGCAAAAAAAGAAGAAAAATCTATGCACATACAAGGCATTTTTTTTTTATTTTTTAAAATTTAATGTCAGAAAGATTTTTCATGTTATACAATAAAATAAATTGCACTTTAATTTACTGTTTAAAAATTTAAAGCATAAAGTAATATGTGTGTGCACACATGAGTTTTAGCCAAACCAACTTACATGAATGAAATATCTTTCAGTTCTCAAATAGTGTACAAAATTTGTTTGCATCTGTTTCTTTAATATTATATTGAGACAACTTTAAGGCACTAAATTATTTGCACCTTTACCAACACAAACAAATTTTAGAATTATCACAGTTGAAATATATAAACTGTTGATATGTTCTTTCTATCTATACTGAAGTAAATGAACATCTGAATAATTCACAAATTTTTTTTCTTTATTTGTGCATATGATGAGGACATAGATAACTTAGGCAATTTTTTTTTTAATAAAAATACAAACTATGTTAGATTTATACATCCTAAATAAACAATACAGCAATTTCCCAAGATAAAAAGAGAGAGAGAGAGAGAGGGGGAATATTGTTCGAGTAACATCTAAAAATTACAGCAGCTAAACTGCTCCTCTTAGCTATTTTTACAGTGTACTAATTCAAATGAATTACTTGATTTCTGATAAAAGGTCGGATTCCAGAGTGTCCATCTCTTGATGTCCAAGGCATATAGTTAACTGGAACATCTTTCAAATCATATGTTTCTAACCTGTTTTGCCTATACTCATTGATGGCTTCCAATAACCCCTAAAATATAGTGATATATATAAGTCATAAATAAGATAATTAAGCATTTTGTAATAAAATAATGCATTTATTGAAAGCATACACTTAGTAGTCATTGTATTGACTACTTTGTCAATATCTTGTTAGGTCACCTTTAATGCTTTGATTTTTGGCATGGAGTTATGATTGTAAATCTAGATGTTTGATAGACCTTTCAAGTTCCTCCAACAAATGTTCGATGGCAGGGATTCCCAATGGGACCCAGGTGAATTCTTAGGGGAAGGGTATGAAAGTTAAAAAAAAAAGACTTGCAGTATTCCGTAATTTGATAACAATTTATCCAATTTTATCTAATTTTCAAAGATTGTTATATTTAGAAAACAATACATTTCTGTTTTAATATACATAGATATAACAAATTTTCTCAGGGAGGTGAGATTCATACATCTAAAAAAGGAATGTCGTATAGTATAAAAAATAAAAGAATTCGAATTAACTTTTCTAATCCTTTGTTTACATTCTTAGTAAAATTTCTATCTTTGTTTTTTATGCAGTTATTAGCATTATTATTATATTGCATCTAGTAAATTATAGAAAAAAAATGTAAGGAGGTATGAATCTATGAAAATAATTAATTTAAAAGTGGTCAAATGCTGGAAAAGTTTAAGGAACCCTGCTCTGTAGGATTGAGATCTTGTAGAGACCAATTCAACAAAATGAAACCTCCATCAGGGCACTCAAAACAATCTTTTACAATGCTAGCACTACAGTAAGACACATTATCTCATCGAAAGTATTCATTACTTTTGGGATAAATCATCAGCATTATGTGATGTACTTCGTCAGGAATGATGCTTAGGTATGATGTCTTATCCAGATATTCCTGCACATGAGATAAAGGGCCGAAAACATCATAATCACCTTGACAAGCTTGAATTATTGCAGTGATCAGAGTCCATGTTTTGGGGCCATTTCAAAATTGGATTAAAAAAAAGGGATTTATTGAACCACATATTACTCTTTTCCCCATGCTCATTATCCAATCCTTGATTGCCTGAATGAATTTGAGATGGTTTATTTTGTTTGCTGCAGACAGCAATGGTGTTTTTGCATTAACCGCATGCTTCCATGGCCTGTAGAATGTGTAGTACAATGTGTGAACACTTGGCTCAGAAATACTTAAATAAGATATGCAGTAATCTGATACACTATGATCATGCTCTCACCCTTCCAATTATAGATTTGTCACCATCATTTTGCATACAATGACGACTACCGTTTGTCCATCTAGACCCAGTCTATTGACTGTCATTCCAGTTTTGATACACTTTCACTACAGCTGCAACACAAAAGTGGGAGTTTCATTAATACTTGCATATGCACCTGAGCCAGTGGCGCACACAAGGGGAAGGGTCCGGACCCCCCAAAGCCCTTGATTTTTCCCGATTGATTATAGTTCTAAGTTTATAGTATGCAAAATTTAATTAAGCATTTGTTATTAATTAATTTTATTAATTAATGCTAATTATTTATTCAATAATTAGTTTTTTACTGTGTTTTGTTCCCGAATATCGACAAGATCAAAAGGAGCACGATACAAGAATGGTGAACTTTCGACCCTGGACTCCACCTTGAAAAATTCCTGTGTGCGCTATTGACCTGAGCTACTACAATCAACCCATATTGTACGTCCACTACATCATAATTTCCTCTACATTCATAATTCCTCTCAATTCATAATTCACTTATACTAGTCTCAGGAGAATTCTGCTTTCTTTCTTACTTAGACTTCTAGCAACAACACAGGAATATAAAAGCTCTTTTGCATAAAATTGGCAGGTATTCATAATAAAATGCTGCTCAGTATATATATATATATATACCTTAAATGGACATTTTATTAAAACTGAATAATTACTACATTAAACCAAAAAAAAAATAAAAGCTGCAATCAAATATAAAAATCATCATTACATTCCTCCAGGGGAAAAAAAATTGTAATAAAATTAAACTTAATTTATATATATGCATAAATACAAATAAATCTGATTTTGCATGAATCTACCAAGTTTATAATAGAAAAGCTTATTGTTATAACAGTAATTATTTTAGAAAGATATTAAACTGACAATATTTAATTCTGTATTTTCAAGTGTTTGTGAGAATGCTGTATGCAAAAATGTTAATATTTTCTATAAGTAATACCAGTGAAAGCATATTAGTCATAAATACACATGACTACAACATATATGCAAAACTTTAACTAATATTTAAAATGATTGATACAAGTTAAACACTTTACAAACAGATATGTGTGTATATGTGTATATATGCAAAACCTTAAAACTATTTTACTTCATTTAAACCCCCTTCCTTCTTCAAAAAAAGAAAGTAAAATAAATAAATAAAAATAAATGAACAAATAAAACACATTCGCTTCTAGTCTTTTTTTAACCCATTTAGGATCAGTAAAAGGAGAAAATGAAACAAAGTTCACAGCTCCCCATTTCCCCTGCGCTTCAAGAGTGTACATATGCACGGGACAGGGCAGGGCACTTTTTCCTGTTAAGCGTAATTTCATTTAAAAATTGATAAAATCATTACTGTATTAAAATATTCTGAAATTTGCAGTTTATTACTATTGATAATATCTCTTATATACTGTAAAAATAACTTTCAAAATTACGAAAAATTGCAAATTTTAAAGGAAATGTTTTTATTTTAATAAAAAACATATATAACATATGCTTTCAAAAAATGACAAAGATTTCATACACTTGCATATGAATATTCAAAATAAAAAAAATATTAAAAAATTGAGCAGAAGATATATGAGATAAATGTAAGAAAATATTTAACAATTTTGGTCTATGATACAGTTTAAAACATTGTTCACGACTTGCACTTAATTTATCTGTCTTATTTTCTGTATAATCAATTATTTTGGCATCACCTGAATAGCCAAGATTCTCTGCAACTTATATTCGAAAAATTACTTTCCTCTATTTCAATATCTGGTTCATTCATCAATTCAGAAATCTCAAACTCACTTAAATATTTCACTCCTTCTATCATGCTGAATGAAAGCAGATCCAAAACATATGAAACACTATCTAGGAAACCCCAAACAATAAATCGACTCGCATAAATTGATAAGTTTTCCATCTTTTCCCCCCACTTCATCAAAATATAAACAGAAACCCACAGAACAGTAAATCAACCCAATACACTCGAAAAAAGTCAAACATGCGCAGTTGTTTACATTCATAAACACTCTGGATCAAATAAATTTTCAACCAACTATGAAAGTTGCAATAAAATATTTAAAAATATGAATCTATTTTATTTGAATTATTGAGAGTTGTAACAATTTTTGAGGTGATAACTTCTTTAGGCGTGTTTCACTGAAGAGTGAACTTGAGCAATGGCGTCAGGTTCGGGTATGTAATGCTCATTCGGCTTTTTTCGTTTTTAGTCTCGGTGTGGTAGTTAGGAGAGATGTGCCAGCTCAGGGGGTGTTGTCCTCATCACTTGACCATGGTTCAAAATTATGAGGTCAGTTGTCAAAAGCCCTCATGTAGCTGAAACAGTGCGACGTTAATATTCACTCACTCATTCGTCTTTAGTCGGAAATCATGCTTGGACAAGGTCCCACACCCCTAAAAAGAAATCCTGTGACCAAAAGAGGGACATTTCCCCCCAGTTTTGAGTAATACTCAGCCTTCCATCTTGTGTGCTTATATTGTTAGTTCATGTTCCCATGTGTATTTATTACTCAGGCTATATCAGTACGAATAACCATGAAGATACGATATTTATATCATTGTATAACTTTGTTCTTGTGTCATTATTGAATTTTTTTCTTTTTAGTTTTGAGGGCAAGGTATAATAAATTGTTACATTTATGCCAACATCCCTAATTATTTATAAATTTAAGATATTTTGTTTTATATGAGAAATTAGTGTTTAAATGTGAAATTGGTGTTTTGTTTATTTTGTCAAATCTTAATTATCTTAAAAATATTAAAATTTTATTAATAACTTAATCTAAAGCTGCATGCATTTTATAATAATGCATCGTTATTGTTGTGTATCTAACTGCCCCTCTAATAAACCTGGACAACCATACGTTTTGGTTTTTTATTTCTCAAAAGATGAACAGTTGATACAAACTTTTAAAAAGACAATCCCTAGGAAATTTAAATATAAATCAGGTGATATTTCAATAGAAGAGTCTTTAATGTACATAGCGAGTTATTATGCACATAGTAAAAAATTTGAATGCTCCAATTGCAAATATATATTTGTTGTAGATAAAAAAAAAGCAATTTGGATTTAGAAAATGTTGAAGGGACAAAATATTTGAGACATCTGGATAGAGGAGGTTTAAAAATGCCTACAGATATTGTTATGAAAATCATTTCAATGCAACATTTTATTTTTAATTTGTTAATATTAAAAAGATTTGAGTCAAAATATCTTAAAGAAGATTGATAATTATTTTGCTTTACAAGCATAACAAAAGCATATCTGGAATTACATGAATTGTGAAATGTTTTGCATTTCACAATTCATCTTCTGTAAAATGTAACACACATACACTTTCATATTTAAAAAAAATATTCATTACATTTGAAAATATATTCTTAAATAATTATTCAAAATAGCGCAGTGAAGAAATTTTAATGGTGAAGGATAATCGAAAAATGAAGAAATTTAAGGCTAATTAAATTAATATTTGCTTTTTATATTTTCCTATTTTATTTATGTAAATATTCAATGTGCATGTACTTCATTATAATTCATTTTTTAATACTATATAGAGAATGAATGTAGCATCAAGTACTACAGAATCATTTGGGTTTAATCAGTCATGTATCGGAGAAACTTGTGAAGCGAAATGTAGAGCAGAAAATGACAAATAATTCTAATGGTTGCTATTTATATTTCACCAAATCAGTGTAGAGAAAATATTATTGAATTCATTCACAAAAATTTAGTTGCCTACACTGAAGCCGGATCGGCTCTTCTGAAAAAATTACCTATGATTTTAAGTGGGGATTTTAATGTAGATTTTTCAAAAGACCAATCAAAACCTTTAGGCGATTTTTTAAAATCAAAATTCAATTTAACTATATTAAATGATCCAAATGAAAGCACAACAAAGTATGGAACAACGCTTGATAATGTTTTTTTTAGATATTTAAATAATTCTGAATCTATAAAGTATTTATAACCTATTTCAGCTACCATAAATCTATTGTTTCCTTCTTGGAATACAATTAATTCACAAATATGATTGTATATTTTGCAAAAAACATTACTTTATAAGTACAGACATATGAATCAATAATTTATATGACAATACTAATACACTCTTTTTTTTTATCAAACAAATCCCTGAAATAACATTACAAAATTTGAAGTTTTCCCTTACATTGTGTAGTTTTAAGCACACACTTAAAAAAAAAATCCATGAGCTGGTGTAAAAGCTCCTAGTTTGTATTCCTACCTCCAATTCTCCAGAATTAGAATAGAAATCTAATGACTATTTTAGAAAATTATTATTAAAGAACCATAATTTTTAATCTTCCTTTATAATCAATATTAATCTTAATTTTTGCCACATTTTGTCTTGTTTTAAATTTAGTAATGATATTTTCATATTGGTTATAATGATTCTAATACAACTAGTACATTTATATTAAAGATTTTTAAAACTTCAAGAAAAGAAGTCATTCAGTTGGTATGTGATATGTGATACAGAAAACTTTTGCAAATCATATTGTGTACATGAATTCTCAACTTGAAACTACTTATTTATTACTATCTACTGATTTGCAAAATTAATTCTTACCACAAATATTTTATTCATTGTCATCACAGCACTCAGTGTTTTTTCTAAACTTTCATCTGAATTTAAATGATCTTTTTCTAATTCAATCAAAGATGGAAATATGGTGTGAAAAGCTGAAACCTGCAAGAAAAAAAATATGGTAGCATATAAGATTTTTTTTATAATTCATATATTTTATATTAATTTAATAACCCCCAAACAATAATTTATCTCTTAATTTTTACCTCTCTAAAGAACACATCTTGTGGAGTCAAATGATTTTTAACTTCAATGTCACGTCTCTCTAATGTTTCTCGGACTGCAGTCTCAATAATTTCTCCATGTCTAATAAAGTAAATAAACAAAAGACACATCACTAATTTAAAAACACAATAAAGAGAACAGTCGAAGAAATGAGGATCAGAAGTAATTTTGAAAACTACAAGGAAGGGAGAAAGAGAGAAAGGGGAATCCTATCAAGTATTTTATCCCTTTCGTTCTTAAAAAAAAAGAATAATCCTAAGAAGCTATTTAAAACGCAAAAATAGATTTCTAGTTTATTAGTGAGTGAGTGAGTGAAGATTAACGTCGCACTGATCAGCTGCACGAGGGCTTTTGTCGACGGACCACGTAATTTTGAACCAAAGTCAAGTGACGTGGACGACACCTGAGCTGGCACCCCCTCTCCTAACTACCACACCACACCAACGGGAGGACGTTTCAGCTCTCGACAGATTTAGCATTCTAGTTTATTAGTGTTGTCCTTTGATTGATAGTCTATTTAGGCCAACTTTGAAGGGCGGATATAGGCAATAGACCTTGTAATTTGAACAACCAAGTAATGAGGATGATACCTGAACTGGAACCCTACTCTCATAACTTCCACACCACACCAATGTAATGACTTAGACCCTCAACTTATTTTATATGCATCATCAACAAGTTTTTAGTGACTCTACGATTCAAAACCTATGACTCAACAGAGATAATGCAACCATGATCCTAATTAGCTATTTCAATCAGTCGTTGAAACTAAAACACGGTTTTTAGGGCAATTAATTACAATTTTTTCAATGAGTCAATAAATTCAATTTTACAACAATAAAATCATTTTTATCTCTTTCATTAATATTTTTTTTATAGCTTTAAAAATTTAACCTTAAATTAAAGTTATTTTGAGTATCAAAGAGGGAAAGAAATATTGAAATACTGATTGGTAAAAAAAATTTGATTTCAGAATCTGTATATACATAGAAAATAACACAGTTACATTTGAATAATGGGAGAGGTGGAGGAAAAAACCTCATACAAATTAGAATAATATTTTTTTACTATAAGAATAACACAATACTTACTCTGTAAGAAACAAACGGATAGATTTAGCAGCCACTAGTTTCTCAGCATGTTCACAAAGCAACACTTTCGTAGGGATTCTGAAATCACTCATTTTTACAGTAGCTAACTGGAAAACATATTTTAATCAAAATAAGAATTTTTAATATAAAGAATATAATACAACATAAAAGACAATAAAACTCAATTCCAATAGCTTAAAATAATGTATTTATTTTCAGTTATTAAAATTCAACAAAAGGTATTCCTAAAATTCTGAAATATATAACAATTCTTTACTTTTCCCCCCTCCCTTTTGAAGAAAAATTTATGACTTATGCCAATACATTAAAAACATTTTCATTCCAATATATGTGACGATTTAAGCAAATTAAATCAGCTGTGACTGAGGATGACAAATAAAAGCAGGAGAAAAACTCGGACCTTCAGCCATTTGTTTTCAAAGACTTGTATTGGTGGCTGCCTTGATAATGTTATGAAAAATATTCTGTTCCTAATTATTAATTTCAAAAGCTAAATAAATGATTAGGAGATTTTTAGTAGTGTTTTAAATTTTTAATATTCAATAGCCTACCCAAATACCACAAGTAATTTAAATAAAGAAAAACATAGGTATACCTAATTATACTATCTGCACTATTAAAATTTGTAGGTAAACAAACATACCTGTGTACCTATCTATGTGTGTCTTATCTTTTCCCGAACCGCACCACGCAGAAACTCGCTGAAGATACCAAAAGACGGGGAATGATCGGAGGAAGCCGTTTTGACCACTTACATTGCAATTAGTTGAAAAGATATTAATTAAAAACATTCAACTCAATCTTTTTAGCCAAACTGGGTCTTCATTTTTACAACAATGCAGACGAGTTGTGCTTATCATTTTTAATTAATATTTTATCAAATAATTGTAATGTAAGAAATTAAATGGTCAAAATGGATTCATCGGATCATTTCCCATTATTTGGTACCTTCAGCGCATTTTTGCGTTTACCATTTCTTACGAAGATAAAATTACATAAATAGATACATTTGTTTACGTATCAATTTAAGAACACATATCCAAAAATAAGCAGTCGTTTCAATAGCTAACTGTAAGAATTTTTTGATTCATTATTTAACAAAAATAGAAATTTGATGAAAAAAAAATTCTTAACCCGGGGGAAAAAGTTTTATATTTGAAAAAAAACCTGCACACACACAACGCCAATATGAACAAAGGGAAAAGAAAAATATGGAAAAAGCAAACTCTGACAAAAAAAGTGGAAGAAATTTTGGAAAAGGGAATTTAAATCACAAAAATATAGAAATCACTCACATTGTGTATGACACATACCTACAACTGCTGGGATCCAGAGAGAAAGGGAAAATTTCCATAGTGATAAAGTTATACCCATGAAAAAAGCCTGTGCTACCCTGGGCTTAAATCGAGAGTAAACAGAACCATACGAGGGGGTAAAGAGGTGGAAGAAACTTCGAAAAAGAGAATTCTAATGACATTAATACAGAAATCACACAGACACCAGGAAGTGCAGACACTAAGAGGGAAAGGGAAAATTTCCAAGGCAAAAAGCTACACACTTGAAGAAGCCTGTGTAATGCCGGGCCATGCAGCTAGTTTTAACTAAATGTTGCAGCTATGTGGCTTTAAAACTTAATTGAAGAAGTATAACGAATATGAAGACTCTATTAAAAAATGATCGTTTTTATCATTTCAACTCAAATTGCATTAACTCAAAGTATTAGAATAATGTATAAGGTGTAATTATTAAAAATGAATATTTAATTTTTAAAGAAAATAATACACAGGAAAAATAAATTACCTGTATTGCACTCGAAGAAATTAAAAAAAATTACAATATATGAATACACAACTATTAAGAGAACAAATCTAAGTACATTAATAAATGACCATGTAGTTACAAGCAATAAATAAAAAATTAAAAAGTTTTAAACTTGACTAAACTTTTAAAAAATAATCATTACCATGACATATCTCTTTTTAAATAGCTCACAAAAATTATTTTGGTAATGATACAATTTTAACAGTAATTCAAAAGCTTTGTTTTACAAGTATTTAAATTATTTCAATATTTTTCTTATTTTATTAAAAGTGACATGAAATGAGTAATGAAATATATATATATATATATATATATATATTAGTATAATAAGTAAAAAAAATTGTATCAAACTTTATAATTTTATTTAATAAAATCATATTCTATTAAAATGTAAAGCAAAAAAGTACCTTTTCAAATAAATGGAATGTCTTGAGAAAAACTAAGAGACACTCATGAACTTTAAGCTTATCTTCTAACTGATAAGATATGAGGAGAGATGATGAGACAGAACCTACAGAAACAAGGGAAATAAATTAAAAAAGAATGGAATAAAACAAAATGAAAGCCAACTGCACAGAACTTAATTATTTTTTTTTATTACAAAACAGAGGACAGTGATATTTTCCTCATTTTGCATTTATAAAAATTATAAACTAAAATAGAGGCTTGATAGTATTTATAACTTAGGATCCAGCTGTAAAACAATAAAATAGTTTTAAGATTATAAATTAAAATATATTTAAAAGTATATTTAATACATTTTTCCCTTAAGTATAATTATAAAGATAAGCTATAAATTGCTTAGAGAATTATAAAAAAAGAAAGGAGACAATCTAAAAAAACCCAGTGAAAATAAAAACAAAAAACAGTAAAAATAAAAACTTAAAATAGCAGTACAAAATTATAGTCATAATTTTAACATTCTTCAAATGAATACTATTGAATTATTTTCAATTTAATGTTATATGAATACAGAAAAAATTGTGAAGAATTACATTTATTTTTTTTCACCGATCTGTTACAGATTTAAAAACATCAAATATGAAGTCAAAGGATAGATTTAAAAACATTTTTAGGAGAAAATTATAGAAATATTGACATATTTTAAGAACAAAGGTAACTGCTTCTCAATCAGCATTGCCTTAGATTAACATTTTACTTCATCATTTTCACTTAACATGAAAAAGAAACCTTTATATGGAAACATTAACCTAATATAAATATGTTACTTCATTATTTTCCATTAATATGAAAAAGCAATCTTTATATGGAAAACATGAATATCACCTGATGGAACAGATTCACACCATCGAGGATCAGAGACTGGATAGTCATCAATTATTCGAAGACTTAAATTAATAACAGCTTCATCTAAATCTTCTTTATTACTAGATTTAGCATCAGCTAGAATTTCTCCAATCAACCTATCACACTTTTCCTGGGAAATTGAAAATAACAAACACTTATTAGAAATTACATATTTAGGAATTAGGATTCCTCTATTCATTTATAAAATTATTCAAAAATAAAACACAGTCCATACTATCTCAATGCTACAGAATTTTGATTGACAGATATATGTGTGTGTGTGCATGTATATATATAATATAATTCATTTAAAAAAGGCGTTAGAAGTGCTCTCGGGACATATAATTACAACTATATTTTTATATTAATCATATTCATATTTAATACTTTAGTATTCACAAGTACAATAATAACCCGAATTATGAAAAGTTAGAATGAAAGCATATTTTATAGCAAAATGATCATCATTTAGTGTGTTCAGAAAAGGTGAAAAATTCAACATTTTGAAAATAGAATGATCACCCTTTTCAATGGTGAAGTGGATTTATTAGTGTTCAGCAACATAATTCACTCCTGTAATTTTTTTCTGAGTTAATTGCATAAAAAACTTGGCATTTCTCACTTTTTGTAAAGAATTATGTCAGAAGTTATACTATGAAGAATAAAATTTATTTACAAATAATTACATTAAATAAGTTAAAGGACAAAAAATGTTTCAGAACTCACAAAATCACTGGAACTATAAGAACACATAGCTACACGTAGTTTGGCAGAAAGACTTTCAGGAAGTTCACCAGGCTATTCAGGATAACAATACATATATATATAAGTAATATACTATTTTATCATGACTTTCAAATTAGAATATCAAACTACAAAGAAGATTTATTTGCAGTGAATTAAAAAGGCTTAAAGGAAAGAATAATTAAAACAAATCATTCTCATATATCAGATGCCAAAATACAACTAAATTTGTGTATGTTGAAATGTGTAAATAAGCAATAATTAATTTATGCATACTGTTGTGAGTCAAATGGCGTGGAACTGCCACTCAAGAAAATACCATATGGTCTATCTGAATTTAAAAACCGAGATGTAAAGAATTTAGTAGTAATCTTGATCTTCTCTTCAACGTTGCTTGATGAGCCCTTGTTTCCTCAGATATTTATATATTTATCTAGATTTCAGTCTAATAGCCTAACCCGAATAATTAATTTGTTAAAGATTTGTTTGTATTGTTACAAATGAATCTAAGAAAAGACACCTTACGATCTAGATTATTTTAGAGCACAACACATTCATTACATACTGATTCTTTGCTTATTCACAATGATTGTGATGAGACTTGTTAAAAAATTTAATTTGTACTTTATGATTATACATTTGCAATTAAACAAATAGAGCAGCTTTAACTCATTTATTATGCAATTCTTTTAATCTTCAATTAGCAAAGAGCCATATTTGATGACCAAGACATACATACCACATGATACAAAATTATGAAATAGTTTTTAGTTTTGTGTGATTTCAACTTTTTTAACTAAAAATTTTTTCATGCATAGAATTAAATTTCATTAAAAATGTTAATAATTTTCCATGTTAAATTGTTTAAATGTTTATATATTGTGACATTTTGCAAAATTAATGATAGCATGAGAGTTAAGAAATTAAACAATTGATTTATTTTATGTCCACAGCTGTGGATTACAGTATTTACATTTAAATAGAAGTTATTCATACTATTGATTATTTAAATTCTACAAGACATATTTCTGAGGGAGGAGGTAAACACAACCGATCTTCTCAGTGTTTCGAACAGACTGTTTTTTCACTCTGTAGGGAGAGGCAGTTGCCTTTCTTATACCTCGAGTTTTAGTTGGGGTTTCAGGCTCGGGAGTGAAGTAATGTTTTTCTCATGGCCATCAAAAGAAGAAGATTTTGTTGCTGTATGGCACGGAAAAGTTGTATAATATGCAAGATTTCTATAATGCAGCACACAATAAAAATTTAATGCATTCCGATAAGTGAAGTAGATGTGGTTCACAAAGAGAATTCAATAAATTTTCTGAATTGATCAGCAAAAGTAAAGGAGTAGAGATTCAATTTTATCTTAGAATATGTTTCAAAATTACTAATAAAAAATACATATAATTTTCAACATTTTTTTGTGAAAAAATACGTAAAAATATGACTTACATCTGGTTTTCTAATGGAGACATCTTTCATAGAAGCAAGTAATCTAAAAATAAAATAATTGCAATAAAAAAAATTCAAGGAATGGTGTATTATACAAGATTATGATTAAATATCAAGTTTTCAATAGGAATAAACTCAAAAAAAGTATAGGAACACATTTTTAAAATTTATACATATATTTTCTAAGCTATAAATAAGCAATATCAACAAATTAAGCTATTTTAGACACAAATTACATCATTCTTTTCTATTACAGTATATAAAAAAACACCCACATATGAAGAGAAATATTTCAATAAATTTTTAAGGATTATTGTTTTTTTTTCAATACTCAATACTATTTGACTAAAATAGTTTATTTATAATGGTTATTCATACATTTAACTAGCAATAAAAGTTTATCAAATGATAATATACCTTTAAAGAGAATAAATTACACTACTTTATGATACAATATTCTTAGCCATTGCTGTATAGAAACTTATCCTACAACTAAACATTAGTCAAAACAGTTGGTGTGATTAATTAAAAATCTTTTGAATCCCTCAACAATATACTACCATTTAGAAGTAAAATATGTTGTTCATTATGAAAAATTTCAAATGAGCAATCGATATCTAAATTAAACAACCCTTTCATTACAATTTCTGAATTTTCAGAAACTTGATAATATTATTTGGGAGATTTGGACATCAAAGAAATCCATTCTTATTATAAGTCAGTTATAAGAATAAAGTATTTAAATGTTGGAGATTAATGAATTAACCAAATGTTATAATTGCTCATAAATTTAGTATGAGACCAATTTAAAATAAATAAATAAATTAGTTGATTTGAAAAAAATATAAAAGTTATTAGTATCATTTAAAATGTAAAAATACTACTACTACTAATAATAATAATAATTAAAAAGACATTAAGACATCTATAATTTGATATTAAGTACCTAAATTTAAAAAAAATACATTTTTTACTCATTCTTCTTTTTTTTTATTTTATTAATCTTAAACAAAGATCCTTACTTTGAATCCCCAATTGCTTTTTGACTAGGTAGAAAAGAAATTATTCCATAGTCTCTAGTGAAAAATAGAGGCATTCCTTCACATGATCCTACACAGTAGCGGAGAAAAAAGACGAAACATTCAGAAAATTTTACAATAATTACCTAAAGTAGGCTGCACATTTGAGATATTCATGCAAATATAAAGACTTCCTTATGCAATCTAGTAAACTAGGTTATGAGGTTGGTAATATTTATAGAAGTAAAATGGATACGAATACATAATTAACTATTTTGGAAATGTCATTTTATATATATTTCTGCAAAAGCTCTATGGCATGCGATAATTTCGTTTTGCATTCATATACAAATGGTTTTTAAAATGCTATTATGACAAATAAAAAATGTTAATAGAATTTTCTTGATAGTGTTGAAATTTGAATGCTTCTCTCACAACTATTTCATCTGCAATCAGAAAGACTTAGGAGGATTATAGTAATAATAATGAAAAAGGTCAGTAAACACTGCTCAGCAATATATGTAATTTTTATAGATAAGAATTAGAATATTAGTAAAAAATTATTAACAGGAATCAAATAATATAAGTTAATTCATCATGCTCATGTGTGAAATAAAATATATATTAACTTTAAATTCAGAATCAGTTTTTAAAAAAAATTTAAATTCCAGAGTTTCAAGTTCAAAATAATTAAATCTCTTATAAACTAAAGGTATATAATAAATAAAAATAAAGAAAATATAATTCTACTTGAATACTATGGAGACATATAAATCCACTTTGAATTTGATCAGGCTCTCATTGGTGAGTTTTTAAAACCAACTTTTAAAAAGGGTTTTTAAATATGTACAGGACATGATTTTTCATAAAAATAATTTATGTTATAGATAACAAAAACAAATTAATTCAAAACAATTTGAAAAATCTCATTGTTGCTTATAACTTACCTGATCCTAAGACAGCATTACCAGTACTAGAAAAATCCAATGTGTTATAATCAATCTGGGGAGAAACAACTAAAAAAAAAGAAGCTATATTTTAAATCTAATTCGAAAATCTTTATATAAATATATATGAGGCACACCCATAAAGAGTACTTTATTTTTTAAAAAATAAAAATAATATATTTTTGAAAGAATTTATGAATTTATACATGTGCACACACTATTTTTTGACACAGTCGCCTTCTTTCTCAATACACGGTGTATACCAAGAAATGAACTTACTTATTTCTGAATTTGTCTCATATTTTATAAATTTTATCGCATGTGTTTCATTTATTTTATAATTTCTATGTAACAACACAAACCATAAAATATATAAATAATAAATTAGAGAAAAATATCTGTCTATTAAGAATATATTTAAGTATGCAATTATTTTTTAATACATCATCAATTATGAATATATATATATATATTAGCTGTCCTAAGTCAGTAATGTTTATAATACTCTGCAGCATCCATTTTATAATTTTTAATCTCGGTTGCTCATGTGTCCTTTATTGTGTGATTTTAATACTGTCTTTGTGTTTTTTTGAATGCGATTGTTGGATGTTCTCTTGTTTGTAGAAAATAAAACTATGTATGTATATATATATATGAAATGATTCCTTAGTTCAACTTTCTTGAGAGGGGTTTTCTTAAATTCATTTTTGTTGCGAGCCCTCCAAGATACGGTACAATAACTAGTTCCTTTAATTTATGCACCAATGGGGAACATACTTTTACCTGCAACTTTCATCTTAACAATAAAGCTGCTCCATCAAATTTAGTAGTAAGCTGTAGCAATATTGCATCAACCTCTATATCTTACCAATTAGCGTTCTCAGATTTAAAAAACCGTATCAGTAAGGAACTTTAAAAAAACTTCATATAACTTTTTTCTTTGATATAAATATTTAAAGCTGAGATCTTTTAGATTTGTGCATGATTAGTCGCTTTTATATAAGAGGCGCTCAAATGAAACCAGGTCACTAGTGGAAAGTAACAGTAACGATTTTATTAACTTAAAAATGTAGTTATACACAGTACACATATTCAAAAATAGTCATCAAAACTGTTGGCACATTTATCATGCAGGAAAATAACGCCATTGGGCAACATGCCTGGGTGTTTCGACTGGATGGCTTGTCTAAGGTTTTGTAAAGTGGTTTGATAATGCTAGATATTGATGGTGGTTCCTCGTTCCAGAAACTCAATAAATGGTGGGCCCCCTATGGTAAAAAAAAGGACATCATGACCTTACCAGAACTGGTGTGCACAGCCTTTGATTTCTTTGGAAGTGATGAAGTCACCTTTTCACTGCTTGCTTCCTGGTTCAAAATAGTGACCCCACGTTTCATTACCAGTGACAATCTGCAAAAGAAAGCCATATTCCTCCCCATGATAATGTTGCAGATGACTCAAAGAAGCACCTTTTGAGTATTGTGCTGTTCGGCAGTGAGTTGTTTGGGAACCCACTGAGCACAAATTTTTCGAAAGTTCAAGTGTTGATGCATTATGGTGTGAGTGGTGCCCACGCTAATACTCAATAACCAATGGATCTCGTCCATGGTGATTCTGCGGTCGCCCAAGACTAAAGCCTTTACTTCTGCAATCATTTCTGGTGTGATGACACAATGAGCCTGTCCAGGTCAATCGTTTTCCAGTGACTCGTGCCCCTCAAGGAATCTTTTGCGCCATTCCACAACACTTTCATGACACACACACTGTACACAGCAGTCATCCGTCGATGCATTTTATGGCCTCCAACTCTCTCTGCCGCTAAAAATCGAATCACTCCTTATTGTTTCTTCTTACTCCCTTTCATCTCCAGTAGTGGACGATAGCTTGTGTGCCCACCTTCTCTTCGGCGTGAAACCTCACAGTCCCTATGAAATGTCAGTATCTCTTCCGATAGATAGTGCTATCATACGCGCAGTTACCTGGTGCCACTTTAGGTGTAATGCAAAGTTAGACGCACTAACCAGTTTCATTTGAATGAACCTAATACATAAGTTTGTACACTTTTTGGTATAATGTGTTATTAAGAATCATCCAAACTGAGTTCAAATCTGTAAATGAAATGTCACTCTGACAGTGGCGTAACGGAGAACTTTTGCCCCCCCTGTTTGGGGCCCTATGTTGAATTTTACAAAGGGTAGGCACTTGCGTCAGTCAGGCTTTGGGCCCCCCCGCGATGCGGGGGTGCACGTTACGCCACTGCACTCTGAATATCTTTTGGTTACAAGTACAACAGAATAAAACTAAGCTGCAACATTCACAATGAGCAACCTACAATTTTATGCATTTATATATGTAACACTGCTATTTCAGAACGATATTTGAATGAATCCTATTTTAGAATATATGAAATATTGTATTTTAACAAATTAATTCCTTAAAATTTCAAGTTATTCATTAAATATATAAATACATTGACTAAAAAAATAAAGTCAAGTTGCTCAAAAAACATTATTATAAGTAACATCAAGTCTATAATTTTGTATGAGCTATATTTTAGTTTGCACAAAATATCCATTAAGTGAGGGGAAAAAATCATTTATTAATTTAGTTTCATAATAATTCGATCTTATAAAGGTACATCTGAAAAAAAATGTTGAGCAAAACAAATTTGAACAAAATTATTTATTGAAGCCTTAAAGAACTTCAAACATTTTTTACATTAAATCAATTTTTTAGCCAACATAACAGTTGTGCCGAAGTATTGACCACGCGAGGGCGCTGGTGTGCACACATCTGTATTAAAATTGTAAAGATCGTTACTGTGTGTAACTTGTATCGTACAATGTAAGCCGCATCGCGGCAATTCGTATCTAATTAAACATTACTATACCTAAATTATCTCATGGAACTACTTATTGTGGACTGACTAACTAATTCGCCCGGATACACACTCCTTTCGTTTCGAAATAATTATGGACATTGCTTCGTTTATAATTCGTTACAACAGTCTATATGTGGAATGTCTCAATCATGGATTTTAAATTAATTAAATAATTTGTGTATGTACAATGTAGCACAAAAATGAAAAGATCAACCCACATGAAATTTGGTATGCAGAAGCTATGGGTGATGATAACATCTACATAGAATAATTTTTTTTTTCTAAATTTGCAACAGCTTTTTTTTTACAGTTTAATGTTGAGGCAATTTTGGCATATTTTTCTGCCTAGTTGTTAAACAAAACAATGTAGAATTATAATTCTTACAATATCTAAGGAAAACAAAATTTTTAAATAAGAACTGACTTTGAAGTATGTAAACCAACAAGCCAATTTTTTGCTGATTTTCTTAAATGGCACTAAAATGTGTCAATCTTGGATTTTTAAAATTGTCTCATCTAGAAACCTATCAATCCAAATTACATGGCATTTTTTTTGTATACAGAATGAACATTTTAACTTTAGAAAAAGATTGCGAAAGAAGATATTTTATTTGGTGAGTTTCATGTAAATTTTTAAACATAGAATCAGTAAGTTTTTGTCTTTTCCCCCTTTATAGATGGGTAAAAGCAAGCCACTTCACATATTTTGAAAGCATATTTCATTCTATGATGCCATGATCAACTTTAGGAGATCTTGATATCAAATTTTATTTGTAGCTGAATTACAATTCTGTGTGTTTTATACAAACACCACAAAAACAAACTTCTTCAAAAATTAAAGGAATTTTTTAAAATTTTTTTTATATGTCATATTGTACCAGGTTATGTGTGTGTGGACATGATTTCTCAATAAAATAGTTCCATGCAAGTTAACTGGAGTAATAGATGAGTTTTATTTCAATACAGGTAAAATGTGTACATTAACAAGTTGTTTGCTTGCTAACCCTATTATATGTATGAATCACTAAAAATCTGCATCACTGACCCTAAGAATAATTCTGCATTTATCACTGAATTAGAATAATCATTATAGACCAATAAGTAGAACAGTTACTTCAATAAATAATAATCCCATTTAAATTTTTTTTCGTTTGGTGAAATGCAGAAATTAAACAGCAAATATCACACTAAAACAGGAAAAAGAAAATGTCACACTAAATATAATTTAAACTTACTAGGAATGCAAAGCACCTTTTCAGAGTTGTAAATGTAAGCAAACTGACTGTCAATAGAAGGTAATAGAAATTTGTAATTTAGCAGTCTTTCTTCATTTTCTTCCTAAAATGAGAAACTTTTTAATATCAGAGAGAAATATGGAATATTACTTAGCTACTAAATGATAAATGTAAATTTTTAACTATATTTGGTGAATATTTCATAATATAATACATTGACAAATGCTTTAAAAATATTAAAGAATATTTTGGATTAAATATAAGCCTCCTCAATTTAAAACCAAGTTCTTTTCTAACATGTTATAAATTGGATTTATGTCACTCAACATTTTACTTCAACAAGTTCAAAACTGTTGTACATAAAACAAAAATAATTAGGCTATGTATACATAAATATTGTACATAATGCAAAAATACAGTGTACTTGATTGTATGTAAATTACTTCCCTACTAATAAGCTTTTTTTTCCTTATTTACTATTTTTATTTATTAATTTTTCATGACTGACAGTCAAATTGGCTATAAACTGATGAAAAAACTTACATATAATTTCATATAGATAATAAGAGTACATTTATATTTTCTACACACATAAATCATAAAATAATTAAGTGAGATCAAGAAAATAACCTGACCAGATAAGCTTCAGTATGTGTTGTCATGTTGAATGATGAAAAGGTCTGAGCTTGCTCAATTGAAGATGTATCCAGAAAACCTGAACAGATAAATTGATGCATGGTATATTTAAAAAATATGTTTAAAATTAGCAGTTAAATTGAAACCTTATAAAAGTGGAGAAGCATTTTATCAAATAGATATAATTATGAATTATAGCACATTCAGGAAGAAAGATTACAGCAAAATAATACAGTAATTTAGCTAAATATATTTATCTAAATTAATGTATTTTGTAAAATGACTTTCAAATTTGTTACACAATAATAAAATTTTAAAAATACTTTTTTTATTTAGGATTGTAAAAGAAATCAACTTGATTATCAAAAGATAAAGCAAAATTAGAAATTAGTCCCAAATGTAGGTATGTTTTTTTTTAAAGAAAAACATTACCATTTGAGAGACATTTATATTCATTTGTCATAATTTTCAAAGTAAAAATGTTTGAAATATTTAATAACTAAATTCTTTAATATATTTTAATAATTGATTTCAATAATACATGATTCAGAGAAAATGCAATCAGAAAAACATCAAAAGAAATTTAAAATTAATATCTGAAAATTTTTCTATATTCTCCCAATAGAAATATTTTTATAACTCAGGTAAAATTATTAAAATAACTAAAAGTTTTATCATGCAAATATTTTATCAAAAAACTAACTAAAAATTCAGCATTTGAAATATGATTTTTAAAAATTCTTTTATATCAGTAAAGTTACATTTTGGGGAGGAATCTGTTTCTATCTCTCTCATTATAGCTATTAATTTAATTATTAACTGAATAATACTTTTAGCATGTTAAATTTAAAGACTGGTTCATAAAGCAATGGCAAATTATATATGCAGTTAAATTATTTCAAATATAAATATTTTTTTAAAAAAATGTCCCTTTGATAACAAAACTGCAACATTTAATTCTCAAGTGATATTTTATTCCTATAACTATTTTTTCTTCTTTTTAAAATGAATACTATATTTAGGCCCTTCTATTCTACAACTGCGCAAATAGCTTTATGGAATAAACCTCAGATTTACATACACATATATAAATACACAAAACAAACATGATCCAAATATTCAATAAGCTCCCAAACGAATAAAACTCTGCCCCCCCCCCAATACATACATTTTGCACAGAAAAAAAAATTAAAATCCTATTTTGATTTTACCAAAACCATAATGCACATTTCCACCGGGGCTAACTGGTATTGTGCAAGCTGTTAAAATCATAACTCCAGACCTAGAACACAAAAAATTGTTATAAATTTAAAAAAGGAAATTTTTTTAACATACACTATATGAACACTAAAGGAATTTATCCACAAACAAAAAGATTTGTGCTTCCCATATCTCACTGCATATACACACACATATCAATTATTCACTATAGAAATATAAACTTTAAAATGGTATGCAAGAGATAATTTTTTTTAAAAATTACTGTAAAGTCAGGCATATAACACACATTTTTAACTCAAAAAATAAGATAGAAATTTATGGGTGCATGTTATACTCTATGCCGGATATAAAAATGACGAGTTTTAAAAATAAAGAAAGAGATGAGCATAGAAAAAAAAATTAAACTTCTATATAAATATATAAATCAAAATATTGTTTGTTTAATAGAAATGACATTCCTTAGGCATTAGGGTTGTAGCTCTAGAAGTATACTACTTTTTGAAAAAACTCTGACAATACCTTGAGTAAATGGCTTCAAAATATAAAAGCAATGTACACATATATTTTAGGTTTCTTCATAAAAAAGGAGGTGGGCGGTATACGGCGAATATAACTAAAAATCAAAAACTGCAGCTTGAAACTATAGGTGTGCGTTACATGCTGGATTTTAGGGCATATCAAATTTTACATTTTAAAAAATGATACAGATAACAGAGTAACTAATGAAATTCTAATAAAACAGAGCATATGTTTTAATGTTATTCTTTTGAGATATCAACACATAAAATCAAATAGGAAAAAATATTAGTAAAACAGTAATTTATTACATAATACATTATACTTAAAATGCATTACAAAAAATTATTTTTAAAGTAGAAACAAAATTTTTTTTTAAACGAATGCTGCATATTAAGATAATATATATTAACATATTAAAAACATAAAATTCAATTTTTTATAACATTTAATGTACATTAAAAATGGAAATTCCATTACATATAAAATAGATAGTTACAAATTAACTAAAAAAAATTTGATTCAAAAGAAAAATTTGTAAAAATAATTACATAAAGTACAGCACAGGAAATTTAAGATTAAAACCACACACACATATTCTGACAACTCTTTCCCCCTCATTTAAAAATTTATATGATTATAAGATATTCATACTGTTTTATTTGGAGAAAATTGTCAAGTAATTGAATGTGACAGTTGAATACAATTAATCAAGCACATCCTTCACACTTATTACAAATTCAAAGTCTAAGCAAATTTCATTATATCAAACACTTACTGATAAAGTTGCATATCTAAACACCATGCCTTTAAACCAGGTACAACATTTGTATCATTACTCTGAAAACAAAACAGAAAAAGAAATTTTGAGCACTAAAAATAAATATGAATTTTATTTAATATTGTGAAAAAAATGGGTCACCTTTAATAAATTCAATAATTTTCTTTCAAACTAAAAAAATTGGTAATAGTGTTGACAGCTCAAAGAGAAGTAGATTACGATGCTAATAGATTAAAATTAAGAACATTCATTAACTTTTAAAATATAATTTTCCACATTAAGAGAACTTTTTATGCATATAATTTTTAACCTTTAAAATAGCTTAAACTTTAAATTTTGAAAAATTATACAAACAAGTTTGAGTTAATGGAGTTTAAAAAATAGGTCACCTAATGTCAAATGACAGTCTGAAAAAAAATTCAACAGTAATTATCTTACCGTCCAACACTTTTTAAAACCTTTTGAGCTAGGGATAATATTTGTTTTCACTGTAATATATATATTTTTAAAGTTACACAATTGTGAAAAATATAAATTGTAACATACCACAATGTTTAAACATTTGGATATGTAAGAAACCCTAAATCCCTATTTTCATTCAAATTCATCAAGTAATTCAGAGTACAATGTAACAATCGAAAATTGTCTAGTTTAAGTGGCCATTTTTCGAATTTATACAACTTAGTTATTGGCCAAATCATTACATGTTAAAGAAACAGGAGAAAAAAAAAACTATTTTCCCAGAAGAGCTATAATACATGTTCAACAAAAAAACATTTTCCCCCAAATGTTTCTAGAATTGATGATTGGATTCAAATAAGATTTGGAACATAAACTATTAAGATATTATAAATCCCGCAAAAAAAAGTCCTATTATAGGAAAATTTTTAGAAGTTTACAATTTACATTAACTACCTACTGCATTAACATCATAATTTAGTTCTTTTTGAGCCATTCACATCAACACATTTTGTCCAGCTGCAATGATAATTGCAAAACAATTTTAAGCAAGGTTTATTTTTTGATAACAAGAGTCAGAAAAGCATTCTTATTACCATAATAATAAGATACGTAAATGCTTTTAATTTTTTTTCTCTTGAATGATGAAATATTTTGATATAAAACTATATTTAAGTACAATACATTACTGCTCTAAATATAATTAAGAATTTTTACAATGTTAAAATACAATTTTTCAATTTCAGATTCAGCATAACTCAGATATTTCATACATTTCTGCTTTGGCATATAAGTACCTGTTTATTCACTTAATTTATGAAAATTATTTAGTTAAAAGAATGAGTGAATATTCAGAAAATATATTTTATGTTCTTCATTATTTTTTTGTTTGTATTGGGATACTAACATTTCACTAGTTACTCAGAACGTTTACATAGGTAAATATTTGGATTATGCCACTTTTAAAATTTTACTACAATCTACAATTCACTTACATACAGAGGCAAATGTCACAAAATTTTGACTATACATTGCTAGGACATTCTCTGCCACTAAGAACTGATTTGATTGTGTTTAGCTGTACTTGTGAAAGAAATAATTTAGATCTATGTTTAAGCTTGTAGTCTTCCATCCTCATATAAAACATTCGTATGTTTGTTAAAAAATAATTTTTATGTAATTTTAACAAACTTCTAGATGCCACTGAAACTCCTACACATATATAAATACATATATTCAAATTTTATCATTCTCTTAACTGAGACTGAGTTAAGACTAAGAGGAGATAATTTATTAAAAGTTCAGTTATAATTATAGTGAATTATTTTCCAAAGAATATTACATGATACTTTTCAGTAATCTAATATTCTTTTTATACATATAAGTACAATACAACTTTGTAAAACATTTAAAAAATAATTCTATTTTATGTGCACTTTGCTTATTATAAAGCTCCAATATTTTAGCAATTTAACTATCAAATTATTATCATCTTAGTATTAATTTTACTTAACAGTAACTCTGATTATATAAACTTCAAGGAAAGTTATACAAAATACTCACAAATAACTCTTCAGTATAGATTTGTTTCAATTCTTGATCAAGATCAACTTCAAAGAGAAGCTAAAAATTACAAAGAATTATTAATAAAACTTAAACAGCATTTGTAGTTAACATGAATGATCTAATTTGTAAATTTTCTTGCTTGAAAGGAAAATTGTAAGCATTATTGTGAATGAAAAATATATATTTCTTCAAAATAAATTATCTATGAAGACTTCTAATCTAAAACTATAGCTATATATAAAACTATATTTCAAAAAAGATTGAATTCTTACAACAAATATTACAATATAGTAGTGAAAATGGAAATGATGCAAATAACACAATTTTACATTTCATTAAATATGTGAATTGATTACCCAACTACACTATATCTTAAGAATTAAATATACAAATATCTTCTATGGATTTCAATGTAATTTAAATTAATGACCTGATCATAGTTTTCCTTTTTATCTTTTTTTGCTATATGCCATTTTTGTACACAGCTGTTGCTTAGGACATACAGAAAGTAATCCCCATCATCTGTTTGAGCAGAAAGCACTCTATTCAGTTGTTTCTAAAATTTTGAAGGAACAAAAAAGTGTATTACTGTTATTTTAGTTTAAAAAAATAAAGACAAACTAAGAATTAAAAAAAAACACCTTATGCATATAAAAAAAAAGTTAAAAATATAAGTTGTATATATAAAGATATAAAAATGTATAAAACATATCCAAATCCAATCAAATATTTTAATAGCTACAATTTAATTTTTAAAAAAGATTGTATGCAGAAAAAACCCAATAATTTTTTCCATCATTTATTCCAATTTCAGTTATAATTGACAGTGTTTAAAAAAGTCATTTTTATTCAAATTCTGTTGTATCATCAAAATTACAAATATGGTAAATTAATAACACATTCATTATTTGCATTTTAAGGGGTCCCGTGGTACGATTAAAACACAAATTTTTGATTTACTGATTTTTACAATTTTTTTTGCTAGTGATGAATGTATATGGATTACATCAAACAGATTTTGTTTTGAAAATACTAACCAATTAAAATTTTAAAGAAAAATTTAAAAACTTATGTAGGGATTTTAAAATGCTACCCCTCCTACAATAATTGACAGAGACATATGAAATTTGATTTATAAATACATCAAGCTATGTATAACAAAAGTTGGTATGGGTTTAATGCTAGGATTGATGTTTGTAAAATATTTTTTTTCAATGCTTATTTAAAATTACTTAAAAAAATGTGTAAATTCTAAATTCCCCTATTTTTAAAAATTAAATACTGCTTTGATTCAAAAATGCATACCAACTTTAGTTACATCTACTATTAGCAATAGGTAATTTTTTTTAAAGCATTAGTGTAGGAGTGGAAAGGTCCATTAACACCTGCTAAAGGGGAGGGGTAGTCCCCCCCTGGAATATGAAGTTTCACTATTCGGTCTTTGGGTATGACGGAGTGAAGTCATGTCCGAGTGTTTGCTGTTTTCCTTAAATGTTTTTCTTTAAAATAAACCTTAATATTTAAAATTTAGACGCCATGTTCTTAATTTGTTTCCATGCCCATTGATTAGAATCAAAATTTAGTGGCACAGCCGATAATGATCAATCCTTAGTGGCAAACCCCACAGGAAGAAAATTAGAAACTGAAATTTCAAGTTTTTTGGATTCCCGCGAAGAAATGAATCAGGTAAGAGTTTTTGCTTGCAACTCCCTGCAATGTAAGACGAGATAAATTTATAAAATTATACTGTTAATATCCATTTAGTAAGAGAGAATTTTGATTTTATTTTTGTATATGTCAGTGTACGTTTTTTTTTTTGCTCTGTATATCCATGCAGTTGTAGATTTTTGAATGCCAGTTCAATTTTGAATTATTATATACATCAGTATATATTTTATTATTCTTGTTCCATATAAATGGAAAGTAAGTTTTAGAACATCAGTTCTATAAATTAAGGAAAGATTGTATGTTTTTTCTTTATGATATTTATTTATTTTATAATGTACAGTAATAAATTCACGTCAGTGAATAGCAATTGGGTTTAATGAAAAATTAATGTTAAGGAATAATACGTATTTCATGTCAATGAAATTATTTGGTGTTTATGTACGCATAGTATTTTTTTGATTTATGTGAAAAAAATATTATCAGTTTAAATTGGAGAAAAACTACCGAATATATTTTGTAGTGTTCTATTATTCCAGCCAGGAATAGTTTAAGTTGTGCATATCTGTAATATTTTAAATTATTGCATATCAGTAATATTTCAGGTGATTCTTGTGTATCAGTAATATTTTAAGTGATTATTGTGTATCAGTAATATATGAAGTGAGAATTTTTTAAGTGATATAATCAGTAATATATTAAGTTTTTATTTATAGAGTATTTAAGTACACTTGGTATATTGTGAAATATATGACTATTCTTTTGATTTTTTCATTTAAAAAGTGCAATTTCGCAAGACGTGTGTTTTTAGGGCATGTTGTCGGTTCAGGGCAACATTAACCAGATCCAGGAAAAGTTGAATCAATCAAAAATATATCTGTACCAACAACGAAGAAAGAAATACAAAGTTTCTTGGGTTTAACTAGTTATTATCGGGAATATATCCCAAACTTTGCTTCTTTAGTCTTGCCATTAACAGAACTGACAAAGAACCAAGTTCCGAATATAATCCCTTGGAATGAAGTTGCCGAACAAGCTTTTACAAAATTAAAGGCACAACTGGTAAAAGCACCATCTTTGTACACACCTAATCTATCAAAACCTTACCAACTATACACGGATGCTTCAGCGACTGCAATCGGGGCTTGTTTGTCTCAAAACGATGAAAAGGGTAAAGAGAACCCAATTGCATTTTTCAGTAAGAAACTGACCGAAACTCAAACTCGGTGGGCAACCATAGAGCGTGAGGCTTATGCCGCAATAGAGGCATTGAAGTGCTTCGATAGCTGGATTTTCGGGGCCGAAATTGAGGTGATATCACCCTCAATTTCTGACTTACCTAGCCTTACCCCTTTGACTTACCTAACCTTAACAACTCTTCAAAGTGCCAAACTAACTCAATGGGCATTAGCCCTCCAAAGATAATATTGCTATTTCATACAGGAAGGGTGTTAAACACAGAAATGCTGATGCATTATCCCGGTTGCATATTCCCGTTAGTTAAATAAGATTCAAGCCAATGATCGCTTGACATTTTTCGGTGTAATAATTTCTGGAACTGCTAAAGAAGAAAACTTTAGCTTTTGTGATATATTTTTAGTAACTTGTCTTTTTATATTTTAATATATATATTTTTTAGTATTATTTGTGTTTGTAACTTGTATGGATATTAATTTTTCTAGCATATTAATGTGATTTGCAAAACTATGTGGGAGTTGTATTAGCAAAAGCTCTTTTCATGTGATACCTGGAATAAAAAATTTCTCTCGTTATCTCGTTCTTGCCATGTATGTATGCATGTGTTTTTTTGGTTTTTTTTAGAGTTTCTTTTCAGCTGCATCATCCTGGAATGACGGATGAGCTTCTTAAGGGGGGAGGTGTAGGAGTGGAAAGGTCCATTAATACCTGCTAAAGGGGATGGGTAGTTCACCCCCCTTGGAATGTGAAGTTTCATCGTTTGGTCTTTGGGTACGACGGAGTGAAGCCATGTCCGAGTGTTTGCTAACTGTATACTAACTGTTTTTCCTTAAATGTTTTTCTTTAAAATAAACCTTAATATTTAAAATTTAGACGCCATGTTCTTAATTTGTTTCCGTGCCCATTGATTAGAATCAAACTTTAGTATTAGGAACAAGAGGGAAAAGTCCTAGCATTTCAAATAAAGATAAATGAGTTAATTTTTTTGTTGAGATAAATCTGTTTAAAGTTTTTATTTGTCATTGGAATGTGAATAAAAACAAATATAAAAGTTATTGTAGCTCAGAATTTTTTTAGCTTACAGCTTTCAAATTTGCTGAAAATAGAAATTTATATAAAGAATTATTTAAGCTAATAAAGTTTATTTGAAATTTTGACTGATATTTGCTAGTTGAATTGTAATGTATTACTTACATTAAGGAGACACAGTATATCATAATCATAGATTATAACATTATATCGTAAGTGTACATTATGATTACAAATTAAGCATCACACAGCAATATTATTTGAATGCCTAAAATATAACTGTCCATACAATGCTCAGCATGAAATTTTTGAGTTTTATATGAAAATAATTCAATTATGTTACTTGAAATCATTTAAATATAAATTACGATATTAGCTTTACTTATTTTATTAAATGCTTAAATTACAAAATAGAATTCATTGTAAATTTAAATCTGATATTCATATATAGCAAAAATAATTCAATCACATAATAACAACTCAAGTAAGAATATATAAAGGGAGACACAAATACATAAATGAAATAAGCTCATATAAATATGAACCACACAAAATATAGTTAACAGAATATTTATCTCAATTTAAAAATTCTGATGCAATTTAAATTATCATTCACAGATATAAGATTCTAACAAACTAAACTTCAAATCAAAATTAGCTTTAAAAAAATTAGATTCTTGTAATATATAAAGTTTCTTTAAAAACCATTAAAGATATATTTATTCCTTATAAATACAAGAATTTGTAAAAAAATATTTAAAAAATGTATCAATATTTATGATAAAAACATTAAAATAAAATTACTGTTTCAGTAGTCTGGGCTGGAATAACACCAAAAATAAATGATGAAACTTTACGCCCTATCCCAGCTAATACTCCTTGAGGCAAAGTGAGAGTACGACAGATTACATTAGGCTAAATAATGGAAAAAATAAATATATATTTATTTACAGGTAGAAAACAAGCAAGGTAACATATTGACAAATAATATTAAGAAAGTACTTAATATGTTTCTTAACACATCAGATATTCTTTTATATAATATGAATTTCACATTTTCACTAGCATTTATATCAAATAAAACATCAAATAAACAGTCCAATAAAAAATATATAATTTTTATAATTATTTTTAAATTAAGTTCATTTTATTTGAAAATAATTATTATATAATTAAATAAATTTATCAAAAAATAAATATATTTTCATTCATCTCAAATAAAAATAAATCATACTTGGCCATCTCCTATGGTAGGCGTGATTATTATTAGAGAACTGCTTGTTGTGGCCAAAATACAACCTAAAGGCTGGAAAATAAAATAAGATAAATGAACCAAATTCAAAATATTTTAGACTTGCATGTGTAACAAAAAAAATCTCAAAACGAAAATAAAAACATTACTGCAATAGATGAAAAAACATTAAAAGAATAAAAGTAAAACTCAATTAAAAGTAATTAAAAAAATTACAATCGATACAGCAAACATAAACCATTATTACAAAAACTTCTGGTGTCTCAATAAATTATTTGTTATGCTTCAAAATAATAAAAGCAATCAAATCTCACACGGAAATTTAAAAGGGAAAACTCACATATATTGAGCTTAGGGAGCAGCATTCTTGTCCTTGTAGATGAGGTTGAGCATCCACAGAGGAGCCCTCATGGTTGATATTTGGCCAGTAGCGAACATGACCTTCAGGAGATACAGCCAAGGCAGACGGAAGGCGAGACTCTTCTGTTTGGAAAAGATGCACTAGCTCTGCCTTGTGAGCAAGATCACTGGGAGGCAAGGTGAGTTCTTTACAATGAATCTGGAATTTTTTTTATTTAAATCCTTAAAACTGTTTATTAGGTAATTAATTGAAGCAAAAGAGTTAGCACTCCAATATATGATTTGTGCTACCCAGATGGAATAATGACACTGACTACTGTACTGAAGGGACAGAATTTGAATCTCCAAGACATGGATGTTTGTAAATGAAAAGTACCTGTGTGGCATGAGGGCTCTAAACATTCAACAAGCTGAAATTCTTCTCAAGAAGTTGGTGGTAGAGGAAGACGGAAGGGAAACACCTGGACCACCCAGGATGTTTTCAATGAAAATTAGGATGGAACAGAGTACTCAAAGCTGCAGCTGAATGACAAACATAATATATCTACCCCTCTGTCAAGATGAATTTCACGGGTTTTGATCCGACATTACTGTTGATCAGGTGGAAAAAGTAAAAACATATATGAGTTGTAAATTACCAATGAAAGCATCTTAAAACTTTAGTTAGGCAATTTATAAAGTTTCAATGATATTAAAAAAAATCAATAATAGTATGTTTTAAAATATTTTTAAACTCTTCATATTTCATGCTATTTTTTTGTTGGAAAAATATTTCAAATAAAAAATATATATTCTCATATCAAGCTTTATTTCAGTCCTTTTGAAATAAAAAATTTAAGGAATTTTCAAAATATTTTTGAATTTAATTTTCAGATCAACGTTTATTTGTGCACTTGTTTAATGTATCTGATACCTGTTAAACACACCTGCATAATTTTGTAATTTCAGTTATTAGGAGTCAAATTAATCAATTACTTATCAAACTTATAGGTTTTCCAGCAGTAGACCCATTTTAGGTAGAAATAGGATTCCTAAAAATATGTGCTAACCCACTTATACAGTAATATTAAAAAAATGCTTTAATGAATTTATGAAAACCGTTAGGGATATAAAGGGAAAAAAATATTTCACAGGTTTCAACAACTTTTTAAAATACTTTGCATTACTAAACCTCACAATAAAGCAGCATCATATTTTCAAACCAATAAACAAATGTAAGACAACTACCTTTTTTGTAGCAAGTAAATTATTATTTATATTTGTAACTTTTTTAAATAAAATTTTTGTTGCTTCTGAGAAACCAAAATACATATTTTTAATGAAAGTGAATAATAATAAAAAAAGACACCAGAATCTTGACTACTAATTTGGATGTCATCTAAAAAAAATACTTTCATTAGGCAATACAAGAGTACATTGAGAGTAAAAACTACCTTGAATATTGTAATCACAAGGTATTGCTCAAAGTTTTATTTAAGATCTATGAGTTTTAGTGCACAATAATCTACAGGTAATGTTTGTTGCTGTTATTTAAACCTCCTGATTGACAGTAGCATCAGATCAAGGCTCACGAGATTCATCGCGGAAAGATGCTAGATTTATGCCTGCCAATAGCTGTAGTCTTGAGCACTATACAGGTGACAGTGAGATTTGGCTTGGTTCCACCCCACTTTTGAAGGAATTCATCCTGGAAGTGATCAGGGACCTTCCACCAACCTCATGAGAGGACTTGCTGCTCAATGGTTATTTGGAGTACCACCATGCCACAAAGGCACTATACACATCCATGCCCACAGACACAGCAGTCAGCATAACAAACCACTATACTGGTTGGGCAGCCAGATAATGTGTAACTTATTATTTTGTTTTACAACAACAAGAAAATGAAATACTCACAACACTCTTTTCACCATCTTGTTTATATTTCCAAATCAATAGTTGACGACCACACACTAAACTGGCATACCCAAAAGGCTCTAACTTAACAGAGATGTCATTTATTCCTTTTAAAGAAAGAAAAATATCAGTACTTGAGTACTTGAAATGCTGGAAAACATACTTTTGCAAACATTTGACACTATTTACTTCTAAAATGATTCCTCAAAGGATGTAATATTACCATAACACAAAAAGATTAATATATATCAGTAACCAAGATCAATTATAATTATTATCATATGATGTTGAGCATGGTACATTGACAAGATTTTTCTCCCTACTATCTTTAAATTATATACTAAACAAGGCATGGATTTAAACAGAAATTAAATTTTTAAGATGCTAAAAATCATAATTACTTTTTTGAATTTAGTGCTTAAAAAGTGAAAGCAAAATCTTTTCTTTTTAAGTAATTTAACAATTTGGGGGCTTATTATTCTACTTTTCCTTTGCATTATTTTAAAAAAAAAGGTGGAAAAAGAGAAACGTTTTAATATACAAATAGAATTACATATACACTTACGCTAAAGCAAAGATTTAATTTAGTTTGAAGCATAGTTCATAAAACATCTAGATTACAAACAATAAAAACTAAGTTAAATACAAGTATAAAAATTATTTAAAGTTGAAATGATTTTATTAAATATAAATAATTTTCTAAGTAAAATAATGATATACTTTAACTAAGCATACATGCCTTTTGAGTGAATTATAATGAACACCAACAAGAAATATTCTTAGATAATTAGAACTTGAGACGATTTCTACTTCGAAAGACTCATCTGTTTTATTTATTTTTTGAGACAGAACATTAAAAATAAGTATTAAGAAAAAATCAAGGTTCATTCCTAGGAGAGCCCACACCCTTGGCGCGAATTACTTTGGTTGGCGATAATTGTGCCATCTTGGTAACCCTACTTTTTTTTTTAACATTGCAAGTGGCATGAATTGTAACTATTTCTAGCACTTTCGTATATTGTGGGTGCGCATTTCGAATTTCATTTTGTTGCTGGGCTCTGGGCTGGCTGCGTGTGTGGGAATATACTTTAGAATTTTTTTACTTTGTTGAATGCGAAAGGTAAGAAAGAATTGATTGAATGGTGTATGAAGGAAGGATTGATTGCTTCAAGTTATGAATGTCCTAAATGTAATGATCGGCATGATGTACGCTTTCTTCGAAATTGTACCAGCCACGCCGAATGTATGTTTGACTATTACCTCGCAGAATAAATATGGCGGCGCTCACACGATCATTCGCTTAGCGATGAGACCTTTAAAGCTTTTTAAAATCTGTTGCTACGCTGTACCCTCCACTTGGAAAAGATCAGCAGTAAGAAAGTGCTGTTTTTATATTTATCTTAAATGTTTAATTTCTGTATTGTTTACATATATTTTCATTACGCATCCACCTTTTCCTGCTATATTCCTTTGCCGCCATCTTGTTCTGGCTTGGCGCTTTTTTCGGTTTGTCGCCAAGGGTGTGGGCTCTCCTAGGATTTTACCAAAATCAAAATACTTCTAAACCTCCTATTATAAGAATAATTAAAAATTGAAATTATACACCAGTATTTTAATTACTTATACAGAAATAAGGCACTTTTTAGATAGCCAGGTACAAATATTGTCAAGTTGGCACTTTTGGCCATGCCACACAAATATGCACAAAATAAAAGCTATTTACTCTTTAGTTATTAAATTAGCTGAATTGCTATTAAAAATCAGACCACAAATGACATGAGAATGGTAGTCAAGTGATGTGTACAATAGTCATGATTTTATTACATAAAATGTATAAGTTGCAATTTTAGACTTCTGTTCCTAAGATATGACAACTTTTCTATTTCAAGTTCATTCCCGAATTATTGTGGCCACTACAGTCAAGTGACAATCTTGAAATCATGGTTGGCATTATTTCTGTTAAATCATTAGTTTGGGGTTCAGCTGTTACAAAAGACCTGCTATGTAGAGAGGTTGATGTTATTTAAATCTTTTGATGCTCAAGGTTCTTACATCAGGATGGTAAGGTAGTTTAGAGAATTAGGCACCAGCTAAGCTGGTATCTATACCACTTAACCATGGTTCAAAATTATCAGGTCCATCATCAATAACCCTAAAGTTGCATTTAAAAGCAACATTAATAAACAACAAATAAAAGCAGAGAATAATACAGGTGATAACACTTCATTTGGAACCGATAGCTCTATTTGGCAATTTATCCTTTGCACCGGACTACCTGAAAAGTCAACATTTGTACAACACATGTAAATGCATTTAGATATAATTTAATTTGCAATACACATTTTATAACTTAAATCAACATATTAGTTTTTAGCTACATGTTTTAAAACTGTTCATTTGATAGAACATTTCTTTATACTTAAAAATTTATTTATATTCTTAGGTTCAACATTAATTAGCATTCAAGTGTGTTGAGCATGTTTTGATACATGAGATAATAATTTACAATTACATGAAACTAATATAAAGAGAGTTTTGGTAATAAACATTATATACATAATTGTCTTAATTCACATAAACTTTGCATTTCTGCACTTACAGAATATTATTTGTAAATAATGAACTGAAATAAGACTAAGGAGTTTACATGTTTATTAAAATATAAGTATAGGATTTAAGCCCAAATAAAATGTTTTGCCCAACAAAAAGTGCAAAAATTAGACCAGATCATATTTTTTCAAATGGCAACCTAGAGATACCTTTCATTAAATTACAATGCTTTAAAATTAATAGTACAGAGAACAAACAGTACCTAAAATATTAAGAAACAAAAGCTGTTTTTTTTTAGTAATTCATAAAGTCACTGATGAGCAGGTGATTTTTCATAGATCCTTTAATTCTATATTTATACTGATATAAGTTTTTCCATGTGAATCGTAATGAAATAGCTGATATCTTGGCCAAGACAGCCTCTGCTGAGAGTGTGCATGAAGGCATAACACTAAGTTATGATGAAATCTCCTAAATTAAAAAGATGGAATTAAATGCACTTTGGAGAGTTCCACCTATTCTCCACCATGGTACTTTGGAGCAAGGCCATGCACCAACTTAATATTTTTAGAAAATAGCATTTGAAAAATACAGAGTAAAGGTTTAAGAATAAATTAGCATTTCATTCACTGTGCAAATTTTTTTTTTGAAATTAAAGGCATCATGGTACAAAACAATCAAGTAAAAGAAAAAAATAAAAATATAAGAAACTCATTTTTCACATAATTAGAATAAAAAAAAACTTACTGTCTGCAATAGTGATTGCTTCTGTTACTAAAACTGGCAAAGTTGACCCATAACATTCAATCAAATGACTATTTACGTCTTCAAGAACTGAATTACTAAAACTTCTTCCAAATGGAGAATTTCGAGAAAGGCTAAAAATAAAACAAAAATATTGATTTCAAAGAAAAAAATGCCAATAGATAAAATGTGATCAAGAGGATTTAGGGAATAGCTACAGTATAATGACCAAGTTGCCAAATTTTTTAGTGACAAACTATGTTAAAAAAGACAAAGTTGCTAAACTTATACAGAAAAGGCAGCTTGGTTTCGGAGGCAACTGACACTTTGCTTGACCATAAAGTTTTTATACTTAAGCATTAACTAAGTTCAAACTTAGCTCTTAAACTAAGTTGGGATGAGTTATAGGGGCCATATAGAGCCAAACACTGTAACACGTATAAAGTCCCGTCGAATTGTGTTCCGTTATTGTATTTGTGGTGAATATCAGAAAATATTGCAATGTTCAAGTTGGGGAAAATTCGGAAATGCACCAGCCAATTCAGGGTCTCTACCACTGATAAATATCATGAAATCTTTTTTCTTGGAGAGGGGATGTCATTAAATATCAGTATGTAAATCGTAGTTGATCTCAGGATTGACCTCTTAGTCAATCCTAATTGAACCCACTGATTAGAAACAAATGAAAATATACTGAATTTAGTGAGATAAATGAACAAAATTGGCAGCCCTTCTCCAGGAGAAATATATACAATCCTGTTAAAAACTGATCCTATATGGTGGTATTTTTTAATATTAATCTGATATCAATATATGGTTGGATTAAAGAATCGGCCACTTATCCTGCCAAGTGTTTTCTCGCCAAATCTGGTAACCTTCCCGAATTTTTTTTTCAGTGGATGTACACAACAACACTAAAAATGCGCCAAATTGGCGACTTTTTGAAATTTGGTGCAGAAGTGGCAGATTCAACAATTTCGTCAAATTGCTTAAATTTTTGCCAAGTTGGAGGATAACGTAACAATATGGTTACCTTGATTTTTATCATTTGGCACTGTGTTTGCTACAGTGTTTTCATGCATAGCCAATATTTTATATGTTTATTATTTATTTCCAATTAATTTCTCAAGTAATGCTTTTTTAAAAAAAATAACCTTTTCTATATTAAACACTGTGGAAGTAATACTTATGTTCTTTCCATGAAATAATGGAATCTCGAATGTTATTGGTGAGTACCAAGATATTTTTTTAACAGAGTGTGAGGGCTCTGTATTTAATTGTTATAGACAAAGATTACTTAAATATGAAACTTTTGATGAATTTTGTTCTCCAAAGGTTCAGATTTCTTTTGTTCAATCTGGGTTGTGATTTGACTGATAGATACCAGAAAAAAGTTTCTAAAAAATATAAGAAATCTAATCACCAAACATTTTATTGCAAATTCACTCTTCTGTAATAATAAATCTGCAAGGCAGAATTCTTATTTTTTTTTAATGCGAGTAAATTGCAATTTCCACTGTTTCCTTTTGAATAAATGATTTCATCATTTTTTCACATTCAACAATAATAACTGGTTACTCACCCCCCTTCCTTAATACTTAATTCTTCTTTTGGTTTCAAATTACTTCTTAAAAAAAGCTTTTGTTGCATGCCTTGTTTTTTCAATTTTTGGCATTTAGAAATTCTTCTTGATCTTTTTTTTTTACAATCATGCTATACTTTTTGGTTCTGATTATAATTAGAAAATGCAAGTACATTTATTATTTAAATGATTGCAGTTTTACTGTCCTCACCTGCTTCTTCAAGTTTCATTTATTATTATTATTATTATTTTTGTATTCTTTACAAACTGTTTTCTTAGTGCTAGGTGGGCATATTTAATAAAAACTTTCTGTCCAAGACCCATTCAGCATGATTAAAATTGTACTAAATAGGCTTTTGGCAGCTAAAGTATCAATAACAAAGCTCCCCCCCTTTAATAATCATTTGATTTCAGGCCATCTGCAGCAATTTTCACCACATAGTGAATAATGAATTTCATAGCACAATAGCTGAAAGAAGTTATTTTACAAGTAATGTTTTGTTTTATTGAATAAAAAAGTAAGAGAATAGTGCTTCAATGGTGTATGAACATAGGTTTGGTTGCATCCAAGTCTTAATGGCCCCTAAATGTGGGGAAAATGTGTTTGGACAAGCAAAAGTATATGAACAATAGCTTTCAATGGCAACACCAAAGGAGAACTGGTAAGAATCTTTCTGACGTGTTCTTCTATACAAAAAATTATCTTTTCTATATAAATTCAGAAAGAGTATTTTCTCTTCTGTACATAAGAAAGTTAATTACATTTAACGAAATAAAACACTATTGTTTATTTTAATGAAATCAATCATTTTCTCCTTCAATTTATTGCTATTGCTGATTATGTGATTAAATCAATTTATCTCAATGTTTTTAATCCTAATTTGGACAAATTCCATCATGGTACTTACATATTATCCCCTCAACCATAAACATTGATGAAATAACTACCATTTGACAAGCAAAAGTCAATAATTTTCTCTTCCAATAATCCCTCATGGTATTCAAAAGTAACACATTATTTTGTTTGTTCATTTATACCATTTTATTTTTATTTACTGAAGTCAGATAAAATATAATAATTCCTGTGCACCACAAGTACCTACCACATGGGGCTTACTTACGTATTATTGCAACAATCACCAACATTCAAGATAACTTGCAAGTCAACAACCCCAATTTCACATGTGTCATGTGCTGAATTGGCAGTCATGTGCTTTGTTTCATATAATATCACTAATAGGTCACAATAATATGCAAGTACCAGATAATATAAAGTAAATAAATAAGGGTTCATAATGCATCTGTTCCGATAAGATAATATAAGTAAGTAAAACAAACAAATAAGACAAAATTTCCAAAATAATGAAATAACAAAACAAATAAGTTACAAAGACAAAAATACATTACAAAATAAAACATTTACATAACAAAATCAATTCAATGCGAAGTTACAAAAACAGAGAAATGAAAAATTTACAAAATCAAATCAATGAAGATACAAAATAAAGTGAATGAAGCTTTACTTGAAACAAGTTGAGAAAAATTAGGATGCCAGTTGATTTTAAGAGCATACAGTTTGGTTCTCGAGCATTTTCTCTTTCTTAAATTTTGAATCTTTTTATACCATTTGATATTAATTTTTGTTTGGTAGAAATGCAATAGATAAGTAGGTATACCTATACTTTATTCATATTATGTTATTTCATACTTCAAAACAATCGAAATTTACCGTCAAAAGATCCATTTTTTTTAAAAAAAAAACATGGTATTGGTCACATGAACTCAGTGGGTTCAACAAGGACAAAATTGGAAGAAAAAACACCGATTAAAAATATAGTTTTTCTGATACGTAGAAAGTTCATTTTCAAATAAAGTACAAATAACAGAAAACGTTTTACATAATTTTAACAGGAAAAAAAACCCCATTTATATTTGCATCATAATAATGATCTGCATGGGACAACCGTTCCCACATAATTGTAGCAAAACAGTTGTGTGTAGTCAACACTTAAAATACCGTCGACTTAAAAATTTTAAATGCAAGTAATTACCTAATATTCAGAGATTTTCTCAATGACGGTGAAAAATAAGGACTGGGTTTAATGTGTTTTTGTCCTTTCACCACAGAAAGAGGTGATTTACCTAAAGGAGAAAACATTTTCAATACGAAAAGTTTGCTTTCTTCAAGATACTCTACAAGTGTTTTTAGTTTTAAATACTTGATATATTCCGGATACAGATCAAACTAACACATTTCTGATTCGTAAACAAGTCACTTTACAAATTGCCCTCCGCACCGACAATGATCACGGTTCCAAAGAATCATTAAAAAAGATAATTTTTGAAGCAAAATATCGTTGTTAGTTAAATGAAATATTTTAAACCCACAATAACATTGTAGAACTGAATTTTTGTCATGGTTAATATTTTATGAAATAATAATATAGTTAGAATACATTCATTACACTGGCCTATCTAGTACTGAGTGTGTGTGTGGGTCCAGTATCAAAATTCTTTGGAGACCCTTTTTTGGTGGGCTCTCAATATTTTACAACTTTTTTTACACATTTTGGGGTCCCTGAAGCTTAGGGGCCCCGTTCCATTGATACGGTGGTAGCTACACCCCTGATTCATTAGCTGCTGTGTGGAAAAGAAATACGAAAGATTTAAACATAAGATTTGGCAATATGATATAATTACTGTTTATTTACATCTCAACGCCGCGCTTTCTATTTTAAAAACTTTCGCTACATACTAAATGCATATAGTCCTCTATCGCAGAATAAAAACCCATACTATTTAAAATATCGTATTCATTTTGAAAAACTGAATACTTTTTTTTGTGTTTTTAAAATGAATTTCCTCCCGGGAATGTCGAATTATGCATTTCGCATGACTCGACTTAGTGCTCGAATATTCGGCGAAGTTTCAAGACCAACAAATTCTAAATCAATGAAAGTCGTTCGTATATTGCAAAAGCGACCAGCAGATTTAGATCCTTATGTTGTGGATTATTATCCTCCTCATGAGGAATATTCAAAATTGATCCGTCTTCTTCGAGATCATGGTTTGTTCAGGTATAATTCCTTCTCAATTCATTTTTACTTTTCGTATGCTTAATTTTTTATATATATAATGTTATATTAATTAAACTGTAATTTTTAATATATATTGTTGTATATGATATAATTTTGTAGGGCAAGTTATGCTTTGTTGTGATTTATTGCTAGTTTGAATCTCAGGACTTGAAAGTTATTAAGAATATTTTTTTTTATAAAAATATTTATTGAATATTTGGTGAATTTCTCATATTCGCAGAACAATATTACACCTATTTTTGTTTCAAATATTAGCAATATGGTAGAACTTTCTTCTGTGGGGTCCTTTTTATCTGATATTGTTTTGGGGCGATCTTTTTATGCGGTATATGAATTTCAACAGCTTTGGTGCCACTGTAATGTTTTCTATTGATGTTCCAGTGGTGAAGGGAGAATGTTAGAGCTCCCCTGCGAAGTTGTGTTTTGCCTTTGATATTTTATAAATGGGGTAAATGCGTGCTTTGTGTAGGTCTTGTAGTTAAGGTTTGGTCAGGCCTTGGGCCCCCTAGAGTCTTGCCCCTCACGAGCTGAAATTAATTAACTTTACTATCAGCAGAGTATTTTAAATTCAATTTTTGAAGAAGAAATCCCAGCCTTACATAAAAAGAACATTGATAAATCTGTGCTTCATTTGGATAAAACCTCTACTGGCATGTCATAGTCAACTACTGCTTATTTAGCAAAGAAAGAATCAGAAGCAGGAGTAAAGTGTATCCCATTTGTAATACCCCCTATAAAATCACCTATCACTTCTACATTGGACATTTGTGTTTTTGGTTTATTAAAATGAGCATTAGAGAAAAACAGCATCTAAGAACACTGAGCAGACTTTGGAAAACATTTCAACAGGAGTTGAGTAAAATTGACATGACAGTACTAAGAAAGAATTTACTCTCATGTAAAATTCTAGCTAGAGCTATTGTCAAGAATCATGGCTATCAGATAGAAGTAAATCGCCACAAAAATATGGCATTTATTGATAAAAATTAAGTATCAAAATTGTTTCCATAAAGTGTGAACAAGCTTCTGTGCACCTCTGTATTCTCTCTCTCTCTCCCTCCTGTACAAAACAATAATCCAGAGTTTAATTATTTTCAGCAAAAATATATGGAAAAACCATGGCAATCTATAAACAAGGTTATTGCACAAACAAGCTTAATATGTGTACACATGTGCAGGAACATTTTTTGGTTATTGGCTGCATATCACAGCATTTGGCATTGTTTTCTGCTTTTGTTCAAAAGAGCAATGAACCATTATGCAAGTATTAAAATTTGAAATATTTATATGTAGGCAAGGAAATATACTATGATAATAGAAACAACTTTTCTGTATTTGTATGACTTAGGTTTGATTATTTTTATTGCGAATTTATGAGGCAGTAGCTGTTAGTTGCATAAATTTAAATTTCTGCTAAGTTGAGCAGATAACATGAACCACAGCCCTAGATCCTCATTATAAGCTTTTTTGATATTTTGACATTTTTAAACATTGTTTAAATAAGTATTGAAAAAGGTTTTCTTTCATAGTAAATATTCACCTATCCCTTCAGTCATCGTTGCAAACTCTTGACTGGTGTTGTTTCTGTTGTCTCATTGGTTTGAATCCTGGTGCCATGAAAAACTGCTGTGCAGAGGGGTTGATGCATGTTAAATCTGTTCGAACTGTTGGTTAAGATCACAATAAGGTTGATTATGCATTCTGGAGGACCTAATTGAGACTTTCACAATAAGTCAAGACTTATGATATGAACAGCAGCAGTGCACAAGTCAAACAGACCTACCATTTCAACAAGATATTATCTACAATGTGTCATGCAAAATGTTCTAAGACACCTATATCTATTGGGAATGTACATTTATTACAGTAATAAATGAAATAAAACACACCTTCTCTGTATTGTTCAGAAAGTTAGTGTACAGCAAAAATGCTTTCCTGTCTGGGAACAGTATATACTACAACTTTTCTTCCCACAAAGTCACAAACACCAAAAGACAGGAATAAAAGTTCTTGATGATTGATCTGTGAAGGAATTCCTTTTATTTTCACTCATCTAATGGGAACATGGCATAGTGTAAATAAAACACTCATGCCAAGATCAACAGCTTGTCGCAGAAGATAATTTTTAAATCCTGAGGGATTTTTTTAATTGGAAATTTAAGTTACTCAAAATGCAACACAGTTTAAAGGTGGTAAACAACATTTTAAATGGATTGCTTTTGATATTCTTAACTTGATAATTTTGAAGAAAAATAAACTGATTAAAATTAAAAAATTGTAAACTTATTTTTTATATGCAAAATTTGATTTTTTTTAAAATTTCTGTTTCATTGCATCAGGTCCAATTTAATTATTAAAAAAAAAATTTGTCTGATATGACATGGTGGGAAAATGAGGTTACACACAATACTTTTGAGGAATTTTGCATTTGGGTTACAGCTTTTTTATCTTGAAGAGTTTGTTTCTACTTTTTTTTTTCTGTAATAAGTCTGTTTTTATTTTCCTTACTTTACAAAATCAAAAAGTGTTTCAATAATTATCTTTAAAGTTACAAAATTTCAGAGAAAACCATTTGGAGTAATGGCATTTTTAATTTTTTTGTAAGAGTTCCTGAGGTATTTCCTGCAGAATACAATCTCTGAAATTTTAGAATAATTCATTCTAATAATTATACTAACCATATGCTGTTCCTTGTTACAATGTATTCTAAATTGTCTTCCTTTTTCTTATATTTTTTGTAAGCTATTAATTAAGTTTTAGAAACTCCTATAAATTATTTTACAGGCAAAGAAAATTTATAATTAACGTATCAAGACTGTGTAGAAATATTTAATTTGAATCATTTTTGTGTGGGGAAAATAATGTAAATCATTTGCATAGTTTAAATTTAAATGTTTTAGCCTTAGAAATATGTATTGTACCTCTGTAATGTGTAACTACATTTTATTTTTCTAACATTCATATTTGTTGGGATTTCTAGAGATGAACATCTTGATTTCAAGGAGGAAATGGTTCGTCGGAAGATCTTGCGTGGTAAAGTAAAGCCAAAACCAGGAGAAGGAAAGAGAGCTAAAGCCAAGGAATTAATTAGCTAAAATAAGATACTTAATGTGAGTATAATTTTGTGTTTAAAAATTTTTGATTTATGTGCTTTCTGATTTTGAGGATTAAACATTATCTCAGGAAACAGTATTTGAATTTTGTTTCGGCAGTTTTATTTAAATTTAGAAATGACTTTTTTTAAAAAGAAAAGTAAAAAATTTCATACAGTGAGTATTTGGTTTAGTTTGGTTGGTTGGATCTTTGAATGGGAAATTTAAAAACAAATAGTGACAAGTGTACATTTTAAAAGTTTTTTTCTTGAATTATATGAGCTATATAATTATATAAGTTAATACATAAATTTGCATAGAAGTATTTTATGAGTAATTTTCTAAGTTTAATTTTTTTTTTATGTAAAAGCCAGTCAGATACTAGCTAATTTTTAATCTTAATATATGCATTTTAAATTAAATACAGATTTTAATTAAATGACATTAGTGTGTGTATATAGGTTGCAATAATATTAAAAAAAACAACAGTTATAGTATGCATGAATGATGGTATATATGGTTCATCAACAAAAGGATATCTTAAAAGAGAGGTTACAAGTTGGAATAAAAAGGTGGGTTAATAGAGAACAGGGGTCTCTCTATAGCACTTTACAACTTCTACTGTGGGAATTTATTCTCGAAGTATGACAATTTATGAGTCCCTGTGGCATTTTGTTCCACTTCTCCAACAATACTATTTTTTTATCCTGGTTCATTCGGAAAGAGAGAAAGGGCATTTCTAACATACTCTCTAAAGAAAAAGTCTGGATGCATGGTTTGGCCAATATGTTAGGGCAGGGGTGGGCAACTTTTTTGGCTTGTAGGTTACACTAAGGAAGCGAAGGATACCAAAAGAACACACCTTTTTAAAATCATTGCATTCATTATAAAAACATAATAAATATATGTTAAATAAAATTCTATTGTACTCTTTTCATATTGTCTATAGCTGCACACACATTTTATTTTAGAATCAGTTTAATGTGATAAATATACCCTATCACACTTTTCTACATTTTTTTTATGTAATCATGAGTGAGACTGCTTGTTTAAATTCTCATCACAGCCTGCAAGTATATGTTAGCCAACTTGCATCTATATTTACTCTTGTTGATTTTCATGCAAGAAAATTTTTTTTCTCAAATATATGTTGACTAAAATATAAGGAACAGTTTTCTTGCAAATTTATTCATGCGAGGAAATTCATCAGCTGACAAAGATTTTTAAAAGTCAATGTCATACCATTAAACTTTTTCTTCACTCTGTGATCCAATACCTAGTCAATAAGTTAAAGCTGTAGCTCTTCAGGTGCTGTATCAATATCAGTAGTAATGGGATAGCAGAGCAAATTGAGATGAGGTTCAATTTTCTTAAAATCCAGAAATCTTCTGGCGATCTTGTCTTCCAAACTACAAATGATCTCTTAGAAGAAATACTTTCAGGTTCTTTGATTTCCTAATACTGAAAAATAATAGGTGAATCTTTGATAGTACATGGGAAAAAAGTCTCAGTTCAAAGCAGATTTTCCGACTGTCTTGGCAAGCCACGTAAAAACTCTTTGAGGGCCACTAGTTGCCCGCCCCTGTGTTAGGTGAATATCCTCTTTTTCCTGAAAATAATTCAGATTAGTCTTATATGGTGTTGTCATCCATAAAAATATTAGGGTACATGTACTCCTGGAAGAGAAACGTAGGGTTCTAAGATTTTATTCCTACTGCATTCACTGACATCAACCCTCACAACAGAATCACTGACAACAAGCTTTACAGCAAAATCATGGACAGCAATTCTTTCTGCAATCACATTGATTTGGCCAAAGACAAAAATATTTACATGCCTGTCTAACAGGATGCAAACTCAGGCCATCAAATCTTTGCTGCCTTACCAATTTCTTGGATGTTAAAAACATATAATGTACTCCTAGTTTTCTGTATTTAAGGTACATTGAGAATTAATGGCTTGGCTGAATCTCGACCCATCAGTGAGTTGAATAATCACTCATTGATTTGACTTCCAATGATTACTTCAATGTTGATATTCTTCACACCATGCTGAATACGCTCTTTTGTGTGCAGAAGGGAGTGTAACTGGAATAACAGGTCTTTTTGTAAATATCTCTCACATAGCTTCAAGTACACTGTAACCTTCAAAACTTTCTATCAGTTTCTATGTTGAACTGGTGGGAAAACAGGATCATACTTTTATTGACAGTTTGTTGTCGATTTTATTTTTAAGAGAACATTTCCAATAAGTTAGATTATCTAAGTAAAATACAAATAAATAAACTTTCCCATTGTAGAAATTATTTTAGCATTTACTTAACCCACAATAACATAATTATGAAATAGCATGTGTATATGCTATAATGCTTTGTGAAAAGGAAATGTGCTTGCTCTTGCAACTTCATTGTGCAAATTTTGAAAGGAAAACACCTTGGGAACTGGGAGAGTTATTGGATTGGCTTACAGGTTCTGAGAATACATACCTATTCTGAACATTAAAAATAGCCACCATTCTAAATTCAATGTTTAGTTTTTAAGTAACTATGGCCCATTTCTATTTCTTATTTTCATTCCTATTACATAGAATTAAAATTAAAACAATTATCCTAGAGGATCTATTGCAGATATAATACATTATATTTTCTTATAAGTTCAAAAGTTTGTATACAAAAGACTTCTACTTAAGTTACTTCAGAAAATTTACTTTTTAAATAAATCTTCTGAATTTTCCAAACCATTTACAAATCTTAAAACTGATTTTCAATCTTATAAATGGTGACTCTTATAACATTAATTTTTTTCAATTAAAAAAAGCTGCAAAAAATTATTACTGATTGACTTATTTCTAAAATTATTTTTTCTGTTTTTAGATGGGAGCAAAAAATTATTTAAAATATAAAAGGAGCTCTTCATTGTGCAGTTTTGCTTAATTAAATGTTTGAAGATGCTTGGACAACAATGCAAGACTACCATTAGAAGATTGCACCTGTTATTTTTGTAAAAAGTTAGTTATACTATGTATAATAAATATCCTTTATTCAGTTTGCTTTTATTTTAGTAACTGTTGTCTAGTTTTTGAATTTTTTTATTGCTACTTCTTTTATCAGAGCTAATCATGTTTACTGAAATTTAAATCCTACATAATATAGGATTTTCAAAATAACTTCAGTCACTAAATGAGTTTTATTCTACTTTTAGATTGACATTTAATTTCTTGGAATTCCTTGAGTTATTTGCAATAATTAATTTGTACTTATTTGTAATTAATATTCATAAATACAAAGCCCAGTGGCTGAGGTTAGTGCATCACGCTTCCACACCACAGGTCTGAGGTTCAAACCCCGGGCTTGGAAAGGTTGACTCAGCCTTTCATCCCTTCAATGGGTGGATAAAATGAGTACCAAGCTTGCTTGGGAACTTAACACTGGGAGTTTTCGCGTGAGACTGACCTCCTGACCGGGACATCTGCTCATGGCCCAGGGCCCAGGTCGGGCATACTGAGTTGGGTATAGTAGGCCTTGTCCCTCATGGGATGTTGCGCCACTGAGTTAAGTTATTCATAAATACAAACAAATATTTTTGTAGGAAATATGCATTATAAGTTATTTATTTAAAGTAAAATATGCACAAATAAATACATTTATTAATTTTAATGAAAATCAGTAGTTGTGGCAATTAAAATATTGCTGCATTTTACAGTAAATTTTAATACAAGTCAAGCACTTGCTACCTTCATGTAATTTTTGTGAAATAAAATGTATATATAGTATGAAAATAGTAAATGTGATTCTAAAACATCTTTTTTGGACATATTTTCTGAATATTTTCTGGTTTTCAAGAATTCTGGAATCATTCATTCCCTATTTCCTGTTGAATACAATTCCTTGTTTGTGCATTTTTTCTTATTTACAAATATATGTCCTGGAACATACTAGTGTTGTGAAAAAACTTAAAATTGAGTGTTTTTATTCTTCCATGCTGCATTATTTAAAGTAGTGCAAACTATTTACTCAAAAAACAAAATTTGGACTGCAACAAATAAGTACTTAATTACATTTTTATTATGTTTGTTACATGTTTAGCTGTTTGTTAAATTACCATTATATATATTGTAAATATTACTAGAAAAGTGTCAGCAAGGCACATGCTTTATACTTCTGGTTCTTAAGAAACACATTATTTAAATTAAAGTACCCAAAATTTTTAAAAGTGCAGGTTATGTCTTAATGTTGTAAAATAATAGACAAGTTTGTTTGATCTATTTGATTTTATAATGTGTCATTAAAATATCTTAAATAAATTTTTTAATGTTAAAATTGAGATAAAAATGGATTTAAAAACAGTTATTAAAAACACACTGCTATGTTTTTTTTCATTACAATTGTGATTACTTAGAAAATAATAGTTTTAATATGAACAGTCATCATATACTTGATAACAAGTCTTCATTTAGGGATATACAGTAGTAATGGACAGAAAATTTCAATTTTAAGAGTTTTTATCCTTTTAATAGCAAAACAAAATCAATCTTCTACAGAAGAAAAAAAAATTAAATTTCAAAAATTTGATATTAAGAGTTGCACTGCTTTTTATACATTCTTTTAACAGCTTACTTTTGTAAACACATGTGTCTTTCTGTTGTATCTACTTATTAATTTTTATTTGGATTTTTTAATGACAACTGCCCTCAACATCTGTCTTGCCTGATTTTTTTTAGTAGTGTTTGCAAATATTTAAAGAATTTTTTAAAGGGCCAGTCAGTGTAGTTTTGTTTCATTTTATTTAAGTAGATCAAATCTCATATTTGTCGTAATTATTTACTTTTTATCATATTAAATGTTATTCATGGATACAAATGTATCCAACAATAGACATGGATGATACTAGCTACTAGTATTCCTTATTGTAGGGGTAAAAAAGTTTGAACAGTCTGAAAAGAGTTGAGTATGTACATTACATGTATTCTGTCGGATGTGAACAACAAAAACATGTTATTTTTCTCACTTTTGTTATTTGTTTTTTTATTTTTTAATGTTAAAATTGTATAATATGAATATACTAGGTTTTATATGAAATTAACGTGTATCATAGATTTGATAGTCATTTTTTTATGTGATTGTTGTAAAAATATGTATAATAGGAATTTATGTAAAAGAAAAAATTTGTCACACTAAGGTGGTTATAATTAAACTTCCCATAGGAATAGCATGTTGAAGCTAAAACGGTATTGGGGATTCTTGAGAAATGCGAAGCACTGGTTTTGACTTTTGAAATTGGATAAAAAGGAAGAAATGATAATAGTAATAAAAAAGTCAAAATTGTAAAAAATTTTGAGAACGGTCAGTCTATTGTCCAAACTAGCGACACAACTGTACATATTTTTAACAAATGTCATAGTGGCTGTCCAATGATTTTATGGAGATTCTCAAATGGTCAAAGAAAAATGAGGTCAAATCTGCAGATATCTGCTGCTCAATTGATGGATTATATTGCTTTCTCAATTAGTAAAAGTAATAATGCAGAAATAGTTAGGAAGAATCCACTGATATGAAAGTATTTTATTGCGGAATTCTATAAAGAAAATTGTTCTTATTCAAAGCAAATAGAAAGAGAAGTTAGAACTTTAACTAATTACCCATAAGGATTTTGATTTTGGGAAAACTGCTGTTTTTACCGATGAGATCCAAATGGACGTGATAAAATTTGTTGGCGCTGAAAGAAAAAATAGAAATTCATAAATGAAGTTATAGTTCTTTCTATAGTGAAGTATAAGTATGTTAAAGGAGGAATCGTGCAGATACCTAATCATAGCTGACAGCTTACAATTTGGAAGTCAATGGATCTTTCAATATAATAATGACCCAAACCACTCAGCGAAAATTGTGAAAGAATGACTCCCTTACAAAGAATCTACGGAGTTCTATAACCTACCTCAGTCACCAGATTTGAATTCCTTTGAAAACATATGGGATGAACGGGAGAAAATGATTTGAAAGTACAATGTCCAGGATGAAGATTTCTAAAAAAGAAGCTGTTGCAAGCAGGATCGAAAATTATGCCAGATAACATACAAAATCTTATTGCCTTAAAGATTATGATTTTACAAGTTTTAATCGATTTACTAAGTCAAATTTGATAATATGAACTTATTTTCCATTGCATAAACTATACTGGTTTGCATACCTTATGCATTTCCCAGCTACTCACCATATTACTTGCCACATCTATCATTCTTAATATACTTTCAGAAGATCATTAGACAGGATGATACTAATGCATAGTGTACCTAATCTGGAACGACTACAGCAATGATGAAGGATGATGGTCAAAGAATCGGGGGTCAGACTCTTACACTCCACCCCAGATCTATTATTATTACCACTATTACATTCCACTTTGTAAGCAGCTTCAAGAACTGTTTGCTTATAAACCTTTTCTAGATGTCTCATGGAAATGAATTTGTGACCCTAAAACTTTTTTACGTGGATTTCTTTTAACACTAGAACTTTAGTGGATTATATAGTCTACAGTAGTGTCAAGACAGAGTGATGGGGAATGCCACAGTGGTAGCCTAGGAGTTTAGTACTTTATGCTGAACCATTTTGATAAGCACCGTGTAAGGGTATGGAGACAGCTTTACACCCGATAGAATTCCACCTGTGCTGTATCGAAAGAAGATTTCTCTACTGCTGGTACAATGGTTTGAGAAACACAACCTTTGATAACTGCTCTATTCTGCTGGTTAAATGCTAGGCAAACGGCCCACTAGATAGGAAATTCAACGTAGATAAGATTTTATGTTCCTATATACTTGACAGGTATTTCTAGTACAATAAAAAAAAACAAGGTAATGCGCATTTGCACTTCCTAATTCTGCATTTTTTAAATTTATCTTCTGTTTGATGTTTGAAGATTATTTAATGATTTGTTACTACGCCTAGAAATTTGTTAGTCATTTTAATGCATTTTTTCTCCTACAGCCTGTCTTTTGTTAGTTATTTTTCTTTAAATTACAGTATTTCCACTAACATTACTGCTGAAATTAAAAGGAAAAGATAGATATACTAGGTAAAAGAGACTCTGCTTCTTTTTGTTGGCCACTGGAGTCGATTTGTAGAATCTATCATGTGACCCAAAAGTCTGTTAATATTTGAACTATCAGCTCGGGTACCATTCTTATCACTTAACCAAGATTCAAAATTCCAAGGTACGTTGCCAATACCCATTGTGTTACTTTATTTTTTACGTTAATATTGCTCACTTTCCATTTTCATCATTTTTTTATCCATGAAATTAAAGTTTCCTCACAGCTTCTTAAAACTATCTAATAAATATGAGCATCATGAAATTTTTAAAATATACTTCAGTAAGGATATTTTCAAGGAATTCCCAAAAATAGTAAGGTTTCTAAAGATAGTATTTATACATCATAATAGAAAAAAGCCCAAACTTACAGAAGTAAAAAAATAATATATTGAAGAACACGCTTAAAAAAGAATTCTTAAGTCATTTCTCTTTAGTCTCAGTTTTTAAGTCGCCTTTTTAAGAAGGAAAATAAAGCATTTGAGATATTTATAAAACATTTGGTACTTTTAAATATTACGGTTTTAAAAAACAAAATTCGTCAATATTTAATAAGAAAAATATTTTTTCCTCCATACTTTGCTTCAAAATTTCTTTAAATTCTCTCAGTGTAACTGTTTTTACACATATTTAAACTCTCACTATATATTATAAAGTCTTATGTAACACGATATTTCTCTTATTTGAATATTTTTTATTCAACACAATTTAAAATCTAAATGTTACTTAAAAAACTGCTATTTTGTTTTTCAATCCATTTTTTTATTGAAAATTTTGGTGCTTTTCTTATATACTACGATTGGTTTTATTAAAAGGAAATTAAAATCGAAATAAGTTTATGTAGATAAAATTATAATTTATTAGCATCATATTAAGCCCCTATTGATAATATACCTCATTATTTTGAGCTACGATCAAGTGAAGAGGACGGCATCTGACATTTTCTGTAGAATTTTTTTAGTTATTTGTAGAGAGAATATAAATATAACATTATATAAACCCAATTTATACGCACCGTCGAGGCAAAACATGAACACCTCCACATTTTTTAATGAACTCGTCTGGATGACGTGGAAGCTACTTGATTAACAGAGAATGGTATTTAACTGCTGTGTTGGAGAAAGTAAGCTACCATTCTTGCGCTTACTTTTGCGAGTGAAGAAAAGGCGGCTAGTCTAAGCGAAAAAGGACAGATTATAATGGCCCGAAGACTCGAAACGAGTATCTCCGAAACAGCATGACTGGTAGGTTGTTGGTGTTCCGCTGATTTTGGTGTTTGTGCAAACTGGTTAAAAAACGATGAAACCAGAAGTAAACATCTAGCTGTTGGATAACCTAATGCGACGCAGGTCCAAGTACAAGTGTTTCGGAACACACTGTTCAACGAACACTATTGGATATGACACTTCACAGCAGACGTCTCACGCGTGGGCCTCTGTTGACCAAGCATAGCATTTACAACTACACCTAGAGTGGATTTTAGAAACATTGGGATTTGATTATAAATAAGTGGAAGAGAGTCTCCTGATTGGATGAATCACGAATTCTCATTCATCACATTGATGGTTGTGACAGGGTGCGCTGCTGTCTTCCACAGTCGAACAATAGGACCGTCAATGTACTAAGATTGGCGATGGTGGTGTTATGCTTTGCAAAACATTCTCATGGGTGATTCTGGGACACTTAGTTCTGGTATAAGGGATCGTGAAAGTTGTAGACTATCTGAGCATAATTGTGGATCAGTTGCACCCTTATATGGCATCTGTTTTCTCAACTGGAAATGGGATCCTCCAACAGGACAGCGTCCTATGTCTAAAAACTAGAATTGTGTTAGAAGGGTTCGAGGAGCATAAAGAAGAATTCCAATTAATATCCTGGCCACCCAACTTGATGGATCTTAATCTGATGAGACACATTTGGGATTTCATCGTAAGGCATCTCAGAGATCAAATATCTTCAAGTTGGAATATCTCAGCTTTAAGCGACCACTGCTTAGAGAATGGTACAACCTGTCTCCAGTCATCTATCAAGAGCTTTCGGTATCCATGCCACGGCAAGTTGCAACTGTTTTAAAGGCAAAAAGTGATGCAACGTATTGAGTTGGTGTTCTTAATATTTTGGCTCTTCTGTGTATATGTAATACTACGCGACTTGAATTAGAATATTTTGGTATTAAGGTGAAATTCTTGTCAAATTCCTGGAATCATGGAAAGGGTAAGGATGCTTTTGTAATTAAAGCATCCGCATTTTTATTGACGAACAAACGGGTAAATCGGTGACATGAAAAGAGGTACAGCACAAACACACGTACTTATAAGACAGTCACAAAAACATTCTTTGTTCGTTCTAGAGATCTCGTTAGGTGGGTAAAATAAAAAATTAATTGTCACGCGAAGTCTTGGAGTGCTCCAGACCATTAAGTAAATTATTACACATATATATAAAATAGCTAAAAAGAAATGATTAAATAAAAATTTATGAATTTGAAAAAGATATAAAAATTTTCAAGTCTCAGTGATTCTTATGTATAATATTTCATTTACTAAGAAATTATCTTGAAGTAGACATTAAAAAATTTATAATTAAATTCTATTTGAAGAGAAAATAGATCAGTGATTCTCAACCATGTTTTTGTTGCAATACACTTTTAACAATTTCAAAATTTGATGGTACAGTAAGATTAAAATAATTTTACTTATCTATAATACACTATGTAAAATAGTTCATGATAATAATTTCCAGTGTTATATATATATATATATATGTACGACAAAGGCAACAAAAAATATTTATCTAGTAATTAATTACAAATTAATTATAAGAATACGTATAATGCTTAGTTTGAGCTTGATGATTTTTGATAAATTTCTTTATATTTGTGGTCATAAAACTGATAATGCCACTCATTTCATCACCTACTTTTAAAAGTCTCGATCTTTTTTTTATTATATTTGTTAATGCTGAAAATCTGATTTCACGCAAACAAGACATATAGAAAACTATAAAAATATCTTGAAAGCTTTTATGGCTATTATGGGATAATCGCCTCTAGTTTTAATCCAAAATGAATTGACTCTTCCAAATGTTTTGAAATAAAATCTTGATTTTTACAGAACGGAAATTATAGTTTTTCCCCTTCTTTCATTCATATACAGATGTATCGGTTATCCCAAATGGAATCGAACCAAATCAATTTTTTTGCATCCATCTATCCACGAAAGGATAAGTTAAATGTACCAGGAATATCCTTAGTTTATTTCTATAAAACAGCCAAATGATTTGGTTCCGAATTACATTTTTTTTCCTCAGAGCATAATTAATAATATTTTAAAAAATTGGCGTCACTCTTCAAGAATTTGACGGCACACAAAAGTGCCGCGGTACAGTGGTTGAGAATCACTGAGCTAGATGTACAGAAATATAAGGGGAAAAAATTGAAAATGCTTTTTAAATTGTAATACCATTAAGAAGTAATATGACGGGAAAATAAATCGAAACAAAAAATGCTGATATTTCTTTCTCTTTCTGTGAAGAGCAATCAAGTCACTCTTTCTTTTGATGTCTTGCCGCCTGTTATTGACCATGACATTCTCTATGGGATATCTCCAAACAAGCTGACCATTTTCTTTTGAGAGGCCAATTATAGTTTTATTATCGTTTGAGAGAAAAATAAATAAAAGTACAGGGGAATGGACGATTGTGATGACAGAAAAGTGCATTCCATTTTTCTCTTCTTTTTCTTTTGTGCACATTCTACAAAATAGGCTCTTGAAATAGAGTTAGAAAAGATGGTATTTTCCAACAAAATAACTAATAAAGAATGGATATCGTTTGGAAAAATGGAACGAGATGTGGAATCAATAAATAGATTCCTTTACTTTTGCTTTGGACATTCTGAAAACATTTTTGAACTCGAAAAAGTTGGATCCCTTTTTTTTCTCTTTTGGACATTTATCAGTAAATAATAATAATAATAATAAATGTAGAAATTGTAAATACTGTGTTGCATTTCAGACATTCAAAAAACGATGTTGCATTTTGATTGTTTCTTTGTAATTAGCAAAGACCATTATATCCTTTCATGATATGCCTCTTTTTTTAAAAAAGAAAAAAAATAGCCGGCTTAGTTTTATTTCCTTTATTTTAGAATTTTGTTTCATTTAAGGTATCATTTTAAAACAGTGCATAAATGGATAATTTTCATGATATTTAGTGTCACTCAGATCAGAATACATGCATATAAAATTGTTTTAAGGGCATTTTGACAAAAAATTTTTTTTTTAAATATAACATTTTGGCAAAAAATTAACTTAGAATAATCTTTTTTCCAAATGTTCTTTTGTGAAAAATGGTTCTATCATAATAATAGTTTGCCTGTATATATAGCTCAGATCTCTCTACAGAGTCTCAACTAGAAGTTTTGAAAAATTCACCTTATTTTCAGAGTTACCACCAATTAAAATAATTATTCGTGTTTTTTTCTTAAAATTGCTCCCCTCTGTTGTAAAATATGAATAAACCCACTTCTAAGTTATATATTTCAAAAATTCTAGTTAAGCCTCTGAACAGAGGTCTGAGCTATATACAGGCAAAATACACTCATGTCCATAAATTAAGGATAATGAAGTTCAGGCAAAGAAAGAGACAGAAGCAAAACAAATTTGACTTATTTGTAAAGTGTATTTATTAAACAAAAGGTAAAGAGCAAAAAAGATGCTATATGTTTGACATAATTGATAAAAATTGTGATTTTTACTCCCTGGAGCAAATTTCAAAAAGGAACATATTTACAAAAAACAGTATAACATGGTTAGTATGATGGTTAATACGGAGTATGTCTCCCGGACGATGCAATACTGGCCTTACAACGCCTAGGCATGCTGAGTATCAAATTATCAATCTGATCTTAGGGAATATTACACCACTCATCAAGCAATGCCCTCCCAAGTTCCGGTAGACAGGTGGGACGGGATTGACGGGCTGCAATTCGTCGGCCAAGAATATCCCACACATGCTCTATTGGATTCAAGTCCGGTGAGTATGCTGGTCAATCCATACGGGTGATATCCTCTGATTGAAAGCATTCGTCTACAATGTTTGCACAGTGAGAACGGGCGTTGTCATCCATAAATAGAAATTCAGCACTAATGGCGCCCCGTAACAAACGTACATGTTGTTCCAGAATGACATCCAGATAGGTGTGGCCTGTCATCGTTACGCTTTGAACATGTAGGTCAGTTCTGGAGCCAAAAATAATTCCTCCCCAAACGAGCCATCCTGCACCACCGTAACGGTGTCGTTCAATGGTGGTAACGGGTACTTGGCGCTCTCCATATTAAAGTCCGGCGAGAATCAGACTGCAAACTTAACCTGGACTCGTCGGAAAACATCACACAAGACCACGGTAGTGGTGTCCACAATGCATGCTCTCTACTCTATGTTAATCGCAGGCGACAGTGAGTTGCAGTAAGTGGAACACATCTGACAGGCATACGAGCATATACACCAATGTGCCCTAAGCGTCTGTACACGGTCTGCCTTGAAACTGTCGTACCGGTAGCTGAAGAGAGTGAATGTCCTTAAAACAATTTTATGCATATATTCTAATCTAAGTAACACTAAATATCATGAAAATTATCCATTTATGCGTTTTTGAAAATCACGGTTCCAAACGTAGTCGGATATCTTAAGAAGCATTTGATGAATCTGATTAAGCTGTAGATTGAATCTGGGTCAAAGGCGTAGCTACCATCGATTCAGCCGTATCAATGATACGGGTCCCCCAAGCTACAGGGGCCCATTACGTGTAAGAACATAATCATAAAAGTCAAAAGGCCCTAAATAGGGGCCCCTCAAAGAACGTTGATGCATGACCTACTCAGGACTTGCTACGCCAGTGATCTGGGTGTTTCAATTTTTAAAAATTGAAATTTTGTTAGCTGATTGCTATATAAATCTATACATATATTAAATAGAATAAAGATATTTTATCTTTTTTAAAAATTATAATGGTTTGTTCTGTGATATTTTCTCTCTATGTAGTGTTTGAGTTATATATGAAAAAGTTTTTCTCTCTCTCCATTATATCGATTTTACTTCTTCCAGTGAGTTCACATTCCTTTTTAGATTAATATGTTATATTAATCTGAAACCTATAATATTATTGAAACACCCAGATTCAATCTACAGCTAGTATTAGAATTCATCAAATGCTTCTTAAATGAAACGAAGTTCTAAATTAAAGGAAATAAAACTAAGCCGGCTTTTTTAACCAAAAAAATAAATAAATAAAATAAAATGCATATCATGAAAGGATATAATGGTCTTCGCTAAATAATTACAAAGAAACAAGCAAAATGCAACAGTGTTTACAATATCTACATTTTTTAAAAAATTTTACCGATTGTGGCGAATCTATCACTTATACTCTTATCACTTATACTCTTATCACTTATACTCTTAGGCGTCTTTGGGGATTGTAAATTCGCGTATATTTCCAACCAGCTCTGAAAGAAGAAAATGGGATATGCAAATGAATTAAGGTATTTAAGGAGAGCGAGAGCGTTGTAAGTTAACAGATAGAAGGCGATTGAGCCAAGAGAAGTATGACGAAGTTTGGAAGACTCAAGTGGATTGCGTGATTAAAGTCTTACTGTTATTTTAGTCAGCGAAATACCATTGGAAGGATTGCTCTACCTGGAGAGAACGACATTATAGCCAGGTGATATTTATAACTTAGTTTCTCTGACCACAAGAGTTAATATATAATAAAGTTAGTGAAAAGTTAATGAATGTTAATAATTCAAGTTGCGTATATTTCTCGGTCCTCTTATTCCGGTAAACCCGTTCGATATCGAGCTTAGTAGTTGATTAATATAATATTTTGTGATTTAAAGTAATATTAAAGGTAAAGCCCTTTGACGTAAATATATTGTTTAATATTTGTATTTAGAAGGTTGCTAATTGAATCAATTGAATAAATATAATTTTTTATTATAAAAATTGCGTCTGGTCATTCTCTCTCTTTGCCTCAATTCAATCTTAGTGTCCAGGGTGGAACCCAGGGGAATTCTCACACGATTAATATAGATATATTTCATTTACTGAGAAACTTGGTGTACATTACCTACTTTTACAACATATATAAGTTTTGAAAAATGAAATAAATGCTATTATTAGTAAATTCTATATAAATAGGCCCTTGAAGGTTGTTATAATAATTATTTTACGTAATAAAGTTTTAGGCTACACCCATCATGATGCTGCATGTGGAACCGGAAATCCTCTGAAAATATGACGAGGTGCCGCTCCTGTGTACCCAGATTTATCATAAGAGTTCATCACTGTCATCACGCGTCTCTAAGCTACAGTCTCAAGAGAAGCTGCTGTAATGGTCAATGTGCAGACACTGTGTTCCAGACGTTATCGATCTGGATACTTGTAGTGTTGAAAACAAGCCCACGTCCTAACTCAAGGTCCGTGATGTGGCTGTGCGATTCTGCAAGCTTGACTTGACAAAACGTATTTCCTTTTGGGCAAGGGTGTCCAACACGTGGGCCGCATGTGTCGCGCCAGTAAGTTGCGGCCCACCGACTCTTTTTAAAATTTTTTTAAATATGAGATTTTAAAGTTTTTTCATTTTGAAATTTATTTGAGGGTAAATTTATATATATATATAGTATATAAATTATAGAGAAATAAAAAAGAGACTACAAAAAAGAAGAACCTAGCGAGTCAGAAAGCAATTTCGGACTTAGGACCGAATAAGTGGGGTTAAACTAGTTTGAAGGCGCCAACCTTCCCCCTTTGCAACTCGGTAGGAAAAATCAAATCAAATAAAATAAATAAAAATTCAGAGTATGTAAAAACTCAGAGAGTATGATAAAACCACTCACTACTATTATGTAACAAACTCTCCCAAACTCTTAATGCAGGAAAATCGCAAAATAATTATGTAAGAAAAGTAGAAAAATCCTAAAACAATTACATAAGAAAAGTATTTTTCAAAAAATAATTTAACAAAATTTATTTACTCACAGAGCTTTTACGAAGAGAATCAAGCATCTTGACATCAATGAAAATCAATTATTCACCAAGTTAAAAAATTCGAATATACATAAACACATCTTTTGAGCTAACTTTTAAACCAGCCAGCAAAGACAGATATAAAAAAAGACGACAATCAAATATGGTAGAATTTGAATTGGTTGATTGTCAAAAATGTAAATTTGCTAGGCTCTAATTTGATTGGTTGTCAACAATGTGTAAGATGTTCAAGATGTGTGTGGAAAAAATGTAAACTCTGATATGAGTGTTATGATATAATCTTCACAGCAAGATCACTAACATGCTGACTTTGAAATCCTATTGTTGTGTGGTGGTTTTGGAATTAGAAGTAGCAAGACGGTTAATGTATTTGTGATGAATATAAGTTCTTAAGAAATTAAAAGGGTATTCATGATCTAAACAACATTGAAATTTTTTTTGTTGCTATTATTGTATTTATCTATTTTGTGGGTAGTTAAATTATCATTTCTAAATAAAAAATTCAAAATGATATTTCTGTAAATTGATATATGCAAGTTACTATTCCATACAGGAATTTTAATTATATGGAACTTAAATGAATCTCTTTTGTCAAAAATGTTACTGACTACATTATTGTTAATAAGATGCAAGTCTAAATCTAAGAATTCCACCATATTAGAGTTGAAGTTAGTTTTAAGGAGCTTGAGATAATCAGGGTAGAACGTAATATTTGGTCTGTATTCACTATTTTTACCAAAAATTATTAAATCATCTATATAACGATAAATCAAGTAAGAATCATTTACAACATGATCAATTTCAAAAAAATGTAAATATAGGTTCGCTAAACAATTACTAGCTGGACCACCCTGAGGTAATCCTTTGATCTGTTTATAAAGATTCTGATCAAATGCAATGAAATTTTCTTTTAATACGAGGTTAACAAGAATATCAAATTTTTCTTTTTTCATCGAAGTATATAATTCATATTTATCATAAAATTAACTGTAGAACCTTAATCATATCGTCAATATCTATAGAATTAAAAAGGTCCTCGAATTCAAAGCCATGCATGGAAAAAATTGACATATCCTTAGTAACTCTAGCAATCTCTAAGCTATTTTTAATTATTGCCGTGTTTTGTAAGTTATCAATTAGATTTTGAAGAAGAGATTGTAAGATCTTCCTCGACTTCGTGATATATGTATTGTATCCATTAGTGATACTACGGAATTTTATAGGGCTTTTATGAAATTTTGGTGTTAAAAAAATACTTGGATATTTAATATTATTTAGATGAATATTCAGTCTTTTGTTCAAAGCTAAAAGACGATTATCATCTTCTCTATTATTGTGAATTGATTTTTGAAATGAATTATTATTTAAAATGGGGTTACTTAATATTTTACTGTAAAAGTATTTACAAATTATGGCATAATTAGCAGATACCTTATCAACATATGTAATCACGAAGTCATTTTGGATATTTTTTATTGATGATTTAAGATCTTTATACATAATTTCATTTTCAACAGTGAAATATAATTCCCGAATTTCTGTTGCTACATAAGATCTAAATTGATTGAAAGCTTCAATAACTATATATATATATATATATATATATATATATATATATAATTATTTGCCTGTTACCTGTTCTTGTTTTAAAATAAATCCTTTTTGATAATAGAAAAATCCTTTAGAGTAAAATAGATTTATATTTTATCAAACAGTGTTACATTTGATTTTATTATAGTAAATTACTTTTTTAATAAATTTCGAATTGCATTATGCATATCCTTTACTATGGATGATGTATGATTCTCTGTGTGTGCGACTTTCGTTTCTCCTCCTCCTTTTCTGTTTGGAGTGCCCAAAAAGCAAGAGGCAGTCTCAGAGATGTTTTTTAAAGTTAAAAAATATTCATGACGGTTAAGATAAAGGACAATGTATACTTAATCGTTTGCGAATGACAGCACTATCAAATTTCAACAATGAGTAACGAAAGATCAATTCAATAGGAACACCGTAATTTTTGACAAAATGGCAACTGTAATAATTTAAACATTATTTGATTATTGCATTATTATATTATGCAAACATTACTATTTTGTCTATGTCTGTATACAAGCAAATAATGAAAACAATAATGATAATTCATTCTGTTTTAAATTTGCACTCCAATAAATGTTTTTTGTTTCCAAATCTGATATACAGGTACATATTTTTATGTGCGGCCCGCGAGATTATAATGTTTTTCCGAAGTGGCCCACAAGGTCATTTGGTTTCGACACCCCTGCTCTTGGGCATTAATGGTGAGAATGTTGAAATCGTGCATGGAGTTCACTATGACCCTTCTGGACTCTTAGATTCAGTACTCACAAGACAGTCATTGGATTCCAAACTATGCGAGTAGCAATATTGCGGATCAAAAAGCCATTCTCTCGATATGCCTCGACTCTGCCTCTGTTAAATTCCGACATGTGATTGTAACCATTTCTCCTTATGGATGGCATAAATATTAAAAATCAAGGGCGAGATTGACGAAAAGTGAAAACTCAAAATTAAGTTCTCCAGTATTTACTTTTGTTGAAAGACGTTTTAAAATTTATTTTTTCTGTAAAACCATACCTGGAACTTACGTATTATTGCAACAATCGCCAACGCTTAAAATAACTCGCCCAGTTGGCAACCGAAATTTCGAAGTGTCGTATGCACTGAATTGGCTATCACATGCTTCGTTTTCTATAATGTCGCCAATAGGTTGCGATAATACCTAAGTACCGATAAAAGTAACCTAGTTTCTTAAATACTAAGTAATTTGGCTAAATTACATTTTTTCCCTCTCTACCTCTAAATACAATTAAACTAATTTTCAGAAAAAAAAACCCTATTGTATTTTGATATTTATTTACGTAATTAAGAAAAAACAAAAGAAAAATATCCTCGCAACAAAATGCATTTTATTACTAAACAAATAAAAAATGTATAAGTATTAGAATTCTTTGGAATACGTAAACATGTAAAAATTGTAAAAAAAATATGTATGTATGCATGTATTGTTTAAATGTTCAAAGTAATATCTTTGATGTAAACATGGAGAAGTCTCAGCCATGTTCTTATTTTTGTTCTCGATTTTCGAGGCTGAATACATTCCTACAGAATTATTCCCTCGTTATTGAATTTAATCTGTATTTATTCCTTAATTGGCTCAATCCAGAAATATAACAATTCCCACCATCCGTCACTGTTTCGAAAGATCTGGCGTGTAGAATCTGGATAACCAAACAAATAATCCTGTTAATTGATTTGGTTTGCTTCACTGGAAATGAATAATCCAGGTGATATATTTTGCACGATCGTTAGACACGTTTGACTATTATCACCGGATTCTTCGCCTTTGTATGTAATGTTGTGCAAATATACCGGATTCTATAGTTATGCTTGTCAACTGAAACCAGAAAATTGTTAAATAAGCGAGTTAAATGATATTTCGAATATTAAATAATTCGAAATTTTTACGTATATCATTGTATGGTATATATAAAAGAAGATTTGGTTTAAATCAAAAAAAAAATTCTTTGCTTGTTACGTAATACATGTATAATATTTTGATGCATCTGAATAATGGTTTTAATTCAAGAAAATGAGAAATTATCTAAAAAACTTTAGTTGACTTTTTTTTGGACTTAAATCACAAATGTAATATTTAAATGCACTTAGTATTGGCATGATATTATTAGGGTTTCTGATTTCCCGGGTTTTTCCATTCCCGGGAATGCATCAAAATTTCAAAAAAATGTAAAAACAAGTTGTTCATTTCCTACTATTAGCTCACACTCTCTATTTATTTATTTATCTTGGTGGGATTTTCAATCGTTAATAAAATACATTTTATAACGTTCAATTGAGCTGAAGTTTTCTATACACTATTCTTTGGATGACAATACAGTAATTTAATAATAATTAATAAAATTAATTAATTAAAACTAATTATTTAAATAATTACAAATACAACCACGTTGACATAATTTTTGGGGGCTTGTTTCAAAACTTGAAAAGGTTTTTTTCTCATGTTTTAAAGCATTCAGTTGAACTGAAATTTTATACACACGATTGCTTTGGATGACAATACGATACTTTAATGATAATTAATAAAAATTAATTACCACTTAATGTTGTGATTCTGTCATATGTATATACATATTGATATTAATTGTAACTATTTAATAAAAATTAGCTAAAATAAAATTTTTCTTCGTTGATCTATATATGAGTAGGAATTGACTTAAATTTATTTTTATATTACTTGCTTTTAATTAAAATCAATAATAATTATATAAAATAAGGATGCATATAGAAGACAAATCTACAGAAAGAAGCATTTTGAAGGAATAAATAATTATTCTGAAGAAAGTAATTATTAAAAATTCGAATACAAATGAATTTGCTTAGTTTATAATAAATAAATGTCACACTATCTTTATTTTGCAGATGCTGTTGCTGCATCGATTTTTTATTTTCAATTTTATCATATACACAGAGGAAAATATCTTTCCCCAAATTAAAAGTTGTATTTTATTTTAATGAATCTTATCACTTTTTGCACTAAAAGCAAAAATTGGTAATGGCATGGAAAAATGTTACAACTAAAGATTATAATAAGTTAAAAATCTTGCAGAAAAAAATTCACATTTATAAAAAATAAGTACTAAAATTAATGTTCTTCTACTGACTTACACATGCGTTTGAAAATTAACCAGTCAAAGCTGAATCAATTATTTCTCTAATGTTGCTACCAAAAGATAAATATTAATAACTGCCTGAAAACTCATTTGTTGCTGAAGTGCCGATTACGTACGTTAAAAATATTAATTATTGTATTTAAGATATTTTATTTGTATAATCAATTTTTTGTTTATGGAATTGCTATATTATTGTTACATAAATATAAAAAAATACTAATATAAGAATCTCACATGAAAATTACGCTTAGAAAAATAATAAATAAGAAAAATTACGAGATTTCTCTCTCTTATAAAAATATTCTCCCCCAAACAGCTTGTGGGTTAATTCCCTGCTTCAAACTGCTGATTCAATTAAATAGCTCATAATAAAGACAAGTATCCTAAAATATTTTTTAAAAAAAAAGATTAAATAAATAATAGTTTTAAGTATTAGTACTTACATTATCCACATTAATCAAGACCTTAGAACTTCAATCAGATAGTGCTGGTTCGCTACGAAATGCGATTGCTTTAAAAGAAGAGGATTGAAGCTCGATACACAGATAGACATGGATTGATAAGGACAGATCTTTTCCCCATGGCTAGCTGGATAAATTCTTCCCAGTCGTTAAGCGTTAATCTTGCTTTCTGATATTACACTCTTACCCCACAGTTCGGGTAACGAACATTCCTTCGTCCAGGAAGTTAGGGGTGAATGATCACAAATTGCCACAGTAGGCTCAGGGTTGGCCGAGGTTGAGATCTACAGTCAAGTCAAAAATAGCTACCTCATAGATAAGTGAAGCTCTGTGCAATTCCCAGGAAATCCCGGGAATAGAAAAAGTATAGAAATCTTATGATTTCCCGGGAATCCGGGTTCTCGGAAGAAAATCCTAGCTATTATATGTGTTATATATGAAAAGGTATTATTTAATATGATATATGCAATATTTTTATATGATATGAAATCATGTTATTCAAGTGACAATATTATTATTTATTTAATTGCTTTTTGAGCTCAAGTGTAGTATAGGGCCTTTGGATTTGGTGACTTTTCTTCGGATTTGGCAATTTTTATCTACATATCACAACGAGATAACGAATTCATTCTGGCTTCAGGACACCTATTGCTAAATGAAGTAGCTTTGCGACCGATTTTGGTCGCTAAAAGAAATTGACATCGCGAAGCCCCTCCCTCCTATACTACACTTAAACCACTTTTTGTTTGTAAAAAGCAGTGAAAAATCGTTTTAATACCATTTATAATTTAGAAAATTATAATTTAGTTAATATAATTCACAGTTTATATAATTTAGTTAATTATAAAAGTAAAGTACTGTTCCAAAATTATTAATTTATTTTATTTCGGTATCCCAAATTCAATTTGGATGAAAATACCTAAAACGAAGCATGTTCAACTTTTTTTCGTGGAATTTATTACCATGTCTCAAATTCTTAAAATAATTTAGAATTGGAAAGAAAATAACACAAAATTAGGTACTTACGTATTACCGCAACAATCGCCAACGTTCAAGATAACTCGCCAAGTTAGCAACCCCAATTTTGCATTGTTGCACTCGCTGAATTGGCAATCATGTGCTTCATGTCGCCAATAGGTTGCGATAATACGTAATTACCCAGAATTATGCTAGTAATGTTTTTTCATAGAATCAAATAAAATTTAAATTATTCTGTGATATTATGAGCCCTTCATAAAGTTTCTTCCACTTAACATTGTTGTTGTAGTTGCTACTAAGGCCACCTGATCGGCAAAGGCCAGACCAAGGCCCACGAAATCCATCATGACAATGGGCTAAGCGACGCGCATGTCGTTAGCCGTAGCTTTGAGCGCCATACAGGTGACAGAATGATTTAGCTCGGTTTCCCTCCAATTTTGAGGGAGAACGCCTTAGCGGCCTCCAACCTCTCTTCCCTTTCCACCAACCTCACGAGAGGACTTGCGGCTCGACAGCTGTCTTAAGTACCCCTAAACCCCGGAGACACTATACATTTGCAAACATCTATGTCTTCTCTGGGATTCGAACCCAGGCCCAACGGCACAGTAGTCAGCGTCGCTAACCACTATACCGGATGGACGATGCACTTAACATTAGTTAAAGTTATTTAATTCGGATACAAATTAGAAAACTAATTGATGCAAAACTTTTTGAATAATTACTTTTAAAAAATGTTCTCTGAAATCAAGATGACTAATATGTTCTGTCCTGTGAAAGTTTAATGTTTTATAACTGTAGATATTTTCCGGTACTTTCAGTTACAGTTATTATATTTTGGGGGATATGGAGTGAGTGAGTGAATGTGGGGGTTAATTTATTTTAAAAATTTTACTTATGTTATCATAAAAAATATAGTTATAAATACCGAGCTGAATCTAGCTAAACTGCGCCCAACACTTGTTAAAACGTTAGATAAAATATGTACAAACATTGACAACAATTTTAAGAAAATAAAATTTCAAATCACGTATAAAACAGTTTTCAGGTAATAAAAGCAGACAAAACTTGGTGGGGAGTTCCTCCCCCAAATTCAGATCATATCTTAAAATAAAAAGCATTGAAAAATACGAATGGAACTCGTTAGTTTAAAACAAAGTTACTCATAAAATACATGGTATAAAAAATTAGCTTCTACTTTTTCTGAATCGGGTGGGAGTCAACGCGCGTATATATTTGTCAGGATTCTGTATAAAACATTCTTTCATGGCAAATTTGTCCTCTAGTTCCTCCGACTCCACATCATACGTAATCATATCTTCGTTGTCTGTTGTATATTCTGTAGGTCCTGACTTTCTGGGTTTATGTCTAGCCATTTTTATTTCTATTTCCGCTTTTTATGTTTTTGTGCGTTTTCTTCTATTTCTTGAATTCTGTTTTACATCCTGTGGGACTTAAGATGTATTTGAAAGTTCGCTATTGGGTGTAATAGTTGCAGACTCTGATAAGGGAAATGATGGTTGAAGTGCGGCAAACTTATTAGAAGTTGTAGGAGTTGGGAATGTTTCAGTTGATAAGGATGAGGCAGAGGTATTCAGGATATTGTCAGGGGCAGCAGCAGAAGCAGAAATGGGTTCAGGTAACCGAGATTCAATTTGTGTGGTTGGTTTTATTGAAGAGAGAGAGAGAGAGATGCGGAAGGCAAGAGATTTGCCTGAGTGTTAGAAGACGATGTGGAAATTGAAGGAGATGCATTTGGCTTAGGTACGGATGATAGAGGTCGAAGTAATTGTAAAGGTGGGCACTTGATTTTAGTAATATTTTCATCTGTTTGTGTTGTACTGGTAGCAACTGAGGGTTTGGTAACTTCGGCGTAAGTTTGGGATAACTGCGGGGCAATTAATTTTCTGGCTTCAAGGTATGATAGATTTCTATTGGTTTTGATGGTATGAATTTCCTTTCCAGTTTTCCATTTAGGACAAAGTTTTGAGCCGGAGGAATGAGGCTGTGAACAATTGACGCATTTCTGCTCCAGATTGCAATCTGTGGAAGCATGTCCAACAGATGCACATCTAGAGCCCGTCAATTGGCCACGGCAGGAAGTTTGTGAATGTCCGAACCTCTGGCACTTAAAACAGCGCAGTGGGTTCGGAATGTACGGGCGAATTTTGCACTTAAGATAGCCGGCTTTTATTGTGGGCGGAAGTTTCGAGCTATTGAATGTTAAAATTAAATGTTTTGTAGGAATAATGATAGCATCTTTTTTAATTGTAATTCTCCTGACTTGAATCACACCCTGATAAAAAAATCCTTCAAGTATTTCTGATTCAGGAGTGCTCAACAAGTCGGGTTCAGAAATGACACCACGAGAGGTATTGAGCAATTCGTGAGGACTAATGGTTACGGAAGTATCGAGAAAAGTGTTTGCCAGAAGAAAAGACTTCGTTTGTAAGGTGGGCAAAGTTTCTATCAGAAGATCCCCGGATCTTAAACGTTTAACAGATTTGGGTTATCCACCTATTCCAATAAGTGCCTTATGAATGGCAAATGGTGATTTTTTAGAAAGTTCGACGTTTTGTAATAGAATCAACAAAAATCTTACATTTGTAGCAATTTGATCGACGTTAGGTTTTTTGGGTGAAACAGGCCTTTACCCGGGCACAGCAGCATTGTGTCCATATGTACGCGTAAACATCTTCGTTCTGGCGTGCCTCCACCCACCACGGAGTCCAACAAGGGATGCAGTGTGCCGGTCACCTGGCAAAAACCAGGCACGGCGCTTACCTGGAGCACACCCAGAGTATAGTACTACAGCATCAGGGCGAGGATCAAACGGGTAAACCCGACACCCCTTATCTGCAGCACTAACCCTAAAGCAGTGTCTCTTCGGGGACACCGAAGAGAGGTACCACCAGCCGACTGACAGGATCGGGCTCACTCCTGCTTCCCGTCTACAGCGAAGAGTGGTCCAAAGGTATTCCCAGGACACCATTTTCCTCCTTACGGGACGCCGCACACGGCAAACATGCGGGTCGGAAAACCAACGGTGTTAGTCGAACACAAATAAAGCATCAAAAATCAAAAGATTTTAAAGAAATGTAGGAAGAACAAACTAAATTAACGCAACACAAAATATAAACCAAAATATGTTAATAAAAAATAGCAAGTTTTTTCAGTAGAAAAAACTAAATTTGAACAATGTTCATTTTGTAAAATGGGTCGGTGGTCTGGACGGGAAAGGAAGAAAAGTAGAAATGGGATGACAAGAAGAGGGTCGAAAATAGAGAAGGATCACTAGGGTACCCCAGGTTCGTGAAGCCCATGTTTACCAAAGATGGTAAACCCCTTGGGGAAATAGAAAAAGATCACTAGGGCACCTCGGGATCGTGAAACCCGTACTCACCTAAAGAAGGTGAGCCCCCTGAGGGGTGGGGGATATGAAGCAACAAAAGCTGTTATCCCCTAAAAGACTAAAGAAATATTTACAAGTTAGTATACGTGAGAATATTTTTTTTTAATACTTCACGGTTTCACCATCGTAAATCTAGCCAGGTTGGCGTTATTGGCGACAAAGCAATATACACATAAAATTTATTTTTCTAAATATTAGTTGTCATTGATTTTCATCGATTTTTAATGTGTAATGAAAAAGATGTTTCAGATAAAAAGCCCACGCCTTGTTTTGAAAATGTTATAACGAAAGGTTACCAGCGGGAATATTCCGTTGGGTTTCAGTTGTATGATTTTTGGCGACTTTATCGCCAGCACCAGGGAAACGGAAAAGTACCCATTTTTCAATGCAAGGAAAAAATAAATAAAAAATTGAATAAGTAAAAGTGTAAAACAGAGAAAATCTTTCATTATTTCATAAATTGGTGATTTTCTCCCAAAAATATGGTGACAAAGGAAACGAGATCTTAAGTAACTTATCAGTGAAATTTTTAAGAGAACTATTGCTTTACATGACTTTTACGAACTGCTATAAAACTGATTGTGATTTTCTTGTTAAATCAGCCATCAACGCATTGTCCTGATAATACTTAATAAATATCTCTTTAAAATTGTAATTGTTTTTGAAAGTCTCTCTCTCCCTCTCTCTCTCTCTCTCTCTCTCTCTATATATATATATATATATATAGACTTTCAATGATTTATAGCTTTTAGTCATAGAAGTAGAATTATGAAAACCCTTGATAACCAAAAGGCTCCATCATAAAGGAGCGAATGTAACCCTGTTTGTGATATATATTTTCTCACATTATATCAATAAAATTTTAAAGTGTAGTGAAATAAAATGCTTTTAAGCTTATTTTCGTTAAAATAATAAATACATAAAAATAACATTTTGGATTTCGTCCATTTATGCTTTCACCATTAATGAGCACAATTAAAATATAACAACAATGGAAGATTTTTTAATAGCTTCTTGGAGGATTGAAGAGTAAAATTCACTTACAAAATCAAGTATTTCCTAAACTTATCAATTGACATATCTTAAATTAGATACATGTGGACAGATTTGTAATCCTAATAATATTATAAATACGAATGTGAGTTTGTTTGTTTGTTACTCTTTCCCGCCTGAAGCACTAAACTGATTTTAAAAATTCTTTCACTAATGGAAAGCTACATTATCAGCGAGTAACATTGGGTATATTTTATCCCCGTATTCCTACGGAAACGAGAACTACGCGGGGGTATATATATACCCGCGTTGTATACCCTATATTTGTATTTGAATTATTGGACCTATACAAACTTGAAATTTGGTTTGAACTTTCCTTTCACGGAGTAGAGAACTTCCACACAACCAGTTTGGCAATAATTGACCCCAAGGACTGTTGCAGACGCGTAAAGGTGATCTGCCAACTTGAAAAATGGTAGGCACTTTCTTTTTATGGAATAGAAAAGAGTTTTCAAAAGGGTTTTGCGAAAATAGACCCTTGAGAGGAATTGCGAAGGCTTAAGAAGGGGTGTTATTGATAAAAAAAAATCTTCCTGTTTTTGAACTGTTAGATCCACATACTTGAAATTTAGTAAGCATGTTTCTTTTGATGAATAGAGATCCGCTAAAAAAGCTTTTACGGATATCCACTTTGGGTGAGGGGGTTATGAGAGCGCAAAAGTTAATTTGACTTCATTTTTGGAAATTCAAATCCTGTTCTTTTTAAACCAAGAGGTGAGAGTTATAAGGATGTTTGTCAATGCGTTCGAATAGGTAAACAGTATATATTCGAATAACATCATGAAATACCATACGAAGTGGGTGGGTAACGGTTAGTTAGATATAATTTAAAAACATAAAGACAAGTTATTCAGAATTTTAAAATATTTTCGTTAGAATTTTGCTTCTTAATTCAGTGTTATTCATAAATATTATTTAAGGGTTAATAATGTTCATATTACAGCGATTTGTTATTCATTTGCATTTCTGTAATTATTTTTCCTCTTAGTACAAAATATTTACATGGTATTACATCTGGGGAAAAAGTGAACAGATATGTATTTCCTACTTACTTATTTCTTGTTTGTCAATTTCTTAAGAATTTGAGTTCTTATAATTGGTTGATTAGTTATTCATGTCGTACCTAAAATCAGGCACGTGGTCTGTTGGAAACGTACTTGGCAATTTGAAGAACGGGAAAGTGACAAGGACTACTTTCAAGTCTTGCCAATCTTAGGAATTTGAACTTCGACAGATTTAACATGCATTAGTTCCACGATCATTCTTCAGCGGATTCAGGACCGCAACATGCATTGAAGCATTGCCAATAGCGACTTATTCAGATACAGTGATTGAGAATCCGATTTTTAGAATTTTAAGGTACTTATTTGTTAAATAATAACAAATTAGTGCGGATGTGATGTTCCTTGGAGGTTTTTGAAACGTATTAAAATTCTTAATTTTTATTTTATCATTCATTTATTAAGGGGAGTAAATGGATCAGAATTTAACTTCTGCAACATATATTTTAATAAAAGAACACAATTTTACTTAAAAAGCATCAAATTCAAGAGCAGTGCCAAATTATATAGTTTGAGGGATATACGACAAGAATAAAATTTACCTTAAAATACAATTCTACTGAAGACACGCCGTGCAGAGGCAGCCGTTGCACGTTAAATCTGTCGAGGCTTAAGCGCTCGTTGGTGGGGTGAAGAAGTTAGGAAAAGGGGGAGGGGCAACTCAGGTGTGCTAAGGTGACCAATTTTTTTTACAAAGAAAAAGAGAATGAAAATTTTAAGAACAAATTACTATGTAAATATACGAAAAATTTTATTAATTCAAACAAAAATACATTAATTACGCTTGCATCCTTTTTAATTATTTACTTAAACGAGTATTTTTCCATTGAATGAATTTTTTGTCAATGTATCATTTTCTAATTAATCGGAAATTTTAGAGCAAGAAATATCCTTCATATTGAATTTTATATATACGGTAAGTGCTACAACTAAAGTAACAACATTCAATCTTGATTTCTCACTTGTCCAAAAATCCTTACTAATTAAAAAAACTCTTTCAACTGCTATATTAGATCCAGGGAAACACAACGTTAATTCAACAAAAACAACTAAATTTTCATATGGAATGAGTTCATTTCTGAAATGTGGGTAATTATTTCAACCCATCTTTTAACAAATTCAACAGGCTAATTTTCCCATTGTTCTAATTTATCATAATTTAAATATACTTTCAGTCTTCAAACTTCTTCAAGCAGACAACTGTCATCGATTTTAATAACAGGCATTCCTTTCGATAAAAACTCAACACAATTTTCTATATCTGCCCAATTTACCTCCGATTAAGTCAGAAAACACTTCCGGTGATATTTTCTTCAAACCAATCTTCGACATATTGGAAACATTTTTGGTAACAAATGCAGCTCTTGTTTGATACAATTATCCGTTTTGCGGGTATTTGATTCTTCTAAATTTGACAATTTTCTTTTTATTATTAAAGGAATAAATTTTTCTTAAAATCGGGATTTTTTATTGAAGGACAAAATTATTCAAAATAAGACTAACTTTTGTAGCTGAAATATGTTCACCATCAATCTTTTAAATCGTTTTGTAGAATATAAATGCTTGATTATGTACAGCATACATTAACATCTCCGATAATTCATCCTGTGCCAACACATGACGCGTAACAGTTCAGCATGGCAACTCGGAATGCAGAGATTAACAGATTTGTTTTAAGGCATTGAAAAGGAGGACAAGATGGAGGACACTATTCAAAGAAGGACAAAACTTATAAAAGGAGGACGATTGGTCACCTTAGTCATTCTCGTCACTTGACTGTAGTTCAAAATTGTGAAGTCCTTCGCCAAAGCCCTCGTGCGACGTAAACATAACTCGAAGTAACTCTGAACTAACCTATAATTTTCGTTAAATTTCATATCACTAGATGGTAGCACCATCGCTATAAGGTCAGCAACTTTTCCAAGAGGAAAAAGGAGAATAAATCTCAAAATAAATAATTTGTTTGACAGAACCATAAACTATAGTTACTTATCAGAGAGACACAAAAAGAATGTTGCATTGAAAAGAAAAGAAAAAGCTTCGATCTGTCTCAATCCCGTTAGGAGGTTTCGTATCTTTCTTTTCATTTTGCTTCATTTTGAAACTCTTATCGCGGGTTATAAATAAATTAGGAGAATGATCCTGGATGGGGTGAACTCTGCATTTGACGCAAAAGCGATCGCTCGAAGAGTGACATCTGAAAGAATTTGTGGATTGTGTTCTTAAATATTTGCTTACATGACGACGGAAAGTGCTCAAAGGGGATCCCTTTATAAATAGAATTTGAAAGAAATATCATTTGAAAGAAGGGGAGCCCAGGAGTTTTTTCGACTTCATTGCCCCCACTGGGAATCTATTCTCCCTAACTTTTCAGAGTATTATTGTTTTCTTGTTACGAAAGGTTAAGAAATATTTTTTCATTTGATATTTCTCAATAGGAAAATATAATTCATCGTAAGGAAAATAAATTTTTATTATAAATATTGAGATAGGTGAATATTTGATGCAAGCACATTTCAAGAAATTTCACTTTACGAATTACTTCTAAAACTAAAAGAAGTTTATATCTTCTTCTAAATCATATAAAAATAGCATTGCCATATGAATTTAGACTGAAGGTTTTTTATTTTGAATCCTTTATTTTTGATAACAACTGCCGATTTCGACGAAGAGTACATTAAATTTATAACTATTAGATAAAAATATGTGGTTGACAACCACTGCTCAAGCAAATTGTAACATTTTTGTGAGCTGTTTGCTATGTTTTTAGTGGTTTAGTTTGTCATTAAATATTCTATGAGCTAGAAAAAATAGCTAAACCGTTAAAAATACAAAACAAAAATCTAACTGAAAAATTATTTTCGATAGTGGTTACGGTAGCCAAGTTATTATGATCGCACACTCTCTCGTAACAGCATTATTTCTCTCCCGTTCTAGAGTATGTTTGAGTCTTGATGCTACTGAAGCCCCCTGCCTAGGGATGGTGATCTGAGATCGATTAATCGAAGAATAGATTTCTCGTGCAAAGAAAAAAAAAATCGATTTTTTAAATCGATATGTGGCACTGAATCGATATTTCATCCTAGAAAATCGAAATATGATTTTTTTTCTTTTTGATAAAAACCATAAAATTATTGACAATTAGTTGAATGTATTATCCTTAAAACCCGTAATATTACAGTGTTGGCGGTTAAAAGGTTAATTACTGGCAAGAAAAAAAACTTTATTTATCATCACGTTCACTCAATAGCCATAATGTATATGAATATCGTTCGATCATCTGTTCCTTGTGAGCGCCTTTTTTCGATTGCCGGCAACATCGCAAGTGATTAGCGGGATCGCTTGGATCCCAGTAGACTTGACAGACTGTTTTTAAAAATTTTATATATCAAGCATTGGGAGCTATAAGCTATATTATCTATTTTCTAAACTTTTTAATGTAACAAATACATTTAAGAAATATAAATGTCTTCTTTTATATGTGATACTTTGATTTTGTAATAAAAATAATTGTAATTGTCGAAAACCCTTAACTAAAAAATTAGATGATTTTACTGATAAGATATCGTTTATTATATTATCTTTCTTGTTTTTCATAAAATGGATTTATATTTACATTGTACATGCAATCATAAAAAAAATCGATATTTTAGAAATCGATCTTTTAGACCCCGATTTTTTTGTGAATCGATTCATGAGGTTGCGATTCGAATCAATTTAAAAATCGATCTTTTTCGGAAAGAATCACCATCCCTACTCTCTGCTTCCACTCTGTACAATAGAATTTTCAAACTCGTGGCTCATGACGAACATTTTTGCGGCCCACCAATAATATATAATAAAATATCAAAATTTCTCCCAAAATGGGAAAAATAGTTGCAGATTAGAGATGCCAAGTGTCAGGATGTAAATAATAAATTTTCTTGTTTTTTTACTCATTTTTATTATAATGTATTATTCAAAATAAATTTAGGTACGTACGAATATTAATTTTTTTTGTGGCCCACCTAAAGTTAAACTTTATTTGATTGGCCCCTGTTAACATTTGAGTTTGATACTCTTGATGTACAAGGACTGATGCACTTTAAATCTATCTAGGCTTAATGTATTCACGTTGGTGTGATATGGAAGTTTGGAAAGAGTGATGTTAGATCAGGTGTCTCCCTCTCGTTCCTTTACTGTGGTTTAAAATTACGAAATTTATAGCAATTAGATTTCCCGTAGCTTCAAAATGCAATTTTAATAACAGTCAAATAAAATCAGAGATTGCATAATTTAATTGATAGTTTGTTAATGTACTAAATAAATTGTTTTATCAGTCATCATCAGGGCAGCAGCTACAGAATGGTCAACAAAGTCGCGAGCTATGAGCCTGGCAGCATTCAAGTCAAATCGCAGGTCATAATTCTTTTAAAAACATACCTTGCAAAAAATTTAAAAACAGTGAACTATAACTTATAGAGTACATTTTTAACGTTTGAGTATATGTTGATTAAAAATTCATTGGCATCCTTATTTTTTTCATTGACTTTTTCCATAATAAATCTCTCATCATCGCTTGTATTTCTCTATGTCACATATGCACAGAATTTGATAGAAATAATTGTGTTATTTTCTCCAACACGAATATTAATGACATTACCTAGAATCAGTATATATAGTTAGCAACATGCTAGAAAAAACACAGAACAGGTTTTTATTTAATTTTTAAACTACTGGGCAAGATTGGATTTATGAGTGTACTTTTCTGTCATTTTGTGCTTACTAAATTCCGTTTTTACTTCGTAAAATATTATTTCGCTTTATCTTAATTTGAGATAACTTTATTTCGCAGACTGATACAGCACAATTATTGACTTTCTATCACTAATTCGCAACATAAACCTTTACAGAACATAATTGAACTGATCTCCAGAGACGGAAAAATAAAACAAAGATAAGTAAAATGAAATCCAGAACATTCGATATAATATCTCTTACCATTTTGATAAGTTAACCTTTACACAGATCAATAGTGTTTGATACTTAAAATTTAGTAATTTGAATTTACTATAATTTGAAAGCTCCAGTAACTTACTATTGCAACCATGCCACCTTTCAGGATAACTCAATTGACAACACCGATTTCGTACTTGTCGCGCTGTGATTCATTTCATGTTCTCGGCAGCAAACTCGAATATATTGGATTTATCAAACTCTTAAATAATAAAATTTAATTATAAAATTAATGTAATTATATATATATAAATATATATAAATAATTATATATGTATTACATTATATATATATATATATATAAATAATTATATATGTGTTACATTATATATATATATATAAATAATTATATATGTGTTACATTATATATATATATATATATATATATATATATATATGTAATTAGTATAATATTATTATTAGTATTGCTATTATTATTATACTTAGAGTATTAATAATTTTATATAAAAGTAATAATATTGCAATATAAAATGGCCTTCTTCCGTTTCACTGACGCAAATCTCGCTAAGTTGGCGTTATTGGCAACAACACACAATGCACACACAAAAAATATTAATGAATACAGTTCTCATTCGTTTTTTCATTTATTTTATGTACACTCATGTCCATAAATTCAGGATAATGAAGTTTAGGCAAAGAAAGAGAAAGAAGCAAAACAAATTTGACGTATTTGAAAAGTCTGTTTATTAAACAAAAGGTAAAGAGCAAAAAAGATGCTATATGTTTGACATAATTGATAAAAATTGTGATTTTTACTCCCTGGAGCAAATTTCAAAAAGGAACATATTTACAAAAAACAGTATAACATGGTTAGTATGATGGTTAATACGGATTATGTCTCCCGGACGATGCAATACTGGCCTTACAACGCCTAGGCATGCTGAGTATCAAATTATCAATCTGATCTTAGGGAATATTACACCACTCATCAAGCACAATGCCCTCCCAAGTTCCGGTAGACAGGTGGGACGGGATTGACGGGCTGCAATTCGTCGGCCAAGCATATTCCACACATGCTCTATTGGATTCAAGTCCGGTGAGTATGCTGGCCAATCCGTACGGGTGATATCCTCCGATTGAATGTATTCGTATACAATGTTTGCACGGTGAGGACGGGCGTTGTCATCCATAAACAGAAATTCAGCACCCATGGCGCCCCGAAACAAACGTACATGTTGTTCCAGAATGACATCCCGATAGATGTAGCCTTTCATCGTTACACTCTGAACATGCAGGCCAGTTCTGGAACCAAGAATAATTCCTCCCCAAACGAGCCACCCTGCACCAATGTAACGGTGTCGTTCAATTGTGTTCTCTTGGTGGTAACGTGTACCTGGTGCTCTCTATATTTAAGTCCGGTGAGAATCAGACTGCAAACTAAACCTGGAATCGTCGGAAAACATCACACAGGACCACTGTTGTGGTGTCCACAATGCATGCTCTCTACTCCAGGTTAATCGCAGGCGACAGTGAGTTGCGGTAAGTGGAACACATCTGACAGGCCTAAGAGTATATAGATCAATGTGTCCTAAGCGTCTGTACACTGTCTGCCTTAAAACTGTCGTACCGGTAGCTGAAGAGAGCTGACGAGACAGGTCTGATGCTGTGCTCCGTCTGTTTCTTTTGGCAGTAACTGCCAAATATACCGGTCCCCATTCGGCGTTGTGACTCGGGGGCGACCTCTGCTGTAACATCTACTCACATTACCATCATCTTGGAATCGTTGCCAAAGCCTGGAGATGACACCCTGGGCGATTCCAAGTTCCTCGGATACTTCCAGCTGGGTACGTCCACATTCCAGTCGTCCAATAATTCTACCACGTAAAAAGTCCTCCAAATGCTTCCTTTGTGCCATAACTATGCGGTTATTGCACTGAAAGGTTTTTAAAGCTCTTGTGAACAATTTTACTTCTTTGCCACCATTCCTTATATACCCCTCTCTTACACCTCGTCATTGTGACGTACTATCCACGCCATCTGGTGGTTTCCTGTAATTTTCATATTCTTCTTCAAGATGTGTGTGATAATTCTACACACACAGGGGAAATTTTTATTTTAGGTTCAATTTCTGTGTGATTTTGAATTATCCTTATTTTATGGACATGAGTGTATTATAAAAAAGACGTTAGTGTGATAAGAAAAGATTACAGGGTAACCAAAGGAAATACTCCGTTTGGCGTCGGTTGTATCATTTTTGTTAACTTTATCACCCTCGTAGGTGAAACGGAAAAGTACTTATGAAATTAATAATAATAAGATTAAAATTAAAAAAATAACTAAAAAAAAAAATTGAGTACTTACGTATAATCGCAACCTATTGGCAACATTATATGAAACGAAGCACATGGTTGCCAATCCAGCGCGTACGACACGTAGGAAATCGCGTTTGCCAAATTGGCGAGTTATTGATAGAGTTGGTGATTGTTGCGATAATACGTAAGTACCAAAATTAGTTATTTTTTGAATTGAATATTTATTCATTATTACTTATTTCTCACATAACTTTTTTTGAGTACTTGTTCCATATTCCCGTCAGCGTATTCCATTTTTAGAATTCGTACGTTTTTATTCAAAGTCGCCAATATGGTTGCATTAGTTCGCAAGCACCGAAAAGTATTACAGATTTTTGGTCATTTATCTCTTAAAATACAAAGAAATTGTTTCCAGATTTACCAGTATTAGGCACTTACATATCATTGCAACCTATTTGCGACATTATATGAAATAAAGTACCTGATTGACAATTTCCTATTTCGTATGTGAACGACACATACGAAATCGGGGTTGTCAACTTGGCGAGTTGTTAATGGTGTTGGTGATTGTTACAATAGTACGTAAGTACCCAAGTATTATTTTAAATTTTAACAATTATAATTGTAGAAGATAACAATAAAATAATTTTTAAAATCATAAAAAATATTCAAAAAATAAATATAGTTAGTAAACATAAAATACAAAATAGCAAATTACAAATGCTTAAACATAAAATTATGAAATTAACAATTATTTTTTAATATATTGCGTTCTACACTTTTATTATATTTCTGCTTATTTATTAAACTGACTTGGCTCGTGCGATCATTTGTTAGCAAAGAAGAGAACGAACGCTCCAACGAAATGTTGACAGTTTTTTATATCGCTTTCAGGACCCTGATATTAATATAAATGCCGAATTAACGAATTAAAATATAAATATCAAATAACTGTGCTTAACTGACACTACTAGCATATTATTTAGGAATTTCTAATTAATTTATAATCATATTAATAATTGCAGAAATATGCTGTTGCAATCAAACATTTTCCCCCTGTTATTGTTTTTCGTTTTGCCCGATTGGCAATAGTGTTAATGTTTAGAATTCTAATGGCTTTTTAAAAAGAGTTAATTCAAGCTAACTCATCTGAGATCACACACAAGTGCCCCGATGACCATTTTACCATTCAATTCAAGCGAAGAATAAGTAATTCAGCGTTAAATCCAATCAACTCCATTTCCACGGCAGAAGCGTTGGTTATTTGCCAAATTTTGGATGAATTCGCAGAATCTAATAGCAAAGTACTCATTTTATCTGACAGTTATTCAGTTTCATCGGTAAAATAGAATCTCTGAATCAATTCAGCTAAAGTAATACATATACTGGACTCGAAGACATATTCTTTCACACCATAATATGCGATTGGTATTTCTTTGGATACCGAGGCACTGAAAACATTTTGGAATGAACAAGCAGATAAAAACTCAAGAACTGTAATGGAATTTGAAGTAAATATTGACCATGTATAGCCTAGAAGACAACCATATATTATCAAAACAGACTGGAAAAAAAGTGACCGAAACTTTTACTACTGCAAATACTTTGAAATATTCGAACTAATTTGCCTAACATCTTTTTGGCGCGGTTTGGAAATCTCCGAAAAAGATTTTAGCGCCTAGTAGTTTTCAATCCAAGAAGGCAGCCTAGCACTAAGGATGGCGTTTTTTTTGCAAAAGAGTTTAATTATACAGATATTAAAAGAAGCAAAAAAGATTAGTTAAGCAAAAATGCACTTTTTTTGTGTGGAAAGTAAATACGTAAGCGAGGATTTAAAAAAAACCCGGAAAAGCAGAAAAATATGAAAAATGTAAAATAGAAATGCTGTAAATAAAAGCAGAAAAAAATGTGGGAAAAATGAAAATATATAAATAACGGTCAAAAAAATTCCGCGTTCTCTATGGATTTCATCGATTCAAATTCTCTATGGATTTCATTAATCAAATGTAAAATTCAAATACAATACAATGGAAATTCGCAATTTGCTATCAGTGGGAAAGGAATTATGTCTGATAGATTTACTATTATGAATGGGTTATTTACTATGGGTGAAATTGTCGAATCGGGCACCTCTCCGCCAAATTTTGAAAAATCGCCAATTTGGCGCGTTTTTGCGTGTTGTGTTTCGAAGTTGCAACCCTACCACAATGCGCAACGCTGGAGCGTGAAATTCAAGATGGCGGAAGGAAAATCATTAAAAAATAGCATTTTAAAGTTTTGAAACTGAAAATCGCTGCAAAAATCAGGCATTTAAAAATGGAAATATTTTCACTTACCTTTAAAAAATGCTGCTTTTTCCGACATTTATGATGACGATGAGTTGCCTACTGAAATTATACCAGTGTGATATTGTATATTTCTGAGAGCACCTTCCAAAACATTTTTATTTTTGCATCACGAACAAAACGGTGCACAAATCCATATTACTCAATTCAAACCAATACCCTTTCCTTACACTCACACATGATGGGTATCCTCTTTCACATTGGACTACATTTTGTAGAACCATTCAAAAACCATCATTCACTTTCTTACCTGTTCTTTCTCTCAATTCCACACTTTTTCCACATTTCGGACATACATACGATGATCCAATCAAACCTTCTTTCATGCACCATTCTAAAACAGCTTTCTTTCCAAGCACAGGCAACATGGCAAAAAAAAACCTTTAACAATAGTAATCGTAATTTTTCATACATTCATTCAAATTAATTCTAACAGCATCACTGGACATCATGGCAATCTTTTGAAATTTATGTGGAGAAAGAAATAAAAATATTACATGTAAAAAGTAATTCCCAAAACGAAGAAAACGAAGCCGAACAGCTGACCCAACCGGAGCAAAAGAAATAACCGTTTCCTCATTAACGGAATTTTTAAAGTAATAAAAGCTTACTGCTCATGCGCGAGAAAGACAGTTGAAGTATTAAACTGTTAAAATAAAAAAAAAACAACGAATTACGAATGCTCTAACTTGCCGCGATATCGTTAAAACTGTTAAAATTCAAGAAATCTACTGCGCATGCACAAAATTTCGCCAAAAAACTGACTTTCCCTTCGCTGGAAAACAAATTCAGAAGGGTTACCAGATTTGGCGCATGTATCGATTTGGCGAGAAAACTCTTGGCGTGAGAGGCGCCCGATTCGACAAATTAACCCTGTCCCTAATCATGTCCACGCAAATTTATACTGTAAAAATCCGCTATAAAACATATGGTTGGCATATTTCTTAATCTGATTGAAAACAATTTTCATTTCGGTGTTTTACTTGTAACATTTTATGACGGCCTTAAATGAGTGAAATATTAATCAAGAAATGAGAGAAAAAAAACAGAACTCTTAGAAAAGAAAATTGACAGAATTTTCGAATTCGGTAATCCCTTTCATACATAAAAATTAAAAGGTGAACCCTCACGTTCTTTTAAGTAAAATACTGGTACTCCCTAATTATGCTTGAAATATCCATGTTAGATTAAACGACAAAAGACAAAAGCTGCAATCTAGAAAACGTAAAGTATGTAAATGGTTAAATTTGTACTGAAATCGAATTAATATCGTCTGAAGTTAATATGGTCATCGCCATAAAAATAAACCAATAAAAATTAATAATAATATTTGCGTAAGGTTAGAAATTACAGTACCAAACACTTAAAATCAAGGTAACCATATTGAAATGTAATCGCCAAACTTGGCGAATGTCAACAACAGCTTGGCGCGTAGGGTATTGATATCAAATTAATGCCATCCTGACACATACAGGTACTTATCAAAACATACTGGAAAAAATGACCAAAACTTTAACTATACTGCAAATACCTTGAAACTTTGGGAAATATAACGTCCATTGATAAAATATCTAATTGGACAAAAGTAGAGGAGAGGAGATTCTAGGAGTCCAGATTTTCAGCAAAATGAACATGATGCTCGGTCTTTTAGGTAAATTCAATTTGAAGATAATACCGTTTGTTAAACCTGCAATACCTGGAGCATGTTCTGTTAACTTGAGTGAATTATGTCTTCTATAGGAATAATCTCTAGAACAGATTCAAAATGCATTCTCGATGTACTATCACTCTCAAGAAACTTTAAGAGAGCACTAGCAAATAGAAAAAAGTTAAGTGTTTTTTTTTGCAGATGAAGAAATACTTTGACACTTTCCTTTACTCTGATCGGAGAAAAATAACATTTATAGAAGGGATAATAGCTTTCTGTTCATCATCATCAAAAAAAATTCCTCGCTGAAAATATAGTTTTTATTAATATTTAAATCAAACTTCTTTGAAATGATGATACTTTTCCATTTCAAGGGACTGCTGGCTACGGTAAAATTATTTTTTCTAAAATTAAGCACCAAACACAAACTTAGGTAACAATTCAATTCAGATTCGGTTCTTAAATTATCGTTTTATTCAGGCATGGAATTTTGAATTGGTTTCAACTTTGAAGAAAAAAGGTTCGTTGGTATTGGTGACATTGAATAAAACCCCACGGATTTTGAAAGCGGAATACGCCGACGGCATTATGGAGAGCACAGTGGAAAAATATTAAGTAATTATAAACTCAAACTCATTAGCGTAACAGCCCATGAGGGGCCAAGGCCTACTGTCCCCATCTCAGTATACGCGACCATTGGGCGCTGAAGTGCATGAGCAGATGTCTCGATCAAGTGGTCAGTCTGAAGCGAAACCCCCAGTGTTTTAGTCCCCAAGCAAGCTTGGTACTCACTTTATTGACTCACTGAAGGGATGAAACGCTGAGTCGCGATCTTGCCCTGCCTAAGGATAGAACCCTAAACCTGGGGTGTGGAAGTGTGATACGCTACCACTTGGCCTTTAAGTATTTATAAATAAATAATAATCTATAAAAGAAAAAAAAATATGACTAATTTTTCTTAGTATAATTCCTACCTTTACGTTTTGGTGGAAAATATGAAGAAATGGATTTTATATGTAGAGTAGAATCAAAACAATTGCCTTTGTCTTTTAGTTGTTCTTGTCGACACGTTTCCCCTTTGCGGGCCGGTTCACCTATTTTCATTCTTTCCTATCTTTCCATGTCAAGAACAAAAATCTCTCGCATATAATTGTTCCAGCCCATGACTGTTTTATCAACTGTCTTCACAAAATCTGACTGTCATTAAATATTTCCACGAAAAATAAATCAATCTTATTGATGTTAATAAAGGGATAAGATTTCCTCAAACCAATTTCTAGTTCTCATTCCCGCGTGTTGGTCACAGAATGCAACATTTCAATTGAAAAATATCTGTTTTCTAAAATAAAGTTTCATCGAGTTATAGTTGGTGCATTTCCTAACATCTGGTAAAACGTTATACTCTTGCAAGAAAGAAATGACATTATTTTCAGAATTCAGTAAATCGCTGATTTGCATTTTAGTATTCGAGCTTGACATATTAACAAACGGTTCAACTTAGAATAATGGCAAGGTGGAGAAATATGAAACGTCCCACATGGTTGCCGATTCAACACCTACCACACTCGGAAAATAGGGATTGCCAATTTAGTGAGCTATCTAGAAAAGCACCAGCCCACATGCCTTGCTCTTCAAGAGACATTTCCGAGGAGTACCATGAAGATACCAGTGCGTGGTTACAATTGTGTACGACGGAATGTAGAATGCAATGCATCGCTAACCGGGGAAGTGTGCCTTTTCACACGTCCCATCTTTATCCCAGTAATGTCGTCACACTTCACACATCATTGCAGGCTGTGGCCGTACGGATTCACATCACTTCTCTACTCACAGTCTGCTGTATCTACTTACCACCTAATGATGTTATTCCACAAGTGGATTTAAATCATTTGGTCAACCAATTACAAGCTCCATTTATTTTGCTCGGTGACTTGTTGTTATTAATGCCACCTGATCGGCAAAGGCCAGATCAAGGCCCATGAAATTCATCATGGCAAAGGGCTAAATGACGCCTGTCGTTAGCCGTAGCTTTGAGCACCATACAGGTGACAGAACGATTTAGCTCGGTTTCACTCCAATTTAGAGGGAAGACACCCTGGGGGTGGTCAGGGGCCTCCCACCTCTCTTCCTCTTCTACCAACCTCACGAGAGGACTTGCGGCTCGACGGCTATTTAAAGTATCCCCATGCCGCGAAGGCAATATACATTTAAAAACATCCATGCCTTCTCCGGGATTCGAACCCAGTCTCAATGGCACAGCAGTCAGCGTCGCTAACCAATATACCGGATGGGCGATGACTTTAATGGACATAGTCCTCTGTGGGGACATGATGGTACGAACTCTCGTGGGCGTCAGATCGAACAGTTGATCTCGGATCACTGTCTCTGTCTACTCAAAAACGATGAGAAAACATATTTCCATCCATCCACAAGGACATTTCACTTCCTTGGTCTAGCCATCTGTTCGCCAAGTCTTTCACTGTTGTTGAAGTTTGAGGTACATAACGATCTACACAACAGTGATCATTTCCCTTTCCTTGTCTCGCATGTTAATAGCGCGGAGGCAAAACACCGTCCTCCCACTTATAATTTCCATCGTGCTGACTGGTATAAATTCACACGGCAAGCGGTTATAACAGAAAAATTGGATCTGTGCAGGGAAGTTGAGATGATGCCGTTCTCAATGTCACCGATGCTACTATGAAGGCTGCCGATGCAGCAATTCCTAAGACATCGAACTCTCATAGGAAGCTGTGCAAACCATGGTGGAATTCTGCCTGTCACCAAGCCAAAAAGGATAAAACGGTGTTTTCAGGAGGTACCCCACCACTGTTAATCTCATATCGTTTAAACGTGCAAAAGTGTGTGTTCGTAGAATGCGAAGTCAAAATCAGAGAGATTCTTGGATCCAGTACATATCTTCGATCACATCGTCAACTACTAGTCAACAGTTATGGAGAAAAGTAAAAGAAGTGAATGGTCTCTATCGTGGTTTTACCTTTTGCGATACTGGAAACTTCGACTGCTGTTTATTTGTCACCGACTGATGTAGCCAACTTTATTGGCGAAACATTTGCTAGTGTGCCAAGCTCCAATTTTTATAGTGCTACATTTCTGGCGACTAAAAATCGTTCAGAGCGTACACCTATCAACTTCAGGTGCCGACAATTTTTACCTTATAATTGTGATTTTTACTTGTGGGAATTGAAATGGGCCCTATCATCGGCCAACAATACTAGTGTTGGACCTGATGGAATATCGTACGAAATGCTTCGTCACTTAAACGAGGATTCACCGCTAAGTCTTCTTTACCTATACAATTGAATCTGGAAGGAGAAAGTGTATCCTCGTGGATGGCAAGAGGCCATAGTAATACCAACCTAAAACCTGGAAAAAATCTAAGAATCCCTCTCAGCTATCGACCAATAGCACTCACGAGCTGCCTTTATAAGACTATGGAACGTATGGTTAATGCCCATCTCATTTATCAGAAGAAGAACCGATCTGGAGAAGAACCAATGTATTCCTCTGTTTCAGAGTGGTTTCCACAAAGAACGATGCACCCTCGACAATATCATCTCACTGGAAAGCAAAATTAGGAACACATTCATCTGGAGGAGCCATCTTGTCTCTATTTTCTTTGACATCGAGAAGGCATATGATCGTACTTGGCGCTGTGGGATCCTTCGCATTCTATACGTTTACGAGCTTAGATGCAATTTGCCTTGCTTCATACAAAATGTTTAGCTGCCCGAAAGTTTAAATTTCGTTTAGGTGACACTCTATCCCCATCTTTTATTCGAGCTGAGGGTGTACCTCAGGGGGTTATTTTAAGTGTCACCCTTTTCATCTGTCATATTTCAACCAAAATTATCTATATTTCAGCCCTCTATACAGCCTTCATTATGTGTGGACGATCTACAGATAAGTTGTGGAGGCTCGTACATGCTTTTGATAGAGCGGCAATTATAAACTGCCGTTAACAAGCTAGTTAAATGGTGTGACATGGATGGTCACAGTATTTCTGCCAGTAAACTTCCGTACACTTCCGCCGGAAACGGGGTCTTCATCCCTACCCTGCAATATGCACCCGTGACACTCATATTCTAGTAATTACAGAAGTGCGATTTCTTGGAGTTATATTCGACCACCGAATCACTTTATTTCCGCATATTTTACATCTGCGGAGGAAGTGTGAAAAGTCCCTCAACACCCTGAAGGTTCTATCGAACACCTCTTAAGGAGCGGATAGGACATCTCTGCTTCGAATATATCAATCCATCGTACTTTCCTGGATCCATTATGGTTCTGTTGTATACGGACGCGACGCTATGCTTAAAACGCTTGACGCAGCATTGAGAATCTGCTCTGGTGCGTTTCACACATCGCCGGTACAAAGTCTCTACGTCGCTTGCAACCAACTTTCTCTGAACTTGAGACGGAAAAAGCTAGCTCCCGCTTATTATTATTGGATCATGTCCCTGCCTTCACATCCACTGAAAAATATGAATTTGTCCACTGGCATGAATAGAATTTATGATATTCGGTCATATAACATACGACCATTTATGAAAAGGACGGATCTTCTATTATCCGAGCTCATGTGTGACTCTCCACCAAAGAAACATTTCACAGTTCCAACCATGGAATACATCCCGTTTCCATTATATCAACTCTTTCGCTGCTTACAATAAATCCGCCATAGCACCAGTCACTTTTCAACGCATCTTTGCTTACTATCGGAGTCGGTATAGTGATAATTCTCCAATCTACACATCTAACAGTTCCCCTTTGTGACATGAAGCGCGTCATCCAGCATCGTATTGATGATGACTGGCAGGAATCATGGAATTTGCAGACTGATAAAAAATTACATTGCGTGAAGCCTGTCATTGGAGCTTTGCCTGTAATGCCGATGCGAAGAACCGATGTTAAGCTGACTTGGCTTCGCATTGGTTATACTCGTTTTACGCATATGCATCTTTTATTGGGTGAGAATGCCCCACAGAATGTCCTTCATGTAAAGTCCCGTATTCTGTTCATCACATTTTAATAGATTGTCCAGTTTTTAATCATCATCGCATCATTTTTCTTCGTTCATCAATTTTGTCTTTATCTCATTTGGGGTGGGAGAAAATCCCTATCCAAATCTCTTTGCATTTTTACTCGCAATCGGTATGTTTCACCAATTATAATTTTTTATAGAACTTAATTAATACAACCTGATATTTTTATAAATGAATTATTTATTTATTTTGTGAAAATCAGGAAAACTTCAACATTATTAGTTTTATTATTATTTTTATTTATTCTTTATTTTTTTATATTAATTTATTTTTTCCAATTAAAAATTTTATTGAAACATTTTGAGCAAAATCTTACTTTATCAAATTATTTACGATTTAGAGCCAGTTTTCAAAGTTTTATTACTTTTTGAATCATTGTTTGGCGCAGCTTAGCCTAATTTGGCTCTTGTGCCATAAAATCATTCAATGAATGAATCAATCAATCCCATCTACACAGATGGTTCGAAACGAACAGATTACGTTGGGTGCGGAGTCATGATGAAAGATAATATGTGCGGTTATCGGCTCGATAATAGTTGCAGCATTTTCACTGCCAAAGCCATCGCCTTGTATCGCGCACTTCAATTAATTGACCCCAAAACACCTCGTAAATACTGTATCTGTACTGATAGCATGAGTGTCTTAAAAGCACTAGAGAACTACAACGATACGCGTCATCCTGTGGTGTGTGACATAATAGACGTTACGAGTCGACTGCATGGCAAGTGTTGTGATATACTATTTTGCTGGATACCAAGCCACGTGGGTATTAAAGGCAACGAACATACGGACAACGCGGCTCGATCGGCAAAAACAGACTTGTCGCTAACTGTTCCCCTTTGTGACATGAAGCGCGTCATCCAGCATCGTATTGATAGTACCTGGCAGGAATCAAGGAATTCACAGACTAATAACTAACTGCACTGCGTGAAACCTGTCATTGGAGCTTGGCCTGTAATGAAGATGCGAAGAACCGATGTTAAGCTGACCTGGCATCGCATTGGTCATACTTGTTTTACGCACAGACATCTTTTATTGGGTGAGAATGCCCCAGAAAGTCCTTCATGTAAAGTCCCCATACTCTGTTCATCACATTTTAATAGATTGTCCAGTTTTTAATAATCCTCGCATCATTTTTTTCGTACATCAGTTTTATCTTTATCTGATATGGTTGGGGAAAATCCCCATCCAAATCTGTTTGCATTCCTACTTGCAATCGGTATGTTACACCGATTTTAATTTTATATACTTTATTCAATACAATCTGATCTTTTCATAGATGAGCTATTTTTCTTATATTGCGAAAATCATGAAAATTTGAACTTTATTATTATTTTTAATGTCGAATTATTTTTTCCAATTAAAATTCTATTAAAATATTTTGCGCAAAATCTGATTTATCAAATTATGTACGATTTAGAACCAGTTTTCAAAATTTTACTACTTTTTGAATCATTGTTTGGCGCAGCTTAGCCTAATTTGGCTCTTATGCCATAAAATCAGACTATCAAATCAAAATCAAAATTAAATCTAGAAACATAAATCATCGTTACGACAGTAGGTAAATACTGGTTAGAGTTGTCTTACACAATCATCGGCACATAATTCATGCAAATACAAATCGAAATATTGTGGAACCATGCAGTTTATTGAGCTATTTTGTTCTTCCTTATATCTGTTCTACTGTTTGAGTGTGACATTCAGTTTATGGATCAACAAAGTGATATGCATTTTTCACAGTGAAATATTCGTAGTTGTCATCTTTCATTTTATCACATTTATACGTTTTCCAGCAATCCGAGTAAATAGTTGTTCCTACCATGGCATTTTCTTTAATATCGTCAATAAAATTTTCGTCAACTGATCATTAACTACAATTGTAAAGCAATTTTTGGATTCTCTGCACAACCCTCCGAAAGACAATTTTCGGGAAGAAACTGTGGTAGCAGTAGCCTAGGGGTCAAGGTAATGGACTAGTGGTTGGCGTGTCATGAGCTTGAGCCTAGTAGTGCCAAAGACCCACCGTGTAGGAGGAGATGCATATTATTCCCATGCATGTCGAGACTCAAATGTCCTCCCGTTGTTGTGGTGTGGAAGTTAAGGAAGGGGGTGCCAGTTCAGGTGTCGTCCTTGTCACTTGACCGTGGTTCCAAATTATAAGATCGGTCGCTCAAAGTCCACGAGTAGCTGAATAGTGCGACGTTAACATTAACTCTCTGGTTCATCAAGTTGCAATTCAAAAAATGAATGAATGTAATCTCCTGGCACCAAAAATAAATCTATCACACAACTGTGTGGAAAAGAATTTTAGAACCTTCAAACTGATTGTCCTTTCTGAATACTTTTCTTTGATTACAAGATTCTTCTCTTCAATGTCATTTTACGTTCTATTCAAAACTCAATTTTATTTGATTCCTTTACGAGCACAACTCTACATTTTTCAATAAACTTTTCTTTGAAATAACTCAACAGAAGGTTTTCCCTTGTTCAGCAATTTCTTAATTGTGAAATCCATCTCCAGTGGGGAAAAAAACTAATAACGTATTTCACATAAACAAGGAGTAGGGGTTGCCTATGTACTCTCCAAAGAAGTTGTCATTCCGCTCAAGCGCCAAAAGCACTGAAGCTTGTGAAATAGGGGGTTGGGTTTTGCAATTAATAAATTGCCATTTGGAAATTTAGATAGGTTTTTTTTTTACATTTTTACGGAATTCGAAAATTGAAAAAAATTCCCAAATAATAAATTATTATTGGGATTTTATGTAATAATTCTGCATTTGCATAACAAAAAAACATATATTTTAGAAAGGGATAAAAAGGTATATGTGGGTAAGATGCTATCTACCATGAAAGTTTGCGGAATATCATGTAAACTTACACCAATCAAAATACATTATTGTCGAATTATGTCGTATGGCAAAATTTTTCTGGTTTGGCAAAATAATCGTCAGGATTTTGTACAATAGTAGAAAAACAAAGAGAAAAGAAATTATTTGTCTGAAAAGGTTTTTATCCAGTAGATTTTTCCAGAAACTTTCCTCCAAAGCTGAATTGTAAAATTTTCTTCCAAAAGCGGAAGGACATTTCATAGACTTCAACTTCCACTGAAATTTGTTCTGGAGCGGGAATCTAAAACAATGGAATTCCCTCGAGGTTCCAATTTACTAGTCAAACACCTATTTTTCTTTTGAGATGGGATTGTGCCTCACCAAACATTCACGAAAAGGAGGAGAATATTCTAACAGAAGCTTAGAAATGTCTATAAAAGTTTTTTTTCAAGTGTTAGCTTTAAAAAAAATGAAACATTTTATGACAGAGGTTTGCTTCCAAAATTATTCTTTTTGGCCATTTTGAAATTTTATGTAGATTTTTTGTGCGATTTCTTTTATTTAGTGAAGAAAGTTCCTCTTTTTCTTTTAGTATTCCTTAATTTCTTCTATACTTGATAAATATCTGGCTTATTTTATAGGTTTCAATGAGTTTTTTTCTTTTTTACACGAGGAATTTATATTGATTCTTAAGAATTAAGAAAGAAATGAGTTTTCATTACTACACTGTTAATTTTCAAGCAGAGGAAAGGATCTAAAAGCCCTTCATTGAATATCATGTAATTTAAACTGCCTAATTTCCCTTCGACATTTATTAACTAAAGCGCAGAAAGTTACACAGTGTAACTTGGTTATCAATATACTTGGTTATCAATATACTTGGGTAGCAATGAGTTGCATTAAGCAAAAAATGCTCTAAGTTATTATCCAAGGTTTGACGTACTACATATATTTAAAGTTTTGCAAAATTTTCCCATTCGCACATGCAGTGACCCCTTTTTCTTTGATTGTCCGAATATGGATTTCTTTTCGTCCCAATCGTCTAATGCGAGCTTTTCAGACACGAAGGTGACCAGTCAAATCCCTCTGCCCCCAAGCAGCAATCGAGGTCATCAGGGGGATTTGCGATTCACGCACATCTTATGGCTGAAATGGGGATCCAGTTATTCAACATTAGAGGATAGCACACCTTAACGCTATTGGTTGATTATGCATTCATTCCGTGGAAAGTCTAAGACATTCCCAAGAAATCACGACTAGTGATTCAACAGGTAACGGAAGGTTCCAATGGAAGTTTTTGACTTCTCAGACTGTGTACTTATGTATGGCTCATTGATAGGTGTAGCACTTTTAGAAGTTTTTTTCTATATGAGTATTTTCTTTTATATAGCTATCTTTATAATTTGTATGATTCAACCTCATTTACTATACTGGGCTTGGAGAATTTCCTTAACTGAGTATCTGAAAGAAACATTGCTGTAGGACTGCCCATCAGATAATGTACCTTATCGCGTGAAACAGCTGTTTTTGTAATCACATCTCCACTTTCAAATGATTTTTTCACATGAGCAAGGGGCAAGCACACAGGATTTTCATCAAAAGGATGTTGAACCTAAATAGTCTAAGCAGTAAACATATGAGGTGAAACATATTTTCTACAAATAAAATCTATACTGGCACTGGTATAAAGCCTTTAAAGAGGCATTTGGTGACCGCTAACTTTTTCCGAAACTGTATAAGGTGCTAAAACTTATTTTCAATTCCTTCAACAATACTGTTTATGTAAGCTATGAGTCTTCTTTTTTCGATTTCTTCCAGACAGTTTGATGTCTGATTTCTTCTTACGGTATCATATTCTTCTAACATATCGGCTAATTTATTTCGAAAAGTTATCTTACGCCATCAATCCACAAAATGCTCTCGAATTTCATGATACGTTTGATCAGCAATGATGAGTTCTTTCAATTTTTTGCCAGCAATTTGTTGCGTACACCAGCAATTTATTCTTCGAAATAATTAGTCAATTCGAATGCAAAATTTTTCCAAGAACTTTGAATCGCTTTCTGGTGCTGAACAAACATGAAGTCTAGAGGAGTCCAGATTGAGTTTAAATTTCCTTAGCAACAATTCTTTTATATGATCGTAATCTTCACATTTTTCTTTCGATTCTCTTGAAATAAACTGAACAATATCTAGTGGTAAGAGGCACAATAAATGAGAAACCCATTTTTCTCTTTACAATTTTAAATTTCATAGCCTGCCGTTCCAAAATCATTAAGTAAAAACTTTTTTCTTCTTTTAGATAAAGCTTGGAATAACCTTCTGTAATTCCTGATAATACATTTTATTTCCAGATTTTGTGCATTTAGTTCTTCATTAAAACCTCATAGTTTCATCCTTTCTAATTGAAACTACATCTTTTCTCTTTCTTTTTCTAATTCAAATTTTCTTTTTTCACGTTCCACTTTCAAATTACACATTTCCTTTTCTCTCTGTTCAATTCATATTTTCTTTTTTGGATATAAGAGTCTACCAAGATTTCAACAAGTTTTGAATATTTTCAAGCTAGAAATCCATTTTAAAAATTCTCAAATCTCGCCCTGTTTCTCTCCCTTTAGGGAGCTCATCTTCTTTCGATGAGTACGGGTAACATGACCCGGAGGTGCCCTAGTGATCTTTCCTCCCCGTACCTCTTCTCTATCCTCCTTCTTCCCTCCCTTTCTTCTTTCCCCTCCTATTTATTTTTAAGCATCAATAATGTTTTTTAGCTTGCTGTTGGCTGGCCAACCCGCATGTTTGCCGTGTGCAGTGTCCCGTAAGGCGGAAAATGGCGTTCTGGGGATACCTGTTGCGTTACCTTTGGTCCACGCTTCTCTGTAGACGGGTGGCAGGAGTGAGCCCACTCCTGTCAATCGGCTGGTGATTGCATCTGAGGGTTTCTAATTGGTTGCTTTTAGAATCCCAAAGACAGTTATTTTTGGGTTAGTGTTGCAGTTAGGGGTACCCTGGGTGAACTGGCGGACCCTATCTCGAACCTGTAATATATACCCCAGTGCCACCTCTGAGGTAAGTGGCGTGCCTGTCGCATGTCAGATGACCGGATGGCTGCCTCCCCTTGTCGGGCTCCATGGTGGGTGGAGGCGTACTGGGTTGAACATAGTTAATATATCACTCATGGAACCTAAAAGCAATTCCCTCTCTGGGGAGCACCTTATGCCTGAATTTAAAGATTAGTTTTGATATTTTATTATAAAAACAAATGATACCTTCATGAATGTCTCACTCTTTCTCATAGAGAAGGCTATATCTAGTAGTATAGGGCAAGTCAATTCAATCCGCAAGATGCGCTTCGGGGACTTGTTCCTCGAAGTGTCAAATTCAAAACAGACAACAGCCCTCATTCAACTACAGAAACTCGCACATTTGCAAATTACTGTCACTCCTCTCAGTAATCTAAATTTTTCTCGTGGAGTAATTTTGCCAGCTGTTTTACTTAATGTGTCGGCCGAGGAAATACTAGAGAATATGAAAGCGCAAAAGGTTTGTGGAGTCAGACGCATAATGATTAGACAGGAGGGGCAAGTACTGAACACTAAGCACCTCATCTTGATATTTTCAACATCTGACCTCCAAAAGTCCGTAAAAGCTGCTTACATTTCCTGCTCAGTCCGACCTTATATACCAAATCCTCTGCGTTGCTTCCAATACCAGCGATATGGCCACTCCAAAATTTTTTGTCGGGACCAGCCTACCTACCCACGTTGTGGGGAAATAGACCACGACAGTGCAAGCTGCACTACGAAGGAGCGATGTGTAAACTGTAAAGGTGAGCATCCCTCCTTTTCCCGCTCTTGACCTACCTGGATCAAAGAGAAAAAAATCACTGCAGTAAAAATTAAAGACAAAATTTCTTACTCAGAGGCACGACGTATTGTTTCTTTACGTACACCAGTCTCTAAAGTTAGTTTTGCAAGTGCTGTAAAAGGAACCTTTAAATGTAGTTCAATAAAGACGAAAAAAATGACTTTAAAGAATGCTCTGAATCTCCACCACCCACTAAAACGAAAGGAATTGCAAAATCTTCTGGCAATTCCTCATTCCAAAATAAAAACAAGTTAATTCTAAGGACAGCTAGCAATTCCTCCAAAACACCCAAGAGCAGAAGGAACCATCTTCGGGAACTGAACATCCCAAAACTCCCGAAGAAACTATCCAAAGAAACTATCCAATCAAAAAGTCCCAACCTATCTTAGAGCCGGATCTGATGGACTTGCATCCATCAGACATTGATAAAGCTTTACACCGCACATTCCTCCCGTACCCTTCGACATCTAGCTCCGAAAGAGGAATTTGAGGACTCGTCTTGATGACCTTAAATCTATCATATTCAAGTACCACCTAGTATGCGTTGCTCTTCAGGAGACGTTTCTGATGAGTACCAGGAAAATATGAAGCGTCCCACACGGTTGCCGATTCAACACCTACCACACTCGGAAAATAGGGATTGCCAAGTTAGTGAGCAATCTAGAAAAGCACCAGCCCACATGCCTTGCGCTTCAAGAGACATTTCTGAGGAGTACCATGAAGATACGAGTGCGTGGTTACAATTGTGTACGACGGAATGTAGAGTGCAATGCATCGCTAACCGGTGGAGTATGCCTTTTCACGCGTCCCATCTTTATCCCAGTAATGTCATCACACTTCACATATCATTGCAGGCTGTGGCCGTACGGATTCACATCCATTCTCTTGTCACAGTCTGTTGTATCTACCTACCACCTAATGATGTTACACCATAAGTGGATTTAAGAGTAGTCGGAAAAAAATTTGTAAAAAATAAATTTTTGAGTTTTTTACAAAAGGCTCATTTCAGTATATACTACACATCATTATAAATATATCATAAAAAATTTACATACCTGTAAACAGTAGTTTCTAAGAAAAGAAACATCGACCATCAAAAATTGACATTTTGAGAAAAATTGATTTTAATATATAATTACTTTTTTATTAAAACATTCCTGCTATATATTCTAAATTATCAGCATTTTTTTAGTATCTCTTCATCTTCTCTCTTCCTTTTAAGTCTTTTTTCTTTCCCTACTTCCTTCGTTTTCTGTAAACAAAAGTATTTTGCTTGTAACAGCCTCTGTTTGTCGAGGCGATCCCTTGCCAGAACCGTGTAATCACCAGGCTCAATACACAATTTCCACAAATTTCTAGTTTTGATACATTCCCCATATGAAATGAGGAAACTACATATGCACCCAATGATAAAACTTCTATTTGTACAAACGTTTTCTTCGAAACACGAGACTATATTACATTAATTACACTTTCGTTGCGATTTTGCGTACCTCCATGTAAACATTTTTTTAAAAATTCTGGATTAGCTAAATCCCTAAAAACAGGTCGCATAGTCTTCAGAACATAAACAGGTAAACTATTTTTGTGATGATAAATCTCCCCAAGCAATTCTGCCTTTTTATATTTGCACCATGTATCTGTGTCAGAGGGACAAAATCCATGCTGAGGTTTTTCATCGGTTGATAGCTTGTGTACAAATATCGTCCATTTGGCTTGTTGCATGTCCTTCACGCTAGACAAATCATATAAGTATCCAGGAATTAAGAAAGACACACAAAACCGAAGGCCTAAACGTTTTATTTTTGTAAGGATAAGAAGGGTGCTATTGTAAATTTTCACTATTGTGTTGGCATGCACTACTGAGTTAAAATATTCGATATTCTGTTGGAATATAGTTTACTTAGGGAAAAATGCTTCATTACGAGCTCTTCTCAGCATTCAAGTAATTTATCACCTCCGTCAATGTTTTCTTGCGATTTCTCATCCACTCCCTCCATGTCGTAATTTCTTTCTAATTCGTTACCACATGATGCCTGCTGTTGTTGTTTCTCATTCCAGATAGTGTAGCTCAGCTACACCATCTCCATAAAACCAAAAATCTCCATGAATTACAGAAATAAAATAGGATTTCTTAAAACCTCGTCAAAAGATAAATTCAAAAAATTAATATGAATGGGGGAGAGAATCACCAGAATACCCGAAATACCTCCGTCACACATGCTGTCATCAGTAGAGATTTTCGATGCTGAATGAGGGATTCCATGAATTGTCTCTATTAGAAAAATCTGTCTAGAAATTTCTGGTATATCAGACCCTTTACACACCCTGCTGAATAGCTCAGTCTTCAAAAGTATTCGATCGAAGTCGAACATTACTACGATGTCTATTAACTACATTTAAAAGAGCCTTCAACTGTCATTCATATTCTTGCTGAGAAAAGCCACTTCAAGGCATCATTGTCACTACTTTCGGTAAAGCCGTTTTTCAGAAGTATTATTCACAAAAGTGGGAAACGTACTTCCAGGTGTATATTGTCAGGTAGAAAAGTCTGCTTTGAGGCATTTGTCATCATATAAGGAACAAAGGCTTTTACGAGGCACTTTGAATCACTTACACCTTTTTCATTAAGGCGTTATGTCAAAGTTCATTTTATCTTTGAAAGACCTAAATGTCAAATACGAAAAGGGCATATATCTATGTATTGCTTACTAATTAAAAATAAAAGGCCACCCTGAGATTGAATACAAAAACACTTAACACTACATATAAAAATGCATATGAGTTAAGTTATGAAAAATCATTTGACCTTGTTTATTTTGAAGCATTAATAATTGAAATCCTCCCTTTATATGCTCTTTCTTTGTAAACGGTTTGTTGTCATATGCTGTTACCCAGAATTCATTTTTCAGTGGTGATGAGAATCGAGCTTTAAAAGAATATTGCTATTCAATTCATTTATAACGATTTACTGGAATGTTTGCTGAAAAAAGATGAGTTGTAACTTATTTGTGTCTTTAGTGTATTTTCGGAAAGACTTGGCTGTTTTAATTGTTCTTTTTATTTTGATCTGGGGGACTTTTAAGTGCACGTAGATGAGAGAAATATTTTTTTGGAGAGTTTCATTCAGTTCAAGAGAGGATATTTATTCCCACAGATAAGATTACTCATATAAGTGTAGGCAAAAAGATTACTGATGAGTCGGGGTGCCTGAGGAATGTTATAATTGTTGCGTAACATATAATTTCGAATTGCTCGTGTTTATTACCAAATTATAAGGCCTTCTTCGAGTTAGCATCAAATGTCTTCATATAGAGTTTTCTTAACATTATATTGTGAACAATTGAACAGATATAAAAGTAATTTCTGGTAAAGGACTGCTCAGTCGTGTTAAAGCAAATCAGCACAATGGTCAAATGCACAAAAGTGATTTCGAAAATCAACCTTAATGGGTTTTTTTTCAAGATTTCTCTCTCAGGGTTTTTTTTTTGAGATACAAACTCACAATGAATAAAATAAGCAAAAGTAGACCTTTGTTGCTTTTTGTTGCGCTATTATTATTCTCAAAAGAGAATATTTTATTTTTAAATACATTTAAGGCAGCGCTTTTTTCTATTGTTGTAAGCTTCTACGGGAACAAATTCAACTCACATATGCTAGTATTAAATAAAATAAACATTTTAAAAAATAGCGGCATTTTTCGTTGTTTCCTATTATTATTTTTTTGAATACAGTCAAGCACTGTTGCTAATTACGGCAAGACATTATTTTTAAGCATCATTAATATAAATATCTTCTCGATGTCGTCACCATTTAGGATTCAGGCATGATGTAATAATTAGACCAGGTATTCTAGTTCGAATGTTATAATTATTTTTTTTCGGAATCTGTTCCTGTTCGTCACCCTCGTCACTATCGATATTTTCGTCACTTTCATCATTTTCAGAAATATTTTATTTTTGAATTTCTTTTTTTGGAGCATTTGTTTTAGATGTTTGTGTTCTCTTGATTTGTCTTCACCTTTGACAGAAGTCTGCACATCAGTTTTCTGACGTTTAGAATTAGACAACAGTAAACGTTCTTTTTCTGAGTATTTTTTACATTCTATTATGTTTTCACCATATTTATGATCCTTTAAGTTACTGTGGATTTCATCATCAATTAATTTTTAACAACATTAATTTTTACTTGTTAACGACGTTCAATGTTGAATTCTGTCAGTAGTGTACTATTAGGATCATTCAATTTAGTTGACAGTATCGGAATGGCAACACGAAGTGTTGTTCACTTGTGTTTCAGGAAATAAATTTTCACTGTTGACGACATCGTAATTCGGGTTCGTAACGAACGTTTGGATTAAAAAAATTAGGTATTACTCACCCGAGTATGTTTTTGGCACCATATTATAATCCAAGGCGTAGATATAACTCAAACATTATCTTCAGTTTGGTAGATTTTTGAAAATTCTGTCATAATTTCTTTCCCTCCAACAGTCTTGCTTTTGATTTGTATGTCTTTATTTCCAATGGAATCCAGTTCCCATAGGCATCGTACTCGGTTATCCAAATGATCACCATAAAATTACACAGAAAAATGATGGACTAATGGATCATGTTTGATAGTAGTGTGTGTTCTAGAACCACTGAGGATCAATCCAAAAATTACCATGACAAAAGAATCTTCAACCTTAATTGGGTATTTTGTTGTAGCTATATACCAATACAAGTCACCCCCGATAAGCAATTTTATCTGTTAGTAAGTGTCCTCTGGAGGACCAGCAAATATAAGTTTTTGTCATTGAGCAAAGTAAACAATGTCTGCAAAGAATGCAGGGTGCAAAGTATATTTGACAAAACTTTCAAATGCTTTTATCAAAGCAGAGTTTTTATTCCGCACACTTGAAAGGGAAAATTGAATACACCGTGAACATGTCTTTTGTTGAAGTAGAATATTAAAGGGGGGGGGTATGCACATTTAGTACTCAGAACTAACAACTGAGAGTTTCAGTCTGTCAATGAGGCTAACATTGACGAAGCTTGTTTGGATACCTCCATCCAGGATGTATCGGGTTAGCAGTGTTATACCTGTGGGTTTTGCAGATGTGTGAAGTTAGTTTTCGAAATGTAAATACAGTTAACTTCACTGTTGTGGGTAGAAGTGTTTGGAGTCAGGTGGAAACATGATGTCTCTTTTTGTACTTCATACGGTGTGCCAAGTTTTCACGAGTGCAATTAATTTTGTATCCACGATTGGTGCACAAAAAGCAAGGATTATAGCTTATATGAAAAAGACATTCAAAAATAATTATACACAGACTACCTAGAATGAAATCTAAACTTCGGATTATCAAATCCCTCAGTTTTTTTGTTCCAAAAAACGAAGGGGATTTCTTAATTAGCCAGCAATTCATAAACTAAGACTAAAAAAACAACTTTTAGGGCAAGAGCAATTCACTGAAAAACCCCAAGAACCGAAGATCTCGCCTTCGGGAGCTGAACACCGCAAAACTCCCGAAGAAATTATTGAATCTATCCAAAAAGTCCCACCCAATCTAGAAGCAAAATCTGATGGACTTGCATCCTTCAGGCGATGATGAAGCTTTAACCCGCACCTTCCTTCCGCACCTGTCGACATCTAGCTCCGAAAGAGGAATTTAAGGACTCGCCTTGATTACCTTAAATTCATCATATTCAAGTACCCCAGCCCGTATGCCCTGCTCTTCAGGAGACGTTTCTGAGGAGTACCATGAAGATGCGAGTGCGTAGTTACAATTGTGTACGACGGGATGTAGAGGGATGTAGAATGCAATGCATCGCTAATCGTTGGAGTTTGTCTTTTCAAGTCCCATCTTTATCCCAGTACTTTCGTTACACTTCACACATCATTGCAGGCTGTGGCCGTACGGATTCACATCCATTCCTAGTCACAGTCTATTGCATCTACCTAACACCTAATGATGTTACACCACAAGTGGATTTAAGAGCAGTCGGAAACCTCTATACCGACAATGTTAAATTGGCTGTTTTCGAGGTACATTTTCTCAAAATCTGTTGTATGAACATGCTTGAGATTTTTCATACAATTAAAATACACATTTCTCATTATACTAAAATGAGCTTTCAGCTAATTTTGAATTTTTTCACAATTTATTAAATATTTTATCAAACATAGTTTAAGTCGACCCGCTTTTTCCATAAAAAAATTTGTAAAAAATAAATTTTTGAGTTTTTTACCAAAAGCTCTCATTTCAGTATATAATAGAAATCATTATAAATATATCATAAAAATTTACATACCTGTAAACAGTAGTTTCTAAGAAAAGAAACATTGACCGTCAAAAATTGACATTTTGAGAAAAATTTATCTTAATATATAATTACTTTTTTATCAAAACATTCCTGCTCCATATTCTAAATTATCAGCATTTTTTAGTATCTCATCATCTTCTCTCTTCCTTTTAAGCCTTTTTTCTTTCAATACTTCCTTTGTTTTCTGTAAGCAAGAGTATTTTGCTTGTAACAGCCTCTGTTTGTCGAGGCGATCCATTGCCGGAACCGTGTGATCACCAGGCTCAATATACAGTTTCCACATATTTCTAGTTTTCATACATTCCTCATACTAAACGAGGAAACTGCATCATATGTACTCAATATGATACAACTTATATTTGTACAAATGTTTTCTTCGGGGGGAACACGAGGCAATATTATATTATTTACACTTTCATTGGGATTTTGCGTACCTCCATGTAAACATTTTTTTTAGCAACTCCGGATTAGCTAAATCCCTAAAAACAGGTCGCATGGCCTTCAGAACATAAACAGGTAAACTATTTTTGTGATGATAAGTCTCCCCAAGCAATTCTGCCTTTTTATATTTGCACCATGTATCTGTGTCAGAGGGACAAAATCCATGCTGAGGTTTTTCATCGGTTGATAGCTTGTGTACAAATATCGCCCATATGGCTTGTTGCATGTCCTTCACGCTAGACAAATCATATAAGTATCCAGGAATTAAGAAAGACACTCAAAACCGAAGGCCTAAACGTTTTATTTTTGTAAGGATAAGAAGGGTGCTAGTGTAAATTTTCACTATTGTGTTGGTATGCACTACTGAGTTAAAATATTCGATATTCTGTTTGAATATATTTTACTTAGGGGGAAAAATGCTTCACTCTACCAATGCCAATGACACTCTAGAATGACTTTCCGGCCATGTTTAAAAGACATTTGATGTATCCAGTAAAAAAGAGTGATACAGCCATCTGCTGAACCCTAGGAATATTAATTTAATGATACCAACGAGGTGTTTTCCCAAAATAACAAGGGTAAGCAGGGGCTGTTCTCTAAAGTGTATTTAATTCTACCCTTTTAAAAGAGGATGGTTCTGCAAAAGTTAGACAAGTGTCCCCCCGCAAGGTGCCCGCAATGGCAGGCTTGGTCAAACTGTCGGCTATCTCGTTACCATTCAATCCAATATGGGAGAGGATCCATTGTAAGTATATAGAGGGTCTAGAAGAAAGTCGAACCACAATATCCAGAATATTTAGGCTTGTCATACCCCCAAAAGTTGTTCAGTGAGAAGGGTGCTGTATAGAAGCACGACTGTCAGTTAAAATTCAAATGTAGCTGAAGACAAGGTCAGAAGCAGTGTCAATAAATTCAAACCTAAGAACAAAACACTAGTTAATATTCCTATTCTTGATGTCAAAGGTTCCATCAGGTGTTTCAATGTGCACGCCGCATCCAGAAATACCACCGTCACACATGCTGTCATCAGTAGAGATTTTCAATGCTGAATGAGGGATTCCATGAATTGTCTCTATTAGAAAAATCTGTCTAGAAATTTCTGGTATATCAGACCTTTTACACACCCTGGTGAATAGCTCAGTCTGCAAAAGTATTCGATAGGAGTCGAACATTACTACGATGTCTATTAACTACATTTAAAAGAGCCTTCAACTGTCATTCATATTCTTGCTGAGAAAAGCCACTTCAAGGCATCATTGTCACTACTTTCGGTAAAGCCGTTTTTCAGAAGTATTATTCACAAAAGTGGGAAACGTACTTCCAGGTGTATATTGTCAGGTAGAAAAGTCTGCTTTGAGGCATTTGTCATCATATAAGGAACAAAGGCTTTTACGAGGCACTTTGAATCACTTACACCTTTTTCATTAAGGCGTTATGTCAAAGTTCATTTTATCTTTGAAAGACCTAAATGTCAAATACGAAAAGGGTATACATCTATGTATTGCTTACTAATTAAAAATAAAAGGCACCCTGAGATTGAAGACAAAAACACTTAACACTACATGTAAAAATGCGTATGAGTTAAGGTATCCAACTACCCTAAAACCATGATTTTTTTCAAAAATTGGTAAATGTTTTTATGACTTTATTTTATAGACCATTTTATTAACTTAATAACAATATCAAGTACTTTATTTTCTCTCCACTAGAACAAAAACTACAAGCGTTTTAGTAAAAGCAAATGCCATAAATTTACATAAGATGTCAAACTTTAAAATGCGTTTTACTCGAAATGTGTCTTTTTCGTAAAACTCAAACGGGGACCGCGATTACTGAAAAAGTTTTGAAAATAATTAGCTGAAATATTTTGCTTATGTTCTGCATAACAGTAGAAGTGTTTTTATCTTCAGATTTATCAATAACTGTTTTATTTCAAAATTTGCAGTTCTTTATGTGAATATAGTCAATGCTTTTTTAAGCAATTTCTTATAATGACTTAGATAAAGTGCTCTAGTTTTTGTAAAAAATAAAATATTTCTTATCGTGAAGGTCACTTCAAAGAGGAATAACAAAGTAACACATCAAAATTGAAAAATTGAGAATTTGTTCATGAAATCTTTGTACAGAGCGGGCCCCGTTTACGTAATTTTTCGTACATTTTTACTATTTACTAGTTTCCTACTAGTTTTTTCCCATTTTAATAATAATGATTTTTTTTCTTTTACCAATTTTAGGATTTTTTCCTTAAAATATACTAAATAAATATAAAAATCATAAAAAGGTCTCCATATCTTCTTTTTTTCAAAAAAGAGTTGTCGCAAGTAGTCGGATACCTTAAGTTATGAAGAATCATTTGACCTTGTTTATTTTGAAGCATTAATAATTGAAATCCTCCCTTTATATGCTCTTTCTTTGTGAATGGTTTGTTGTCTCATATGCTGTTACCCAAAATTCATTTTTCAGTGGTGATGAGAATCGCGCTTTAAAAGAAGCTTCTATTCAATCCATTTATAGCGATTTACTGGAATGGTTGCAGAAAAAAGATGAGTTGTAACTTATTTGTGTCTTTAGTGTATTTTCGGAAAGACTTGGCTGTTTTAATTGTTTATTTTATTTTGATCTGTGGGTATTTTAAGTACACGTAGATGAGAGAAATATATTTGGAGAGCTTCATCCAGATCCAAGGGAGGATATTCACTCCCACAGATAAGATTACTCATGTAAGCTTAGGTAAAAAGATTATTGATGAGTCGGGGTGCCTGAGGAATGTTATAATTGTTTCGTAACATATAATTTCGAATTGCACTTGTTTATTACCAAATTATTTGACCTTCTTCGAGTTAGCATCAGATGTCTTCATATGGAGGGGTTTTTTTGAGATACAAACTCACAATGAATAAAATAAGCAAAAGTAGACCTTTGTTGCTTTATGTTGCGCTATTATTACTCTCACCAGACAATATTTATTTTTAAGTACATTTATGGCAGAGCTTTTTTTTTCTATTGTTGTAAGCTTCTACGGGAACAATTTCATCTCATATATGCTAGTACTAAATAAAAAAATACATTTTAAATAATAGCGGCATTTTCCGTTATTTTCTATTCTTATTTTTTTTAATACAGTCAAACACTGTTGCTAGTTACGACAAGACATTATTATTTTTAAACATCATTAATATAAATATCTTCTCGATGTCGTAACCATTTAGGATTCAGGCATGATGTAATAATTAGACCAGGTTTTCTAGTTTGAAGGTTATAATTTTTTTTTTTGGAGTCTGTTCCTGTTCGTCATCCTTGTCACTATCCATATTTTCATCTATAATGAATTACTTTTTTGATAAATTCCGATTTGCATTATGCATATTCTTTACTATGGACCGCACATGATTCTCTTTTTGTGCGACTTTTCTTTATCCTCCTCCTTTTCTGTTTAGAGTGCCCAAAAAGCAAGATGTAATTAGAGATGCTTTTCAAGTTTAAAACAATTATTCTGGATGGTTAAGATAAAAGGCAATGTATACTTAATCGTTTGAGAATGAGAGCACAATCAAATTTCTACAGTGAGTAACGAAAGATCAATTCAAAATGAACTCCGTAATTTTCAAAAAAAGTGGCAACTGTAAATTTTAAACATTTTTTGATCATTTTATTATTATATTATATTATCTATGTCTGTATACATGAAAAATAATGAAAGCAATAATAATAATTCATTTTGTTTCAAATTTTCACTCCTATAAATGTTTTTTTTGTTTCCAAATTTGATATAAATGTACATATTTTTATGTGCGGCCCGCGAGATTATTATGTTTTTCCGAAGTGGCCCGCAGGGTCATTTGGGTTGGGCACCCCTGCTCTAGTTCATAGTTTATATTGGTAGACTGCAATACTTTGTTCACCTTTATTATTAAGCGAGTTACAGCTGGACGTATCGTACGCCTCATCCATTTTAAGTTCGCCAATACATCGTCAAACACTATTGTTTAAAAAGTATCGTAATTCGTAGTAAAAGTGCCAGGAACTGTTTTTTAAATACATCAATTTTATCTTTATCTGATTTGGTGGAGGAAAATCCCCATCTAAATCTCTTTGCATTTTTACGTGCAATTGGCATATTACACCAATTATAATTTTTTTATAGAACTTAATTAATACAAACTGATCTTTTTATAAATGAATTTTTTATTTACTTTGCGAAAATCATGAAAACTTCAACATTATTAGTTTTATTATTATTATTTTTATTCATTATTTTTTTATTTTTTATATTAAATTATTTTTTCCAATTTAAAATTTTATTGAAACATTTTGAGAAAAGTCTTACTTTATCAAATTGTTTACGATTTAGAACCAGTTTGCAAAGTTTTATTACTTTTTGAATCATTGTTTGGCGCAGCTTAGCCTAATTTGGCTCTTATGCCATAAAATCAAACAATCAATCAATCAATCAACCAGGAACCAATATTTCCCGTCAATAAAAGTTTCCTGATTTCTTTCGATTAGGTTTGGCGCCAGAAATTAAATAAACAAACGTTTTAAGCGGCTGTGACATTTTCTGTTCTTTGATTTAATTATTTATTCGAATACTGTCACGCTGTTGCCAAGACATTACGAATCACAAGACATTTTGTTTTAAAACATCATTGTTATGTATGTCTACGCTATGACATTACCATTTGAGATTCAGGCTTGCAGCAATTAATTCCCGTATGTCCTTTTTGTTATAAGGAAAATATTTAACAAAATATATGTCAAATTGTTTTTTTTCTTAAGTCGCCACAATTTCATTTAGAATGGTATTGAGAAAATAATACATCAACTTACGCATAAATGTAAATCTATTTTAAATGATACAAGGCTTTTCATGCTCATTGGGGATTTATTCTGGTTATAATACGTGTTTTTACAATGTTTAGGATTTTGTTGAAAGCGTTTATATTCTAGTTAATTCAAGTCTATTAAATAGCATTTGTTTGCTAACAAAATAATTCCGCATAAAAATTAAAACTCTCTTTAATAAATTAACTAAATTTAAAATATTTCATAGCGAATGGAAAATCATTTAAATATTAGAAAGAGTGAAGTGTTCCCCCGAGCTTAAAATATAAATGTATGGGTTGTTATGAAAATGGACTAATAGTGCTTTCTTTTATTTTTCGAGGTTCTTAAATGTTTTTTGTTGAACTTGTTGACCTGAAGTTTCTTAACAACGTAAACATCTAATGGATTGTCAGATTTTTACAATTTTCCATTAACTGCTTCTAAGAATGTAAAGCAATGCACTGCAAAATAAACTGTATGCTCCCTTGTATGGAACCATTAGTGCAGAGGTTGTGCTGGATACAATGAAAACTACATCAAGTATTAATCATGTATTATTTAATTTAACGTCGTATTTACCGCTAACTGTGTCGCGAACTTTCATCTGTTGAAAATTATGAGACATTTTCTTATAATATATACACTATAATGACTTTCTAATCACTATCTGAATTCAACCTAAGCTATGGGAGCCCGTCGGCTTAAACAATATTCTAAATATGTAAAATCTGAATATATACTCATGAATGGAAGATCCTCAACAATAATGCTAGTTCTTGAATGGCCTGTTGGATCCTTTCAACTTGAATCACGGGGATTTCCAATATTAACTACTCTTAGCTTTTCAAGCTCCTTGTGACAATAATCACCATCACCTACATCTTTCTTCACTTTTTAAATAGTAACCTTCATCAACGTAAATCACGGTTCTTTTACATAAAGAGGTTTCATGATCATATGAAGTCATTAAAAGCTTATTCACTTGAGGATTAGTAAGAATTGTGCAAATAGAACCCGTTACAACTGAACAATCCGAGGAAATCTGGAATTAATTCTTAACTGCCAGTAAAAAGTTACGCATTTAGATCCCCAGTGCTACCGTTTTACACGTAGGCATGCGTAAGCGGTGTATTGGAGAGAAATGTATAAATAAGTAAATTTTTCTTTGGAATATGCAATTCCTTCTCAAAAACTACCAAGGTCATTTTATTGCATTCCAAAATGGGCATATAACACACCGGTTGAGCGAGATATTATATACGCCGGTGGCAGCTAAGGGGTTAACCCTTTCGTGGGCCTTGGGAGAGAAGATTACTTTCTATCTACAAGATCTTGCAAAATACATCTGTGGAAAGCACAAATTCCATTATAATTTATTGGCCTTGTTATTATAACGATGAGAAGACTAATTGTCGCTACAGTTTTCTTTTGCCATTTACTCTTCGAACGATTGCATAGAATCAGCACTTCTGTTTTGAAAGTTTGAAAACGTTGTGTGAGATTTGTTCTCCTACCTGTTTCTATGTGACATTTGTATTCCTAAGCGATTCTACTACAAATGTGAGTTAAATACTGTTTTTATTGTAAAAACACTTTCTTAGTTCGAAATTTTTATATATTTTATGCAGTGACCGTCTAATATTGTATAATAAATATTGGATGAAATGGGCAAGTGCTATTGTATCATATAAAAGCAATCTGTGTACTATTTGAGAAAAATAGAATATTTAGCTCAAAAATAATATATTTAGGTAATAAATAAAAAAATATTATTTTTTATTGTATATATTTACTTATTTCCTACACAATTTTACATATTTTGTGCGAGTAACTGCCTAATTTGAAGGATAAGTAATCAGCCTAACAGTGAAATGTAAAAATGCTATTGTATCATTAATAAAAATCACATACAATTTGTATATTTGAAAAATTAGAACAAATAGTTGGTTAAGTAGTTATCTATCGCAGCACCTTTTTTTTCGATCGAAGTCGTATAGAATTACCTCGTCAGCCAATGGATGGATATTCCTCAAGAAAAGGAAAGGACGTCATGCTTTCTTCCAAGCAAAGAAGAGTGTAATTCCGGAGGATGTGTGTTTAGCCACAGTGGGAAATCATACGCCAAAGATGGTTTCCAACTATAAACGACGTAGGAAATGTAGCAGAAAGGGACAAGAAAAGAGGACCCTATAAACATGTGTGCAGAATGTGATGTCCTCTTGTGCATTGCAAAATGCCTATCATCTTTTCATGGCGAATAATCAACATTAAATTTAATTTTCTTTATGACGAGGAATGGTTTCTTGTGAGAAGTATTCTTCCCATCTTTAAAAATTAAATGTAAACATAAAATTCGGCAAAATAAAATATATTTCCTTAAATGGTATTATTTAATAGTTAAAAAAACTGCCAGAAATTCAAAAGAGAAATTAAAGGCCCACGAAACGGTTAAGTAACCGAGATCAAATGAAAGCAACTCATCAGATAAAACTTCGTTTCACCACTATTTGCTTAACTTTCTTTTATGTAAGAGTTGACTGTCTTGTATGTATGGCACTGATCAAGAATTTTTTAAATATCGATTAATTTAAAATCTTATTACATCGATAAGAGTATTTTATACAGTGGTGGCAAAAAATCCTGAACACACTCATTTTTTTGCATAATTTTTGTGTTTGAGTTCGTTTATCGTTATGAAATTATCGCACTATCTTAAATATTGTTATTGATTTTATTTTAATGTATTTTTTCATGCTGATTTTAAATCTGTTTGTAGATTTTATCTAAAGTAAATAGTTTCATTTTGATATGTTGAAAAAACCTTGACAAGAAAGCATAAGGTCACTGTAAGAATGAGTGAGTGTGTTTTCCACCAATGAAATGCTCCATTATTTCAACCAATCAGAGAGCAGTAGCGATAAAGGGTTCAAAGAAAAAGGTGAAACGTGGTTTATTGTATTGAATGCAGTTGTGTGCTTGTGGAAAATAGTGTATTGAAAGCAATTTGAAGTGCGTTTGTGGAAATTGTTGGAATTATATGGCTAAATTTTCATACCTGCCTGAGAATAAAAGGTACAAAATAATACATTTGAAGGAAGAAGGTTATTCTATGCGCCAAACTGCTGCTAAAGTACCATGTGGCCTTTCTACTGTTGTGAGAACTTTGAAAAGATTTTTTGAAGCAAATTTTATTGCGGACAGGGGCCGATCAGGACGACCAAGAAAAACATCTTTACGTGAAGACAGGTTATTTCTTTCAAACAGAAAGCTTAATTCCTCGCAAATTTTGAAACAATGGACTTTGACATCAAATGTGAGTGTGTGCCCAAGAACTGTTAGAGTAAGATTGCTGGAAATTGGGTTACGTGGCTGCAAAGCGTGCCCAAAACCATTACTGGCTGAACTTCAACGCAAAAGGCGATTGACGTGGGCAAGGGAACATTCATTATGGACTATTAAAGACTGGGGGAAAAGGTAATATTTTGTGACGAGAGTCAGTTTTGTATTTCTGGCAACCAAAGTAGTGCCTATGTAAGACGACGCACTCATGAGGAATTCAGCCCTTAGTGTCTGAACCCCTCAGGGGGCTCACCTTCTTTAGGTGAGTACGGGTTTCACGCTCCCTAGGTGCCCTAGTGATCTTTTCCTTCTCCCTAGGGGTTTACTGTCTTTGGTAAACACGGGCTTCACGAACCCGGGGAACCCTAGTGATCCTTCTCTACTTTCGGCCCTCTTTCTTGCCATTCAAATTTCCCTTTTCTTCTTTTCACGTCCAGACCACAGACCCACATTGAACAGTGGACTTTGTTCCAACTTTGTTTTTTTCTGGTAAAAAATTTGATATTTTTTACTACCGTATTATGGTTTATATTTTATATTACGTTCTTTTCATTTGATTTGCTTACATTTCTTTCATTATTTTGATGCTTTTATGTTTGCTTATTGATTTTGTTGCTTTATTTGTGTTCAATTGACAATGTTTTTCTTTACTTATTATCTTTATTTTTCTGCCACGAAGTCCTGTGGCAGACCAGGACTGAGTGGAATGAAGTTGTGTTTGATGGTTTTTCACTTTTGGTATGATGACACAACGGACTGCTCCCTGCTCCCTGGGAAAACTGGCACTTGGAGCGGGGTTTTGAACTTCTGAGGACCTTTGGACTAGTGAGGTGGGGTCTTGGAGGAAGCGGCTATGTAGACGGTACCGGAGAAAAGCTGAGTTTTGCGTCTCAGGCCGCCAGATAGTACGGGAGCCCGGGACAGCCTAACCAGCATGTCCTGGCTGCTCTATCAGCTGGTGAATAATCCCGCCTGTCTTGTAGTTCCAGGTGGTGCCTGGATGGGGTCCTGCATTGCAGAGCGGAGGGCTCTCCCGAGGCCACTACTGGTTGCTGAATCTAGGTCTAGCCCTGCCAAACTGGTCCTCTGAAAATCACAAGGAATTCTCCTCCTCCTTTCCAAAAAAAATCAAAATAAGTCAAAATAAAGACAAATCTCAAAACGCATCTATTAAAACCCCCAACCCACTCTACCCAACTCACGATACTCAGCCCATGGATCCTTTAAATTCATGCCCGAGTAAAGACCTCGTATTACCCAACCTAAACATTGAGCATATTTCCTCGAATACAAGATTTCTTATTATTTCGCTCCCAAGCAATGGAATGTTATCCATATCGCCTTTTGTTATACAAAAGGCTCTGATAGGAATTGGTGGTGAACCCAAGTCAGTTAAAAGATTGCGATCCGCTGATCTACTAATTGAAACACTCTGCTGTACAAACCAAGTCTTTTCTTCAAGCAAAAACATTTCTAAATTCACCTGTAAATATATATCCACATAAAACCCTTAACTCTTGCCGCGGTATCATTTCTGAACCTGACCTGTTGACCACTACTGATGCCGAAATCCTTGATGGATTCTCGGGTCAAGGTGTAATCCAGGTCAGAAGAATAATAATAAGAAGAGATACATTAATAGTTCCGACCAAACATATCATTTTAACTTTTAATAGCCCCAAATTACCGACAACAATAAAAGCCGGCTACCGTAACTGCAGAATTCGCTCGTACATTCCGAATCCTCTGCTCTGTTTCAAGTGCCAGAGGTTCGGACATTCGCAAACATCCTGCCGTGGTCAACAGACATGCTATAGATGTGCGTCAGCTGGACATTCTTCTACTGACTGCATTCTAGAGCCAAAATGTATAAACTGCTCACAACCTTATCCTTCAGATTCCAAAACATGCCCTAAATGGAAAATAGAGAAACACACACATACAAATACAGGAAATAAAAACAACTAAAAATATTTCTTACCCAGAAGCACGTAAATTAATAGTCCCACAGTTATCTCAAACATACGCTCAAGCTGCCAAATCCTCTACTTTAAATAATTCTACCCAAACAGATGAAAATATAACTAAAATAAAATGTCCACCTTTAAAATTACTTGCACCACTATCATCCAAACAAAGACCAAATATTCCTACTGCTGTTACCACATCATCCTCATCCCAAGCACAACTCTTGCCATCCATCTCTTCAAAAAAATCTACAATATCGGCTCCTCAGCCACCAACTACCATGTCTAACGCAAAAGAGAACATTAAAGAACAACTGTCTAAGGCACATTGCTCCCGAAAAGTTAACAAAAAAAAACAGATCTAAAGAAGATAACACCAAGAATTCAAAGGAAACTCATGTAAAAACACATCCTTGAAAATTGCGAGGGAAGAAGATTCCCACAATAAAACATCTCCCGTCTCCAAAAAAACTCGGAGACGGAAAACTTTTAAAACTTCGGATGTCATGGACACAAACGCTAATCCTTCTGACTCGGATTACGTCATAGGTCTGGCATCCGAAGAAGATGAGAGCCTTGTGACAAATCTATACGGAACTTTATCACTAACCTCCTGAGACGTCTGTTTTAGGGAAATTTAATTCCCTACCTACTTCCAATCAGCTCCAAAAAGAGGACAGGGATTCCTTATTATATATGCAGATTAGATAAAGTATTTAAGTCAAACGGAATAGTAAAGTGAGAAAGAAGCAGTAGGAGAGAGAGATTGAAGCAGGAAGGTATAATAGTGAAGTTAGAGATTTATTATTGGAGATTTCTAGGTGGATAAATTAATCTCAGAAAGAGTTGAGATTCAATGTGGTAAATATTGATTTATAATTAAAGTCTCATTAAAGCTTTATATTAGGAGTGAGATTAAAGTTAGATGTTCAATAGGAATATTATTGAATATAATTCTGGGATCTCTTATTGCGGTAATCTCTGCGTGATCGATATTCTAATTGTTAATTAATTGGATCATTAAATATTTAAGTTAATATAAAGGAAAGTCCCTTTTAAACCTCATATAGCTATTTTTAATTATTTGTTATTAAAAGTCTTTGGTTCTATTTGGGAAAGATAACCAAATAAAGAAAGTTATTCATAAAAATGGCTACTGGTTCTTCTTTGACTCAAAATTATTCTCGTTCTCAAAGTGAGATCCAAGGGGATCTTCACAGCCTTTTAGAGGCTGATTTTAAAAAAGTGGCAGATAATCCCTTGACAGGACCCCTTTCGCCAAGTTCGCCCAAAAAATAACTTCCCTGGTTTCTTGGAACTGTCGTGGCTATAGATCGCATACAGATGACGTAAAAAGCCTCATACGTCAGTATCATTCAGTATGCGTAGCACTTCAAGAGACTTTCTTGAAGTCTTGTCACAAAACAAAGATACGTCGGTATGGTTGTGTGCGGAAAGACACGGTGGGATCCTCTGTGTCCGGAGGCGTATGTATTTTTACATCCCTCAATGTTCCATCTAGTACTCTGCCACTCCATACCTCGTTGCAGGCTGTAGACGTGAGAATCCACTCCACGAGCCTAATCACAGTCTGCTGTCTTTACTTGCCACCAAATACTGTTATCCATCAACATGACTTGAACAACCTGGTAGATCAGTTGCCAGCACCCTTTGTCATACTTGGTGACTTCAATGGACACAGCACTCTGTGGGGTAGTGCGTAGACGAACCCTCGTGGCAGACAGATTGAACAGATGCTTTCTGATCACTGTCTCTGTCTGCTTAATCACGAGGAATCAACGTACTTTCACGAACCCACACGATCCTTTCACACATTAGATTTGGCCATCTGCTCACCGTCACTCTTACCAAATTTAAATTTATCTGTTGAAAAGGACCTATATAATAGCGACCACTTCCCTATTATCCTTTCTCACGATTATGATACGGGTGGAAAAACCTTTCCACCTACGTATTCTTATGGTCGTGCAGACTGGGCCCTTTTCACACAGTTGGCTGTGATACCTGATGCAATGGTCAAGACAGAAAGTGTTGATACTTCTGTACAAGAAGTCACCAATTTTTTGATTGCTGCTGCTGATTTATCCATACCAAAGAGTTCAAGTCATTCATTCCAACATTACAAACCTTGGTGGAATACTGATTGTCAGACAGCGTATAAAAACCAGCGGAAGTTATGGGGAATCTTTCGCAGATATCCCACTACGGAGAATCTCTTGGTGATCAAAAAGACAAAAGCAAATGCTCGCAGAGTAAGGCGTCAGAGTCAGAGGCAATCCTGGATTCAATATGTGTCCTCACTTTCTTCGTCAACGTCCAGTAAACAATTATGGAAAAAGGTTAAGGATGCAAACGGGATATATCGGGAATTTTCCTTCCCTATTTTACGAACTCGAACTCTGTCTTTTCTTCCCCAGACGAAATAGCTAATATTCTGGGTGAAACTTTTCAGAGTGTATCGAGTACAGCCTCTTATAATTCTCGTTTACTCGAGATTATGAGGCAAGTAGGACGTACCCCAATTAATTTTTCCACTCGCTCCTTTTTTCCATATAATTGTAACTTCACGATGACCGAGTTAATAAAAAGCACTCGTACAAGCGCACAATACAAGCCCTGGACCGGATGGAATCACATACACGATGCTTCGTCACCTAAATCCTGACTCTATAACGAACATTCTTTTTTTGTTCAACAGAGTTTGGAAGGAGCATTGCTTTCCCTCTAGCTGGAGAGAAGCCATTGTGATTCCAATCCTTAAGCCGGGAAAAGTGGCAACAGATCCTCTGAGTTATCGTCCCATTGCTCTGATGAGCTGCTTCTGCAAGACCTTTGAACGCATGATAAATACCCGTTTGGTGTATGTTTTAGAGAGAAAAAAACTTATTTCTCCTCTACAGAGGGGATTTCGCAAAGGCCGATCCACTCTTGATAACCTTGTTTTCTTAGAATCGCAAACCAGGGATGCCTTTGTTAAGAGAAACCATTTGGTTTCTCTTTTCTTTGACGTAGAGAAAGCATACGACTGAACATGGCATTATGGGATTCTCCGTAATATGTATGATTTTGGCTTGAGGGGAAATCTTCCTATTTTTATTTTTAACTTTTTAGCTGTTCGTTATTTTAATGTACGCATTGGTTACTCATCTTCTCATAAATTCGTGCAATATAAAGGTGTTCCTCAGGGTAGCGTTTTGAGCGTTACCCTTTTTAATATTCATATGAGTAGCATACTTCATCACCCCTCCCACCATCAGTGCGAGGAATGCTTTGTGTTGACGATCATCTGCAAGTCTCTTGTCAAGGTTCAGATATGCAACTAATTGAGCGACAGCTGCAAACAACTGTCAATTGATTAGTTAAGTGGTGCGATCAGAATGGTCACATGATCTCTCCTTCCAAGAGCAGCTGTGTCCATTTTTTCAGAAAGCGTAACCTACACCCAGATCCTTTTATTCATATAGGAAATCTTCAAATACCTGTAGTCAGTGAGATGCGCTTCCTCGGAGTAATTTTGGACTCTAAATTGACTTTCCTTCCGCATGTCCTTTACTTGCGGAAGAAGTGTGAACGATCCCTCAACATCTTAAAAGTACTATCAAACACCTTATGGGGTGCAGATAGAGTCTCGTTCCTCCGAGTATATCAAGCACTAATCCGTTCACGTTTGGACTATGGTTGTGTAGTGTACGGTTCTGCTCGTGCATCTGTGTTAAAACGACTGGACACAATACATCATTCTGCTCTGAGAATCTGCTCTGGTGCCTTCAGAACTTCGCCTGTTACCAGCTTGTATGTGGTATGCCATCAACCACCTTTAGAACTAAGGCGGAGGCAATTAAGTGCAAATTATTTTATTCGTGCCATGTCTGTTCCTTCTCATCCATTAAAACCCTTTGCTCTTGCCATTGGTCTCAACCGACTCTATGAAGCCCGTTCATTTAACATCAAACCTTTTTCGGAAAGAGCAAAGGCTGTTCTAAATGACGCCCACTTAAGTAACATAAGTATCCAGGAAAATAATATCCTTTTGCTTTTCCTCCCTAGGACATCCAAATTTTTAATTATAGTAACCCTTTTTCAGGCTATGACAAAGCAGGCACTGCGAAAGTTATTTATCAGCAGCTCTTTTCTTTCCATCGCAGTAAGTATTCTAAATAAATACCAGTCTACACGGTCGGATCGAAGACTGTAGGACATGTTGGGTGTGGTGTTGTTTTTAACAATACCATTCTTAGTTTTTTTTTACACAATTCCATGTATGTCTTTAGTGCTGAATTAACTGCTATTTGTATCGCACTTCAGCATATAATAGTTTCTAACCACCGTCATTTTTGTGTGTACACTGACAGCATGAGTGCTCTAGAATCCTTACATTTTTTTACAGGACGCCGACACCCCACTGTGATGGAAATACTTATTCTTCTGGGAAAATTAGAAAAAAAGGGTTTTGTTTTTTTTCCCCTGGGTACCTGGACACGTGGGTATACTTGGTAATGAACAGGCTGATAACGCTGCACGATCCATGTCTGATCTCATGCAGAAACCTGTCTGTTGCCAGGATTTAAAAACTTCCATACAGCACTATGTCCATCATATATGGCAAGAGACTTGGGATCAACAGATCCTCAACAAACTGCATAGCATTCATCCTTCCACTTCTCATTGGGCAGCACTACCAGTGAGAAGACATGATGTCCGCTTGACTCGACTTCGCATTGGTCATACTCGTTTTACTCATAGGCACCTTCTGTTGGGTGAAAATGCCCCAGAATGTCCCTTGTGTAAATTACCATATTCTGTTTATCACATTTTAATAGATTGTCCCGTTTTTAACCATCATCGCATCACCTTCTTTCATACATCTGTTTTAGCCTTATCTGACTTGGTGGGGGAAACTCCCCACCAAAAGCTTTTTGCCTTCCTTTTAAAAATTGGATTTTTACATATGATTTGATTTGTGTGTTTCTTTATATTTTTAATATATTATATGCATGCGTGCATTTTTATACATATATATTTTTAAAAATATGACTTTCTTTTAACAAGTGTTTGGCGCAGCTTGGCCAAAGTTGGTCCTTGCGCCATTAAACTCCACATTCATTCATTCCTTAGTGTCTGAAGCCCACATTAAAGTACCCGACAAAAGTGAGGATATGGAGTTGCATGTCTTCTCATGGTGTTGGAAGACTTCACATCGTTAGCGGAACAGTGAAAGCCATGGATTACATTGAAATACTACAAAATAAACTACTACCAACTGCGAGAGACCTTTTGGGGAATCAGTCAAGGATTTTTCAGGACGATAACGCCCCCTGCCATCGTGCAAAGGTAGTCCAGAAAAGGTTGAAAGACCATACTGTGAATAGAATGAACTAGCCAGGACAGTCTCCCGACCTTAATCCGATACAGAGTTTATGGTTTAAAATTGGTTATGAAATTTCAAAGAAAAAAACCTTCAAACAAACGTGAATTAATTGAAGCTTTAATATTTTCCTTCAACCATATTGTCAGGAAAGATCTTCTTTTGAAATTGGTGCATTCCATGCCAAAAAGATGTAGAGCCGTAATTAAAGCAAACGGCTGGCCCATAAAATATTGATTTTCTAACATGTGACAACAATGTAATTTTCAAAATGCTTATATATATTAAATATACCGTATTTGTCGTGTTATATTTCTTTGCATATTATGTTATTCTATATTGTTTGATTCTGCACATATTTCACATTATTGTGTTCAGGCAGCTTTACTACAAAAAATATTTTAGTCATTAAGAAACTAGTAGTAGATTTGAAATCAGCATAAAAATACATTAAAAAATCAATAACAATATTTAAGACAGTGCGATAATTTCGCAACGAAAAATGAAGTCAAACATAAAAATTACGCTAAAAATGAGCGTGTTCAGGACTTTTTGCCACCACTGTATGTATAAAAAAATGTTCATTTTCTTCCTATGTTAGTCTTTTTTTTGATAAGTTTGATATGTATTCGTAAATTTATTACTTTTGATATGAAATGTAATTAAAAACACTATTTGAGAACACTTCATAAGGTTTTTGTCATTTTTTTTATTATAGCTGAAATATGAATTCCGAGCTGATCCATAATATATTTTGCAGTTAATTGTAAAAATTGATAGGAAATTCAAAAAATAAAAAATAATAATTTCAAAAACACAACCATTTTTGAATACAATATACAATTGCTGAAAAGGGTCTTTAAATACGAATAGATGTTTTTAGAATTTTCTTCGAGGATAAATAAAATACAAAATATAAGGAAAGAAATTGCACCCGATTGCATTCAATTTTTCTGGGAAAAATAAAATAATCCTCCAGTTGTTTGAAATGGAAAATATTGTCATTTTTTTCTTTTTGATCAAGGGCAGTCAAGTCTTTATTTATTTTTTTTTTGATGTCTTGTCTCAAAGTATTGACCACGCAATTTTTTATGAGATATCTCCAAACAGATTCACCATTTTCTTTCAAGTGACCAATTACCAGGTTTTTATTGTTTGGATGAAATAAGTAAAATAATGGACATGGAGAATTGGGACGACCCCGATTAGAGTATTCCATTTTTCTTTTTTTCTTTGTATGTATATTCTCAAAATAGAGAAAGTGACATCTAGGAACACATTTTTTCCAAGCAAGTAATTGATATGGGAAAGGTATCTTTTGTTGAAAATTGAAATAGAAGTTGAATGAATAAATGGTCTCATTTATTTTTCATTCGATATTTTGTAGAGATGTTTAAGCTTGAAAAAATATTAAACTGAAGCATTTTCTCTGTTGAGAATCGATCAAAGTAAAATGCAATGGTTTTATCTTTTCTTTAAAAAATGTTACATTTAAATTATTCTTTGTAATCATTAACAAAAAACATACACTGCTGTTTGTAAAAAATGCAACACCATGAAAGAATCATCAGAATTAAATGAACTTTACAGCAAATATCAACTATAGGATGTTACGTAAAATAGCAAAGTTTCAGAGCCACCGCGTATGCGTGGAGGACGCACAGCGCCCTCTGAACTGATGCTGAAAGCGTATAAATAGAGGGCTGTAGTGGGACGTTGAAAATAGTTAATGATTATTTGTTAGTGACGAACGTTTAATGAGACTAAGTACAGGATCCCTCTCATGGCGAACCATAGAGGGCGCTGCATCTGCAATGGGCTCATGAGCACAGAGCCTGGCAAGCTGATTGGCACCAAGTTGTCTTTTTAGATGAATCACGCTTCAATTTGTGGGACCATGACGGCTGCATTCGTGTTAAACGCTGTGCCGTTGAACGCTTTCTTCCTAAGCGCATTATCAAACGACATAGTTGCCTAACATTCGAATTTATGGTTTGGGAGGCGATTTCGTATCATGGACGATCCAATTTGCTACGATTTGAGGGTAATCTCAATAGCCACAGGTACGTCCGTGAAGTACTATTGCCTGAAGCCGTTCCCTTCCTTTAAGGCATCTCTGGAGCAATCTTTCAGCAGGATAATGCGCGTTCACATGTTGCAAAGACTATTCAAGATTTCTGTTCAGCACAACACATGCAACTTCTTCCTTGACCTACTTATTCACCGGATATGTCGCCTAATGAGCACGTGTGGGATTTGGGTGGTCGGCGTCTCGCTCGTGATCCACGTCTTGAAGCTTCAAAAGATGATAGAGTGGTTCTCCACGGTTTTTATGACAGCGGGAATTTCCTTCCTAGTCACACAATAATTTCTTTCTAATCTGAACAGACTCTAACTAAAATAGGCGATGACACACTCCTGAAAACCTATTTCTTGGGACAATGTCTCTCCGATGCTCTCATGGTTTGCATCTGTATCCAGAATAAATTGTTTCCATTATATCAAACCTTTCGCTACCTACAGTAAATCCGCCATAGCACCAGTCGCTTTTCAACGCATCTTTGCCTACCATCGGAGTCGTTATAGTGATTATTCTCTTATCTAAACAGATGGTTCAAACCGAACAGATTACGGTGGGTATGGAGTTGTGATGGAAGATAATATGCGCTCTTATCCGCTCGATAATTCTTGCAGCATTTTTACTGCCGAAGCCACCCCCTTGTATCGCGCATTTCAATTAATTCACCCCAAAACACCTGGTAAATAATGTATTTACATTGATAGTATGAGTGTCTTAGCAGCGATAGAAAACTACAACGATCGGTGTCATCCTGGGGTGTGTGATATAATAGACATTACTTGTCGACTGCATGGAAAGGATTGTGATATACAGTTTTGCTGGATACCAAACCACGTGGGTATTACAGGCAACGAGAAAGTGGACCTTGTAGCTTCGTCGGCAACAACAGAATTACTGCTAACAGTTCCCCTTTGTGACATGAAGCGGGTCATCCAGCAACGTTCTTGATAATGTCTGGTAGAAATCATGGAATTTGCAGACTAATAACAAACTGCATTGCGTGAAGCCTGTCATTGGAGCTTTGCCTGTAATGCCGATGCGAAGAACCGATGTTAAGCTTACTCGGTTTCGCATTGGTCATACTCGTTTTACGCACAGGCATCTTTTATTGGGTGAGAATGCTCCGGAATATCCTTCATGCAAAGTCCCGTATTCTGTTCATCACATTCACATTATCCAGTTTTTAATCATCATCGCATCATTTTTTTCGTACATCAATTTTATCTTTATCTGATTTGGTTGGGGAAAATCCCCATCCAAATCTGTTTGCATTCCTACGTGCTATCGGTATGTTACACCAATTATAATTTTTGATGGAATTTATTTAATACAATCTGATCCTTTTGTAAATGAATTACTGTATTTACTTTGCGATAATCATGAAAGCTTGAACATTATTATTATTATTATTATTATTTTATTTATTTATTTTTGTTTTATATATTAAATTATTTTTCCAACTGAAATTATTTTGAAACATTTTAGCAAAATCTGACTTTATCAAATTATTTACGATTTAGAACCATTTTTCAAAGTTTTATTACTTTTTGACTCATTATTTGGCGCAGCTTAGCCTAATTTGGCTCTTGTGCGTTAAAATCAAATAATCAAATCAAATCAAATTAAGTCAAAAGATGAACTTTTGCTGCGCATACAAGCAATATATTTCTCTTTCACAAACAGACATTCCAAATCTATTTGACTCCATGCCACATCGTATAGCAGTACTTATTGCTCAATTGAATTAATTTTTAATGGCTCTTGTGCCATAAAAATCAATCAACCAATCAAAAGACAAACTTCATACAAGCAATATGGAATTCTCTTCCACAAGCAGACATTCAAAATCTGTTTGACTCCAAGCCCCGTCGTACAGCAGCACTTATTGCAACGCGTGGTGGCTACACCAAATACTGATTACAGACACTTAATATTGTTTTTTTTGCTTTGAAAATTTCGTCATTTATTTGTACAAGTCGTTTGTGCATTAAATATCATTTATTTCTGAAGATTTCTTCATGGTGTTGCATTTTTTACAAACAGCAGTTTCATTATTTTACTAAGTGTCTTTTTAGTATTTTAACTAAAATTAATTCAAAAATCTTAATTCTGTATCATTTATAATTAAAATGTTTTCCTATTTAATATTGATTGATACAATGTAAAATCAGCCTTAATTAATTTAAGTTCATAACACTGATTTTTATACCCTTTAATAGAGAAAGCTAGAACAAAATTATTTCTCCCTTTTTTAAGAAACATTTTTGAGAAACTATTGCTAAACAATCTGAAAAAGCATTCGAAATCTTAAATAAAAATGTAATATTTTTCTTATTTGGATAGGGGCTGTATAAGTAGTAAAAGTAATTATACTATAAGAAACACGTATATTTTTGCATCTACATTGTGCAATGTTAAACATAATCCCGTATTTTTCTGTTTTCATGAAGCATTTTGTTCGCTAGTTGCTTAGTTTATACTTTTACACAAATATTATTATATTTTGCCACTAAGCTATCGATATAATGGCAATAACGTATTAAGGCTAAATACTACAAAAACGCTGTTTTCAGTTTTATGGATATAGGAAATCCCTTAAAAGGAACTTCCTTTTTATTCTTCATGAATTTTACAAATACACATTTTTTCACATGACTAAATGATTTAGTAAGCAGTTTATACGTTTAACGAAGAAAGGAAACTCTACCAATATTTCATAACATTTTAATTAGAATTGGTATTTTATTGATTGTAAATAAGTTTAAGTGGAAACACTGCTTATAATGTTTGGTTCCAACATTTGAAGAAAAACTCCCAGAATTATGGTTAATAGTTTCCTGTTCCTTAGCTTCCTTTCCCTATTTTTTCAATTCCTACTATTAACTCACACTCTCTATTTATTTATAGATTTATTTATTTATTTATCTTGGTGGAATTTTCAATCGTTAATAAAATACCTTTAAAAGCTCTCAATTGAGCTGAAATTTTATATGCATGGTTATTTTGGATAGCAATACAATAATTTAATTATAATTAATAAAAATTAATTGATTAAAGCTAATTATTTAAAGAGTTACAAATACATACACATTGGCATCATTTCTGGCGACTTAGCGACCCTTTTGGCGACTTGTGTCAAAACTTGAAACGATATTTTTCTCATGCGTTAAAGTATTCAATTGAACTGAAATTTTATATACACGATTGTTTTGAATGACAATACGATACTTTAAAGATAATTAATAAAAATTAAAATTACCACTTAATGTTGTGATTCTGTCATATGTATATACATATTTATATTAATTGTAACTATTACCCAGGACTCCCACTTGTTAGCGTAAAAATACAATTTCAGATAGGGGATGGAAGATCTTTTATAGATCCATATCCCTGTGATATGAAGAAACGTGAATTGTAACTATTAATAAAAAGTAGCTAAAATGAATTTTTCTTTGATGTAAGTAGGAATTGACTTAATTTTTTTAAATATTACTTGTTTAAAGTCAATTCTTAACTTGATCTATTTATAATTATGTTTCGAATTGTTGATTTCCACTTTTAAGTTATTGGATTCCATATGAATGTTTCTTCACATCACGCTTCTATAACAACTAATTAAAGAAAAACAAAAAAATATGATAACTATGTGTAATACATTACTAAGGATTAGTAATGTATATTACACACCTATTGTGTATTTTTTTCATTCATATCTTCGGACATATTACAGCATTTTTTTATGAATATTTACACTTTGCAAGAAGAAAATTTCTTACGTGAACAGTTCTATCTTTTATTACCAACATTTCCGACGAGAAAAGAGATTGACTTCTCCCGTTTAAAAAGTGAGAGTTTATTAACGCCTCAGTGTATAAAGCAACACGAAGACTATTGGTGAGTGAAATGGTAATTTTGAATCTTGGTCAAGTGACAACGACGATACCTTAGTTGGCACCCCCTTTTCCAAATTACCGCACCAAGCCAGAGGGAGGACATTGAGCCACAAAAGATTTAAAGTGAATCAGACACTATAGCGGGGGTGGTCCTAAAAATGATGTGCTTAGAACTTCATGCAATAATTGTTTCACACAATTTCCGAAAAACATGAGCCCTGATACATGCAAACACGTTTGGTACAATATGACTTCAACTTTGATAATTTTCAGTCGGGCATAAGGATCGTGCAGCAATCCCTAATCCCGTGTCTACGGCATCTACGGAAAGTTCTGCGGGCATCTGGGTTTCTGGGAACCCTTAATCCGTATCTGATAGTCTGCTTGATGAAATGGCTTTTGTGGAATTTACATGCTAGAGGTGTTCTTCATGACTATTGGACGAGCGGCAGCGGGCCAGTGGGCGGGGTTTCAATGCTTGGAACTTGGCTTCTGGAAGAATTTTTGGAGAAAGGAGTTCGGCGGAGAGTCTTCTTATTGGTTGCTGGGAAGTGAGGATAATGGCTCAAAAGGGCTTCCAGGGGGTGCCTAATCCCGTGTCGTGAAGAGTTTGTTTTTGAACCTGAGTCTGGGTTTTCCTGCTCTTAGGAAGCCTTGTGATTTGTTGAAAAACCTGGAGTAGTGGCAAGGGGAATAGCGATGTTGCGAGGGAAGTTTGTTGAGAGAATCAGCATTCAGTGTGGAAGTGAGATGCGAATTGGTTCAGTTGTTGGTACAATATGAAACGCTCAACTAGAAGTGGTTTGAAAATTTTATATTTTGTAAGTATATATATAATGGTAGTTTATAAAACTTTTTATTATTTGTTGACATTATGTTAGTTACATTAAAGCATGGTAATGAATGTTTGTTTGAACCCACGACTCTATTTGACTGCGAGTCGCGACCATGGACCTTTGGCTGTCACTGATACGTGTATATATGGCAAGGGGATTTTTTTTATTTTCCAGTCTGATGTACTTACTATTTTTTGGAGAAAAAAACGATATATTCCTTAGTAGCTTTCCATAAAAGCTGCGAAGATAATTTATTTATGATTCCCTCAATTATCCCTGTATATCACAACTTAAGTCTTCGAATTTTACAGCTGTAGCGATAAATTGGATGATTTTACCTTTCAAAAATGTTGTCTGGCTTTTAAAACCTTTCTCAGTGCTCTGTTATAAAAACTATGCCCATTTACATGCTTTTAAAATGGACAACGAATGAATTTATTCGGTTGCAGGCTTGTTTCAGGTTGTCAGGTGAGTATCGAGATACTTTAATTATTATGCCCAAATGAATAAGATCGTCCATAAAGTTTGTACTGCTCTAAATTTCAAACAGAATGACATTAACATTTTGAAATGAAGGTCACAATGTCTTAGGCTCAGAGGACTCGTCATATTTGCATACAATACAGCGAAACCTATTTTTGTGCGGTAGATAGAGACCGTACAAAAACATACTGTAACACTGTGATCAAAAAATTATTACTTCGGTTAGCTCAGTTCAACTTTATTTCATGGTTTTCAATTTCAAGCTAATGAACATTCAAATATATCACAGTTACAATCATATCAAAACAACTAATAGTATAAAAGTAACGAGAGGTTTGCGCGAGCAGACATTGGTATCTGCTTTCTTCAACGAGCTGGCAGGTCGACTGATGACGTAAGTATTCACTCGGCGAAAAGAGTGCGTACTATTGTCCATCTTTTACCATTCTCGTTGCAATACAAAAATATATTTCATAAGTGCTTATATATAACCAACAACTTTGTCGACATACTAAAGAATTTTTTTATGCAGCCGAGAGAGACTGCATAAAAAAAGTCGCACTTAAATATGTCAATTATTTACGAAATTTATGAGAAAATGCTTCCAAACAAAATAAATAATTAAATTCCACATGGAAACATTTTAAAAACATTTAGTTTTTCATTGTACACATGGAGAAATTTTCAAAATGCACATACGTAATTCGTTGCTACTCATCGTAATCTCTAAAGCGCAACTTCCTATGATGAATTAGTTCAAAATCACTTTCGTCACTTGAAGAGACAACTTCAATTGATTTATTTTTTGGCACCATAAAGTTAAGGGATAAATTTTTGTGACAACTGTCTGTTGGTCAGTTTCTTGTGAACGTCACGATAGCCAGATATGTATGATAGAAGCTTCTTTTGGAATATCAAACTCCTTTCGGAATTGGTATATATTTCTTAAAAAAATGCTTCTCTGATTTATTGGAAAGCTGTATACCTGCATATATTTTATCCACTCTAAACAAATCCAGTTCTCCTTTTCCGTCTTCATAATCCATCAAATTATTGATAAGGTCATTGAAAGTTTCGTCTTTAACCAAGTGCGTGCTGCTAGTGCGTTGAGAGAAAGCAATCGAACGTGCACTTTCGGGAGACTGTTTGGTTGTTTATCAGAGCGTCTTGAAGTGTATATATGTACATTGAGAGAAAACATTACAGTGGTGCCAAAGCCGTAGAAATTTTTTTACAGCATAAAAATAGGTCGCACAAAAAAAAAATCTTACAAAAATAAAATTTTCGAAAAATAAAATCACATAAAATAGGACCGCACAAAAACAGCTTCTACTGTGTAAGGACTTAGTTTGCATACATGAGCTATCTGGAATATGAGAATTGCTGGTGTCACAACTTGACAAAATCATCCAGCAACTGCCCTTTTCGATTGTCTGTCCAACTCTAAAAGACATTCCTGGTCTCTCCCGAAACTTTTCTGTCTGTTTTGGGGTAGAGCATTATTGGTTAGGCAGTGTAAAAGACACTCGAGCTGGCACCTCTATGAATTTTCACATCATCCAACCTAATGAATTTAGGCCACGACAGATTGATTGGATGATGTTTAAAACATTTGAGTTGGCATGCACTATGCCAACAATAGCATACAACCGAAACAACCCCACTCGCACTAATGCCCATTAGACTACCACGCTAATTACACCATACACATACATAGTCAAAAGTAATATATTCAATTTCTTACCTTTTATAGTGGTAATTTTATTGATTTTTTTAAAATTTGTTAATTAACTGCATTATTCCGTAAAATAAATTTTATTTTGTATTAATTTAATTTGTATTTAGATGTAGAAAATAAATGAAAAATTAATAAGTTTAAATAGGGATGTATGTTTTTACGCAAAGCTATTAAACTAGACAGCTTTTTTGTGTTTTAATATCTTTTTAACAACATAGCCTTTTGTGAATGTGGGTTTCTTAAACTATTTAATTTTTCCATTTGTTTTCACAATGGTATTCGAAATTCATTTCGAATAAGTTTTAGTGAAATAACAGAAATATTTACGAAACATTTCCTCTGGGCATATAACTTTTCAAAAGAATTAAAATCTCTTTAATGCATAAAATCCGTAATAAGTTGAGAATGATTAAGAAAAAAGGAAGACATTGTTTTCCCAAGATAGTTTTTGAATATATTTTACTTACAGAATAAAAAAAATGTTAAGACCTTTTTCCAGGGACAAAGTCCTATTTCCTGGAGTACTCAACTTCGCTCGAGGCTCTGAAACAACAATACATTTGAGATATCAATTTACAAGTCAAACAGCTCTTTTTTCTGGAGAAGGTACTATTACTCAGAAAAGAAAAAAAAGTCTCCCTCCCCCCCTTTCTGCTAGACTTGGCTCCAAAACTGAAAAATTTACGTTACAGAATTTCATTGATTAAATTTTTTTTATTACTGTTTGTTTCTTAACTATACGCATATTCTTTGAAAAGGGTTTTTTAGTAAGAGCTTCTCATCTTTTGCTAACCAAAAAATTAAATAGATTCGCTTTTTCTGATGAGGAAAAAATAAATACTTCTTAATTTCTGTTTTTAGGTGCTTGGATTTTTTAAGCAAATTTGTGGTTACTAATAAGTCAAGAAGGATATTTGTATGAACTGAGAAGTAATATTTGAGCTTTTTTGCTGATCAGTGTCAAAATATTTTGACAGTATTTTTTTCAAAATCAATAAATTGATTACAATTATATTAACAATTATAACAGATTTTGATACTTGAATATGTCACATTATTAAAATAAAACAAAATGTTGCTACAATGGTGTCCAATATATGAATACTTCCTGAAATTTTTGTCTTCGAATTCGCTTTTAGAAAAGGAACTATTTCTTGTAACACAAATATTTGCATATGTTTTAAGAGTAAACGCCACGCTAAAAAAAAAGACTATTCAATTTTAATACGTTTGATATTTTAAAAGTTGAATTATTTCGCACAAGAAAGCATGCACATATATAATAATTCTTTTATATCATTGTCTTTTTATGTGTATTTTTACCATGGTTTTAATATTTTAACAAACGTGTGGCGCAATATAGCCAATTTTGGCTCTTGCGCCATAAAACCCAACATTCACTCACTCACTCATTCGTACAAGAAAATGCAAATTCGATGAGTACGGACAGTAAACAGAATTCAAAGTTTAATTAGAAAATTACAGGTATTGCTTCGAGAACAAATGAATTATGAACTTTAAAGTTTGAGTTGAAATTCGTTTTTCTACCATACTATTTCATTTCTCTTAATGTTTACTTTGAAATAAATGTTATTTTGTGTGGAATGCCGATCACACTGTTTATTTTGATAATTTTTTAACAATGTCATTTACATTTAAATTGCAATAACATAAATAGTAAGCATTATTATATTCTAAGAAATTGAACAAGGAAAACAAGTAAAGGTAAAGATTTGCCATCAAAAAATAGAATTAGAATTTCAGTACAGCGCATTTACTGCATTATAAGTTTTTGGAAATGCGGAAAGCAATTAGAAGTACTGAAATTTTTGTTTATTTAATAAAAAAAACAAAATTGTTAAATATGTAAACGAAAAATCATATTAAAGCTGCGGATGACCAAAGAATAAAAATGATATTCTTTTTTCATTTTAATTACAAGTCATCAAAAAAATGCAAGGCAAAGCTTGCTTCAAGCTAAAGAACAAGAGAAAAGAGTCAGCAGTTTTAGACATATAAAACTGGAATTCCAAGAAAAAAAATCATTGCTTAATTAACATCAGAAAAGAATTCTGTGACGAAAGAACATTTTTATTAGACAATTGATCAATTAAAGCAGTATTTGGTTTGATGAGAATAAAACTATGGCAAGAACAGCGTCCTACTGGTTCGTATTCAAATTATACTAAGCCAAATATAAAGAACAATACTAGCGTAAAAATATGGGAACGTATATCGGTAAATGTTGAGTGTTGGCTACAGGCAAAGCGCATTGAATGCGACAAAGTATATAAAGAGAACTGATTTATTTCTTCAAAAGTGCTGCATATATTTTTTGCAGGATTCCTTTCCTTTTTAAACTGCAAAACCTTAAATAATGATTGAATTCTAAATGAATTCAGTTATTAGGCTGGTCAGGAAATGGTTTTGATATACATCATGTTGAAAATCTGTAACATCATTTCAAAATACCTTGTACGAATGAATCACAAGAAACACTAAGAGGCTGTAGATTCTGTAACGACATCATGTAACAATCAAGAGCTTTTAGCTCAATTAAAAAACGTTGAGGTGCTGTAAGTAAAAGTAAGAGGTACACTAAATACTGATTGTAACATCACGTATTATTATAGGAATATTACAATATTAGGCAAGCATTGCAACCTTACTAAGATAACAATCTAATATTAAAATGTTCAGCATTATAATACTATTATGAAACATTTTTCAACAATGGTGAGCAAAAAAAATTCATGCTGCCGACTTAGCTTGAATCTTTATGTTTTTGAATTGACTTTTAATAGTAGATTTTCAAACGCTTGTATACTATTTGAAGAGATCAATTAAATGCCCAGTGGTTTCATAAAAAAGAAAAGAAATTGAGAGTTAATGAATTAAGGATATTATTCAGAGTTACACATTTCTAAATATTTGCATATATATAATGATAGTTTACATATATTGAACACGATTTATTTGGTATCAGGTTAAAATTATACATTTATTGATATTTTTTCCTCAATTTTTTGAGATTATTACTATATTCTCGTATAACATAAAAAACCCTTGCCATCTAGGAATTTGTGTACATCCCTTTTTACTTCAATAGAAGTATCTATATAAGCCGGTAACAGCCCCTGGACAACGGTGATCACTTTTGTCTAGTGTTGTGTTACGTACTTACGGAACCTAAGGTCGCGGGTTCTGTCCTCCGGATATGTGCTACTTCAATTCATTAACCTGAACTGCAATCGACTTCTTTTCATTGAGTCTCTCAAAAGTATCACACCTTTAATTAATTGAAACAAAATTTTAAATATCTGTGTGAATACAATTAATCATTGCGTGACGCGTTAAAATACTTGAAAACTTATTCAATAGTTTTTAATGTTTGAACTTCATTATATCTCAGGAAATGTTTCTGCGGGCATACGGGTCACTTCATTATTTTAATGTTCTATTGCTTTTACTAAAACTGGTACCCTTTTTAGAAATAATACCTTTTTATAATAATATAATCAACTGTTTATAATTTTTGAGTGGATCTCCTATTGTATTATTAAAACTATTTTGATGATGATCGATGTGTTTTATAAATAGAGGACGTTCTTCAGATATCTTATGTTAACCACGGGGAAAATATTTGAAAATTATATCAACTCAAGGCATTGGAATTCAAGAGTGGAAACGTTGAAAATAAGGACAAAGATATTTCAACAAATAACAGTGGATTCTATGACGTAGTTTGATGTGAACAATTGTCAAAAATAACAAGTACGTGACGTAATCTTGATAATCGTACATTTATGTATCAACATTCTTTGAGCCAATGACAAATACATCACTTTGGCATCCCGTTTCATTTGCTATACGAAACGTTTTTTTTTAACCAACAACAGAAGACAGTCTAATTACGTAACGTTCACTCCCACATCCCCTGCGAAGCAAGATGGCCTAGAATTCTAGGGAGCCGAAAGCCTGACCAGGTACGTACTCTTTGTAAGATACCCCCTGCCAAAACCTTACTTGGAAGGGGGGCTCTAACATTCTCCGCTACGCTCCTGAGATAGTCACAATCTTGACATCTTGCTCGTATTCCATAAATGGATGTGAAAATTTTCATTTTCTTCTTACAAAATATTTGTTATAAAATGAGGGGAAACTACCGGCATAGAGTAAAATGGAAAGTTTTAATTTGTATATTTTAGAATGTGTATGGAGAAGTAATTTCTCCATATTGAGAATTTTAAACCTCAAAACAGTCATTAAACAAATTCTGACAGCGATAAATTTCATATCAGAACACTAATTTTTTGACTGTATTCTAATATTGCCTGAAACGATTGTCAGTTATTAAATCTAAACTGTAACAGAAGTATCTCAATCTGAAATACGAACAGTACTCTAAATGGACAATGCAATTGGCAATCTAGGGAAAGAAAACTAAAAAAAGTGCATTTACCGGTAGAACCAAACATTTGTTCAAATTTTAAAAAATCATAAAAAAGAAAGAAATGATGATACATAGATGTAAAGTTTGCAAGAAAGGATAAATAAGTATGTCGGTTTTTTTAGTAGCAAAAGCATTAATAGTTAAAAATATCCCCGATAGAGGGTGCTGACAGTACGAAACAAAATGTATTCGACAACTGCGTGTTCCTTTTGCTTATTCTGCCATAACAATTGTACTACAGGACCTCCAGCACATTGCACAACACAACTAAGGCGGCTTGCAACACAGGTTAAAACTACATGCGACATGTCGGAATGAATTGCAAAATCCCCACGACAGACATAATCTTTGGGTTCAAGCAATTTTGTTGGGTATAAATGATGCACAGGTTATTTCAAATAGCCTCAGAATGGACGAGAGTGAGGTTGGTCGAACATGGCGCCCATGCAACCTCAACCAATCACTTTGTCCTCACCAAAGGTTATCAATCGAAACTGTTATGCTGAATTGGCATAGTATGAATGTACATCATTCTGCATGAAGCTTATTACAGGTAACATATCTCTTTGAGATAATGCGAACACGAAACTACGACTAAAAATATTTTTAATGCAGAAAAAAGAATTCGACTTCCTTTGTGAGCTTTTTTCTTGTATGTATAAGCTGTACCTCTTTAACATAATTTCTTCCTTTTTCAATTCCTACGATTAGTTCATACTCTCCATATATGTATATATATATATATATATATATATATATATATATATATATATATATATATATATATATATCTTGTTTAAATTTTCAGTCGTTAGTAAATTACTTTTTATTCATCCACTCAAGTTCCAATACATTTTTTAAAACTTAACATGGATGACAATTATTGTTAATGCTGCTTTTCAAATACCAATTTATTGATTTTTAATTAATGAATAAATAGTAAAACAAACAAAAAAGTAGTTCAACACCATATATAGAAAAGAAAATGGAAAACTGCTAGGAAAATCGCTTTCTATTTTGCAACTTAATATTGTAATTCTATCATATGTATATACTTGTTTATAGTAATTGTAATTATTTAATAAATGTAACTAAAATAAATTTTTCTTTGTTGACTAAAGTAGGAATTGACTTAAATTTTTTTTTATATTATTTGTTTTTATGATTTTTTAAAGTTTAAACGAGCTTTTAGCTCACCAAGTATTTATCAATGAATGAACCTATTATTTCGTTACTATAAAACGAAAAGATCTCATACTCAAAATACCGGTCCTTTGAAATTTTAAACAATTTTACAACGTCGCATTCATCACACGAAGAATCGCATTCATTTCTGCTGACGATCATTTGCGCCAAAATGGCTCAACCTTTTATATTCGAAAATTCTAAATCGATCTGAAGCTGTTCGAAGAGCGAGAGAGGAAAGAAAAGAAGAAAAGGAAAAAAAAATGTTTTAAATTTTAATAAAATGCAATCGATATCCTTCATAACATTTTTGTGCGAACTTTTGTTACTAAATTGGAAATTCTTAACATTTTTCTCTTCTACTTCTATCCTCATATCGCTGCTACAGGAACAAAATCCGAATGTATCCTCAAAATGATATATTTCTTAAAAGCTATAGCGGTATCATGTAGGTTAGGATTAAATTTGGTCCTTAGTTTTTTTTATTGTGTATTTTTTCTTATTCAATATTGAAACTCTGAATTAACTTAAAGTAAATTGGATATGAGACACCAAGGAATTAATTGGAAAAAAAGTGCTCAGAAGAAGTTTCATTCTAAATTAAAGGATTTAATATTTATGTATATGTGTGTGGCTGATTTTTATATGAAATTAGAGGCAGTGTTTTAGTCTTTTTGACGTAGTTCAAGAATAAGTGATTTTTTTGGGAATATAGGCAATAAATATGTTTCTCTCCAATATAGTTAATGCTGTTTTTTTATGATTCTTAACAATGCAAATAATGTCATTCATCCTGGAACAAATTAATCATATTGTTATGTTGATTGAGGTTCGAGGATTTTATACAAATCAGTCCAAAAGAAGAAAAACAGTTATTCAAAAGCGATGATAATTTGTCTAAAATCCAATCCTCAAAATGCAGGATTCAGCAGCAATATTCACAGAATAAATCTCAGAAGGTCTATACACCTTCAACAAGACTCAGACACAATTAACAGTGTCTAAAACACACGTATGTAATAGATTATTCACAAGCCGAGCTAATCGGTATTCACGATCAAGACAAATGTACTAGTCGCTAATCAAAACAATACACACTAATCGCTGTCGAAACTAGATTGACTCTGGTTTCGGTGAGCATCTCTATTTATTGGCCTGGCGAAAACTTTTTTGTGTCGTATAGCGGAAAATTAGTGGATTTCTCTGCAAGTTTCTAAAAGAATCTAGAGGGTCCCGAATCGGACAATATGGTTACCAAATTGGCCGCCAACACGGTCACCAAAAATGATTTCAACTTAGCTCTATCGCCAAGATTTCGCCAAGTTCTCATTGAATCATCACTATAACGTAAGGGACGGCGTTGCTTGTGAATATTACAATTATAACGTAAATTAAATATAATTTAGAGTAAGATATAGGCATTACACATCCAAATACAAATTATTTATATTATTTTACACAAAATTCGTAACACTGCCTCCTCCTCAAAGGTTGCACGTCCCGGGCAATACAATCTCTATAAGGCCTCTCTTTACAGACGTAGACTATTCTCATAATGATCAAATATAAAGTAACAAATACTCGACAGCACATGCAAAGCAAATAAATTCAAAATACATGAACAAATACAAACATAAATCACAACACTAAAATAAAACTAAGGAAGTATAAAAGCTCAATAATTTACATTATTTACAAAATAATTAGTGACCACGGTCTTAACTGAAGAATATGATTTATCTTGGCTAAGATAAGGGACTAGCCTATTATATTGTATTACCTTCGGTTTTGAGTGTGGTGATTTCTGTATCCGAACCATAACGTCATTCAGTCTTTTTAGGACTGTGTAAGGACCTTCCCAGTTGTTCTGCAGCTTCAGAGAGAGTCCTTTGCGACGTTTCGGATTCCTTAACCACATTTTGTCACTTTTGTGGAAGTCATGTCCAGTTGCTCTTGCATTGTATCGGGTCTTCCTCTTCTCTGAAGCCATGTCGATTATATCCCTAACCAGAAGATACATTTCCTCTATACATGCCTGGAGTTTCTCGACATACTCCTCAGACGCCAAGGAAGCATCTAGTGGCCGCCTGAACAGAATATTTTCAGGCAGACGAAGATCACGTCCGAAGAGCATCTGGGATTGGAAGTAGAATGTGGTCTCGTGAACGGCACTTCTGTAGGTAAGCACCCCTCAGGGGGCTCACCTTCTTTAGGTGAGTACGGGTTTCACGCTCCCGAGGTGCCCTAGTGATCTTTTCCTTCTCCCTAGGGGTTTAATGTCTTTGGTAAACACGGGCTTCACGAACCCGGGAAACCCTAGTGATCCTTCTCTATTTTCGGCCCTCTTTCTTGCCATTCAAATTTCCTTTTTCTTCTTTTCCCGTCCAGACCACAGACCTATTTTTAACAATGAACTTTGTTCCAACTTTTTTTCTAGTAAAAAAATTGATATTTTTTACTACCATATTATGGTTTACATTTTTTATTACGATCTTTTAATTTAAATTTCTTATCTTTCTTTCAATATTTTGATTCTTATGCTTCTTTTGTGTTCGATTATTGATTTTGTCGTTTTATTAGTATTCATTTTTCAAAACTTTTCTTCACTTATTATCTTTATTTTTTCTGCCACGAAGTCCTGTGGCAGACCAGGATTGAGTGGAATGAAGTTGTGTCTGATGTTTTTTTCACTTTTGGTATGATGACACAACGGACTGCTCCCTGGGAAAACTGGCACTTGGAGCGGGGTTTTGAACTTCTGAGGACCTTTGGACTGGTGAGGTGGGGTCTTGGAGGAAGCGGCCATGTAGAGCGTACCGAAGAAAAGCTGAGTTTTGCGTCTCAGGCCACCAGATAGTACAGCCCGGGACAGCCTAACCAGCATGTCCTGGCTGCTCTATCAGCTGGTGTATAATCCCGCCTGTCTTGTAGTTCCAGGTGGTGCCTGGATGGGGTCCTGCATTGCAGAGCGGGGGGCTCTCCCGAGGCCACTACTGCTTGCTGAATCTAGGGGCTAGCCCTGCCAAACTGGTCCTCTGAAAATCAAAAGGGATTCTCTTCCTCCTTTTTCAAAAAAATAAAAATAAATAAAATTAAAGAAAAAACTTAAAACGCATTTTTTAAAACCCCCAATCCACCCTACCCAACTCACTCAACTCAGCCCATGGACATTGGCCAGATTTCCTTACATACACGATTTCTTCTTGTTTCACTTCCAAATAATGATATGTCAGTTAAATCGCCTTTTGCTATACAAAAGGCTCTAATAGGAATTTGTGGTGAACCGAAATCCGTAAAACGATTGCGTTCCAGGGATCTGCTAATAGAAACTACGTCAGCTTTACAAACCAAGTCCTTTCTTCTTGCGAAATAATTTCTTAATAACCCTGTCTTAGTAAGTCCGCATAAAAGCCTGAATTCCTGTCATGGTGTTATCTCCGAACCTGACTTGTTGGGCACTTCTGATTCAGAGATACTTGAAGGTTTCTCTGATCAGGGTGTCGTGGCCGCGGTAGCCGAGTGGTATGGGTATCGGATCGTGGCTTGCCTTGTCACGAGTTCGAACCCAGTACCACTAAAGATCCACCGTGTAGGGCAGCGATGCACGTTAAATCTGTCGAGAGCTGAAACGTCCTCCCGTTGGTGTGGTGGGTTAGTTAGGAGAGGGGGTGCCCGCTCAGGTGTCGTCCACGTCACTTAACCAAAGTTCAAAATTACGTGGTCCGTCGCCAAAAGCCCCCGTGTAGCTGAACAGTGTGACGTTAAAATTCAATCAATCAATCAATCTGATCAGGGTGTCACCCAGGTCAGGATAATCACAATAAAAAAAGACTCTACAATGGTTCCCACAAAATATTTAATTTTGACATTTAATAACCCCAAACTACCAAACACAATAAAAGCTGGATATCTGAATTGTAAAATCCGTCCTTATATACCAAACCCTCTGCGCTGTTTCAAATGCCAGAGGTTCGGTCACTCCCCTAAACTTCCTGCCGCGGCCAATTAACATACTCTAGATGTGCTTCCGTTGGGCATTCTTCCACGGATTGTACTCTAGTGCCAAAATGTGTTAATTGTACGCAGTCTCATCCTTCAGATTCAAAATTATGCCAAAAATGGAAATTAGAAAAGCAGATCCAAGAAATTAAAACCAATAAAAACATATCTTATTTTGAAGCACGCAAATTAATAGTTCCTCAGTTAACCCAAACGTATGCTCAGGCTACTAAACCTTCAACTATATCCACAACTACCCAAACAGATCCAAATATAACAAACATAATCTGTCCACCTTTACAATGCCTAAAACCCATATTTTCTAAAAATCCAATGCCTAGTACCTCGTCTTCAGTTTCTACCTTCTCCACGTCATCTTCATCTACTCAAGAAAATCTACTTCCTTCTCCATCTGGAATAATACCAACAATACAAAGTGAGTCTTTATTAAAAATACCCATTCCTACTACTACTACTACTACTTCCCCTGGCAATAACCTGAATACTTTAGTTTCACCTTTAGAAACTGAAACCCGTTCTCATACAACTCCTGGTAAACTTCATTTGGTTTCAACTGAAAACTTACCAGAGTCTGTCCCTAATACATCCAATAGTGAATATTCTAATGCAGCTGAAGTCCAACAATTTGTAAAACGAAAATCGAGAAATAGAAGAAAGCGCCCAAAAGTACAGAAACCAGATATTGAAATGAAAATGGCTCCACATAGATCTAAAAAGGCAGCACCTACAGAAATAACAACTGATGACGAGAATATGATAACTTACGACGTGGAGGAGGAGTAACTTGAGCACGATCCTCCAAATAAATTAACCATTGACGAAGATCCTTTAAATTTTCCTAAAGGATATTTACGCTCATTAACTCCATCCCGATACAGGAACTATAGAGAATAATTTTTATACCATGTATTGTCTAACCTTGTTTTAAACTAACATTTGTATTTTTCTATGCTTTTATTTTGAGATATGGTCTGACTTGGTAGGGAGTTCCCCACCAAATTTTGTTTCTTTAAATCATTGAAAACGGTTTTCAGTGATTTGAAATTTTAAATTTTTTTAAAATGTAATGTCCTTATTTTTACGTATTTTATAAAACATTTTAAGTCTCTTAAAAAATGTTTGGTGCAGCATAGCCAAAATTGGCTCTTGCGCCATTAAACTCTACACTCACTCACTCACCCTGTAGGTAAGCAGAAAAAGAGGCAGTTTCTTGTCCCAGTCTTGTTGATTACTGGATACCAGGAGACAGAGGCTGTTCAGGATGGTCCGATTAAACTTCTCTACCATGTCGTTAGACTGAGGATGTAAAGCTGTTGTCCTGGTTTTGTCGATGGTGAGTATTTCACACAGTCTCTTGCAAACTGCAGAATCAAAGTTTCTCCCTTGATCAGAGTGCAATTGTAGAGGAACTCTGTATCATGGGATCCAGTGTTGATCTAGGAACTCTGCAACAGTCAAAGCCTCTTGGTCGGATATAGGACAGGCTTCAGGCCTCTTAGTGAAGTAGTCCATGACAACCAAGATGCTGTTGTTGCCATCGGATGATCTCGGGTGTGGGCCTAGGATTCGTTCGAAAGGCGCTCCCACATTATACAGCTACAGTCTTCTTCTAGTGTGTTTTCTGGGACTTTTTTGCGTGCAGTGCAGGAATCACATGTACGACACCACTTCTCCACGTCATTCCGCACATTGTTCCAGTAAAGAAGCGCTGAAGAACTTTTTTAGAGTCTTCATAACGAGACAAAATGACCCCCAGTTGGACTGCCATGGATTTCATTAAGGTCTGTAGGTATTCTTGTTTTTGGGAGTATTAATTTCCACTTAAAAGCTTTTACCTCGTCAGACTCCCATTTTCCATATAAAACACCATTTCTCAGATGGAGAGAGTCCCAAAGAGCCTAGTAACGTTTCGTTGTAGGAAGAGGAAAAGGGTAATATCTTGCCGGCTGGGCTGTTCGTCAGATGACTCTTTGAATTCTATTATCCCATCAGGGGGCTCACCTTCTTTAGGTGAGTGCGGGTTTCACGCTCCCGCGAGGTACCCTAGTGATCTTTTCCTTTTACCAAGGGGTTTACTATCTTTGGTAAACACGGGCTTCACGAACCCGGGTTACCCTAGTGATCCTTCTCTATTTTCGTCCCTCTTTCTTGCCATTCAAATTTCCCTTTTCTTCATTTCACGTCGAGACCACAGACAATTATTTTTGAAATACATATGTGAAAAAAAATTAATTGATTTATTTTAATAAGATTTCTCATTATTCTCGTTATTAATAACATTTTTGTATTCATTTTGTATTACTTTAAATTGGTTTAATACTTACTTAATTTTTTCGATTATTTATTTTGGTACTTGTATTATTACTACTTCGATTTCTTTACATGTTTTGATTATTTTACTTTATTTGTTTTTGACTGACAACGTTGGTTTTCCGACCCGCATGTTTGCCGTGTGCGGCGTCCCGTAAGGAGGAAAATGGTGTCCTGAGAATACCTTTGGCCCACGCTTCGCTGTAGACGGGAGGCAGGAGTGAGCCCGCTCCTCCTCCACTGGTGGTACCTCTCTTCGGTATCCCCGAATAAACACTGCTGTAGGGTTGGTGCTGCAGATAAGGGGTGTCGGGTTTACCCGTTGGATCCTCGCCCTGATGCAGTAGCACTATATTCTGGGTGTACTTCAGGTAAGTGCCGTGCCTGGTTTTGCCAGATGACCGGCACACTGCCTCCCTTGTTTGACTCCATGGTGGGTGGAGGCGCACCAGGATGAAGTTTTCTACGCGTATTTATGGATCCGAATATGCTGTGCCCGGGTAAAGGCCTCGTATTATCCAACCTACACATTGACAATGTTGCTAAATATTCACGCTTTTTATTTTTATCTTTACCAAACAGTGAAATGTCAGGAAAATCTCCGTTTGTTGGCCACAAAGCTATAATAGGAATAGGTGGAGAACCAAAATCTATTAAAAAACTACGATCTGGTGACTTACTTATTGAGACTACATCTGCGTTACAAAGAAAATCGTTTTTGTTGTCTAAAACCTTACTAGATTTTCCCTTATCAGTTACTCCTCACAAATTTTTGAATTCCTGTCGAGGTGTCATCTCCAAACCAGACCTTTTGTGTTCCTCTGAAACAGAAATCTTGGAAGGGCTTTCTGACCAAGGAGTAACTCAGGTCAGAAGAACTACAATAAAAAAAGACTCATCGCTTTTTCCCACTAAACATTTAATTCTAACCTTCAATAGCCCTAAATTACCATCAACCTTTAAAGCTGGATACCTGAACTGTAAAATGCGTCCATATATTCCGAAACCTCTGTGCTGTTTGAAGGGCCAGAGGTTTGGACATTCTCAAACTTCCTGCTGCGGTCAATTGACGTGCTCTAGATGTGCAACCGTTGGACATTCTTCCACGGATTGCACCCAGTCCCATCCATCAGACTAAAAAATATGCTCGAAATGGAAAACCGAAAAAGAAATCCAATCTATTAAAGCAAATAGAAATATAACATACCTAGAAGCACGAAAATTAATAGTTCCATAGTTATCCCAAACTTACGCACAAGCGACCAAACCCTCAACTGTAACTACAACAACTCAAACAGATGAAAATATTACAGAAATAGTATGCCCACCTGTTTCCTACACTCCTCACTTAACTGTAACTGAGTGCGCCTTACTTTCCCACCTTCCTACCCCAACGGAAACTTTAGAACCCTGTACCGGGACATTCTGTAAACTGGAAACGCAACGGACAGACGCAAGGTCTTGTCCGCACCAATCTGCAGCACTTTCAAAGGTGTAATTTTCATTTAACCGCATTACTACCTTTCAGTGTAAACTTTAACTGTAAATATTTATTTTCTTGTAATATAAACATATGTGCTATCTTCATCTCTGGCTGTTATTCGAACTCAACCAACGGCATCATTTGGAGGCACCGACGAGATCGTCAACGATTCAGAGAAACAAGAGATAAGTACTATTTTATATTTTCATTCAACGTTTGGTTTTGGTTTCTCTTACTGATTCATTCCGTCCATATTTCATTTTATCAATTATAATGGACGCCGAAACGGCTACAGTGCTTCGCGGCACAGCGAAGGCTGCACTTACAAGAACTAAAAATTTCATTGATAAAGATGATCAAACTTTTGAAAAAAAATTATGTACGCAACAAGTTAGAGAAACTTGAATTAACTTATACAGAGGTTGATAAAGCGGATGCTGCTTTACCTATCGAATCCTCTGAAATGGAAGAATTCGAAACAAAATATTACGAAACCAAAGCCAAGCTACAGAATATCTTAGAAAATTTATCTGTGAGAACATATGTATATAATGATAATTCTGATGTCTTTGAAAATGTCTCAAATACGAAATCTAGCAATTTTAAGGTACCAAAAATTAATACTGAGCGTTTTTCTGGTGATTTTAAAGATTGGCCTTCATTTAAAGATTTATATGTATCATTAGTGCATGATAATATGTGTTTATCAAATATACAAAAATTTCAATATCTTAGAGGTTTATTGCTGTCAGAACCAGCAAATATAATTAAGCATATTCCTATTACTGAAACTGCTTATAACGAGGCTTGGGAAAAATTATTAGCTCGTTATTATAAAAAGAAGCAAAGCATTTTTTCCCTGATCAAAACATTCATGGAACAACCTTCTTTTTACGATACTAATTCTAGCAACTTACGCAACATAGCAGATACTTCCGACGAAGTATTTAGAGGTCTTAAATCTATTGATACTAAAGCAGAGTCTAGAGATGTATGGTTGATTTACATTTTGTTACGAAAGGTTGATCCTGAAACGCGCCAAGAATGGGCGCAATTCTCAAATAATATTGATTTTTCCACATTTGAAGCATTTATAGAATTCTTAAATAACAGATGTACATGCTTAGAACTATATAATGAAAATGTTACTTATGAAAAACAACCTTATATTTTAATAAATCGAAATTTAACAATAGTTTAAAATGTTCTCGTTGTAAAATGAATCATCTTGTTTTCAAATGTTTTAAATTTAAAGAAATGTCTGTTAAAGATCGTAAACAACTTGTTAATAAACAAAAATTATGTATGAACTGTTTATCTGATAAGCACACTGAGTCACATTGTAATTCAACTTTTACTTGCCACTTTTGTAGGAAAAAGCATCATTCGCTATTACATGATAATAATTTTAAAAATTACGCAATGTCAGCAAATAAATCTCATCATGCTGAAGGTCAAAACCAGACAGGAAATGACACCAATCAAAACAAAGAAGTTGCAGCTTCCTTGAACTCTATACAAACATATTTTTCTTTAGTACCAACTTTAAGCGTTAACATTAAAAATATTTTGGGGGAGAACTGTCAAGTTCGAGTTATGACGAACAACGGAAGTGAATTCAACATTTATTTCTGAAAAAATGTTTAAAACTGCTAGGCATCAAAAGAAAAAACGCTAGATTCCAAATTAAAGGATTACAAGATTCCCAAACAGCGATGACTAAAGGGTTTGTCGAAATAGATTTAGTATCGTTACACAATCCCAAGGTCAAACTACCAGTTAAAGCATATGTTTTGGAAAAACTAACTGCTCCGTTACCAACGGAAAAAATAAATGAAGCACATTTCTCTCACTTAAAAAATGCCTGTTTAGCGGATCCGAAATTTTTTATCCCAAACAATATCGATATGATTCTCGGATCTGACTACCTTTTTCTATTTTGCTTCCTGGGCAAATTACTTGCTCTCAAAGTAATTTAATCTCTCAAAATTCCATTTTTGGTTTCCTAATTTCAGGCAAATTAACTGATTCTTTAAACTCAAATTCAATGCTAAATCTTCACATTAATGGTACAAATATTGACAATCAATTAAAGCAATTTTGGGAATTAGAGGAAATTCCCAAAGTAAAGGAAAAAATCTTAACTTCTGAAGAGCAATTTGTGTGGAAACACATTTTCAAAATACTTATGCATGTAATTCCGATGGACGCTTTGTTGTAAAGCTCTTATTTTATAAATCAAATTCAGAATTGGGAGACTCAAAACCCGCAGCAATTTCTCGCTTATTAGCAATGGAGCGTAAATTTAAAAATAACCCAAATTTTGAAACACAATACAAAGAATTCATGAACGAATACGAATCGCTAGGTCACATGAGCTTAGTAAATTCCAGATCCCCCACTTCCAAAGATCAGAATTTTTTACCGCATCACGCCGTTAACAAGCCATCAAGCACTACAACAAAGTTAAGAGTAGTTTTTGACGCATCTCTCTCTCTCTCTCTTCTCTATCTATCTCTCTCTCTCTTGCAAAACTACAAATGGTACGTCATTAAATTCTCTGCTAGGAGTAGGTCCCAAATTACCAGGGGATATTTTTGAAATATTGCTTAATTTTAGAATTCCTAACATTGTATTTACGGCGGACATTGAAAAATTGTACCGTCAAATTTTAGTAGCTGATGAAGATCAGAAATACCAACAAATTCTTTGGAGTAATAACTCTAATGAAAATATTCGCACATACAAGCTAAAAACTGTCATCTACGGTTTAGCCTCAGCTTCCTTTTTGGCCACTAGGTGTATTAAGCAAATCGCTCCCGATAATAAAGATAATCCCAACCTATCCCGAACTCTACAGGGAGATATTTATATGGATGATTTACTATCAGGATCAGATACGTCAAATAACGCAATCCCCATTTGCAAGGACATTGCTCATGTTTTGAGTACTCACGGATTTCATTTAAGAAAATGAAATTCTACTTCCTCCGAATTTCTCGCTCAATTTTCAGAACATAGTTCTCATGATACACGAGTTGAATTTTCCAAAGATTCTAATGAAAGTTCCAAAGTATTAGGCTTATTTTGGAATTCATCCAATGACACTTTTGGTTTCCAACCATCGCTTGAACTTACACCATCACTCACAAAGAGACGTATTTTATCTAAATCTTCCAAAATTTTCGATCCTTTAGGACTTCTTTCACCTTGTACAGTATTCATGAAGATTTTTTATCAAAAACTTTGGCTTACAAAAACAGATTGGGATTCTCCCATTCCACAACAATTAACAGAGGATTGGCTTAAGTTTCAAAAGGCATTTAATGCAATAAACTATCTCACTGTTCCTAGATGGGTCATCCTTACAGCAGACAATCCAGTGGAATTGCATGGTTTTGCAGATGCTTCTTCATTAGCTTATGCTGCTGCAATCTACTGTCGGCAGAAACGTAACGGCAAAATAAAGGTTCAACTACTTGTATCAAAAACTAAAGTAGCCCCTGTCAAACAAGTTTCCATTCCTCGATTGGCGTTGCGTGGTGCACATTTACTATCCAAGCTATTTAAATCGGTCTTACGGACATTAAAACATTATACCTTTGATGTATTCGCTTGGACGGATTCTAAAATAGTTCTCTCCTGGCTGTCTAGTTACCCTCGCAAATGGAAAACTTTCGTAGCAAATAGAACATCTGAAATTATGGAAGTTCTACCTACAAAGCATTGGAGACATGTGCCTTCTAAGGAAAATCCCGCAGATATTGCATCCCGAGGTATTGATCCTAAATGCTTAGCAGATTGCATGTTATGGTGGCAAGGTCCACCCTGGCTATGGCTAGAAACTTCTAGTTGGCCCAAGGCTGAATCCAGTTGCGATGAGGCTTCGGATGAGTTAAAAGCGGAACAAAAATCAAGCTCCTACTTCAACCTGTTTACTCACACACCAAATGATGTAATTCATGGTTTTTTCGAACATTATTCTTCACTCACCAAAATAATTCGCACTTTTGCTTATTGCCAAAGATTTATTAAAAACTGTAAAAAGATAGCATTACAAGGATCATCTATCAGTTCATCCCATATTAATACTACTTCACTTACCTTTTCGGAAACCAAAACCGCTGAAGAAACCATCATTCGTTGGGTTCAAGATATCTACTTTCAGGAAGAAATACAAAGCATTAAGAAACAGATTTCTCTGCCACCCAAAAGCCCATTACGTTCCCTCCATCCATTCATAGATGAACATTGTTTATTACGGGTGGGAGAAAGATTGCGAAATTCCCAGCTTTGATTCCATTCCAAGCATCCTATCATACTTCCTTCTCAGCACAGTATTAGTGAACTCCTTATCAAGGAACAACACATCGCTCATTTACATGCTGGGCCGACTTTGTTAGCTCACATTCTTCGACAGTCCCATTGGATCGTAGGAAGTAGAAAATTAATTAACAAATGTATTAGAAAATTCTTGAAGTGTAACAAATTCAGAACATCCACCACAACACCACAACTGATGGGCAATTTACCAAAACACCGTGTCACGCTGGAGAGACCTTTCTTCTGTTGCGGTATTGATTATGCTGGTCCTGTACTGATTAAATGCAACAAAGGTCGAGGGACTAAATCTACAAAGGGTTACATTGCTTTATTTGTATGCTTAGCAACTAAAGCTGTTCATATTGAAGCAGTCGGAGACTTAACAACTGATTCCTTCATAGCTGCACTTCGTCGTTTTAGTGCTCGTCGTGGTGCTCCCCGCCACATTTATAGTGACAATGGAACCAATTTTGTTGGAGCTCGTCGAAAACTTCACGAAATATGAAAGTTATGGCTTTCTTTACCAACTAATGAAGCCATCTCTTACTACTTATCCAAATCTTCAATAGATTGGCACTTTATTCCACCCTCATCACCACATTTTGGAGGTATTTGGGAATCAGGAATTCGATCCGTCAAATTTCATCTGAAGAGAGTATTGGGAGAAACCATATTAAATTTTGAAGAGTTAACAACCTTGCTCACACAAATCGAAGGATTACTAAATTCCAGGCCTCTCTCCTACGTTAATGACTCTGACATAGAATGCATATCTACACTCACACCTTCACATTTTCTTACAGGTGATGTTCTTCTTTCAGTTCCAGAGGAGCTTCCTTCAACCTCCAACCACAGAGATCGTTGGGAGTTGCTACAGAACATCAAACGGGGCTTTTGGAAGAAGTGGAGCTCTGAATTTATCTCTTCCTTACAACCTCGCAAGCAATGTCAGGACGCACAACCAAACTTGAAGGAAGATGACATCGTATTGATCAAAGAAGAGGGTCCTCCTGGTACATGGCCAATGGCTCGAGTTCTTCAAGTGCATCCAGGCAACGAAGGACTGGTTCGAGTTGCAACTGTGAAAACCCAAGACTCAGTGTTAAAACGACCTGTTCATAAACTTCACAAACTTCCTATATATCCGAAATAGTTCGTATATAGGGTGGGAGTATGTTTCCTACACTTCTCACTTAACTGTAACTGAGTGCGCCTTACTTTCCCGCCATCCTACCCCAACGGAAACTTTGGAGCCCCGTACCGGGACATTCTGTAAACTGGAAACGTAATGGACAGACGCAAGGTCTTGTCCGCAGCACCTTCAAAGGTGTAATTTTCATTTAACCGCATTACTACCTTCAGTGTAAACTTTAACTGTAAATATTTATTTTCTTGTAATATAAACATATGTGCTATCTTCATCTCTGGCTGTTATTCGAACTCAACCAACGGCATCATTTGGAGGCACCGACGAGATCGTCAACGATTCAGAGAAACAAGAGATAAGTACTATTTTATATTTTCATTCAACGTTTGGTTTTGGTTTCTCTTACTGATTCATTCCGTCCATATTTCATTTTATCAATTATAATGGACGCCGAAACGGCTACAGTGCTTCGCGGCACAGCGAAGGCTGCACTTACAAGAACTAAAAATTTCATTGATAAAGATGATCAAACTTTTGAAAAAAATTATGTACGCAACAAGTTAGAGAAACTTGAATTAACTTATACAGAGGTTGATAAAGCGGATGCTGCTTTACCTATCGAATCCTCTGAAATGGAAGAATTCGAAACAAAATATTACGAAACCAAAGCCAAGCTACAGAATATCTTAGAAAATTTATCTGTGAGAACATATGTATATAATGATAATTCTGATGTCTTTGAAAATGTCTCAAATACGAAATCTAGCAATTTTAAGGTACCAAAAATTAATACTGAGCGTTTTTCTGGTGATTTTAAAGATTGGCCTTCATTTAAAGATTTATATGTATCATTAGTGCATGATAATATGTGTTTATCAAATATACAAAAATTTCAATATCTTAGAGGTTTATTGCTGTCAGAACCAGCAAATATAATTAAGCATATTCCTATTACTGAAACTGCTTATAACGAGGCTTGGGAAAAATTATTAGCTCGTTATTATAAAAAGAAGCAAAGCATTTTTTCCCTGATCAAAACATTCATGGAACAACCTTCTTTTTACGATACTAATTCTAGCAACTTACGCAACATAGCAGATACTTCCGACGAAGTATTTAGACGTCTTAAATCTATTGATACTAAAGCAGAGTCTAGAGATGTATGGTTGATTTACATTTTGTTACGAAAGGTTGATCCTGAAACGCGCCAAGAATGGGCGCAATTCTCAAATAATATTGATTTTTCCACATTTGAAGCATTTATAGAATTCTTAAATAACAGATGTACATGCTTAGAACTATATAATGAAAATGTTACTTATGAAAAACAACCTTATATTTTAATAAATCGAAATTTAACAATAGTTTAAAATGTTCTCGTTGTAAAATGAATCATCTTGTTTTCAAATGTTTTAAATTTAAAGAAATGTCTGTTAAAGATCGTAAACAACTTGTTAATAAACAAAAATTATGTATGAACTGTTTATCTGATAAGCACACTGAGTCACATTGTAATTCAACTTTTACTTGCCACTTTTGTAGGAAAAAGCATCATTCGCTATTACATGATAATAATTTTAAAAATTACGCAATGTCAGCAAATAAATCTCATCATGCTGAAGGTCAAAACCAGACAGGAAATGACACCAATCAAAACAAAGAAGTTGCAGCTTCCTTGAACTCTATACAAACATATTTTTCTTTATTACCAACTTTAAGCGTTAACATTAAAAATATTTTGGGGGAGAACTGTCAAGTTCGAGTTATGACGAACAACGGAAGTGAATTCAACATTTATTTCTGAAAAAATGTTTAAAACTGCTAGGCATCAAAAGAAAAAACGCTAGATTCCAAATTAAAGGATTACAAGATTCCCAAACAGCGATGACTAAAGGGTTTGTCGAAATAGATTTAGTATCGTTACACAATCCCAAGGTCAAACTACCAGTTAAAGCATATGTTTTGGAAAAACTAACTGCTCCGTTACCAACGGAAAAAATAAATGAAGCACATTTCTCTCACTTAAAAAATGCCTGTTTAGCGGATCCGAAATTTTTTTATCCCAAACAATATCGATATGATTCTCGGATCTGACTACCTTTTTCTATTTTGCTTCCTGGGCAAATTACTTGCTCTCAAAGTAATTTAATCTCTCAAAATTCCATTTTTGGTTTCCTAATTTCAGGCAAATTAACTGATTCTTTAAACTCAAATTCAATGCTAAATCTTCACATTAATGGTACAAATATTGACAATCAATTAAAGCAATTTTGGGAATTAGAGGAAATTCCCAAAGTAAAGGAAAAAATCTTAACTTCTGAAGAGCAATTTGTGTGGAAACACATTTTCAAAATACTTATGCATGTAATTCCGATGGACGCTTTGTTGTAAAGCTCTTATTTTATAAATCAAATTCAGAATTGGGAGACTCAAAACCCGCAGCAATTTCTCGCTTATTAGCAATGGAGCGTAAATTTAAAAATAACCCAAATTTTGAAACACAATACAAAGAATTCATGAACGAATACGAATCGCTAGGTCACATGAGCTTAGTAAATTCCAGATCCCCCACTTCCAAAGATCAGAATTTTTTACCGCATCACGCCGTTAACAAGCCATCAAGCACTACAACAAAGTTAAGAGTAGTTTTTGACGCATCTCTCTCTCTCTCTCTTCTCTATCTATCTCTCTCTCTCTTGCAAAACTACAAATGGTACGTCATTAAATTCTCTGCTAGGAGTAGGTCCCAAATTACCAGGGGATATTTTTGAAATATTGCTTAATTTTAGAATTCCTAACATTGTATTTACGGCGGACATTGAAAAATTGTACCGTCAAATTTTAGTAGCTGATGAAGATCAGAAATACCAACAAATTCTTTGGAGTAATAACTCTAATGAAAATATTCGCACATACAAGCTAAAAACTGTCATCTACGGTTTAGCCTCAGCTTCCTTTTTGGCCACTAGGTGTATTAAGCAAATCGCTCCCGATAATAAAGATAATCCCAACCTATCCCGAACTCTACAGGGAGATATTTATATGGATGATTTACTATCAGGATCAGATACGTCAAATAACGCAATCCCCATTTGCAAGGACATTGCTCATGTTTTGAGTACTCGCGGATTTCATTTAAGAAAATGAAATTCTACTTCCTCCGAATTTCTCGCTCAATTTTCAGAACATAGTTCTCATGATACACGAGTTGAATTTTCCAAAGATTCTAATGAAAGTTCCAAAGTATTAGGCTTATTTTGGAATTCATCCAATGACACTTTTGGTTTCCAACCATCGCTTGAACTTACACCATCACTCACAAAGAGACGTATTTTATCTAAATCTTCCAAAATTTTCGATCCTTTAGGACTTATTTCACCTTGTACAGTATTCATGAAGATTTTTTATCAAACACTTTGGCTTACAAAAACAGATTGGGATTCTCCCATTCCACAACAATTAACAGAGGATTGGCTTAAGTTTCAAAAGGCATTTAATGCAATAAACTATCTCACTGTTCCTAGATGGGTCATCCTTACAGCAGACAATCCAGTGGAATTGCATGGTTTTGCAGATGCTTCTTCATTAGCTTATTCTGCTGCAATCTACTGTCGGCAGAAACGTAACGGCAAAATAAAGGTTCAACTACTTGTATCAAAAACTAAAGTAGCCCCTGTCAAACAAGTTTCCATTCCTCGATTGGAGTTGCGTGGTGCACATTTACTATCCAAGCTATTTAAATCGGTCTTACGGACATTAAAACATTATACCTTTAATGTATTCGCTTGGACGGATTCTAAAATAGTTCTCTCCTGGCTGTCTAGTTACCCTCGCAAATGGAAAACTTTCGTAGCAAATAGAACATCTGAAATTATGGAAGTTCTACCTACAAAGCATTGGAGACATGTGCCTTCTAAGGAAAATCCCGCAGATATTGCATCCCGAGGTATTGATCCTAAATGCTTAGCAGATTGCATGTTATGGTGGCAAGGTCCACCCTGGCTATGGCTAGAAACTTCTAGTTGGCCCAAGGCTGAATCCAGTTGCGATGAGGCTTCGGATGAGTTAAAAGCGGAACAAAAATCAAGCTCCTACTTCAACCTGTTTACTCACACACCAAATGATGTAATTCATGGTTTTTTCGAACATTATTCTTCACTCACCAAAATAATTCGCACTTTTGCTTATTGCCAAAGATTTATTAAAAACTGTAAAAAGATAGCATTACAAGGATCATCTATCAGTTCATCCCATATTAATACTACTTCACTTACCTTTTCGGAAACCAAAACCGCTGAAGAAACCATCATTCGTTGGGTTCAAGATATCTACTTTCAGGAAGAAATACAAAGCATTAAGAAACAGATTTCTCTGCCACCCAAAAGCCCATTACGTTCCCTCCATCCATTCATAGATGAACATTGTTTATTACGGGTGGGAGAAAGATTGCGAAATTCCCAGCTTTGATTCCATTCCAAGCATCCTATCATACTTCCTTCTCAGCACAGTATTAGTGAACTCCTTATCAAGGAACAACACATCGCTCATTTACATGCTGGGCCGACTTTGTTAGCTCACATTCTTCGACAGTCCCATTGGATCGTAGGAAGTAGAAAATTAATTAACAAATGTATTAGAAAATTCTTGAAGTGTAACAAATTCAGAACATCCACCACAACACCACAACTGATGGGCAATTTACCAAAACACCGTGTCACGCTGGAGAGACCTTTCTTCTGTTGCGGTATTGATTATGCTGGTCCTGTACTGATTAAATGCAACAAAGGTCGAGGGACTAAATCTACAAAGGGTTACATTGCTTTATTTGTATGCTTAGCAACTAAAGCTGTTCATATTGAAGCAGTCGGAGACTTAACAACTGATTCCTTCATAGCTGCACTTCGTCGTTTTAGTGCTCGTCGTGGTGCTCCCCGCCACATTTATAGTGACAATGGAACCAATTTTGTTGGAGCTCGTCGAAAACTTCACGAAATATGAAAGTTATGGCTTTCTTTACCAACTAATGAAGCCATCTCTTACTACTTATCCAAATCTTCAATAGATTGGCACTTTATTCCACCCTCATCACCACATTTTGGAGGTATTTGGGAATCAGGAATTCGATCCGTCAAATTTCATCTGAAGAGAGTATTGGGAGAAACCATATTAAATTTTGAAGAGTTAACAACCTTGCTCACACAAATCGAAGGATTACTAAATTCCAGGCCTCTCTCCTACGTTAATGACTCTGACATAGAATGCATATCTACACTCACACCTTCACATTTTCTTACAGGTGATGTTCTTCTTTCAGTTCCAGAGGAGCTTCCTTCAACCTCCAACCACAGAGATCGTTGGGAGTTGCTACAGAACATCAAACGGGGCTTTTGGAAGAAGTGGAGCTCTGAATTTATCTCTTCCTTACAACCTCGCAAGCAATGTCAGGACGCACAACCAAACTTGAAGGAAGATGACATCGTATTGATCAAAGAAGAGGGTCCTCCTGGTACATGGCCAATGGCTCGAGTTCTTCAAGTGCATCCAGGCAACGAAGGACTGGTTCGAGTTGCAACTGTGAAAACCCAAGACTCAGTGTTAAAACGACCTGTTCATAAACTTCACAAACTTCCTATATATCCGAAATAGTTCGTATATAGGGTGGGAGTATGTTTCCTACACTTCTCACTTAACTGTAACTGAGTGCGCCTTACTTTCCCGCCATCCTACCCCAACGGAAACTTTGGAGCCCCGTACCGGGACATTCTGTAAACTGGAAACGTAATGGACAGACGCAAGGTCTTGTCCGCAGCACCTTCAAAGGTGTAATTTTCATTTAACCGCATTACTACCTTCAGTGTAAACTTTAACTGTAAATATTTATTTTCTTGTAATATAAACATATGTGCTATCTTCATCTCTGGCTGTTATTCGAACTCAACCAACGGCATCACCACCTTTAAAATTACTACAACCATTAAGATCTGTTTCAAAACTAACTATATCTTCCTCAGTCCCTGCAGTTACTAAACCTTCTTCATCAACTCAGACACAACTTTTGCCATTAGCATCTTTTGTCACAGTAACTTCGTTATCAGAGAGAGAGAGAGAGAGAATCTCAGCCATCTATTCCTTTAATAGGTACTGCTCCCACCACATCTAATAATTTATCTAAAACTTCTGCATTTTCTTCATCTAATAAAACACTTTCTTCATCCGATGTATCAATGTTCACACTCTTACCAGCTGCAACATGTCCGGCTGTTGAAACTGAAACCTCTATAACCAATACCATACCTTCTACATCCAAGGATGCAAAACAAACTTCAAACAGTCGCAAAAAAAGACGTCCTAAAAGAAGTATTACCTCCAAAATACACATACAATTGACGCCTCACAAACCTAAAAAAAGCACACCTTTACAGGATACATCGGACGAAGACATGCTTATATACGACGTTGAAGAAGAGGTGGAATCACCAAAAAAACTAAATTCCGTGGGGGAAATAAAAAAACTTTCGGAAGAATGGTGGCAGACTGAAGGTTGGAAACGTGAAGAATATTCTCGCACTTTGATTCCAACCCGTAACAGACAGTCTCGAATAAAAAAATGATTTTTTTATTAATACATACGAAGTTGGTGGAGGGATTCCTCCACCAGTCTCTGTTTTTAATTTGTTCGGACTAACTTTTTTATGTATAATTTCTATTTTACCTTTTTTAACTAAAATTTCATCAAACTCTTAGTACTTTTAAACGAATGTTTGGCACAGTTTGGTCAAATTTGTTTCTTGCGCCAATAACCCCAAAAGTCACTCACTGTGAATTCTATAATAGGTTTTACTTTAAGATCAGCCAATTGATCTTTTCTGACGCTCTCCTCATATCACGGGTCCAATTCCGATGTTGGTCCTTCTTGATGCTAATCCTTTTCTGTTGCGCATTTCTACATCATATTCCTGAAGCCATTGTAACCACCGGGTTATTTGGCCTTCTAAATCTTTAAAATTCAGTAGCCAGGTCAGCGAGGCAAGATCTGTTCGAAGCAGGAACCATCGATCACAGAGTAGTTCTCCACGGTTTTTATGATAGCGGGAATTTCCTTACTAGTCACACAATAATTTCTTTCTGATCTGAACATACACTTACTGAAAAAGGCGATGACACGCTACTGACAACCTTTTTCTTGGGACAACGCATCTGCGATGCTCTCATGATTTGCATCTGTAACCAGAAAAAATTGTTTCCCAATTTCAAGATATTTCAGGACTGGAGCAGATGTTAGTGCGCCCTTAAACTTGTTAAAGCCGTTGTTACAATCGTCTGTTCGGATGAATTTCTGTTTGGTCTCGGTCAGCTTATGGAGTGGTCTAGCGATTGTTGAGAAATGTTTCACGAATTTCCGGTAATACGTGCATAAGCCCAAGAAACTCCGGAGCTGGTGAACATCCGTCGGGTGGTTCCAATCTTTCATAGCCGAGATCTTATCCGATTCTGTTCGAACACCTTACGTCAAAATGATGTGCCCGAGATAGGTGACTTCACGCTGGAACAGGTGGCACTTGAATGGACTTAATTTCAGGTTAGTTTCCTTCAGCTTTTGTAGTACACGTCTGATATTGTTAAGATGTTCTACGAATAAACGTCTCACGATGATAATGTCATCGTGATAAACAAGGCAAGCCTCGTACTAACGTATTCCTAGGATTGTTTCTATAAGATGCTTGAATGTTGTAGGTGCATTGCACAAGCCGAAAGGCATAACCCTAAGCTGCTCCAGTCTTTATCTCGTGGTGAAGGCATTCTTCTCTTTATCAGCGAGGTGGACTTCAACCTGCCAATACCCACTTTTGAGATCTAGGGTAGAAAATCAGGTATTACCGTCAGGCGTGTGTCAAGCGTGCCATCTATTCTTGGCAGTGGATAGACGTTTTGGTGACGTCCTTCAACCGACGATAGTCAACACAAAATCTGGGAGAACCATCTTTCTTCTAAACCAAGACGATGGGAGATGCCCAGGGAATTGGCAACGGCTCAGTGATATCATTATCTTTAATTTTTTTCATGAGTTTTTGGACTTCTTCCCGTTTAGCCAACGGTAGTCGTCGGGGGAGCTGCTTGATAGGAGAATACTCTCCCGTATCAATTTGGTGTTGCGTTAGTCTTGTTCTTCCAAAGTCTTAAGATTGTCTTAAAAATAATCTTTGGAATTCTTTAATCAGCTCTCCGGCAGCACATCTTTGTACATTATCATCATTCAAATCTTCGATGTAAACATATTCACTGTTTTTGTCTCTCATATCGTGGGTGAATATTGCTTTAAACACTCTAGAACGAACACCGATGATAATTTTATGTGCAGGAAATGATCTTGATTTTGTCTTCAGAATCGTGTCACACAGCAGATTCTCTTTGTATGAAGATTACAGGCTTTCTTACAGTATTCTTGTCGAGTTAAGATGCATCTATTTTGATTTCAACTCATCACAAGTAAAATTTCCATTCTAGATTGAAGGTGGACATTCATAGCTAATTTTTGCCATGTCATCCAACACAATGCCAGTAGCAATATCATACTCGCAATACAGTTGCAGAGCACCGTTTGGGAGATAACGATTCTTTTTCCTTATTAATTCTATCTTTAAGAAGTTCAACGTAAATAATGCAGTTTTATTACCTGCATAGCACGCAATTTCATCACTTAGACATTTTGTCCTGTTTCTAGAAGTGTCCATAAGATATAGGTGAAAAGTTGAGGTTTTTAACTTTTGATCATGAGCACCCCCCAACACAAATGAAAGTTTCATTATTCTGCCCTCTGCTAGGAAAGAACTTTAATGTTATGATGGATTGTTCATTTGAAGCTGAGGTGATTTCACATACGCTTTCCTGAAAAGAGCAGAATTGTCCTATATTCCACAGAAATGACCTTTGTACAACTGCTATTCGAGTCCGAGCGAAGCAATGTCCATAATTGTTTGCTTAGTTGTTGAGAAAACACGCATAACAACATTTGACACTTGGAAAAAAAATTTCATGTGATTTTTTTAAAAATAAATGACGGAATTAAATGTTTAATTAGAATTTTTAGTATTTTTTTTGAAAGATCATAAAAAAAGAAGTTTTCGGCATTTCATTTTTTGAATCATTGATTCTAAAATACCAAAGTGTGAACTTTCTTAATACAAAATGTCGATTAATTGAAATAAGAAATTCCTACAGAACAGTTAAAAAGTCCTTTTCATAAAAACTCATCGATATTGACTCATTTTTGAAAAAATGCAAAATGTTGTTTTTTTGTCAAAAAAAATTGTACCGTATCGTGGCGAAATCAATGATCTTTCCGATTCTTTGATTGTTTTTGGTTTGATTTCTGTAAGAAAAGAAAGATCATAATTTTAAAAGTGTCGAAAAAGTATGAATTCTTTCCTGCTTCCTTCCGACAGCGATTTGGCGCATGCACAGAAAGACGTAACCCTTTTTTGTTTTAAAACTTGTATAAATTTCCCTCCTCATAAAATTTCCATATCAGGTGCTTTATATGAAATAAAGTAATATCTGATTCGACCAATAACAGTAAAAAAGTAATCGTATGCGCATCATTAGAAAAATGTTTAGAAGTCCATGACTTTTGAATAAATATCAATTATTGAATAATCCAATACGAAATAACGAATAAATGTAATGCAAATGAATAAATGTCTTAGACCATATTTCTTTAACTTCCGATAAATGTATTACTCAAAGAAATCACTTATGAAACATACTCAAGATAGATCTATGTTACAATATCCCTTTCAGATAACTTTTAGAACACGTAACTGTTAAGAAACAGCTGTATGTTCCAAAAGTTCTCTAAATTGGTGTTCAGAAACAATTATTTAGAGCTTTCTTGCTGAGGATGAAATTCTTTGATATTTATTAAATAAGAAAGTAAAACATATATTTCATTTCAAGGAAATAAAAGCCTTTGTTATAGCTGTAAGTATCTGAAAAGGTGATGTTTATTTTAAACATGATGAATTAAAACATGTCATAATGAAATGGAATTTGATGCAGAGCGTATAAAAACGAAAAGATAAATCTTCTACTTTCCTATATTCCAAAGAATATTTCTTCTAGTTTTCGATTTCTTTATCTTAAACTTTTGTTTGTTCTTGAAGTCTTCACAAGAATAGTATAGTATTTATAAATTTTCTTGGAACTCAGGAATAGACTGACAATATTAAATCTTATTATTTTTCCAAGGAGATTTATCAAATATTCCAAAATTATAGGGACGTAAAAATGCCATATAATATTGATAATGTTGAAGAAAAACCAGATGAATTTTCGTTTTATTTTAAAGCAAAATCATTCTATGTATTTGTCAACCAGATTAAAAAAATCTTTCTTGAAGTAGGTCAAAATATTGCTTGTATTATTATTTTAAGCTTGGAGATATTTATCAATAGAGCAGTCCATTCTTCTATCTTTATCATATTTCCGCAATTCTTTCCAATGGACTTATCTTCCGCCATTTAACACACGATTTCATTCTGGATTATTTGTCTTCTTTTTTATGTTTCACAGTTTCTCGTTTACTTTTGACAAATAGTTATTCACTCTTCCCACCCGTCTTTTGCCTTAGCATCCCCTTTGGACATCAGTCATCGAGATTCATTCTCGGAGTCAAGCTCCTAAAAAAGATTTATCCTGATATCGGGAAAATATATTGAGGGCTATTTGTAACTAAGCCTCTAAAAGAGCCTAGACATAATTGTAAGGGCACTTCTTTATCTTGCCAACAACATCGCCAGCTCTGGGAATTTTCAAGCGCTAGACAAAAGTTGATAGCTTTCGTATTGGTAGAAGGTTGATGATAACGAACACTATATAGATATATAGACAAAAAGGGGATACAATATTTTTTAAGCTGATTCTGGGGTTTTTCTATCCTGGTCAGAATGTTAGCTTAAAGAAAATAATAGATAATTTTATCTCCATTATGATTTCACGCAGATTTTTATAAGTGTTCATATGAAGATTTTTATTCATGGAGTCTAAAATGGCTTTGCTCTTAGAAATGGATTTGTCAAGCCATTTAGAAAAGACGTTAAATTTTCATATAATGTAAACAAATTCGGAAAATTATGTTTGGAGTATTATTATGGGAAATGAGGATTTTTGTTAATTTTTGAGTGCGCTGATTGTTATTTATATATTTTTTTCAATTCTTGCAATGTGGAGATTTCAAACCTTTTTTGCATATGTGAAGATATTTCATTTTAGTACATGGATGCCCAACCTTTTTGGGAAGAGTGCCACTGTTGGAAAAAAAATAATTATGCGGGCCACTTCAGACTTTAAACAAATATGGAAAAGTAAATAAATATTACTAACAGGCATATTAAGGGATTTTTACGTAAATAGCATATTTTTAATGCAGGTCTATATGTAGTTGAAATTTAAAAATTATATAATAAATAAGACAAAAATATACAAACTTAGTTCATATAGTTTATATATCTTTTACAAATTCAATAAGTTAGGTTATGTATAAAATAAAAATGAATAACTTGAATTATTTAATTCAAAATAATAATTAAACGCTTAGTACTAATTTACGAGGTTTTTGAATTACTACTTATTTATACCAAATCATCTGTATCGGGATTAGTTCTTGCAGATGCTAGCAAAATTAGGTTATTATAGTTGCACATCAGCTAGTTTTGAGTGATATTTAGTATATTATGTTCACAGTAGGAAATGGTTATTTATACATTCTTTTCAAAATTAAAAAAAAAATAATTCGGTAAGTCTTAGCGTGCCACTCTCAGATAACACCCGTGCTACAGGTTGGCCACGCCTGTTTTAGTAGTTTCATCATTAGCATTATCAATCTTGAGGATTATGTGCATTTTAAATAATTTCTTTAGTTATTTAGACAGTTTTCCTTGATATATTTTTGAAGTTGAGCATCAAATAGACAATTTTTTATAAATTTTTGAAAATCATTATTCCTATTTCAGTGGTTTAATGAAATTATATTGATCATCCGGAAATTATCTCTCACATCTTTATATTCAAATATATAACCTATGAACTTATTTGATGGGATAGAAGATACCAAGTTTTCCCAAAATGAGGAAGGTTCGAAAAATCGGTGAAAAAAAACAACGGGAGGAGCATTGGCGGCACCGAGTGAGCCCCGTATCAAAATTTCTCGACGGCTTCTTTTTGAAAAAAATATAAAAATGATAGCTTTAATAAAATTTACTGGAGTAATAAAGTGGTTTTATAAAGGTTTAATAAAGTGTACATAAGCCTATGTATTCAAAACCATTATTATATAAGAATTAGCCTAATTGTTTAAAAGATACTTTTCTCGAATTTTTTTTGTCGATAATCGCTTTAATTTTTCAGGTGCTTCTGTTTCTATTGAAAGAATTGATAAGTTCTATAACTGATGTTGTTGTTGCTAATACCACTTATCTAAATCAGACGGGGACCCACAAAAATGATCATGCAAAGAGCTAGATGTACGTCTGTCATTTGACGTAGCTCCGATAACCGATATTGTGCTATAGAAGTTCTAAGATAATTTTTAATATTCCTTAGTTTAGAATTTTTTTAGATGTTGCAGTTGGGATGGGAAAGATAAAAAAAAATAGCAGGCATGCTGTTACGACATCCAGAGAATTGAAGTCAAAACCAAAACAGTCACTGACAATATTAAAATTCAAGAGTAAACAAACATGTATCTGAGGCTATCTTCTCACGAACCGCTGAAATCAGAAACACGCCAGAGGTACCAAAAGATGGGTAATGATCCGTGATATCCATTTTGACTATTCGGAATTTCAATTAGTTAAGAAAATATTAATTTAAAAAAATAAAATGCATCTATCTATCACGTAGACACTCCGAAGAACGGAAACGAGAAAAATTTTCATTCATTTTAAATCTGCAATGCTCTTCCATTTCTATCAAAATTACACAAAATGTATAAGTCCGATCAATCTACCATTATCACATCGGGTTTTGGCCAAGAATTCCCAGCCTTGTTGCAAAATAACCTGCCAAAGTAGAATATACAAAAGTAATTACAAGTACTTAGGATTTTGGTCAAAACGGAAATTGGCGAGCTAATTCACGAACTTCAGACTTTGGCCGTAGCATATGCATTTATAGCTAGACTTATGAAAATTATTGAACTTCTGACACATTTTAAACGCAACTAATGTGCTATTTATCAATTTTTGTAATATGTATATTTTCGAAAGAGGGTGAAGTTTGATAAGTTTAAGTTTATATATTTTCCCTTCATTTGAATTATTAATTAGCATTTCTTTTATGATTTTATTGATCCAAGGAATTTGTAGCAAAAGTAGTGCTGCAAGAAGTGATATTGTATTTTTCAAAATATTATAAAAAGATTGCGAAAACTGAAACTCATTGTTAAATTCACCTATTTATATTGTAACTAACTGATTAAATGAGTATATAGAAGTATAGAAAGAAATAAATATTGAAAAGGTGATTATTATATATATGTATTTATATAATGCAATTTTAATAATTATAATAACCAAGTAATCTCCTTTTGAACCCCTGGTCCCCATTGTATTTGTGGATTCGAGTCTTGTCTCCAAGACTTCTCATGTAGATGTTTGATGTATATTGAATCTGATGAAGCTTAAAGCCCTTGCATGACGTGGAAGTTTGGAGAGTGGGGTACTTACTCGAAAATCATCTTTGTGACTCTTCACTGTGGTTCAAAATTGTGGTCTATCACCTTACCGTAAGGTATCCGACTACTTTCGGAATTAAGTGTCATATGTATCTATCTATACAATGTATTGCATGGTTAAAGTTCAATTTATTTTTTAGATTGAAAAGTTCAGTTTCATTTTGCAAGGTGGGAGTATGTAACGTGCTGTAAATTATTTTCAAACCGTCCAACTATATCTAAGATATTATTGTTTTGTTTTAATTTAGCTTGTGCTGTATGGCAACATTGTGTACTTTGTTTTGATTTCTTTTTTTGGATTGTTCTTTACCGTTAATAAAGAGAGCTGTGATATAAAATCAAGCTGAATATTTGTATTTTAAAAGATATTATATTTTATGAACATATCACTCATCTGAGGATCCCTTGGATCATTTGAGTGAATAAAACGGCTTCCGCAACTATAATTTAATTGTCATTGTTTATATTGCCTGTGGTTCTAGAAAATCGATGATTTTTTAGCTCTTGAGGTTTCGGGAGTTTTTTTTAATTTTTGCGTAAAAGGTTTAACATTTTCGTATGGGTCCAGCTTTTCAGATAACACGACGAGGATCATTCAGTTTTTCCAAGTGTCTAAGAAATGATTATTGTAATCAGTTGGACATCTTTTTTTTTTTTGATATGCTATAATGAGATATTTCAAGATTTCAAATGAATTTATTTCTAATTCTTTTAGCCACCCTTCAAAGTAGGCTCTTAGCTCAAAAGATAAATCTTTACACTTGGAATGATTCTGTTTCTGGTGTCGGCAAAAAAGGACTCTGAAATGGTCAGCTATCAGCTTGAACCTTTACAATAAATATTGCGAATGTAGGCATAATTCCTAAACATAACTTCCGAATATCTTGCAATTAACCTGCTAATATCGCTTGGAATGATTCCAATTAAGTGAGATACCCAAAAATCGGCAGGTACATTTAGAAGCTTCATTTTTCTTTCGAACATTGTTAAAAACAATGATATGTCATCTTTATCAGGGATGAATGTGGGTAAGACTATTTTCAAATCCAGCCTCATGGGGTTAGAATCCATTTGAGGGGAATTACCTGCGGATACTGGAGGTTTTTGTGCTTGTAATTTAAGCTTTTCAAGCTCAAAGGCTCTCTGCTCAGCTATGCACTTATCCTCATTCCATTTTCTTTATGACTTCAACTTCAAACGATTTCCGTTCTTCAACAATGTTATCCAGCATCTTTTCACAAACTGCTCATTATTCTTAAAGAAAGTACACGTAGTGATTTTTTCGCGCAAGCCAATGATTTTATCATCTAAAGTAAAAGAGACTTGTAGCTCACTTGCTAAATTATAGAGGTACATTTTCTTGTCTTTTGAGAGAAAAGCCATATTTGTCTCTTAAAATAAAACTAAATTTGTAAAACTATACTCAGATAAGGCGTTACAAAATTTAACGACTTTTCGGGAATCGTCATAAAAAGTCCAACAGTGAAAATGGATCAGTAAACAAAATTGAAATCATTTGAATGCAATCCAAAATATCTAGTAATCCAAAATTTCTTCGTAGTCGGTAGCTACACTCCAGAAACTACTTTAAAATTCCTTACGAACTAGGTGTTCAGATATATATTGACTTGATAATTTTACGTTGGGTGCCACTTGTGTGTAAAAAACTGTGATTAAAGAATTATTACTTCGGTTAGCTCAGTTTAACTTTATTTCATGGTTTCTAAATTCAAACTAAAACACATTCAACATAATCAGAGTTACATATACATCAAACAGTTAATAATATAGAAATAACGAGAGATTTGCGCGCGCAGACATTGGCATCTGCTTTCTTCACCTAGCTGGCAGTACAGTGCGCAATATTGTCCATTGTTTTACTACTCTCATTACCATTTTTAATTTGTTTTCGTTCAGATGAAGATACCTAATTCAGTACCCTTTGACTGTGCTCTTCTAACTTCCTCGCAGTACCACACCAAGACGCCGTTTGATTCGTCCATACTTGGCCGCGGTCTTTCAAAAGACAAATATAAAAAAAATATCTTATAAAACATAAAGCAAACATTGGGAAAACTAAATATGTAGAATTATTGCTCGGAATGCAGATTTTCATACCTAGAGAAGTACAATACAGAAACCTTTCAATCAAAGTAATTTTCTAATATCTAAAAGAAAGTTGAAAAAGATAAATGCTGATTTAAAAAATATTAAATAACTGAGTATTAAAAATAAATATAGATATTTTCTAAATAAATGTGCGTGAATTTGAATGTTATACAAATTTACTAAAAAGTTTTAATCTCATAAAACTTCACGAAAACAATTTGATTTCGTACTTTTTACTTCGCCAAAGATCAACTGGATTAAAAATTTGCATTGTTTTTCATTGTAATTTTTAAATTTATTTATTTGAATTTGATTAAATATTTGGGTTGAGGAAGTCCATTGGTCCCGACCAGAAAGCTTTCATTCGAATCACTAGCGTTGCTAGTCTTGGGTAAACCTTCTATCAAAATTCCTTGGTGGCTCTTTTTGGGGTCCTCTTTACACTTTATGATTTTTTACTTACGAATGCTGGGGTTCCCGTAGCGTGGAGGACTCCTATAATTGATATGGCTGACCAGTAGAGTAATGGAGGATATTTGGGCCGCCCTACAAAGTCAGGTTTTGAGCCCTCAAGTTAGATTTTACAAAAAGTAGGCACTTGGCGACAGTCAGGCTGCTGAACCCCTAGAACACTGCTCATTCGCGGTGCTGGGGTTGCGGGGGTGTACGTTACGCCACTGCGGCTGATAAGGCGATTGCTATGCCCCTGGGAAGGAGATAAAAATGTACAGTTTGCTGTATTCTGCTTTAATAACTAGAGAATTTAATCTCGCCAATTTTCAAAATTAGTTACATAGTTCATCGACAGATGGCGCTTCTGATAAGGAAAAATAAATATTTTAAGGCCATTTCATCAGACATGTCAGTATTCTTGTGTTTCTCTGCGAATAAACCATTTCGAAACACACACCAGACGTGTCTGGCAAAACGTACATAAAACATTTTTTATAATTTTCCGAGTCAAAAGCACCACTTTTTGACAAACTTAGCAACTGATTTTTTGATTTTTTCTGGCGTGTTCCAGCGAGTAGATTGTTTTTAAATCACACGCCAGAAATGCTAACGTCTGTAACTTAACAAACGTAGAATTTTTCTTATGACGATCCCGAGTGAGGGAGTGAATTTTAACGTCGCACTGTTCAGCTATTCGAAAGCTTTTGGCAATGGACCTTGTAATTTTGAATCATGTTCAAGTGACCAGGACAACACCTGAGCTGGAACCCTCCCCTTTTCCAACTTCTGCATCACATCAACGGAAGGAATTTTGAACCTCGTCATATTTAACCTGCATCGGCCCCTCTGCACATCGGATCTTCAACGACACTTGCCTCAAACTCATGACACGCCGGCCACGAGACCGTTACCTTGACCATTAGGCTACCACGGCCTTTACGATCCCGTAATAAATCTTCATTGTCACGTAGTTTAATTATTATTGTTTTTATTTTTGAATATTGCTCTACGTTTTCGAGCCGATTGAATTTATTACTATTGTGGAACTTCTAGTAGTTTGGGATAGTTGGCCCTTGCGCCATTAAATTTTACAGTCACTCACTAGTAGTTTTGGAGGGTGAAATTATGGTGAAGAGGAAGGTTTCAAATTTTTAGTGAGGGTCCAGGTTTAGATAAATATAGGTTTAATAAAAGGATGTTTAAAAATAACTGGTCTTACTGACTTTCAAAACCTTTTTCATTATTTGGTTTTTTACAACAAATCGGCTTCATATTTTTAAACAAAATACCGGGGCAAGTAGATAAAATTATTATTCTTATTCAGTGGCATTAATAAATAGATCTTTTTTTTAAAATTTTTCATAAAACAAATGTACATTTTTAATAAAACTCGCAAAGAAAATCAATTGCATATAATTGGAATTTCATAAACTCTTTGGATCACTAATCCAAAATTTTGCCAAATACAGGACAATATTACATGTATTCCTTTTTTCTTTCAAAGCCATTGAAAATAACAATATGTCTTAATTTTAATGATTTTCAATTTGGAAAAAAACAAACATTGAATGTTATAATTAGTATGTACAATTTTCTAATTGAATAATTCTCATTAGAAATATATTCGTCAGAGATGAGCACGCGCTCCGTACTCTCCATTCTTTTCCAGCTGCTTTTTCTTTATCGCTTTGGTTTCTTTTTTAAAAAGTAGACTCAATAACTGCTGTGTCGTATTATATGTTCAAACAGGATTTCGGATTTAGAGACGGGGAAATATATCGAATCGCGAGGATTTCGAAATTGTCTCTCCCCTCCCCAAAAAGTCCCCTTTTTGATTGTTTTACTTTTCAGTCGTACCATGGAGATAAAAAAAAGACATACAAAGTAGTAAAATAAAGAAATATATGTACCAAATTTTTACAGGTCTGAACAAAAAATGACGTTGAAACAGGAACAAGATTGACACAAGAAAAGAGTTTGATGTATTGATTAAAAATTATTTCTTTTGATAGAAATTGTGAACTAAGCAATATTTTTGTTGGGTGCCATTTTTTCCCATAAAAGCTATTCATGATTAAATTCATAGTTTAAATTTATTTTCTTTGATATTATATAATTCTGAAGAACATTTGTGTAAAATTTTTAAGCATAATATTTTATCGAAATATAATAAAGGTATAATAACTCTGATTATATATTTATATAATAAATTATATATCTTAGTAAAATTCTCTCTTGTTTACTCCTATACATTTTGATGAAAAAAATCCTGCTTATTTTTGATACATTCTTCGAAGTATTTCAAATAATTACTTATTTTGTTCTAAGAAGGTAGAACAAAGGTGTAATAGTAAAAATTCTTTACAGCTTTTATTATTTCGGATAGTTATAATTTGCCATGCAATAAATATAACTGGAATTAAGACTTCTAGAAGTGAATCCATTAGAAATGGAGCTTGAACTTCTAGAGTTAAGGTTAGAATAAAATGCTTTCTAGTTAATTGGGAAAAGTCGAACATCAACAGTTAAAAAATTCTTATTTAGCCTTTATGTTTAATCACCCTGTTAATTACACATATAATTTCCATTTTAATATAATTCATTTTTTAAAAAAGGGAAAATACATGCAGCGTTTTTCTTTTTAAACATCCTTTAAGCAGTATAATTAAAAATTACCTTCAAAAAATTTAAGAAAATGACCCGATTTAAATTTATTACAGATACAGATAGAGATACAGGGATGCGCAGGATGTGTTTTTTCTTATCGAACAGAAGAAATACATGCAATGAAGAACATTTTTGATGACAATTTACAGACCTATTTGTATTTAGAGATTGCAATTCGCTGCAATTCTTGGAGAGTGACAGCAAGAAATGATTTTGTATTCATCTAATTCTGTCTGTGTATGGTTCTTTAGATTCTATTGAAATAATTAAGGTATCCGACTACGTGTTCGGAACCATGATTTTAAAAAAGCGTATAAATGGTTAATTTTCGTGATATTTAGTGTCACTTAGATTAGAATATAGGCATAAAATAGTTTTAAGGACATTATGACAAAAAAAGTTATTTAAATACAATATTTTGGCAAAAAATCAACTTAGAATAAGCTTTTTTCAAAACGTTAGCCTTTCATAAAAAATGCCTCTATAATAATAATATTTTGCTAATATAAAGTAAAGACTTCTCCAGAGAGTCTGAACTAGGATTTTTGAAAAATTTACATTATTTTCAGAGTTACAACCCATTGAAATAATTATCGGCGTTTTTTTTTCTTAAAATTGCTCCCTTCTGTTGTCTCAAAATAAGGATAAATCCACTTCTAAGTTATATATTTCAAAAATTCTAGTTCAGTCTCTGCACACAGGTCTGAGATATATACAGGCAAAATAGTAAAAATAATAGAAGCATTTTTCATAAAAGGAGAATAGTTTGAAAATTGGTCATTCTAAGTTCATTTTTTTCAAAATATTGTGCTTAAATAATTTTTTATTGTAATAATATTCTTTAAAAACTTTTATATAGTTTTCTAATCTAAGTGACACTAAGTATCATAAAAAATATCATCCATTTATAAGGTTTTCAAAATCATGGTTCCGAACGTAGTCGGATACCTTAAAAAAAAAGGATGTTAGGAGTAACATAAAAACATATTAATTATTTAAGAATATAAATAAGAATACAAAATTAAAGTTTCTTTTTATGTTAAAAGTTTTTAAAATATTTTAATGCTAATCTTTAAATATTAATGCTGATAGTAAGAAATACTGCATATGTTTTTCCAATTTCGTTTATAGAATAACTAAGACTTTCTGTTCTAAAATCTGATATTCAAATGTATTTTTTTTTCGTAATATGAAAGGACATTGTCTTACCTTATATTGCATTCTTCTATGTTTTATTTCGTAGAAAGCAGAAAATGTTTGCATTTTCTTATTCGATTTATTTTAACAATGCCTTTGTAATTTAATAATCGTTTATATCAATTGAATGAAAATCAATATTTGAAAAGCTGATCGAGAAATAAAGTTTCAAATACTGCAATAAGAAAGAAATTAGCGAGGAAATTATTCAAAACTTTTTGATGATATATGTAGAAATTAAAAATATTGGGTTAAAAAATTATTTCTAAAATTAAAACACCTTTTTTCCCTTTTGAAAGCATTTAAAAAGTTTTATAGAGTTAGTTTCATTATATATATATATATATATATATATATATATATATATATATATATATATAATGAATTAATTATAATGACGAAATAAATTACATTTTACAATAATCTAATTTATTCAAAATATATTACGGTTAATCACTAAAAACTTCTGTGTTTCATATGATAAATAAATTTAGTACTTTTAAATAGCTTATACAACTTACTATAACATATTTCTAATTTTTTTGTTAGTTAAAACAACTATTTTTAGTGATGTATAATTCTTAAATTCCTCTTTTTATTCTACATTATTTTGAGGGATGTATTGAGAAGGCATTTTGATTCTTAGAGAAGATTTTTTAGTAATAATTCTCAAAATTAAAGTTTCTTAAGTAAAAAAAGAATAAAAATCGAAGAGAAAAAATCTTTTTCAAAACATTAAAACTCTTTTAAAGATTTTAGTTCTTTTAAACTTATTTTGTTGTTCTTTTCGTTAGATTTGAAAAGTTTCTTCCCTTAGGAATTAATGAGAAATTAGTACAAGAGTCTTAAGTGTTTAATCAGAATAAAATTTCTGATAAAGGCAACAAAAATATGCTGCATAGGCTGAAAAATATCCATGTTTAATTTTATACTCTCTAAAAGATGAAACAAAATTCTAATACAATGAGTAAAAAATCCTTTAAGCCTTCTGCAATAGCATATCTTGCTCATGGACAATATAAAAGAAAATCCTTCAATATCAAAGGATTTACTTTAATGCAGAAAAGTCTGTGAAGAAAAAAGAAAAAGTCAAACAACCCTCGAGAAGTTTGTGCTTGAAGCTCTTCATCTTTCATATATAAGAGAATCACGCTCCAAAAATAATATTAAAAATACTAAGAAAGAAACACACACACACACGTTCCTTTGATATAACTAAGAAATAAAAAAAAGTAATAGGAAAACGAGATATTCATATTGTTCAACATCTTCTGCGCAAGATGGTTAAAACAAGTATTATTTTCTTGTATCTCTCTACAGTTGTAGTAGCCGAATGGCCAAGATTGCACTCTCGTGGCAAGAATAATTTTTGTCGAATTAATGTATCCGACTACGTTTGGAATCAAGATATTAAAAAAGCACATAAATGGATAGTTTTCATGATATTTAGTGTCACTTAGATTAGAATACATGTATAAAATTGTTTTAAGGACATTCTGACAAAAGAGATTATTTAAATACATTATTTCGGCAAGAAACTAACTTAGAATAACCCTTTTTTCAAAATGGACCCCTTTTGTAAAAATGTTTCTATTATCATAATATTTTGCTTGTATATAGCTCAGACCTCTATACAGAGGCTCAAATATGATTTTTGAAAAATTCACATTATTTTCAGAGTTACTGCCAATTGAAATAATTATCGGCATTTTTTTCTTAAAATTTCTCCCCTCTGTTGTCGTAAGACATGGATAAACCCACTTCTAAGTTATATATTTCAAAAATTCTAGTTGAGCCTCTGTACAGAAGTCTGAGCTAAATACTGGCAAAATATTATAATAATAGAAGCATTTTTCACAAAAGGAGAATATTTTGAAAATGGGTCATTCTATGTTAACTTTTTGTCGAAATATTGTAAAGAGTGTTTTTTTTCCAGGTATAGAAGTTTAAGTTGGCATTACTTTCCAAGATGGCGACCTATTTAACAGCTGTCAAGGGATTTATTCTCAGTTTGGTTTGGCAATTCATCAAAACGATCATCAAGCAAGGCGTAGATTCGTCGAATGGGCCCAAAACGAGATTGCCGGTGTTCCCGATTTTCATAAGCGAATTTTGTTTAGCGACGAAGTGCACTTCTGGTTGAATGGCTACGTCAACAAACAAAACTGCCGCATTTGGAGTGAAGCTAATTCACAAGTGTATGTCTAAACACCGTTACATCCAGAAAAACTGACTGTTTGGTGCCCTTTATGGGCTGGTGGAATCCTTCTTCAAAAACGATGAAGGCCACAACGTTACAGACAATGGTGATCGGTATAGAGCCATGATTACTAACTTTTTCATTCCTGAATTGAACAATCATGAGGTCCAGGAGCTGTGGTTCCAACAAGATGACGCAACATGTCACACAGCTCGTGCCACAATCGATTTATTGAAAGACACGTTTGGTGACCGCCTAATTTCACGTTTTGGATCTGTGAATTGACCTCTAAGATCTTGTGATTTAACACCGCTAGACTATTTTCCGTGGGGCTATGTAAAGTCATTGGTCTACGCGGATAAGCCACAAACGCTTGACCATTTGGAAGACAACATTCGCCGTGTTATTGCCGATATACGGCCACAAATGTTGGAAAAAGTCATCGAAAATTGGACGTCCAGATTGGACTACATCCGAGCCAGCCGTGGCAGTCCTATGCCAGAAATCATATTTAAAATATAATGCTACAAGATTATCTTTCGAATAAAAAATTCATGTCAATCGAATAATACATCGTTGTTTTATTTTATCTATACCTCTAAAAAACACCCTTTACTTAAATATTTTTTTTTGTAATACTATTTTTAAAATTAATTTTATATACATTTTCTAATCTAAGTGACCTAAATATCATAAATATTATCCATTTACATGCTTTTGCAAAATTATGGTTCCGTACGAAGTCGGATAACATAATATGTCAAAGCCCTTATGTGTAAAGTTCTTAGTGTGAAGTTAATACACAGTTAGTCATTTCATCCATACTTTTTTGAGAAGAGAAACAATGCAAGCATGTTAATATCGTTTAAAAAATTACTAAGTACCTACATATCACCAGATATGGTCTTAAAATTTTTGTCGGAGTATCTCATACTCTCATGTTGGTTGAGATGGAGATCTCGTTGATCGTTTGGGTTTTCTGAGGTTGGAAGCCAAACGCAGCACACATATGGAGAAGCTATTGAATCAAACTAAAAATGACTACAAAAAAGACATTGTAATAATTTAATTTTTTTAAGTTTGACTCTAGAATTGAATAGTCGATATTCAGATAAGAAAAACTAAAGGTTAAGAATCAGTTTGTACTTATCTAAATGTTATGAAATCCCCGGACTTGACAAAATCAAAATCCTACGTAATTTAAATCGTAGAAGTGGTTACGAGACAATATGGCTCTGGCACGAATTAACTTGGCAATATCTTCCACAAACATCTACAATCTTCTATATTCCTGTAATTTTATAATCCTTCGATCTTAGACATTGAAAAATATATCCCTGATCCTAATTTTAATAGACCCAGGAACATTCTCTTTCTCGCGAGGGAGGATATCCTCTCTTCAATTAAAATTCTTAATTAACCCTCCAAGCGTTCTGCACGTGAAGTCCCGTCATTGTAAAGATGCTTCGAAAATGCACCGCACGTATAAATTTGCCTGCAAGTAACATTTTCAAACGCGGTTGAGCCGTAGTTTCTGAAATGCTTTCCCCTTTTAAAGGTTTAACATCTTGAAAGATAATTAGGGACGGTGGAAGCCACACAGCAGGACCCTATTTTATATAGTTAGACAAATTACCTTTTCAAGTATATTCTTTCGCTTCGTTTTTCTTATCTTATTCAATACTTTCAGTTTTTGAAACATGATTATTTCATTATCAGATGTCAAAAAAATATTAATAAATCACCGAACACTTTAAAATTTGAAACCTTTTAAACTTTCCAACTACTAAATATGAATAAATTTAAACTTCGTCAAATAATTTGAAACATCTTCTTACACTTCGATAAAAATAATAACGAGAAAAAAACTAATTCAGATCTATTAGTTTTTTTTTTAAGATTTCACGGAAGTTTACGTACAGTACCTAGTTATATATTGCTAAAATACACTGAATTATATGTGAATTTTAAGTGTTTGAACTTCAGTTTACATCAAAGAGAACTTGAATGAAGATTTTCTCATTCCAATGAAGATTTCGTTTTTCAGCCAAACTGGCCAAACCGGGTCTTTATTGTTACAAAAATGTAGAGGAGTCATGCTTTTTAGCGTTTTTAATTAATATCTTTTCAAATAATTTTTATGTATGTAATTCTTCTGTGCGTGTGTATGTGACTGACTCGTCCTAAACGGCGGGGCCGATTTTGATGACATTTTTTTGTGTGGGTTCAAAAAGATTCAAGAATGATTTAGATTCACAGTTCGGTGCAATATCACACTTAGTTAAAAATATATTAAGTTCATTTCATTCTTCTCACACCCATGTTAAAAGCTTACTTTACTTCTTTCCATGAGCCCTCTTGGCCTAGTGGTTACAATAGCTGACTTGAAAAGAATTGCCCCGGGTTCGATTCCTGGAAGCCAGTTATTTGCAAATTTTCTTCAAATCACCTTAACTTTCCTTGGAAAATTATTTCACTAGATCAAATTTAAATTTCCCGTTCTTTCCTTTTTTTTCTATATGTATTTTATTTCTTTATTGGCTTTAAAAAAGGAGCTTTTCTGAATTCAAATCATTCAATGTTTCTCACATTTCTATATAACGACTGAGTTCTAAGCTGCATTCCCATTGGTTAGGCCTCACCCCGTCCACCCACCGATCAAAATTTGCTTTCATTCTTGGTGCTTTGATCGTTTTTGAAGCCATTTTTCTAGCACTTAAAACATTTTAATAGTTTTAAATTTTAATTTTTATACTCTCGTATAAGTATATTTTACCTTTTAAGTACTTTTTAATTACAAAGGGCAAGAGTCAATGCGTCACATTCACTCAAATTCTGAAGGATAAAAGGCTCGGAAGAGCTAGGTACTCCACTCAACGATGCTCTAAATTCACTTCGCATATACCAGCAAGTCTTATTGGACTTCACCCAGGATAAACTTGCGATCCTTACGCTCAATTGTCAAAATCTCAGGGCTCACCAAACAGATTTCGACAATGCTATTTCACAAAATTGTACGTTACTCATGTTGTCAGAGACAGGGTTAGATAATGACCACGTGTTTCGATACCTAACTTTGATTGCTGCGTACAATTTTATCGACCGAGCCGCAGAGCAACTGGTTTTGCCATCTATCGCGAACAGAAAAACTCACATGTTGTGACTTCTCATGGACATTACTTATCGTCCAACAAGTGAACTGAGTATTGTTAGTCACGATATTGGGGGACATAAGTGCAGTAGAATGCTTATTTGTAAACGGATAAACAGGGACTTCGATGGTCGCATGCATTTCTTTGAATCGAACGGTTAAAAAAAAGATTGCCTGCATTTTGTACTTTTACCATATACAGAAGGTGGTTCTGCTGTTTTAAAAATTTATTACTCGCTTCCCATGGTGATTTTAATTTCAGTTTGCCAAAAACTGAGCTACTCATAGCTTTTTTGAATGATGAGTTCAAGCTCGAAATGAACACAAATCAAAATCTTTCGCAAATTAACAGTGGTACTGTTATTGACGCAGTTTTTCAACGGTTTTTATATATTTCGAAACCACAAGTATATGTGTCATATTTTAGTTAGCATAAGTCTATTGCCTCTGCTCTTCCCCAAATTGAACAAGAATAATTGTTTTTGATAAAAAAAAACTGCATTACTCCTTTTGTTAATTAAATAAAATTTTCATTAAAGATATAATTATTCGATAGAAAATTATTTCCAAACATACCCGATTAATTTTTTTCAGCATATAAGTTACTATTGCGTATTTACTACGATAACATGTCAGATGTTACACATCATATGCGATTACTGTAAGACTCGTTTCTTTTTTTTTCTTGCATAAACTGCAATATACTACTTTTCTTGAATTAATTTATCTGCCGAAGAATGTTTTCTTTGTCGTAAAACATGTTCGTGTTAAACTGATGCCATTTTTTAGTGTCGCATTCAATAAATGTTTAGAGCACATTTCCTCTAAATTTCTTGTTTCTCTGTTCACTCAATTCCTACTATTAACTCACACTCTCTATATATTTATTTATTTATTTAACTTGGTGGAAATTTTAATCGTTAATAAAATACATTTTAAAGCTCTCAATTGAGCTGAAATTTTATATACATGATTATTTTTGGATGACAAAACAATAATTTAAATATAATTAATAAAAATTAATTAATTTAAACTAACTATTTAAAGAATTACTAATGCAGCCACGTTGCCATCAGTTTTGGCGACTTGTGTCAAAATTTGAAAAGGTTTTTTTCTCACGATTTAAAGCATTCAGTTGAACTGAAATTTTATATACACGATTGTTTTGGATGACAATACGATACTTTAATGACAATTAATTCAAATGAATTACCTCTTACTGTTGTGATTCGGTCAAATGTATATACATATTTATATTAATTGTAACTATTTAATAAAAAGTAGGTAAAATAAACTTTTTCTTTGTTGATCTAAGTACGAATTGACTTAATTTTTTCATATTACTTGTTTATTTTCAAATTAGACATAAAAAAATTTGGTTTGTGCCTTAACTTTTAGTGGTCAGTGTGGATGAAAACGCATTTTGACAAAATCATTTAGGTAATCAGAAGCAAATGACGCCAACTTCTTTTTAATAGTAACACAAATAGGGCAAAGCACACACATCATGAATATATTCTAAAATATTATATAAATATATACTTTTAATTAAAATTAACTTTTGCTTAACTGTTTATTTCTTGATTAAAATAAATAATATAAGTAAAATGGTATTTTAACAAAAAAAAAAAAACATACGAAAAAACTGAAATGTATTACGAATATAAATAAAGTAATTTTCTTGTCATACTATTTGTTTTACTTGAAGGAAAAGTAAGAATAACTATCAAACTAAATTAAAGTATTTTAGAACAGTTGGAAAACAAATGAAAATATTCCATGAAATTTGTTCTAAAACTTTATGCATTAATCATAATTTTCTAAAATGATATATGTTCTATTCTCCACTCTCCAAATACATTCATTCAGCTTGCAATAACAATATTTCATTTCTATTCATCAATCATTCTATTTTCTTTCGTTTTTCATAACGTAATTGTTCTTGGGAATATTTTATTCAAATATTTTCTGTCTCACGTTATTTTATGCTCAGATCGAAGACAAATATTTAGCTCATTTGTCATACGTTGTAATATCAAGAAAGTTGTTTTATATTTCAAAGAATTTTTTCTCATCATCAAAATGGCTAAAATAAATTATAAAAGGGTAGATGATATACTTATAAAACATTTAAAACTCATAATATATTTTCCTACAATATAAATTAAATCAGCGTACTAGGTTTTTATACTAATGAATCTCTCTCTTGGGTGAGATTTTATATTATATAATCAACTTTCTCTCATAACTCCATATTTGGTCCATCGATACTTTATGCTTGTTACATAAATACATTTCATTACCTTATTATATTATGCTATACAGATTTGCTTATAACTGATAAATTGTACGTAGAATTATAATAACATAATTGTATATTTATGAGTATTACGCGAGTAGGTAGAAAAAGCCGATTCTGCTGTAAAGGCAGTGCAGGCGGTTGCAGGCGGTTGCAGGTGGTTGTAGGCAGTGCAGAGTTGAGTTGTTTCGTTCTTGCTGCCGAGTTGAGTTGTTCGTTCTTGCTGCCGAGTTGAGTTGTTCGTTCTTGCTGCCGAGTTGAGTTGTTCGTTCCTGCTGCTGAGTTGAGTTGTTTTTCTCCTGCTGAGTTGTTTCGTTCATGTTGCCAAGTTGAGTTGTTTCGTTCCTACTGACGAGTTGAGTTGTTTTTCTCCTGTATTGGCTTTGATTTTCGAGTTGAGGGGGCGAGTTGAATTGTTATTTTTTCTACAGCTAAGTTGAGTTGTTTTTAAAAAATGTGCACAAAAAATGGAAGTATGGGAATGTTAAACGTGCTCATGGCGCCACCTATTGATTAGAATGTACACTAATTATAGATTTTAAAATGATTGAAGTAAATAACGCTCAAATAAAAAAAAAATAAATCCAGATTCAAACTCACGGCCTCAGATCAAAATGTCTCCACAGGACAATAGTTTTTCAGTTACGCTAACCATTATCCTATGAAGGCATACAGACCTGAAGAAAACTTATGTTTATAATCTCATGAATTTAATTTTGCAGGCGAAGCAGACGGCGACATGTTTTAAAATCATTTTCTTGATTAAAATGAAATAAAAAAATATATTTAATTTATATTATTTTAATAATGTGTAAATTTTAATTCAGTATAATGATTACATACACACACAGTAAAGATACAAAGTAAATTGATTATTCAGAAAAATGTGCCGTAGTATACTCGTCATCAGCGTGAACGGGTTACGATTTAACTTGTTTTAGCTTGTCTGATCTTGATTCTACAAGACGGCTTTTCCAGGCGAAGCAGATGGCGACGTGTTTTAAAATCATTTTCTTAATTAAAATGAAATAAAAAAATATTTAATTTATATTATTTTAATAATGTGTAAATTTTAATTCAATATAATGATTACACACACACACAGTAAAGATACAAAGTAAATTGTTTATTCAGAAATCTACATCTTTTATTGCGTTTTACATTACAATCGTATATTTACATTACAGGAGAACAACAATTTGTAAAATTTATTTCAGTTTAATGATTATACATGTACAGTAAAGATACAAAGTAAGTTGTTTATTTACAAAAACAGCATTCCGTTTTACATTACAATCATTTATACACACAAAAAAATCCCATTATTGGATTTTATGTCTTACAGCTCATTAAATAGGTCTAAATTCATCAACGACCAATGACCATGTGCAAGAGTAGTAATGCCATCACCATTAATAAACCTTTTGTCATCTTTATATGACAGAGCAAGTTTGTTTTGCTTTATTGAATGTAATGAATGAAATTTGGATCTAATTAAGTTCATGTCAACATATTTTATTTTATTTTTCATTAAAAAGACAAGCTTTGTAGTCCTCAAATGTTATTTTATTTTTATAGTTTGTTTTTTAATTCCTTTTAACCGCTTTTCAATCTTATTGTTTGTTTTGTAGGCATACATTTTCGATTTTAATCCTACATATTCTGTCATAATATTTCCTTTATTTTCATCCTTCATTTTCCCGATGACTTTTTTGTTAACAAGAGGTAAATTATAAATATTGTTTTCATCATAGTCTGAAGTATCATATAAGTTAATATCCTCTTTCATGTCACTATAAAAATCATCAGTTTTTATTTCATATATAAAAGAATCGGTGTCTGTATACATGAGCCGTACTTTTGAGTCATAACGGTGCTTCATGTACTCATAGTGAAAAGAATACATTAGAACTTTTGATATATCTAAAATTGCCATTCCTACCTGTATTGGTTTGAAAAATTTGATTTGGTTTTTTTAGATGGACGGCCATTAAGTTTTCAGAAAATATTGTGCGTCGATTAAATTTGATTTCGCTATTAACTTTCGAGCCTGCTCTTCTGTTGAACATAAACGTATATCTACTCTTCTTCTTACATTTTCCATCGTTTTCCCCGAAAATGCTATTATTCATTAGTTTGTAATAATCCTTTTGAAAGTCATTTACAGATTTAGTTCTTAATTTAGTATTATAATCTATGTAATGTTTAAGCCAAGGAGATTGAAAAAATTTTAAAACGCGATGAATTTTTTTTTCAAGACTAACCCTAATTTTAAATATAGCTTTAAATTAGAATAATGGAGAATATATTTTGTTTTTGGTTCCAAAGTAGTTAAAAGTCTAGGCTCTTTACAATTAGGCGGGGGCTTATTTTCAGGGGCAAGGGGAAAGTCTGAATGTTTGTCATGCAAATCGGAAGGATATTCAAGATCTACTTCCAAGATGTAACTACATCGGATTCATCTGATAAATTTAAAATATCCTGTTCAGTTAAATCGTTATCACTACAAACAAAATCTTTTAAGGGTAGATATTTACTCATTGCATAACCGTACAAATTATTTGCGTCAAGATACATTAAATATTTTATCTCATCATCTGGGTTAAAATTAGACATATATCTGTTGTTAGCTATAGCATAACGATTGCAACACTGACTTATACCTCCTCTTACACCCTTTTCTATAAAAAGAAGCATGTCGTAATCTGTGAACAGTTCAATAGCTACTTTAGTATGTAATAACATAGCATCCCATGATAAAGCTGGGGTGGTAAAATACCAACAGGGGTCAAGTTTATAAGTTTGCATGCATATTTTCCGAAAGTTTTCAAAGAGATCTGTTAACAATAGAACATCTGTTTTTACATATAGATCGCAGTATTCACCAAGATTATTTAAATGAAATTCATTAAATACTTTACATGCATGATTATAATCTTCTACACTTATAGCCTCCTCATTTAGTTTATTGTAAAATTTGCTAATAGGTGGTAAACAAGAATCTTTACACTTTTCAAAACTATCAAAATAATCATACGGAAAAACTCCCTTTCTTAAAAGTAAATCTATTTTTTCTGAGTCAAAATAATGTTTCATATATTTAAATTCATCTTTTTTAGTGTTTTTATCAAATTTTCCAAACTAGAAGACATGAATTTGAAAGAACCTAAAAACCTTAACTGAAAATCATTTGAAATATTTTTACTGAAGGAAATATATTTTTCTTCGGTGTTCGAATTAAATTAATTTGTTTTTCATCATATCCTAACTCATTAATAAAAATATGGGCGTCATATCCTGAAAAATTATGGAAGAAAACAGGCAAAAATTTGGGGGTTTTCATTGCTAAATTACAACTATTGCAACAAGGGCCATTAAATTTTTGAGTAACATGATTATGATCCCTAACCTTGATATTATTTTCGTGAAAGGTTTGACCACAAACATAACAATTATTAGCATTATCATACAATTGCTTTTCTGATTCAATAAGAGGTAATAACGGTTTTGATTTTTTATAAATATTATCAATTTCTATTGCATCTTTTTCTAACTTTTCAATAAAAATTTTGGGGGCATCAATACCTCTATATACTACTGGATCTTTATAATGTCCCCTTGATAACTGATAAAACAACAAAACCTATTGGGACATGTTTTTCATAAATATTTGTAAAGGAAAAGTTTGGATTAGGACAGCAAGTATCAGCTTTCCTAGTTACACACTCGAAATCCGCATATACAACAAAAGGTATTTTTAAACAATGTTGAAAATTTTTAAATTTTAAAAACTTACTTGTTTCTAACGGCATTACTACCCTTGCAGGATTTTTATGTATACACATCTCATTGTGCTGAAGAAGTTTGTATTCTGTTTGGAAAGCACTTAAACATCTTTTACATATAAATGTTTTATGTTGATGTTTTGTTAGTTGTTTCGAAACAAGTCGAGATAAGCTTTTAATGAAACAATAATGTCCAAACTCTCCATTTTTTACGTAAAGCAAATCTATATGTTCTCACACACTATATCACTAATGAGGAGAGGAAATATTTTTAAATCTTCTTCAAAAGAATAAATGTTTATTCCTATATCGTTCATTTTTGAAAATTTTTTCACCTCGTTAAGCGGTGTTGGAAAGGATATTCCATCAAAGTTCAGCTTATTGAGGTGGGGGACATAACTTGACGTTTTGTTGGGGTTGCTGGTGTTGGGGTAAAGAGCTGCGAGAATAGATCACATGAAACACTGAGAGTCCTTTTTATTGATGACATTGATGATTGCCTTTGTTTCAGCGATCTGCTTCGGCTCCTCGATGAAGGATGATGAACCTCTGAAAGGAGAATAACGGTTCGTGCGGACTTCGAGTCTTAAAATTTCGTCCAGTGTCCAGCCCGAGTCTCTACCTTCAAAATCCTCACTTTCTTTCACTATTTTCTCAGACATGTCGTCATAAAGTCTGGCGAGATTAGTTCCTTGTAATACCTCATTATTCGGCGTTTTGAATTCCACGTTCTTTATCATTTTTCCAGCATCTGTCGCTTTCGAGTAAATGCAATGAACCCATTTACTCACTTTCAAAGCTTTGTAAGTTTCCAGTTCATTGTGAAAAATAAAGATTGTCTCTTCTTTTTCTTAAGAGTAGAAACTCTTTATCCCCAGTGAACTATCGTTATTGGGAAGATTAAAAGTTTTATATGCTTTTGAAAAGCACTCTCGTTCTCTTTTGGTGGTAAGAAGATATTTTCAGGATCAGCCGTAGAGTTTTCAGCAGATGTGGACAACTGTGTTTTCTTTTTCCTACTTGATACAGACAAATCCACTCTCTTTCTTTTCCCCGCTTCTTTCTCCAACTTTCTTTCGCATCTTTTATTGTTCAAATGTTTCAATAAGTTGTCTTTACGGGTAAAGGACGTATAGCAAAATTTACAAGTAATTTTCTCGGTTGAATGCACAGAGTCTCTGTGCCTTTTTAAGTCCCTTTCTCGGACGAATTTTTTACTACAATCCGCACATTGAAGGACAGCATTTTTTTCGTGAACTTGTAATGTATGGCATTTTAAAACATAGTTTGTAACGAAGTTTTTTCCACAAATATTACAAGTATACATAATGAAGACGTAGAACTTATAGAACGTTGCTAAACACACACACACACTACTAAATCAGCAATCAACTGCTACTCTGTGGCGATCAGGCGCAATACATAGATTCAATAGAGCAAATTGGAATGGATATCTCCCACCAACCCCTTTTAAACTCCAGAGGTGGGTCCACTACACCCCCCTCGTCATTTCTCATTGGTCGACCCAACAGAAATCTGCACACGGCCCGCAGACTCATTAACGTCCTTATTGGTTCGAATCTGACAATAGCTCTATCTCTGACCTTCTCACACTCACTGGCGACACAAGGTTCGCCCGAACACCTGATCCCCTTACCACCTGCCGTTTTTGAGGCGCCGATGTATCGAATCAGATGAACTCAGTCAAAAGATGAACAGCGGGGTTTCGTCCAGCCCATTAAGACTACAGACCCACTGACGTCGCAGACCAGAATCCCAACAATGAACAATGACGCCCAAGGCCATGTGCTTTGTCCCCAATCCCACCTGCTCTAATCTATCAAACACCATGAGAAAATATTCTACTGAATGTATATCACAATCTCACTTTTATCTGGTAACGAATCAAGACAGGAAAATACAGGATACAATAGATATGATTACGGACAGGGAAAGAATTTTCCTTTCGGTATCACACAAAATGAAATTTATAGAATTAAGTGACTCGTAGTATAAATAGCAACATCATTCATAATATTATTTAGTTTAATCATGGATTCTCTCAAATTAGTTCATCCATTTACTTTAATCTTGGCTGGCCATCTGGTAGCGGTAAAAGTCAGTTCGTTAAAAAATTAATCGAAAATAAAATGATTAAACCCTTTCCTAAAAATATAATTTGGTGTTATGGAGTTTACCAAGCGTTGTATGAAGAAATGCCGAATATTTCCTTTCATGAAGGTATCCCCTCTAATTTGTACCTGTATTCGAATGCGTTAATTGTTATAGACGATCTTATGGGAGAGTTAGGAAATGATCCCCAATTAACAAAATTATTTGTAAAATTTTCGCATCACAGAAATTTAAGTATAATTTTTGTGGTACAGAATATTTTTCATAAAGGGAAAGAAATTAGAGAAATTTCCTTAAACGCTCATTATCTTGTATTATTTAAGAATCGAAGAGATCAATCCCAAATTACACATTTAGGTCGCCAATTGTATCCTCGTAAAGTGAAATTTTTTCAAGAATGTTACGCAGATGCCACATCAAAACCGTACGGATACTTCCTTATTGATTTAAAACCTGAAACTGATGAATCCTTGCGTGTGCGCACAGGTATGTTTCCTGGAGATGTTTTTTATGTATATCAACCTCGATGACCCATTACTTTGAAGCATATAGATTCAAATTGTTCAATGAATGTTCAATAGTTCACAAGATGCTGGTGTGTTCTGAACAAACTTTAGAGCTCTTAAAACTAATTTCTAAAACAAAAACACCCAAAATCTATTTTGAAAAAGTGTTCAAAGAAAGAAATAAAAACTTTGTGCGAGTGTGTGCTGAATGTTTTATGTGGTAACATATCATTGACTAAAATTAAAAAAAATCGCTTATCTCCCTATAAAGAAAGCTTAAGAAAACTTTCTAACAAAAAAACACCTCTTTACGAGAAAAAGAAAATTTTAATTCAAAAAGGAGAAGGATTCTTAAATATTTTATTGCCTGCGACTATTTCAGTCATCAGTTCTTTAATTCAAAATGGAGTTTAGCAAAAAATTTGTACTGGTACCCGAAGAAAGAGTTCAAGTAACGGAACACTTATCGGAACTTGATCAACGCATGAAAAACATTCTCCATAATAAGGATTTAACGGAAGAAGAAAAAACAATTCTCTATTTACAAGTTTTACAAAAATATACGTACTTTTCTAACGAAAATCGAAGAGAGTCTGAACCAGTTCCAAATGAAGCATCTCTATCAGAAAATCAAGAAACGGAATCATTAAAAGAAAATCTAAAAGAATCAGTAGTAAAGACGGAAAAAGAAGTGTTTGAGGATGAAATTTTTAGAATTGTTCCAGCTAGGTATAAAGAAAAAGCAAAAAATATTTTCCAGTTTTTAAAGCTTCAAGAATCTTTCAGTTGGAATTCTGATGGTGAAATTATTTACAAAAACACTGTTATTCCAGGAAGCAATATTGCATTCCTCGTGAATGATTTTCTGCGGAATCGAAAATCAGCACCTGAAGGAAGATATGTATTTTTAAGAGCTTTGAATGATGTAAATTTACCGAAAAATCTAGATGTAAATAAAAAATTGTATCAGAATAACAAAATTATTAAGAAACCAATAATGTATGCTCGCAGAAATGCATGGTTGAAACTTTGAAATAAATGATACTCATTTGATTAAAAAAAATTGTCTCAGTTGTCTCTTTATGATTTGAACAATTTTCTTTTGCTGAGGAAAATATACTTATTTGATAAAATTTAAAAGTTTCAAATATATAATTAAATAAAATTATATTAACCTTTTTGGGTGAAAAATTTATCATAGAAAAAAAATATTTTTTTGAGAGAAAAAGAAATTTAACATAGAAAAATATTAATTTTTTTTTAGAAGAAAAAAATTATCATAAGAAAATATAAATAGAAAATAGAAAAAAAATTAAATAAAATAAAAGACACACACATATTTAGTTTCATTCCATTTTTTTATTTTCTAAATACAAATCTTACACCATATCGTTTCTTTACAAATTGATACATTTGAAAATTATCTATATACAATTGATTCAAAATATAATGTATAGATAGCCTTGGCTGCGTTTGAATAAAAAGGAAATACAGTATTGTCCACAAACATTGGATGTTGGTGATTGAAACACTTTAGAATTCCATAATACATCTAAATAGGTGGTAGTACTAATGTTATAGAATACAGGAGGTTGTCCAAACGAGTCATAAAATTCTAATTCTCTTTTATCATTTACAAATAATGCTAACCAGTGTGTTCCAGGTTGTGATGAGTCATCAGAATTCACAATAGCACACATGTTTTCTTGCAGAGGAGGGAGCGTATCTCTAGAATAAACACCTTGAAAATAGGGGGACGTTGTCTTCTCTTGAGATAAAACTGTATACATTTGCATTCCATCCATTCTTTAATTTCCGAAATCATACAAGATATTTCTCGATTTGTTTATTTCGATTAAATTTTCAAATTCGGCGAAAACGATAACACATACGGTTTGTTCTAAAGATTTGCTGAATTTTAATTCTAATCGCAAATTGCTATGTTTTATCAGACTTAAATGTTCTCCTGAAGAACATAAATCCGGTGAGAGGTTAAATCCAAACAATGTATTTGAATCTTTATATTCTTTTCTAGAAATAAATATACCTCTGTCTTGACCCATTCGATCTGTCCCAACAAATAGAGTTTGATAGGCCCGTATGTATTGATCTTTAGAAAAATCGAGTTATAATGGATTGTGAGGCACTGGTTGTCCATCCACATACACTCCAATAAAATTTAAATTAAAATGTTTAAACTCATAAGGAGATTTTGAAAATGCTCCGTGATAAGCTTCATTATCTACACATCCTACAAAAAGTTTTTTTGGCATTTGGCCTGAAAATATGTTATCTTGAATAAAAGACATGCTTCCTTTAGGAATCGAATACACTTTGCACAGAACTCGGTTAATGGGATATTTTACACTTGTTTTTTCCAGTGCTTTCGCATGACCAAGAATAACTCCAGGATTCACACGAACTTTTCGTATGAATAAAGAAACATGATCCAAAACAACTTTAAATCCCTCAGATCCTTGTAAACAAAATTCGTGTTTGCTTCGTATTAATTTTATTTTCAAATCCACTAAATTGAGTAAAAGACGATCTTGATGAAATAAATCGAATGTATACAACCAATCATGTCTACAGTTGCACTTTCTTTAAAAATTCGGTTCTTTTCTTGAGACCATCATCAGAATCCTTGTAAAATAGTTCAGCCGTTAACTGAGAAGTTTTGCTGTCATATCCATGGTTTAAGAGAGTTTCAATATAAGATCGATAGGGATATGTATTACTGGAATTGGAAACCACGCGATCATTTAAGGATACATCTACTTGAGAAAATAGTGAATGTAGAAATAAATTCACAGGTCATATAGTATCATCTTTAGTAATAGGCGTATTGTCCACTTTTACTATTTTCGCTTTTACGTATAATTGTGTTTGACTGAGATCTATGTAATCTTCTGCACTTCCGGAAATATGAAATTCTACAGGTGCATTATCGAAAACGTTAGAAAGAGGATGAAATTGTTTCCACTGTCCATCTTGAATAACTGTTTGAGTTCCTGGTAAGTTGAAAAGTTCCAATTCAGATTTAACACATTCAATCTGAATCTTTAAGAATAAATGCCACTTTTACGAGTCGAAAATGTCACGTACACTCACTTTACGTGCTTTGGATGAAATGAATTTTTTCTGTTTCTTACGCTTTCTTTTATACTGCCCTTTTCCTACCATAGACTGAACTCTATCAATAGCTTTCTGAGCTAATTTTTTTCCACTTTCTCTGCTTCTTGTTTTTACAGCTTCTTTAAAATTTTCTCCTGACAATACATCAGAGGCAACACGACTCCCTGTCATTAATACTTCTTTTCCAATAGTTTTACCTCCTTTTACTAAAAAAGGTAAAGCTGCTCTAAACAATCGACGAAATATTCCTCCGATTCCATAATCCTTTTGAAAATTAATGCCCTTGTAATGAGTCAGACCCGAACCTATTTGACCTGCATAATGGTCTTCAAATCTTTTAGTACAGCAAACGTATGGTACACTCATCTTGGTCTTTTATCTCCAAATGAGGTTATGAGAAATGCATTGCTTTATTTATAGTATTTGCCTCATGCGAAAATGAAGCACTATGATCACTTTACCTCTTTCAAAGGGAACAAAATTACCCGAATTGAGTCTCAGTTCAGATTGAATAGTTTGAAACGAGTGTCTCACCAAAGGTAAGTATTGAGGTCTATCATAGTATTGACTAATCGTTTCCCCGTCTTTACCTTTAGTGCGAACGATTCGCAATAAAGGAGCCTGTGTATCCCCCACAATTTGGGGTGAAATTAGATCGGAGTAAACGTAAAAAACTGAAAAATTAGACCATGCATCAGCAACGAATTCGCTTTTCATGTTACCTATTATAATTGCATTGCGTTTGAATCCTAACAACTCGCCTAAATTCTCTAAGTGAAGGCTGCTACCTTGAACTGCATTAATTTTCACCCGCTTTGTTGCTTTATTGTAAATTATTGTGAACCGATTAGGATTTTTGGGTAAAGCAAGTTGTACGGCTGATATAATATCTGACATTGTTTCATAACAACCCACATCAATTGTTCGCTTAACAGTTGAAGAGATATTGCCGTCACCAGCTTTGTATAGAAAATAATTGTTAGTTTCATTTACGTTAAGCCAAGAATGAGGGTAGATTATTTCAGACATTCCCACTTCCCATTCACCATTTAAACAAACAGGAGAGGGTAATTGAGTTTTGAAATGAGATATTTTGTTTTCTGGAAAGAAATGCATAGAACAATCAGAAGGTAATGTTATGTAGAAAGACATTTTGAAAATTAGTCGGCAATAAAAAAGTTTAACTATTTATATTTTTTGAATACCAGTCACCCAATCATTAAATTTTTCAGGATAGCCTAAAAATTTAACCACCTTTAATCTCTTCACCTTGTAAATCTTTTAATCTATAAACAATCGGAATTCTTTGCACGATTTCAAAAACTATGAAAAGTTCTCTTCTCCAGTTTTGTTCGTATCCTTTTTCAAAGTGAAGTTTTTGTTTATTAATGCGTACAATATCACCAATTTTAAATCTAGGGGCTTTAGGTTTCTCATTTCTTAGACCACCGTATAAATTTTGTAATACCTGCTTCCGGTTATGTCTACTTACAGAAACAGGTTCCATTTTAATTGAACGGTGATACGAGTGATTATAACTGTGTATTAATTTATCAATGACGTCGATGTAATTTTTAGTGTTAAATTCAGTGAAATATTTCCACATTTTTGTTTTTAATGTCCGATTAAACCTTTCAATAATGCTGGCTTTTGTTTCGTTATTTGTAAAAAAAAAATTTACATTCAGATTTTTTAAATAATTTTGAACTATTTTATTTAAAAACTCCTTACCGGCATCTGTTTGCAACACTTTAGGCTTCCTTTCTTTAAAAATAATTTCTAGCCCAGACATTACACTTTTTCCAAATTTATCTTTCAGAGGAACTGCCCAAGCAAATTTTGAAAATAAATCAATGCAAGTTAACAAATACTTTATTAAATTCTACTAAAGATTGCATATCGACTAAATCCGCTTGAAACTGACGATCAATATCACTTACAAACACTCGATTCCGCTGAAACTTATGTCGAACAGGTTTATGAAGAGTGTAAGCATCTTTCTGCGATAACCAATGTTTCACATCTTTTTTACTATATTTCACTTTTACAGAGCGATGTAATGCTTCCACACCCCCGAAGCTATTTGGAACTTCAGGATTTTCGTAAAACGCTGCTAAATCTTGATGCATTGTTACCGATGAAAAGAACTTGATTGAATGACTATTACAATGAATAGTTATATTATTATATACTTTTTGGGAAAGGCAAAAAGTTTATGTATAAAAACATGAACATAAATTTTCTCACTTTCATATGAAATACATTTAAAATATCACTTGTACATACTTTGATAATTTCTTTAAAAATACTCTTATTTATTTTTAAGATGTGAAACGATTTCAACATAAGTTAAACTAACAAACAATAAAAATAATAAGAACTCAAATTCAGCATATAAAAAAAAAGAATTTTATTCAAATTTATAAAAACAAAATATTGTGTGAATCATAAAAATCTTTAAACAAAATCCTCATAGTATTCAAAACAATCAGGTGGACATAACATGTCTCTTACTTCTCTTAAAATAATATCCAAGCGAAGATTTTTTAAAAATTCTTGAGTTACATAATGTACAGGTTTTAACAATAAAAAGTGTTCATTTTCAAAAAGATTATGATAAAAACAATCAGCTATCTCATTAGCTCCAAGTGATGAAGCATATGAATTAAATGTTTCTTCGCGATTCCCCCATAACTCCTCAGCGAAAGTCTGAGGCTGTTTCAATCCTTTTTCGTTCAGGAGGCTACAAATAGATTTTTTCAAAATTTGCGTCAAGTATTGTTGACCCAGACTAACATCCAAAGAAGAAGGTAATGTATTTTCTATGGGGCCTTCGCAGAAGGTTTTATATGCAGTTAAAAAGTCCATACACTGAAACATATTGTCTATAGCAGCATTTTCAATAGCACCATATTTTTTAATCATTTCAGCCCACTGCTCTCGGGATATGGTTATTTCTTTAAAAGTGGGCTCTTTATCCGGACTGTATTTAATGCGCTTGAAAGTAAAATCAATGAAGTTCTCACTAGTTATTTGAATGTGTCGTTCAGGAGGGAAAAGTCCACTTGGTAATTCCTCCAGTGATTCCGGCACTTTCTTTTTACGCATGATATATTCGATCCACCATGGGTCTAATGTTATTCCCTCGGGAGTTGGGTAGTATGTTTTGCCATATTTCTTGAAACGTCTTATGTGTACTGATACGGAATCATAATAGGTGCTTGCAAAGACAAAAACATCATCTCCAATTGGAAATACTCCATCTGGTATGCAATCCTCGGTAAATTTTCAATACTTCTGAAAATAATATAACAAAATTAATAAAGATCAGAAATGTGTAAAAAACATTATAAAAATTACATATTAAATTTATTTAATGTTGTTACTTACTTTTGAAACTTCTCTTCTGGCTTTCTTATTTGCAGAAGATTCCCCGGCTTTTCCAAACTTTCGTTTTTCGCTATGCATTTCAGACATCACCATATTTTTTTCTTGTTGAATACAGCCCACCGCAATACTAACAAACGAAATGAATTGTGAACTAAAATGTGATAAGTGTCTAACGCATATCAACCGAATTACACTTGAGCGGCGTTCGCTGAGTGGTTGAAAGCAATGTATTCATCCGCTCTAAGCATTGAGATAATTTCTGACGTAGAATTCAGTCGCCGTCTTCTAGAATCAAGATCAGACAAGCTAAAACAAGTTAAATCGTAACCCGTTTACGCTGATGACGAGTATACTACGGCACATTTTTCTGAATAATCAATTTACTTTGTATCTTTACTGTGTGTGTATGTAATCATTATACTGAATTAAAATTTACACATTATTAAAATAATATAAATTAAATATTTTTTTTATTTCATTTTAATCAAGAAAATGATTTTAAAACATGTCGCCGTCTGCTTCGCCTGCAAAATTAAATTCATGAGATTATAAACATAAGTTTTCTTCAGGTCTGTATGCCTTCATAGGATAATGGTTAGCGTAACTGAAAAACTATTGTCCTGTGGAGACATTTTGATCTCAGGCCGTGAGTTTGAATCTGGATTTATTTATTTTTTATTTGAGCGTTATTTACTTCCATCATTTTAAAATCTATAATTAGTGTATATTTTAATCAATAGGTGGCGGCATGAGCACGTTTAACATTCCCATACTTCCATTTTTTGTGCACATTTTTTAAAAACAACTCAACTTAGCTGTAGAAAAAATAACAATTCAACTCGCCCCCTCAGCTCGAAAATCAAAGCCAATGCAGGAGAAAAACAACTCAACTCGGCAACATGACCGAAACAACTCAACAGAAGAAAACAACTCAACTCAGCAGCAGGAACGAACAACTCAACTCGGCAACAGGAATGAAACAACTCAACTCGCCAGTAGGAATGAAACAACTCAACTCGCCAGTAGGAACGAAACAACTCAACTCGGCAACAGGAACGAAACAACTCAACTCGTCAGTAGGAACGAAACAACTCAACTCTGCACTGCCGTCGACCGCCTACAACCGCCTACAACCGCCTACAACCGCCTACAACGCCTACAACGCCTACAACCGCCTGCAACCGCCTGCAACCGCCTGCAACCGCCTACAACCGCCTACAACCGCCTACAACCGCCTGCAACCGCCTGTACCGCCTTCACCGCCTTTACAGCAGAATCGGCTTTTTCTACCTACTTACGCGGTTCCGATGTATAACATGCACCTATACTTTAACATTAAATTTTTAAATTTTAAGTATATTCACCGTATAACTCGCACTGTTTTTTCATGGAGAAATCCGAAGCATACATGTATAATGCTCTAATCATTTAAACTTTAGATATAGTGAGTGAGTAGGTACTAAAATTCTAGAATGAAACTAAACCTGGCATACATAAAAAGACAACTAAAAATGTATATCTAACAATCTAAATGGAACAACAACTGATTATTTATTTATGATTCTCACGAACAGTTATGGTGGAAATGAAATATAGAATTTATTGAAGCGCTTCACAATATTAAGGGGGACGAATATGACGAAACCTCACGTTATTTTATAATGGAAGCTCATAAGATGTGGAACTTATTTCATTACTAGAACGTCCGGGATTTCGATAACCCTTAAACGTCCTTCGGTGTCATTTCGACACCGTGATATAAAGTGTATAAAATAATTGTAATGATTAAACAATTGCAGAACATCAGCAGGGTTTAGTTTTAAGACTTTTTAATATTATTTCATGTAATTAACATATTTTATGACCCTTTATATCAGAAAAAGCTGACGATGACATTGTTTCGCGAAGCATATTGAACCACTGCTTTGTCGCAAAACATTTCGAGTCGCAAATCTTCCAGGACCCTTTCGATCATGCGATATCCATTCTGTGCCATCCCTAGCGATATATATATATATCAAGATTTACTGGACTATTAACGATTATATCTAGCTTTTTTCAGATTCTTTGTAGACGTTTTCACTCAATCTTATGTCTTCATTGGAATGTAATTTAGAGCAAGACAGCTCACCACCATCCGATTCATTCTCAGAAATCTCTCTCAATATATTAGCAGTATCATCAGGGCTTACATCTTTTCTACAAGCTATAGTTTTAGATTGTCTGCTCTGCACAAGGTTCGAAAATCGAATGAAATTTATTTTTATTAGCAGATAATCAGATGCTGTTTAACGAAACACATAGACACAACAATTTGGAAAAAATAAGACTCGTTTCCGCTGTTAACACATTAACACTACATTCAAGGTCAAATAAATGTGCGATAGTACTTTGGGAAGTTTGTCTTACTAATAGTAATGATGAACGGCAGCTATTTATGATAATAAATTAACTTGATGCCGAAATGACACCAGCAGACGTTCTAGGTATATTTAGTTGTAAAATTTCTCCTAATTAACCTAGAATCACAAAACTTTTCATGTATAATTACCATGGCAAATAATTAAAAGTCACGTAAAATTTTCAAATTCCCTGCAAAAATGCGGAAAGGAGAACAAACTGAACAGGCTCTGGTGTCAAATTGACACTGCTGGATGTTCTAGTGTTAAATAAGTAGTAGGTAGATGTTTGTAGAAATATAATTTTTTGATGCTCCTTTTTTCTTTATTTTTAAGGCTTTCCTTTTTATATCCGGCGTATAAAGCGCACTCGTAAATTTCGATCATTTTTTAAAATTTTTTGTATTAAAAGTACAAGTTATATGTCATAATACACAGTAATTAAAAATATAACTATTCATGTTTCATTTTAGATGTCTTTAAGTGACCGAAATTGAGTTTTAAAAGAAAGATAGAAGAATCAATAAAACATAAGTTATGAGGAAGATTTTTCTTAAGCACCAGGAGAATCTAAGAAACTGTAATAGTCTTCATATTCCCAATTGGGAATTGTTAAAATTTCATTTTAATTCTGAGTTAAAAATAATATTAGAAAAGAATAAACTTTGAAAGCTGTTGTATTTTTTTTTTATCAATAAATTTTTCTGATTAGTTTGAAATGATGCACTACGATAACACTGATAAAATGTCCAATGCTGCTAATTTTCAATAATTGCGAATAGTTATACGCTCAAAAAAATTGTATTAAAATGTTACTTCGTTTCAAAGACGAAAATTTCATCATTAATATTCTATTAGTTTTCTTTTCAATATCACAACCCATATTTGTTAGGGAATAATCCCTTCTAATGCATACATGGAAATAGGGTATAATGAATAAAGCATATTTTTTCCATTCTTTAAGTCATAAAGCTTAAAATAAGTGGCTTTTCCTCAGAAAAGACCAGGTAAAAAAGATTATAATAGCTTATTTATGCCATTTAACCACTTTTCCTCTTTATCTTAGCATTTCTTGAGGTGATTTGCAGGTGATGAATGATTCATTTTTTTTTATCGCTTGTTATGCAAATAGTGTCTTCCTAATTGGTGATTTCATGCAATAAATTTGCTGTAATCGCTCTGTTTTGATATGCTCATTACTGCTGGTAAAGGAGAATAAATGCTTGAAAATAATAACTTAAAAATTGTTTTTTATAAGTTTACCACGGGTTTATATTACCACAATTGGAAAATTCGAACAAATATACACATTTTATTGTTTTTCTCTTTTCATTCAAGTTGCTGCTTTTCTCTTGTTCAAAAATGGATTTTTTAAGATAGATTGCTTTTGGATACATATTCTTTGACAAACGATAGAGAGGCAAAATAGATCAGTGGTAATAATATTTTTTCTAAACACTGAGAGAAAACCGAGACTCCCTTTCCACAGATTAAAAAAAAACTTTTAAAACAATTTTAAGAAATCTCAAATTAAATTGTAGAAATTTTACATTTCCACGGGTTTATTGTAATGATAAACTCACACAAATCCTTCTATTTTATTAATTAAATATATTTATAGTTATATATTTATAGTTATGCACATAAGTAAAAAGAAAAGTATCATTGATTTCTTTTATTAAAATTGTGGGAATTATGTCCCTCCAAAAGGAAAATATTCTCGCTCATCAAAGCAGCTTTTTCTTTTATCATTCGAAAATTAATCCTTAAAATATTCTCCTATTAAATATGATACATCTCTTTTTTACTTTCTTATATCCCTTAAAATTGGAAAATAACTGAAATCTTAAATAATGCGTGCATTGTGTAACCTAAATGTATTCAATAGCTCTGAAATATAGATTTTAAACTAAATACGTGAAACATTGAACAAAATCAAATCTGATGTAGAAGACTCATGTAGGGGTATGTATGATGTATGCCTGATGTAGAAGACTCATGTAGAAGTATGTATGATGTATGCATGATGTAGAAGACTGATCAAATTAAAACAATGATTTAAGAGTTTAAAATTTTATGGTTGAATAACGTCGGGAATATTAATTATAAAACAGTAACATAACTCGAAATTAATTAAGTTGGGGTTTTTCTTCAGGCTCTACGTAGAATAATTTATCAATTTAAATTTGTTACATAAAGCGGGGGGGGGGGGGGCGTTAACAAGCATTTAAGCATTTGAAAACAGAAAAAAAAGTTCCATTCCCTTGAATCATGGTCAAAATTGAATAACGAATTCGATAGTTTGACATTCTAAAAAGAAAATTCTATTAGTTTTTCCCCCTCTTCTCTTTTAAGGCCCACAGAATTAGGGTAAAATTAATCACCCTAAATAACAATTAGCTTCTGTAAACAACGAACCTTCTGCTGTAAGAAATAAGAAATTGTATCCCGAATTTATCAAATGTTCAAGGAGGAGAGGATTTTTTTTTTATAATTTTCCTTTAGCACTTGAATGAAGTTGAGCCTTCCTTCAAGATAAAGTGCCTCCGCAATTAATCTCATTAAACAGATTGGTAAGGAAACATATTAGTTTTTTTTTCTTCCCAAAAGCTGAAATATGGGATGAAGGAAGGGGATTTTGGGGAAATTTATTCATTAAGTTGTTCTCTTTTGAAAGATAAGAAAAATTTAATATTTGCTATCGAAGTTCTGATAATGTACAAAATAATATGGATCAATTTACAATTTTAGTTTTTCTTCGTTATCTACATTATTTATTATAAATATATAATAAAAACTAATACACGATATTAAAAATATACAGAATAATGACATACGGAGAAGCCGCAATAAAATAGATATATTATAAGAATTTATTTCAGAATATGTGGTATCCCTAGAGGAAAAAGTAAATCCAGCATTTTAACTAGCATGTTGAAATTTATGACTGGATTAGAGGAGACTAAACATGTTTCAAAGAGCCCCGATTTTTTTTGTTCCTTATTATTAGAAATACATTTATAAAGATTTCGAATGTTTTTGAATAAATACGACATTCAGTGAGGAATTAATGCAAGTAAGGAATGCATCAAATTTTTATAGTAGAAATACAAAAAAATTGGAAACGAATTTATCTTAAATCTTGTTTTTCTAAAACCATTTTATTAAATCTAAAGTTTAAGGGTAACTCTCACCTCTAGCAACGAAAAAAGAATGCGAGTGAATCATCTCAAGAAAATTTTTTTTCCTGAATTTCCTTTATTCATTCAGAAACATTTCTATGCATAAAATGTCTGTTTGGAAATTTTTTAATTGTTCATTCGGGCAGTTAACAAGGATTAAGGATAATGCATGTTACAGAATCTTGATTTCCTTAAATGGATAAACTCTTGTAGGCGCGTGTGATTTTTTACTGTAAACAAAAACACTATAAATGACAAGGAAAACAAAGTGGCTTGAAAATCTTAAATAAACTTCGGTCTTACAGTATTTTGATAATAATGGTGAGGGCCGTAATCTTTTCAGACTCTAAATTGGCATTACAAGCTCTATATATCTCAAAATTACCTCTGTAATTCACAAAGAATTTTAAAATGCAAATCGTCATTAAAAGATTTTCCTCATAAAATATGTTTTCAGTGGATACCGGCTTATTGTGACATTACTGGGAATGAACAGGCTGACTTTCTTGGTAAGAAAGGAGCCTTTGTGGTCCAAGGACCCACAAGGATTTCTACCTTTAATTCCTTAAGGATTTTTTCTAATATGGTCTTTAAGTATAATTTTAAAATGGAAGTTGGGGCGCGGTCGAAGGACAAGAATTGGGCAATCTTGAACAAGGACCCGTCCTGGGTCCCTGGGGCTTCTAGAAAAGCTGCTGTAGCTCATTTTAGACTTTTGACAGGTCGTGACTGTCTGAGATTGCATCTCTACAGAATTGGCATTTCCAACTCACCGAACTGCTCTGTAAGACCCCGCTTAACGCGGGGTATGCGTTCCATCAAAGTAGAGCGTAATATGAAACAGCGTTATAAACGAGGTTATCCCATCATGTAAATAATGGGGTTAGGAGAAGATGGGTAGAAATTGGTTAGGTATTTTACCATTAAATTAATTTATTATATTTTTTATAACAATAAAACAAAAATTTATTTCCTACAAATATGGAAACATAATAAACGAATATGCATATAAAAATAAATAAAATTCTAAGTCAGTATGTTTACATTTCAGATTATTCAGTCTTCTGTATTTCCAATTTTCTGCCATTTTATCAAGGAGGTAGATTGGCTTAATGGTATTTTGCGTTCAATTTCGTCGTCAATCCATATAGAAAGTCGTTTTTTCATTTCCTCTATTGTATTATTTCTAGAACGGGTAATTCTAGTTGCAGAGCTTGTCGTAGTTGCAATTACTGATGACAGTATTTTTTCTTTATACTTGAGAATGGTCTTTATTATTGAAATTGCCAAATCCAATGTTTGAGATTGACGTTCACCAGTATCTAATCTTTTAATCACTTGCATTTTAGTTTCTAGTGAAATGCTTTTTTTATGCTTTATTTTCGTGTTTTTTTATTATCACCCATGATAAAAATTAAAAATCATAATATTTATCACTATAGCAATCGTTATATTATATAAAAGTATCCTTACAATAACGTCAACAAATGCTTGGAACGATAAAAATACTTTCGTATAATACCGCCGGAAAGAAGAAACACATATTAACTGCTTTGGATATTGGGATGCCTAACAAATATATATCTTATACTGTACTCTGTATGACTCTGGTCAGCTTTTGACCGCTGAACATTTGGTCATGTGCCCTGCACGAATTAACCTAAATTCAATTGTTGAAAATTATTGGAGAGCACATGCACTAATTGCATAGGTGCTATTGTAGTGTGTGGCATTTGTAAAATAAAAAAAATGATAATGGTAATTTTAATAAAATTTAGGAAAAAAACCCCTCTTATATTGTATTCTATTTTAAAACTATGTCCATTAAATTACGCACAGGTGCAAATGATTTCCAGTCTTACTAAATTTTATGTAGGTATTAAAATACAATTTACCTTCAGAATTACGTTCTGTAAAATTAAAGGTAAGAGGTGAAAAGTAGAAAAGGCTTTTACTTCGAAAGAGGAGGGCGGGGACTAAATCAAAGTAGGAATTAAAAGCAGTTACGATTTATTTAAGTGGAAACAAGTATGGAGAAAGGGCATACTTTTAAATATAAAGATAAATCTTAATGAAGCTGGAAAAATTAAAAGGGCTTATACTTGTAAAAATACTAGTGTTATTTTTTGTAGCAATTAATGTTTTAATATACAGTACTGTGAATATATCAGTAGATCGGCTTACTGAAAGTTAACGCTTCTTCTTTTGGATACGATTTACCTTTTGTGTGTTTTTATTTTAAACTATTATTTACATTCGCATCCCCAGTGTATCCCATGAATTCAATAGCCAGTTCTTTCCCTATGAATTTTGGTTTAACCCATCAAAGTAAAAATGTTCATTTACTTCTTGTTTTTTCGCAGCATTTATACGAATTTCAAAACACCTACACGTAAGCTAAAAATGCACACACACAGTCCACTCTCCCAAATATTACGACAATAACGACAAAAAGAGAATTAAGCTTTTACAGGTTCCAAAGATCAGTGACTGAAACTAAGTTGGTCTTAGACTTCCACCAAATAGGAACATTTACATAAGAATTGGAAGTCCCACGCATATTAAAAGGAAAATAAAATCAACCAAAATTCAATAAAGGAAGATTCAATGATTAAATCAAATTTTTTACTTTTAGACTTTGATAATTTTCAGTCGGGTATATGGACCTGAAATCAAATCTGGTAAAAGAATTCCTTAGTTTTTATGGTTCCCTAAAAAAAAACTGATAATTTTTTTTCAGTGGATATTGTTGTGTTCCTGTACAAAATAATAATACAAAAAATGTGTCCGGTAAATTAAAAGTTAAGGGCTGTACTGTTTTACTTAAGTTTTATTTCTAAAAAATGAGAACCAGAAATCAAGAACCTAATGAAATATCATTGTTTTATTGATACATGATTTTATGCTTCAAAGTTTAGGAAAGGAAATTGTATTGGACAAACAATTCATTTCTTTGATTTTATATTCATGTTTGTTGGAATACGTCTTCATTCTGTTATATATTCAGGGCATTGAAATAGGTTTGATACTAACAGAAACGATTAGATATCTTTGAATATGGGATCCTATTTAAATGTGCAATTCTTTATTTATCGTCAATTTGGCGAATTATTGTCATCATATAAATCAGAAGTTCAAAATAAGAAAAGGAATAATTTTGCTCCCATTTTTTTCTGGGTAAGAACCGAACTAGAGTTATATACTGCTAAAAATATTGCGTATGTTTTTTTATGTTAATTATTAAAGTAGGGATTGCTTGCAAAGGAATTTTAATATTCTCTTTGGAAAATCTGAATAATTATTTGTTTATAAAATGTATACATGACTATCACATTAAGATAAAGATTACTGAATTATTAAGAGAAAAAACGCAATCTTTGTTTGAGAAAAGACAATTAGGTTTTTTTGTTTAGATTCTAAGGAAATATTTAAAGACCTAATCACTAAATTCTACAAATACATGTACACGACAAGAACGAAAATTTTATTCAGCCTCATTAAAAAGTGAATGTCATTATATCTTTATTAGTATTGAGGTGTGTTCGGTTCAATTATTTATTTAAGGGAAAAAAAGAATACACTGAATCTCATGCTGCCTGATCTAACCAATTTTTGAATAACTGAATCCTTCTTTTCTGTGTAATCTCACCAAAAGTAGTCTAAATAGCATATAATCCATTGATATGGTCGTGGTAGCCTTGTGGTCAAGATAACGGACTCGTGTCTGGAGTGTCATGGATTCCAGCCTTGTACCGCTGAAGACCCGCGGTGCAGAAGCAGCCGATACACATTAAATATGTCGAGACTCAAATATCCTCCTATTGGTGTTGGAAGTTAGAAGAGGAATGTGTTAGCTCAGGTTGTAATGGATGGGCGCTCCCATCAGAGGTCAGAAGGAAGATTAGCCATAGTCAAAACAAACTCAATTACTAACAATTCTCAAAAACGTAACAAATTTCAACAACCCAAGTTAAGAAATGCACTAATAGATAAATATGGGAGCAATAGAGAGGTAGACGGGATACAAGAAGATATAGTTATAAATCAGATAACTAACTCTTAGCACGATCTGGAAATACACCTTCTATTATATTTGAAAATAATTTCTAAGTTAATCTAATTCAAACTGACACGAATCAAATTTAACAACTAATTGGCCAAATCGTCAATCTTAATATTAATCAAATTATCTACGAAGCGCTCACGCCTAGCTTTACTTTAATTACTACTTGCAATTCTGTTAGCTCTTCTAGACTCTCTCTCTCTCTTCGAATTTGAAAGTTAATCTTTAAATACAAGCCTTGATTTGAATAATTCGTGTCTTCTTCTTCGGAGGAAAGTTTTCAATAGAATAATATTTAAAGAACCATTATTCCCCAAAAAATTGCGCAGGAACGCAAATAGACCTGTCACAAGGTGTCGTCCTCTCCACTTGACTAGTGTTCAAAATTACGTGGTTCGTCTCCAAAGCCCTTGAATAGTTTACATCTACTCACTTGATCCAGTGGTATTCGAGAAATTTTGTTTGAATATCAAATACTATATTATTCTATGCACACGATTTATCTGAAGAAAAACAAATATTCGCTATTTTTCTGTTAAATTTGTGGCTCAGAGAAACAGGTTATTTTTTAAATTATTGGAGACAATAACATAAAACTCTTTATGAGCATCAAAAAATAGAAAATGCCAACACATTTAAAAATATCGTACCTTAAAATTTTTCGAAATTGTATTAATATTTTGTACATTTTTTTCAACATTATTATTTTCCTTATTTTAAATGTGTTTTAATTTTCTTTTTAATATAACTTTCGATCGATTGGCGTCAAAAATATCGAAAAGTGTTTACCATGTACAAAATCGTATGAACCATTGGATATACTAATACAAAAAAAGTTATTCATTTTTAAAATCCACATAGCTAAAAAAAAAGGTGACAAATTTTTACGGAATTTGAAGTTACGGTTATTATAATGATAATTATGCAAAAAGATCATAAACATATTGAAAAAAATTCTTTCTAAAAAGTTTTTTCTGAATAACTCGATTAAAGTAATTGTTAATCAATAAAAATTACAAATAATGCTTTGTTGATACAATTAAAAATAAAAATTAAGTGTGTGAAATTTTGAATTAGATTATTGACGGAATAAAAATAGTTTACACCCTACCAAAGGCATGTATCGTGTAGGTATTTAATGTAAAATATTTGTCACTGATTGACTGAGTATTTATTAATGTCGATTTTAAAATAACACGAGGGCTATCAGCAAAACAACAACCCTTCAGTTATACCAGATTGAATGTATGTTTTTTTACTTTGCATTCAGCTAATACGGAGGAGAAGGGGGGTATTACCGACGGACTTCATAATTCTAAACTTCGGTCAAGTGACGAGTACGATACCTGAGCTGGCACCCCGCTTTCTTAAATTTCATACCACGTGAACAGGATTTGTTACTGAAAAGTAGCAATATACGAAACGAACATTCTTACCACCAAGACAGCGTTTCTCAAACTGTGGGACGCACCCCCTTGGGGGGCGTGATAACTGTACACGGGGGGCGCGAGCATATTAAAAAGTCGAAAACAGAAGATTATTTAAAAAATTATTAATTTACTGAAGGTAAACAAAAAAATCATTCTGGCATAATAAAAAATAAAATGCACTTTTACACTGATATAATACACTTATAAATGTACCAGTATTGCATGATGTATTTTATAATTAATTTAACAATACTAAGCTAAGAACAAGTTTAATATTTACCAGTGACCCCATGGGCTTATCATATATAAAATTATATAGAGATATTAAAAATTATCTTAATGATTTGTATTGTTTATAATTAATCCCTGAACTGCTGATTAAAAGTTATGCGAATTGCCCCCCAACAACACCGTTTTCCCCGTAGACGTGACATGTGGCGAATGTGATGCAATGGAAGGAGGGGTGGAAGGAAAGGAATACATAAGTGAATCCTCTGAAATAAGTAAATCCTTTGCAAACTTTGTCAAAGTCTTTTTATTGCATTCCAAAGCCTTCAGAATAATTTTATGGATAGTAGTGCACAAAAATATCATATTTCGGAATGACGTATATATACGTCCAAGACAATTAATTTTTTGGATGAGGGTGACGTATATATACGCCAGTGACACTTAAGAGATTAAAATAGTATATATATATATATATATATATATATATATATATATATATATATATATATATATATACTGTAGCTTTAGCGTAAAAGTATAGTATTATTGAATTCAAAACATTGTTATTGTATGGAAGGGGAGGAGCGCGATGGAAATTCTGATTGAATATTGGGTCACAAATATTGAAAGTTTCAGAAGCAGTGCACTAAGACAAGTTGACAACAAAATGAGTACAGAAAACTCCTTATGAAATGTATAGGAAACAACAAACAAATTTTTCAAATGGTTGTTTAGTTCGGAAAATTTCAGGTTTTTAAATCAACCAGGAAAAAAAGTTTCCTTTTGAATTTATGGTTGGATGCATTCCCTTTTACACCATTGTTTTGAGAACACACACACTGAGTCCTATTCTTAAAAAAAGCAACTGCTTGACTCTCAAATTGAGATTTTAAATAGAATGTGTGAACTTGAATTCTCTGGTATTTTAGATCCCTCCTCTCCAGCAAAAGCAAAATAAGTCCCAGGAAATGCTTCTGTACTTTTGGAAGAGAAATTTACTTTCCAGTCCTGGAAAATTGAGTTATTCAAAAAAGTTTTTCAAACAAACACATTCTTTTTATATATTACTTATTTGATCAACATAAGTTTCATTGTGCGTTCCGAGCATTAAATTGAGCGCCATGTTTTTAGTAGTCAGAATAGGACATTCTTTTACATCTTCAGTTAGTGTATTTCCATAAATTGCTATGGGAATTTTCACACGAAATTCAGGTATTTCAACGAATCTTTTAAAAAACACCAGGGGAATTTAAAGTGTTTGGATACAAATAATTTTCGAAAAGGGAACTTAAGCCAAGAGACCAAAATGCAAAATGTTTGAAAAATACTTAAGTTAAATGGAAAGTGATGTATGTAATTTTGTATGATTTATTTTCTTTTACTTTATTTCAGAAGTATGTTTTTCAGTTTTTATTAAAAAAAATATTATATAAATTAAAACATGCAAGAATTCTATATTCATATATGTGCTCGTTTGCGTTAATTATGTTGTAATTAAATAATAACATAGTAAAAGAATGATAATTTTACTACATTATTTTATGTATTTTATTTCATTTTTATTTTCCTTGAATAATTCAAAGGAAATGTGGTTTTGTCCAATGCACAACAAATGAAAACAATGACAGTTTAGATGTTTAAACTATTTAAAAACAAAGTTTATGGATTTCCATTTCGATTCCAAATATATAGCGGTGATACGATAAAAGTTAATAGGAGATTTTGAGATTTTAAGAAAAGGTAGTATAACCGAGTGGGTCCAATCTATTGAAAAAATACTGGGTATGCAACTGTCATTTAGAGAAGTAAATTGATACCATCGGCGGGACAATTATTAATTGTTTGGAGAATACTTTTTATCATGTGCTAAGCTGCTGTTCTTTTGATGAAATATTGCTATATCTTTCACAGAAAACAGCTTATCAATTTCTTGAATTCAGATTGATACAAAAATAATGTGACCAAATTGAGAGCATCATAAATTTTTATTGAATTAAGTTAGTAACAGGAAATTTTTAATGTTGTTCCCTTTAGATTTCTACATTCTATGTAAATCCATAGGCCAAGCCAAAACAGCTTTTGCGACCAATTTTGGGGGTGTTTTCCCAACATTCTCTTTGATTGCTTTTTGAAGCCCTTTGAGTGTTTTTATTTTAAATCTATTTAATTGTTTTTTAAATATCCCCATAAAAATCTCAAGTTCCACAGTCAGAGGAGGATGGTAGCCATTTCTCAGGAAGAAGAAAATTTATTTTATCTTTCAGGCATTTTATAATTAATTTTCCAGTATGAATTGGTGCAGAATCTTGGTGAAAAACAAAGTTTCCTTGGGGACCTTCATGTGATTTATAACTTCTTTCTGATACTATTTAGCATCAGTTTTAGCTTTTTGTTCTAAAAAAAATAGTTTTGTTAACCTTTGAGAAGACGTTCCCCTCCATATCATAACACTTGACGGCCAACTTGCCTTTTGTAAATCATCAGCGTCTTTGCGACGTGATATATACTGTATCTTCATTTCGATCAGAAGTTATCCATGTTTTGTATCTATCTTTGCATAATATTAAATGCAGAAGACAAGTACGTTTTCTCCGTTTTTCTATGGTATTTGCAGACATTTGGTGACAGACTGGTTTATTCCCTTTTTATAGTCAATTTTCTATACCTAACGACAAATTGACAATTGCGATACTTGTAGATTATTGTCTTAAGTATTTTGACAAAAAAAAGACGATTTTTTACAGCGATAACTCTTTCAAACTTTTTTTCTAATTCGCCAATGACTTCTTTTCTTCCTGGAGCTTTTGATTTCCAGCCAAATTTTATTCCTTTTGGAAGTTCAGAAAATAATTTATTAGAAAAATGTCCTTTTTCATTTTTAAATATTTTATTTATAACAGAATTTGAGCAACTGTCTTTCAAAAGACTTAAAACTTGCTTCGGGTTTGAGGACCTATTTCGAAACCATAGTTTGCTCCGACTAAAAAAAACAGAAACAGAAGCTTGACATCTTTGGGAAATGGAACGCAAAACGTTTTCCTCCATTACATATCGAAATGTATTTGGGGCTTGAAGTGGAGAGGCATGGATTGAGACGGAGCTTCCTGATTAGTGAACTAAAAGAATCAGTGAATTAACACTCTACTCACTGCCTTGAAGTTATGGAACAGAAATTGATTGGAAAAAAGTACTTGCCTGTGTGGGTTGCACATTGTGAACATTTTAAAATTAAGAAAGGAAACATGAAAGTAAACTGACAAATTAGAAAAAGGTCATTCGCCACGAAGGGAATGACGCAATAAATTACTAGGGATTACAATAGATGATGCGAGTCCAGAAGGATTCTTCTGGGCCTCTTAGTAATGACATTGGGATTGTAGTTTTCAAGATTTAAGATATTTAAATTATTAGAATTTGGCTGATTTCTAAACATTTAATTGCCACTTTTTGAATATATTTTTTAAAAAGATAAATGTTGTAATTGCTTCGTATAAATATCTCCATTTTTAGTGTATCTACATGCCTTAGTTATATTCCCGATTAAAGCATTTTGGGCATTTTCTAAAAGTTTAATGTTTGAATTAGCTGCATAGACCCACACAGGACAAGCGTATATTAAGATGGGTCCCAAAATAGTATTGTAGAGGAGTACTTCGTTGCAGACTAATAAATATAGTTTGATTAGTAATTTAAATGGTTAATTTTTTAAATAAAACTGGTAGTAAAGTAATTAAAGTTTATCATAAATATTTATAGGCTTTTAAAATTGGTCACACTAATTATAAATCAACCTACATTGTTTGGAATAGGGATATCTTAAATGTCATCTATATTTTGTGTTTTGCATAATATTATAAAAAACCGTATTCTTGAGATTGTTCATTAGTTAAAATTATCCCATTGTGATCAATAGTATTAAATAAAGAATAATTAGCATTTGTTATATTTTTGACTTTTCTGATTATTTTAAAAAGATTTTTGTGGGTGATGATCCTTTCACATACATTATGAAAAAAGTTTTCATTACTAAAACAAAGGGTTCGTTTAAGTTTTGCACTTTTTATATTTAAGCCGATATTTCTTCTTAAAATCTTTTCTCTAACATGGCAGCAATGATGTTGTTCACCATGAAGTCCTTGAACTCATTTGTTTTCCTTTTAACTTCTGAAATGAAAACAATAATAATAAATAAATAAACACGCCTTTTATTTCTTCTGTAACATCGAGATTGACTTCTCTACTTGAATTTAATTTTTTGGAGAAGGAGAATGGAATATATTTACCAGATTGTTTTTTAAATGAATTGATTTATTGCTGAGATGTACGACCCTCTGTCTTGGATTATAATTGGAAAGTGATCAATTTTAAGATTACTAATTCAGGTTAAGATTTAACCTGAATTTATTTTTAATAAAGGAAGAACAATCGCTGTAAAAAATGTCCTATGAATGAAGATAAATTTGGATTTTACCATTAAATGAAATGGGTTCGTTTCCCGATTTATCCAGCTTCAAGTTTATTTCCCGTAAACATTAGAATTGTTGAAGGCCACCGCAACGAACTCTTTCGATGACGCAACGCGTGGGTGGAGTCTTCGAAGAAGAGCCTTTTCCCTATTGGACTATTTTATTTCTAGAACTTTTTATTATGTTAACTGTAGAATTAACGGAGAAATCCGTTGTTAAGAAATTAGTATTGCGCGGGATTTGTTATGTATATGTAGACGCTGCCCTCGTGAATTGATATCCGTATTAAAGTTGATATAGAATAATCCCTGGTGTGATTATTACTTGAACCTGCTTGTTGTAACCCTGTGTGTTCAACATATTGTGGCGTCCGCGAGTATTTCTCTCGTTAAATATGGATATCGATATACTCAAAGCAAAACGGAAGTCTTTGAGAGCAGCATTCAGTATGTGTTGTAATGGTATTAGCAACAGAATCGAAACCGAAACTTTAAGTAAAAATGAAGTCAATGCTTTGTACAAGCAGTTGCAAGATAAATTCTCTCGACTGGAAACAATTCAGGAAGAAATATCTGATTTATTATTAACAAGTCATGATCTTAAGGATACATATCAAGAAGAATTTTCAAAAGCTGAAGAATATCGGGACAAATTCTGTCAAATTTTTTTCAATATTAGAAGCTAGCCAAGAACAAAAGATTTTGGTTTCCGACGAAAACAATTCCGTTCAAAAGCGAAAATTTAAGCTCCCAAAATTGGAGTTAAGAAAATTTAGTGGAGAACCGAAAGACTATCTTGCGTTTTGAACGCAATTCGAGAAAATTCACATGGATGCAACGATTGCAGAAGAAGACAAATTCCAATACTTGTTGCAGTGCCTAGTTCCAGATTCTAAAGCAGCTAGATTAGTATCAAGTTTTCCGCCTACAAAGAACAACTATTTAAAAGCAATTACGCAATTGAAGGAGCGTTTCGGAAGAGACGAACTTCTAGTGCAGATATACGTACGAGACTTGCTCTCCATCGTAATGAAGAATGCAGCTGGTCGGATTAAAGTGGATTTGTCGGAGCTGTATGATTTATTGGAAAGTAAGCTCATGGCACTCGAGAGTCTTTGCCGTACGAAAGAAAAGTTTGCTGAATTTCTGGAGCCTTTGGTTGAATCCTGCTTACCGGAGAACGTGCTTCGTGCGTGGAAAAGAAGTCGCTCCGTGGAAGATTCCTCACCGCAAGATAGTGCGCGTTCGTTGGATAAATTATTGTGCTTTCTTCGGAACGAAGTGCAAAGTGAGGAGATGATTAAACTCGCCCGTACCGGGTTGGGAGCTTCGCGCGTGTCGGATCCTCGTTCGCATCCAGATGAGGCGGATTGCTCTACAGCTGCAGCCCTTGTGAATTTTCAAGACAATTCAGGTAGGAGAAATTTTCGTTGCATTTTTTGTGATAAACCTCATAATTCTTCAGAATGTTTTTCGGCAAGAAAATTGCCATTAGAAGAAAAAAGGAAACTTTTGGTACAGAAGCATGCCTGTTTTCGTTGCCTTAAAACTGGTCATGTCTCTCGTTCATGCAAATATAAGGTGAAATGTTTATCTTGTGATAAAAATCATTATACTATTATGTGTGCAGACAAAAAATCTGCTAAATCAAATGATGAAAATACTGTTGTATCAAGTAGTGTACTTTCTAATCAGTCTGTTAATGAAACTGTATATTTGCAAACTCTTGTTTTAAGAATAGAACACAATGGTAAAGAACTCAAAGTTCGTACTATTTTGGATAGTGGTTCACAAAAGTCTTATACATCGGAGAGGGTCATTAAAGTTCTGCAGTTGCGACCCAAATAAAAACAAACCGTTGTCCGCGGTTTGTTTGGGGGGAGAGAAACTAGCCCTCACTCCCATTTAGTTTTTGATGTTTATTTGAAAAATTTTGAAGACACTTATGCTCACTCAATTGAGGTGCTATCTCAAAAGAAAATATGTGGGTTTGTACCCAAAATAGTTGATATTCATACTTTACAAGAATTGAAAGAAAATAATATTACTTTATCTGATTTAGAGGCTAAGGAACATGACATTGAGTTGCTCTTAGGAGCAGATGTCATTGGAAACACATTTTAACTGACAATTCTTTGAAACTAAGCTCAGGTGTAACTGTCGTACAAACTAAACTTGGTTACACGGTGATAGGAAAAACAGATACTATACATAATAGTTTGTGCAATAATGTGGTTTCATTGCATTGTGCTAATTTCACTGTAACTAATCTGTGGAATTTAGATGTCATAGGCATTACAGACCCAACTGAAGATGCTAAGCGTAAACATGCGCATTTTGATTTTCTAAATCAATTTAAAGAAAACTTATCTGTTCTTCCTGATGGACGGTATCAGTTACCACTTCCCTTTACATTCGAAACCCAGCTACCAAATAATAAGTCTGCTACCTTTAAGAGGCACCAAAGAATGTGCCAAAGAATTGATGAGCAAAATCTATTAAATGAGTATGAGGTAGTGTTTAGGCAATGGGAAGATCTACAAACAATAGAAGAGGTTCCTAAGACCGAAGTTGATAATTTCGGCTATTATTTACCCCATAGACCTGTTATGAAACAGGCTAGCCAGACAATGAAAATAAGGCCGGTGTTTGATGCTTCAGCCAGAGATAAAAGTCAACCGTCCCTTAATGACTGCTTGAACAGAGGCCCTAACTTAATTGAGCTTATACCTGATATAATTGACAGATTCAGGCTGTACCCAATTGGTCTATCGTCAGACATCGAAAAAGTGTTCCTTCAGCTCAGTATTATCCCAGAATACGCGGAGAAAACTCTTATCAAAATTGTCCAAGCTAAGTTTTTTCCTTCTGAGAACTCGTTTCCTAATATGAATGTCATTATGGACGAAGAGGGTATTAAAAGAGTTAAAACTCGAATTACTGAGTGATCAGACCATCCGGAATTTATTTACCCTATTATTTTACCAGGTGAGTGTATTTTTACCCAACGGCTCATTGAATACTATCACCGACAAAATTGTCATGCTGGAACACACAAATTCTGCTCGGAATATTGAGGGAGAGATTTTGGATAGTGAGGAGCAGAAGGGTGGTCAGGAAAATTGTAAGAAGTTGTATAAGATGCAAACGATATAAATGTAAATCTCCAAATAGTGAGCCAGTGTCCCTGCCTGGTGATCGTGTCAATGACGCAGCGGTGTTTGAGGTAGTGGGTGTTGATTTAGCAGGACCCTTATATGTGAAAGGAGGTCAAAAGTCTTGGATTGTCTTGTTTATATGTGCAACATATAGGGCCGTTCATTTAGAATTGACATCATCATTGTCCACTGATGCCTTTTTGTTGTCGTTGAGACGTTTTATTGCCAGGAGGGGGAGACCACGAGAAATTTATTCCGACAACGGAACAAATTTTCGAGGAGCTCATGGAGAATTGAGTGATATTGACTGGGAAAAAGTCTTGAAACTAGCTACCATACAACGCATAATTTGGAAATTTAATCCACCCACAGCCGCTTGGTGGGGTGGTTGGTGGGAGAGGTTAGTTCGTGTGTTAAAGGAACTGTTGAGAAGGACTCTCGGTAACGCCATTCTCACGACCGAGGAGTTGCAGACAGTACTTTGCGACTGTGAATCTGTAATTAATTCTAGGCCACTCACTTACCTATCCGAAAATTCTGATGATTTAGTTCCTTTGTCCCCAGCCATGTTTCTTGTGGAAAATCGCAACCTGGACGTTCCCGATATTGATTACAGGGATACTGTAAATTTACGTAAAAGGGTTAGATATCGACAAAAATTGTTGAATGATTTAAGGCATAGATTCCGAAAGGAGTATTTAGGTCTCCTTATTCAAAATAAAAATAAAAAGGGTCCATTGTCGGAAGTACGGCTGGGAGAAATTGTCCTCATTGGTGATGACATCAAAAAACGGATGCATTGGCCTTTAGCTAAGGTCATTCGGCTGATTCCTGGAAAGGATGGCAAGATCAGAACTGTGGAACTGAAGACTCGCACTGGAACAATGTTACGACCCATTCAACGAGTCTATCCCTTGGAAGTGCAGTCGACAGAAACCCCCAATTATCCTTTAAACGATTGTACAATTACTAATCCTATTTCTTCTATTTCTAGTGATAATCTTTCAGATCCTAACGACTCCAGTAACGTCTTGCCTAGAGTATCCAAGTATGGAAGAGTCATCAAAGTACCAGAGAAATTTTGAGTCCAAGTGATGTCGACTCAAAAAAGGGGAAGGATGTTGAAGGCCACCGCAACGAACTCTCGATGACGCAACGCGTGGGTGGAGTCTTCGAAGAAGAGCCTTTTCCCTATTGGACTATTTTATTTCTAGAACTTTTTATTATGTTAACTGTAGAATTAACGGAGAAATCCGTTGTTAAGAAATTAGTATTGCGCGGGATTTGTTATGTATATGTCGACGCTGCCCTCGTGAATTGATATCCGTATTAACGTTGATATAGAATAATCCCTGGTGTGATTATTACTTGAACCTGCTTGTTGTAACCCTGTGTGTTCAACAAGAATAATTTAAATCTGATACTTAATGAAATGCATCGACGTCTCTAAAATAAGTCTTTAATTATCTCAATTAGTTATAATTTTTGATAAGATGGTGTTATTGAAGTTTTCTGGTGGAATATAAATGTTTACAGAAATAAAAATATTTAATATTTGTTTAAAATTTAGCTAATAAAATTTCTAGATTTTCCCTAATTTGAAAAAAAAAACCCTTATGGAATTAAAACCTTTTTTAAATATGTCTTTAAATCTCCTCGTCTGTCTTCTCTATCCATATGAAAAAAATTTTGCTGAAGACAGCGAACATATTTTTAGGTTGTAACTATATTTCTTGAATTTTTAAGATGCTTGCCTTTTAAAAATAATGTAAAAAGGATATAGTGTATGTGTGTCCCGTGTTCTTAATTCTACTTCTACTCTACTGAATTAATTGATTTAACACACGTAAAAAGAAACGAGTCTAAGCTGCTAATTGGAAACCAAAAGATAAACCCGAATTCCACTTTTTAATACAAAACTGTGAAAAAGGATAAAATAGTTTTTCTTCTCTTAATAATATATTCAATGATACTCTGTTTATTTCTATGGTACTATATTCAATGGTACTATATTCTATGGTACTATATTCTATGGTACTGTTTATATTCTGTTTGGGAAATTTCTTAAGCCTTGTTGTCTTGCTTTTTCCATTTTCCTATTTAATATTACTATGCTATGACTTTGCTAGAGTGATATTGATTGCAATCTTTTCCAATGTGATTTCCATCTATTGTATCAAAGAGGTGAATTTTGAATTTATTTATGGGGCCACTGCATTAAATTCGATATTAAATCGGTGTACTATTTGTTCTGATTTCTTTTCAAAGGTAGTATTATTTTTTAACTTTCTGTTCTAATTTTGTAAATTATTGTTCAAGTTTTCCTAGTTTTTCTCATTTAATTCTTATAAAGTATTATTGTTTTAAAAAACGGATCTAATGCAGAGCAACCCGTCTCTCAATATAACAACCTCAAATTAGACCACATTAAATATGAATAGCCTTCTCTACGCAACGTGTCTGTTGTCTGTGGTATGAGCACCAACATTGGTTCCCTTAGATCTATCGTCAATTACAGTATCTGTTATTACCTATTGTGGCAAAGGCTCAAATCCTGTACTGAGTGATTTGGCAGTGGATCAGTTTTTTTCCGAGCTCTTTAATCACATTCCTTTCAAAGCATCAAGTAACAAAGCCTCCTTAGTAGCTTTTCCCGAGTTTTACGTTCATGAGGAGCTGTACATGGTTAGGATGACACATCTGTATCAATAATGCGTGTTCTGGTAATGTGAGTTGCATATTCACTTGAGCTGGCTCACTGCAGCTGAAAATACTATTCTTCGGTGGTGAGTACATGTTTTTAAAACCACAATTACTTGCTCTTTAGTCGCATATTAAAGCATAAATTTAAAGTTTGCTTTCATACCCGTGTTTTATATTGATTCTCGTATTGGTAAGCTACGACAGTGCCTTGAGTACCACAATCGGAAATTTTGGGAACTATTTTTTTCATGGGATCTTACTTTTTATGTTACATTATTAAATTTCTTAACAAGTTTGAAGCCATTGAGGTTGTTAGATCTAGCCACAGATGGCTTTGAATAGTGTCAGAGTAAAAAAAATCACCCTGAGTGTTTGAGGGAAATGACGATTTTCTGGCATTTTGATAATTTTTCTATTATTTTTAGTCATTTTTTTCAAGATTTTAAGTTGGTTTTGAGACGTCTTCGATTGGTGTGAACCCCACCCTTCGATTCACACTAAATTTTATGGCTTCCACCAGATGTTAAATGACAAGTGCGAGGTCTTCGATTGTTGTGAACCCACATCCCTCGATTCACAGTAAGTTTTATGGCTTCAACCAGATGTTATGTGACAAGTGCACGTGGCCATGGGGCCAATGTTTATTGTTTGATCTCGAGGGAGCGCCGACACCCAGACAGGCAGCCATAATGGTAAAGGAGAGCCGGCACCCCATCGACAATAGGTGAAGCCTGTCTTGAAAGAATCCTGTCGCCTCGGCCGGTGTCGAGAGAATGGGATAACTGAACACAGGTGGTGTGATGAACGAGTGTGTCCAGATGTTGTACAAGTCATTATGACGCCCTGGTCCAGACGGCCCGAGTGTGTATTTATGTGTTACACACAAATAGGACTAGGGAGGCCGAGAGAGGCATTTGTGGCCTGCCAATGAGTAGGGGCGTGTTATGGACCCACCCCTGGTGTTTAAAAATAGTTTTTTTAGGAGACGAGAGAAGGACAGCACTGGATCGTGAGAACGGGAGGAGAGCCCTAAAGGAAGGATGACCGATATTGGAGCGAAAAGGAAAGAAAGACGATGAACGCCGGTGGCGTAGGAGAATTGGTGGAATATAGACTGACTGCACCGGCTAGGCGTACAAACTGTAATTTATTGCTTCAATAACAATTTGTTGAGCAAATAAACAGACCTTTTATTTTCAAATTAGGCTGTGACAATTTATCGATGGTTAGCTACTCATGACGTTACAGCATCTGTGTCAAAAAAGCTACATTTTTTTTTGTTTCAATTTCTTTGCATTCCTTTTCGAGGAAGTTGGGGGTAAGTTAAAGAACCATTTCCACACTTCGTCTATCTGCGTCAATATTTTTGAATGTTCTCGAACTTCCAGAAATTCGTGCACTGCCTTACTTTCGCGCAAAAAAAAAATTTTGAACTTTCAGAAGCAATGATAACATTTTGCTGTATAGATTATTCCATTTGAGTTATCTTGACAGTTTTGGTGGTTATAATAGCAGAATCTGTTTTTAGTAAATCGTTCGATTTCTAAAAGTGAGAAATTGTTATTTTTTAACACTGTATTTATGTTTTCAATAATATTTCCAAAGTGAACTTTTTATAATGTGTAAGTAGAAGTTAAAGCAACTCCTGATAGTCTTGCAGAAAATTCGATACCATTGAACTACTTGATATCTGATGCCTTAGTGACAGTATGGTAGCTAATTGTTTTAATGATAATTTCATTAGTTCTCTTGTCTTTCTCATTTTGGTAGTATATTTTTCTTCATGTCCATTTCCATCATTACCTCCTCCTGTTTAAATAGTTTAGAGTTATAAAAACTATTTTTTGATTTTAGGTATATCGTGATTCAAGAATTTGCAGTTAAATTTTAATAACAATAAAATTTTCACAGCTCAATACACTTATAGCTATTACATTCACAGAGAAGCAATATAAATTTCCTACATCAATTACGGCATGTTATTATTACTGTTAAAAACGAAAAGAATACATATTTTGGTGTCTCTACATATTAAACTGATTTATATAATGTGACTGTGTTTTCATATAGTCAGTATTGTCATACCCCGTGGCCCGGGTGTATCATCTTATCATCTACGCGACCTAGATTTGTAGGAATAAATGATTGATCACTCAAATTCCTTATAATAAATCTAATTTATTATTTCTAAATATATATTGATCAACGCAACACCAGTTGTTTATTTTTAGTTTGTTGTTTTTGTTTCATCGACGGACCAGCCACGCTTATTTCTTTTTTACTTTTTTTTATTTAACCACACAACATGTATCACACAACATATATATATGCTATTTACAAGCGCAGCAAATTTAAGTAAATTTTATTGTGAGCTTCGAGTATTAGAGTCTAATATTAATGCTCACGTCTGAGTATTAAAGAGAAATTTTTTCTCGTCTATCTCGTTCCACAGAAAGTTCTCAACTGCCGGCACAGCGCGGCAAGGAAGAATATTTGCATTTGTGCGCATGACGTTGGCGCGCATGCGCCAACATCCCGCCCGGCCTTGCCATGTTAATATGCAAGAACTTACAAATATCATAATAATAATTAGAATAATTAGCACAATACATATAAATTTAGCACATAGTTATCTACAATGATTACAACAATTTAAATGTAATAATAAAGTTAAATCAACAATTTTACACAAATGAAATATAATATAGCAATACATATACACACAATTTACTTAGTATCAATTGGGAGAACAGCTATTTTACTAATAGCTCTTTTCAATTCTCCTGATTGAGTTTTAACCTTGACAACTCTCACTTTTCCATCTGACCCATGATATATACTTCTAAGATTCGACCTAAAGGCGAAGTATTTATAGGTAAGAAATCCTCTTTGATTAAAACTATTTGACCAATCATTAGATCATTTTTTTTCAGTTATCCATTTCGATCTAGCTTGCAGTGTATTCAAATAATCAGATTTCCATTTTTTCCATGTGCGTTCCACAACCTTGGTAATCTTTTCCCATCGACTGAGACGATTTTCATTTACATCTATTAAATTTGGCTCAGGTATTGATGTTATAGGTCTCCCTATCAAAAAGTGACCAGGGGTCAAAACATCGAAGTTATCTGCGTCGCTACTGAGGGGAGTCAGTGGACGCGAATTTAATATTCCCTCTACCTGAATCATAATAGTTTCAAATTCTTCAAAGGTAAAGTGAAGATTTCCTATCGCTCTTTTAAGATGGTGCTTCACAGATTTTACACCTGCCTCCCAAAGACCTCCAAAGTGAGGGGACTTGGGAGGTATAAATTTCCAATCAATATTTTCTGACACGAAATATTTAGCTAAATTTTCATCCGGAAAATTAATTAATTTATGAAATTTCTTTAATATGGAGTTTGCTCCCACGAAATTAGTAGCATTATCTGTGCAAATTTTGGAGCATTTACCCCGTCTACTAGTAAAACGTTTAAGCGTTGCTATCAAAGCATCGGAAGTGAGATCCGATAATAACTCGAGATGGATAGCCTTCGTAGAAAAACATATGCAAACGCAAATGTACACTTTATTTGGAGTTCCCCTTCTCTGATTTTTATATTTTACTGAAAAGGGACCGCATAAATCAAGTCCAGCAATAGTAAATGGGCTCGATATGTTTACTCTTTCACTGGGCAAATTACCCATAATTTGTGAAGAGAGAATGTGTCTGCTTTTGAAGCATGTCACACATTGATGAACGGTTTTACGAGTGATGCTACGACCGCTCAAAGGCCAAAATTTTTGTCGTACAGCATTTAACAATCCCTGTGGGCCAACGTGAAAGAGTCTTGTATGCAAGCTGTTAAAATAAAGTTTACTTAATTTTGAACCTTTTGGTAAAATCGCAGGATGCTTATGGAGATATGGCACAGAAGCATTTTCTAATCTTCCACCTACGCGAACTATTCCTTCCCCATCTACAAATGGAAATAAATTAGAAATACTACTTGGAATTTCTTTTTATCAAACAAGGATCTTTGAGCATGCTTAATCAATTTAATTTCTGACTCCTTGAATTCGGCTACAGTTAGAGGTCCAACCTTTTTGGACTTATTCCTAAAGTTGTAGTTGAATCTGAAAATATAAGACAAAATATTAATAACTTTGAAATAATTATTAGAAAGTTCTAAAAGTTCGTCAAGGATGCTAGAGGAATCACTATTCAGCAAGACAGTCTCTTCACTTCTGTCAGCTTCAGGTAATTTTTTCCTTTCTTGAACTGCAGTCTCTTTCTCATGTTCACTGAGGTAGTCTAACTCAGGAACCACTTGCTGAAAGTTTTTAGGAAATTCAGAATCGGACAAAAATTCTGCACCTGTCCACCACCTGGAATTTGACACCAGACAGTCAGCGCTCAGTCCAAGAGAGAGGAAGTCTTCTGGGTTTTCCTTACCAACACAATGGTACCATGAGTGGGGATCTGTTAGGCTGGTTATTTCGTTGACTCGGTTAGCAACAAATTGCTTCCATCGGGTCTTGTTACCCTTTATCCAAAACAGAACTATTTTGGAATCAGTCCAGTGATATTGTAAACAGGATCTTTTTCACCTTAGATGCCAGACGAGCAGCGATTAGAGCTCCAAGTAATTCTAGTCTGGGCAGGGTTACACAGTTTAATGGTGCTACACGGCTTTTTGAAGTCACAAGTTTAACAGAAATTCCATTCAAATATATGGCTGCGCCATATGCCTTTTTGCTGGCGTCGCAAAAGCTATGCAACTCAACATCATCTTCTAGCAAAATAGAATCTAGAACTAGTCGAGGTATTTTTAGATTTCGTAAGTGGGGTAGCTCCTCACACCATTTTTTCCACTCCTTTTCAATATGTGTTGGCAAAGGGTCGTCCCATTGAATTTCTTCCTTCCAGAGATCTTGAAGGAGGCATTTCATTCTAACGGTGAAAGGAGAAATTAACCCTAATGGGTCAAAGATCTTTCCAACTGCTTGCAGTATGAAGCGTTTCGTATTTTTATATATATCTAAGGAAACAAATTCCAATAGACTTTTAGTATCTGTAGTCAAGTAATCTTCATTAGTGTTTCATGATAGTCCTAGGACCTTTGTTCCATTTGCTCCTAAACTTACAGTTTCATGTACAGGATGTACATTAAAATTTTCTTTCTTCCATTGCTCCATTAAATTAGCATCATTAGTAATCCATTTTCTGAGGTCCATTCCAGCAGCTTCCATAATATTTTTTGCTCTTCGTGAAGTTTGAAGAGCTTCTTCAAATTCGTTACCACCGGAAATAAGATCGTCAACGTAGAAATTTCTATCTAAAAGTTCTACATTCTAAATTAAAGTTATATTTCTCAATATGATGCCTAATCGTGGCTGCCAGAAGAAATGGACTTGAACTAACACCAAAATTTACTCGATTAAAACGGTATACCTGTAGTTTAGGCCTTTTATGAACACACGGTTTGTCATCACTCCAGAGAAATCGAACGGCATCTTTGTGTTCGTCAGCAAGACAAATTTGTAAGAAAGCTTGTTTAATATCAGAACAAAAGGCTATTGCATTCAATCTAAAATTAATTAATATGTCTAAGAGATTGGGATTTAAATTAATTCCTGGCCATAAACAATCATTTAATGAGAGTTCATTATTTTGATGACTTCCAGCGTCAAATACAATTCTTGTTTTTGATGTTAAGCGACCGTCTTTTCTTATGGCCTGATGAGGTAAATAATATACAGGTCTTTTTAATTTGTTATCTGTAATTTCGGTTTTAACTTCTATAATACCCTGTTCTGCGTAATCGCGAATGATTTCACGGTATTGCTGATATAATTCCGAATCATGACCAAATCTTCTCCATAAATTTTGGAAACGTTGTTTAGCTAGGGGATAATTATCGGACAATTCATTATAGGATTTTCTAAAGGGAAGTTGCACAATATAACGGCTTTTTTCGAATTCAACAGTTTCTTTAAAAATTTCTAAAGCTTGATCCCTTTCATAAAGAACTGGATCATCTCGTATCCCCAAACCCTCTAAATCAAAAAATAATTTTAAAGTATCTTGAATAGAGTCATTGTTTACAAAAAAACATTGTCCTTGTTTATTAGTTTGTCTTTCTTCAAGTTTACCACACGCAATCCACCCAAATTCACTTTCTTCGAAAAACAACACTTCATTTACTTTATACGTATTCTGTTTTAAAACTTTAAAAAATACATCCGCGCTTATCAAAGCGTGAATTTTGTTTGCTTCATAAAATGATTTGTCAGCTAACGTCAAAAACTTTGGAATTTCCACATTGGAAATATCTAAACTTGAGGAGGGTGTAAATTCAGTTATTTTGTCTACAATCAAGAAATCTGCAGGTTCAGCAAAACTGCTATCTTCGTTTGAAATAATTGTTTTTAATTTCCATTTTATGTTCTGTGATAATCCATTTAAATCGGATACTGGTGTCTTTATTTTTTCCTTTTTTATTCCTAAACAATTACTCATTCTTTCTGTAAGCACACAAATATTGCTGGCGGAATCTAGTATAGCTCTTAATTTTATTTTTTGATTATTTGCTCCGCGAACATATATTTCTGCTGTTGAAAACAGAACATTTTTTTTTATTTATTTGATCGGGCCATGTGTTATTACTCAACACTGATGCCGGGTTATTCGGATTAGAATTCTTGTTAACGGTTTCGCAATATTCTTTTTCATTTCCGTTAGCTAAAGGGTTTTTTTATTTTCGATTTATTAGAATTTCGAGTACAAATCAAATAACTGCGTGAATCACCGCATTTGCATCGATATTTGGAAAGGCAATTAATTTGAATATATATGGTTAGATTTTAAACACAAATTACAAAGTTTGTGTTTGCGAATGAATTATAGTCTTTCGTCAATACTGAATTTTAAAAAAGTAGGACATTTATATATTGGATGTTGTGACTTAAACACTATACAATTTATGTTTTTATTTTCGTTAACTATAAAAGCTTTTGGCTTAGAATTGTTGGCATACATTTTATTTGGGTTCACTTTGGCATTTCTATCAACAGACACAGACAATAAAACGGATTCTCGTTGTTCTAAGAATTCAATAAATTCTTCAAATGTAGGGTAGGTTTTGGATTTATGTGATAATTCAAAATTTTTCCTCGATTCTCTATCAAGTTTTTCAACTAGAATATTCATAAGTAAAACATCGGATAATTTATTTTGCTCATATTTAAGTACTTTTAATGCTCGTAAATTTTTTTGAACGCAATCAATCATATTTCTAGTTTCTACGGAATTATCATTTCGTATTTTTTCAAGCTTCAAAATGTTTTGAATATGAATATTAATTATTAATCGTTCATTTTCGTATCTATTTTCTAAAAATTCATATAAAGAATCAAAATTACTACATAAATAATTAACTTCATGAGTTAAACAAGATCTGAGGTAGTATAGCTTTTGAGATTCACTCAGTAGTATGTTATTTGTGATCAGATCGTCAAATTGGATTTTAAATGAACTAAATTCTTCGTATTTTCCCGAGAACTCGGGTAAAACTAAAGGAGGTATTTTAGTTTTTATTTCGAAATTATCATTTGTTTTCATTACTGCCCCAGAACTTGATTTCTTAGAGGAATTAAGAATAGTTTCTCAATTCTCTTACCTCTAATGACTCAAGGCGGACTTCAAGAAGATGGAGGTCTTCGTCTACGGCAGTAAACTCTGCATCTTTCACATTCGGAATGGCGTAATAGTTGTTGCGGAGTTCCTCCACATTTTTTTGTAGTGCAATCACAGTTCTTAGCTTTACTTTTATTTCAACCGAATCAGTTTCTTCGTTGGCACTTTCAATGAACGTTTCAATTCTGCTTATTTTACCTTCCAAGGTACTTTTTAATCTGTTTTCCTTATCCATAATGCACTGATCGCTCCTGGCACGAGCGGAACCAGAATGTTTATTTTTAGTTTGTTGTTTTTGTTTCATCGACGGACCAGCCACGCTTATTTCTTTTTTACTTTTTTTTATTTAACCACTCAACATGTATCACACAACATATATATGCTATTTACAAGCGCAGCAAATTTAAGTAAATTTTATTGTGAGCTTCGAGTATTAGAGTCCTATATTAATGCTCACGTCTGAGTATTAAAGAGAAATTTTCTCGTCTATCTCGTTCCACAGAAAGTTCTCAACTGCCGGCACAGCGTGGCAAGGAAGAATATCTGCATTTGTGCGCATGACGTTGGCGCGCAGGCGTCAACACAAGTCTTACAAAAGGGATATGATCAGGAGTTAATTATCAATTCTAATTAAATAGCGTCTGAAATTCTACTCACTATCTTTATGAGAAATTAACCTCAGAATCTTTATCTACTGTAGATTCCTTAATAAGCTAAAGTCTCTCTCTGTTCTATATAATTACTCTTCTATAATTAATCTCTTACCAATATCTCACGGAGATCGGCAACTGGTTTTCTGTGTCCTTCTTCTATTCTATTCTTCTACTGTTCATCTACTGTTATTCTTTCATTCTACAACTATCTTACACTTCTCCTATATTCTACTTCTATTCAACTTCTATCAGGCTATCTCGTGAATGCTTAAGCTCCCTTATATATCTATTCACTAATCTGCATAACGTGGTTTATTTTTGAGAGGATTGGATTGAAATAATGCCATCTGGCCTCAAAGATTCCCTAAGAGGATTAGTGAGAAGGCGTGATAAAGCTCCGGCACAGTATCTTTTACTGATTACTAATTATTTGATTTGAATTTACTTTATCACATGGTGAATTTTAATTTCGATCAATGGTCAAATAAACAGGACGATATATGAACTGACATCGCTCCCTTTGAACTTCCGCACAACGTTAACGGGTGGATACTGACCCTCGACAGATTCAGCCTCTTTACAAGATAGGTCGGATGGATCCAACAGGTCACACGGCGACAAAGTTTTGGCGATGAAGATTACAATATGGCAACCCGGCAAAATGTAGTGAAGTAGTACCCCTACTTAGACCGGAATTTTTTTAGTTTTTCAGGATTTGAAAAGCAGTCATTTTTTTCCCAACGGTCATATTGAAAGGCTTTTAAGCCATTTTCTAGAAACCACTTTTTTCTTTTTTGAAGCTAGCCCAATTATTTTTTTCTTCTTCTTTTGAATGAAAGAGGTAAGAAAGAAATGATTGATTTTAGTGAATGAGATTTAAATTATTTCGGTATGGATGTCCAAAACGAGAAAATAATTTGCGTTAGAGAGAAATTGTAGATCGCTAGTTCATCTGCATAAAGCATTTATTAGCTTCGTTCTTCAGCTTCGTCTTAGAAGCGACGATTTTTCAGTTTTTCGTGTAGAATCCGTTTTTTTCGTATAAACACGACGAATGGCTTTTCTTCTGAATAAAAGGTCAGAAAGTAATGGTTGTTTTTTGTATATGTAAGAAGGATTGATAGTATCTTAGTATGGATGTTCGAAATTTGGAAAGAATTTGTATTTAATTTCTTATTTTTCATTTGATGTTTCCTGTGCTGTCCATTTTAGAAACCAAGTTTTTTCGACGATTTTCGTCTCTTGACGCCACTTTGAAAACGATGTTTTTTCATATTGTTTTCACCTCTGATGCCGTTTTGAAGAACGCGGGTTTATACTTGGCAAAAAATTCTGTCCCCAAATACAGCAGTGTGCTGCCCTAGGATTTTACCGATGGGTCTTCAGTAGCACTAGGTTTCGAATACGTGACTCTACAGAGTTGGCCACCAGTTCAAGACTATGACCATGGTTCTGAGTATTTGAAAAAAAATATCTTAGTTTCAATGTTATTCAAGATTAAAAATATGATCGAATTCCCTTAACTACCTCTTTACCCAGAATTTTATAACTAAAAGAACTGCCTATATTTTGGTCTCGAAACCTTCAAAAGCTTTCATTTTAAATTAATCTGTTTTATGTTTTGTGTAAATGACATTTGTTCTTATTAATCACAACAGACATTGTTTATTGTAGTTTTTCACACCACATGGTTAACAAATTCCGTGAATCGGTCTGGAAATGTTACTTTATACTAAATTCACAAAATTATTTTTAAATTTTAATTTTTTGTTTGTTTTTCAATTTTCAAGGAATCTCTTATGTTACAAAAAAAAGTGGATTATTAAATAATATGAAGATTTACCCCATTCAACTGTATTTATAGAGATGCACTTTTAATGAAATTGATAATGTTATTTTATTCCATTTATTTATTCATAAACCTTAGATTTTAAAATGTCACCGATTTGAGTTTTAAATTTAAAGCCGTCATTATGTAAACAAGGGATTTTAAATTAAATAAATTAAGTTGGCAACAAACTAAAAAGGTAATGAATTTAATGGACAGAAGCAATTTTAATGCAAGGGAATTAATTATAATAGATGTTGTAAGAAAGAAATGGAATATATAAATACATGTTAAGTCTTTCTTTTAAAAAATGGATCGAAGCAGCTGTTAATACATATTTTCTTTAGATTTATAGCTCTCAATGCTTAAGAAAAAAAATACACTTTATTCTAAAGCTACGGAGTCTCATCAGGAAGCTTGACAGAAAAATAGAGGATGCTGTTTATAATTTTTTCTATTTCAAAAATTTTTCGAAACGACATTCATTCCATATTGTTTACTTTTTTCAATTGCAAGCAATATTAACTCTCTTTTTAATGAAATGTGTACTTAAAAGGAAAAAAAAATAGAATGCACTTTTGATTAACACAGTTGGCCGTATTGTTCTTTTATTTATTTCCCTCAAAAAAAAAAATCTGATAATTGGCTACTTGAAAGAAAATGGCGGATCTGACGACATGTCTTACGGTCAATAACAAGAGGCAGGACATGAAAGAACGTGACTGCCTCTTCTCTGTAATGAAAAAGAGACGTCAGCTTTTTTCAGTTTTGATTTATTTTATGTTCTTTTTTCCCTTTGTATGAACAAAGTTGGAAGCTTTGAAAATATACTTCCATCCTCCGTGAATTTTTCCAGATATATTTTGTTTAATTTCCAGGGATGGCTATTTTTCATGATTTGACAGAAAAACAGAATTATGTGAGTTCACTTAATTAAAATTTATCATTCATTTAAATATATATTTTTAAATGGGCAGAATTCTAATTTATTATTTCATATTTATTTTAGTTTTGGTTTGACCAATGCTTCTCAAACTTTCAATATTTGGGACCTAATATTCAACCATAAATTTCTTTGCGCCCCCATCCGCTCTCCATACAAATAGCAATGCATTGAATTCAATAATACTATACTTTAACATTAAAACTGCAATATGACTTTTCTTAAGTGCTACCTGCGTATATATACGTCTCCCTCAGCCAAAGCGTTAATTGCCCCGGACGTATATATACGTATTTCCGAAGTACGATCTTTACTGTGCACTGCTGTTTATAAAATTTTTACGAAGGTTTGGAATGCAGTAAATGGACCTTGACAATGATTGAGAAGGATTTACTTATTTCACACACACACACGCACGCATACAAGTTTTACTACTGCACTACACACCGACTCACTGTTCAAAAGCAACCTCGAAAACACGTCTTATCGTTCGGTTATGTCAGTGACAAAAAAAATTTGCATGTACACAATCCTTTGTTAACATAAACGGATTACGCATTATATTTTAAGGCTTTTCTGCTTCATTTAATCTTTTAATTTCTATTTTTTTCCAATTTTTTTTTAGTATTTGACCACCGTGTGTTCCAAGCGTTTTTGTAGTATGTGTAATTTAAATAGATAATTGAGAGTAGATTGACAAAAAAGGAATCGTAAACGTTAATTAGTTGAAGAGGAATGCAAGAGTATTAATCTGGTTAAATGTCACTTGTTCCTTACTCCATCTTCTCCCAATAAGTAATTTGCTCGCCGGAATCTTACCCTGGATTTCAGAGTCAATACAGAAAACAACACAGATACATACTCATGAAGGATAATTAAAATGGACCTACTTTTGATTGATAAGTAAGATTCGATAAAAATTTATTCTTCCGTACCTTTCATTTGAAATGTATTAATGTAAAGTATTCGTAATTAATACACTACCGGTGAGTAAATTCGATTATTACAAAGACATATATTTACAAAAAAAGATTTTTGTTCTCATTTGTATCGAAGAAATAACATTCATAAAATTATTATTTCCTCCAATGAAAAGAGGCAGTAAAGTCCCATTTACCAGATTTGGTTCCTCCTTCATAACACATCTCACAATAATTGATCTCGTTAAAGACCTTGCTTCTCAAGAGAAAGGGAGTGCTATCGGGAAATCTTACCACATAAATTTTGTTAGTGTAAGTGTGAGGAGGGGGTGAGTTATCAAAGTTCTGCAATTATTCGGGAAAACTTTGTTCACGAATTGAACGCTGTGAATCGATTTCAATTCTTTTCCTTTTAAGCATTGTTGAAGTACAATGTTCAGCTCGAATAATGTAAATTGAGATGTCTTAGTGTAAGCTTTATTTTTCAATTTCTTACTTTTAGCTCACTCTCTCTATATATATACAGTCACTCAAAAAAGTATTGGGACACTTGGGGCATGCATAACTGTAAAGCCATTTATAAAAAGAATGTATCACGTTAAAACAAGAACAAAATGAATTAAGAAATGTTTTAACGTTTGGTGTACAGTATATAAGGAAAATTTTATTAGTATTATAAAATTATAATTTGATCTATTTTTTCAAATATAATTCAAAGGCACACTGGAGTCAAAAAAGTATTGGAACACTTTTGAAATGAGATATTTAACAAATATACAGCACATCAATATAATATAATTTCACACACCACTTTTTTAGACTAGAAGTTTAAACAAACTTTACAACAGATAAGATTATTTATAGAAAAATAGCGAGAAACAAAGGTATATCAGTTGGTGTGCGAAATCTCGTAATAAGTCATTGGAAAGAGAGGAAATCAGTTCGCTGTGTGTGTGTGTATAGGAAAAATCTTGAAATTAAGCAAGTCTACTATTTTTAGTGTTGAAAACAAGCAAATGTCAGGGCGTTCAAGGATATTTAATGAACGTGAAGGAGAGGTGGATTGGGAGACAAGTACATATTAGTCCAAAAACTAGTGCAGCAAAAAGGACTTTTCAATGTAAAAGTAGGTTCGGAAAATCAGTAAATTCTAACACTGTCAGAAATTTTAAGAAAACATAAGTATCATGGCAGAGTACCTCAAAGAAAGCCCTACATCAGCAAAGCAAATAGACAAGCTAGGTTGGCATTTGCTAAAATGTATTTAAGGCAGACAACAGAATATTGGGAAAATGTAATTTTTTTGATGAAGCAAATGTAACATTATCGGATTAGATAGCAAGCAAAAAGTTTGGCGGAAATCAAATACAGCAATGCATGTCGAACACTTACGGGCTACTGTCAAATATGGAGGGGATAACCAAATTGTCTGGGGCTGCATGACAAGCTCTGGTGTCAGGAACATACATTTTATTGATGGCATAATGAAAAAAAATATCTATCTTGACATTCTCAAGCGAAATTTAAAGCAAAACGGGAGCAAGATGGGAAACTCAGGACATTTTAAATAGTACCAAGATAATGGCCCGAAACATACAGCACGTATTTGAAAGTTGTGGGTCCTCTACCATTATCCTAGTGTTATTGACTCCTGCAAAAAATCCAGACCTTGATCCCATTGAACATGTGTGGGACTTTTTGCAGCAAAAACTAAATGAGCATCAAATTTCTAACAAGCAGGATTCAAGAAAATATTTGGTTGAAGAGGGGACTAAAATCGATAGAACTTTTTGCAAAAAATTGATCCAATGCATGCCAAATAGACTTCGAGAGGTCATAAAAAGCAAGGGAAGTAATTATTTATTAAGGGATTAATTTATTGTGAATGTTCAAAGGATTTTATTAAATGCATGCATATATCCATATCTATGTAAATAAAACGTACTGTAATAAACTTAATTTTTTGCTGAATGTATGTTTTTTTTCTTTTTTGGAATATCTTTTAGTACGAAGTTCTTTTAACACGAAAAACTACTGTTTTAGTTCCCTCAGTTTCGTGTTAAGTTATTTTTACTGAATATTAAAAGAAGAGTTATGTGAAACACTGTTTTAACATATATTTGTCGAATACCAAACTTTTGAGCAGATACTTTTTGATTTCTGGATTTTTAATGAGCAATATTTTTAAGCAATTAAAGAAACAACATTAATTTTTGTATTTTCAATAATATTAAATCCCTTTTAAAAAAAGAAGATTCTTCATTTTAATACATACATTATTACAATCAAAATTTTCTTATTTTACTTTTTTTCTGATTCAATGAATTTTTTCACTATAAAAATAAATTAATTATATTAACTCAGCTATGATAATTGACGTGACATAGATTTTATTACATAAAATAAGTAGATAATAATTTTATACAACTAATAATAGGTAATAATTTTTTTTACATAAAATAAGTAGATAATAATTTTATACAACTAATAATAGGTAATAATTTTTTTACATAAAATAAGTAGATAATAATTTTATACAACTAATAATAGGTAATAATTTTATTACATAAAAATATTGGATTTTATTACATAAAATAAGTAGATAATACTTTTACTAATAGTAGGTAATAATTTTACTACATAAAATAACATATTTTATTACACAATTAAGTTTAATATAAATAATTATACCTCTATATAATTAGTTCTTGCACTTCGAAACTTTAGCATAGTTATAGATTCGGAATTTAATTAATATACAGATTATAAAACAATTAATCGTACTTTTTACTATGAAACTATTTTGATATAGTTTGCTTGCATTTTGAAGCAATGCTTTAAAAGTCTCTGAATCTTGAACTTTGAAAATCGTTGAAAAACATAAGCCTATTTACAAGAAAAAAAAAAGGAAAAGAAAAAAAAGGAAATTCTATCTTTTCTTGAGTAAAGGTTTTTCAATTTCACTCTTGTATTAATTTTTTTTAAAAAAAATTATTTTATTTATTGCTAATGTATTAATCAATGATTGTGTTATATAAGCATTCATAAAAGGCATAATAAACGCAGAATAAATAAGATTATTTATAACATTATCTGCTTAATGTATGCACTTTTTTGAAAATAAGCCCTCAATGCGGCAATACAGTTTGTAGAAAACTGATAATAATTGAATATCACTTACAAGTGAGTTATTAAAGAGGCTTTTATTTTAAAATATTGATAGAACATTCGTTCATCCAGGATTTTTTATTGACTCAACCTGAGCAAATACAATATTTATATAATTTGATCAGGTAAATAAAATTCAGGAAAAAACACCAAAAAAATACAGAATACAAGTTTTTAATGTCTTTTTAATGCAATACTTTTTGAGAACTTAAAGCGCACTAATGCGTTTTGGATAGTTGTGACCAAAATGGCTGCAAGACTTTCAAGTACATCAGAAAACTCAAAAGTTGTCTGTCGTACGAAACGGATTACAAGAAATTCCTTTTCCGGAAGTTGTTTCCTAAGATGTCTAGACTCCAAATGACATTTAATCCATCAAACTTGTGCGATACAGTCTCTAAATTAGATTGGTTCCAAAATTTAACCCGCCAAATAAGAATTAAAAGAAAAAGCTTTTTTCCACTCTTCCTTCACCTTCCGAAGGAAGTGGTAAAAATAAGTCCTTTCCTTCCTAGACATCGAAAATGTTCTGTATTTGAAGTAATTCTTAGAAGTGTCAGGATAAAAGGCAGACCGTGTTCCCTCTAAAATATCTACAGAAAAAGAAAATGTATCTAAATTTTCTAACATAAAAGGAAATGTGTCCAGTTTTTTTCCATAGAGGCAATCCATAACACCATGAGTACCTGATGTCAAAGTTTGCAATTGTACAAGTATCACGAAGTTAGAGTCATTCGTCAAAATGCCCCTATATTTGGACCAAAAAATGCTCCATTATAAAACTGAAAGAAAAAAAATGTTTATTCCACTTTTCTTTTCTTTTTTCTGCTGCAATGCTGGGAACTTCACATATTTCACTTAACTAAAAAAATATATGGGTTTTCCAGATTTCAGATCTATATTTCAAATTTTAAAAGTAAAAAAAAATATTTGGGCTGTTTCTTAAATTTTAAATTAAGGGTGTCCAACACGCGGCCCACCAGTACGTAAGTTGCGGCCCACCGACTCTTTTTAAAAAGTTTTTAAGTATCCCATTTTTAAAGTTTTTTCATTTTTAAATTTATTTGAGGGGAAATTTACATATATATATATATATATAAATTTCCCTTCAAATAAATTTCAAAATGAAAAAACAATAGTTACATTTTTAGTATAGTGAGTTAGTTAATAGTTACATTTGATTTTACTATAGTAAACTAATTCTTTAATAAATTTCGAATTGCATTATACATATCCTTTACTATGGATGGCACATGATTCTCTCTGTGTGTGGGGGACTTCCCTTTCTCCTTTTTTCTGTTTGGAGTGCCCATAAAGCAAGAGGCAGTCAAAGATGTGTTTCTTAAAGTTTAAAAAAAATGTTCAGGACGGTTAAGATAAAGGGCAATGTATACTTAATCGTTTGAGAATGACAGCACACAATTTAATCTTAACAACGACTAACGAAAGATCAATTCAAAAGGAACACCGTAATTTTCAAGAGAATGACAAGTGTAATATTTTGAACATTATTTGGTCATTGCATTATTATATTCATTATTATATTATATAAACATTATTATATTATCTATGTCTGTATACATGGAAAATAATGAAAATAATAATAATTCAGTGTTTGTTTTAAATTTTCCCTCCAATAAAGGTTTTTTGTTTCCAAATCTGATATAAAGGTACATATTTTTATGTGCATATTATAATGTTTTCCGAACTGGCCCGCAAGATCATTTGGGTTGGACACCTCTGTTTTAAATAATAATATTGAGTGAGTGAATATTAGCGTTGCACTGTGTGTTCAGCTACACGAGGGGTTTTAGCGACGGACCTCGTTAATTTGAACCATAGTCAAGTGACGAGGATGGATAATAATATAGAAGTTCCTTTCCCACATGTACGTCAACCAGAAAAGATTATGCTATTTCGTTACTTAATATATTTTGCGAGTAAATAATATCGTAAGGAAGGAAAAAATGAGTGAGGTAATATAAACATTGGAAACCCCTCAACAAACATTTAGGTGTGTTTTACAAAATTATGCAATTTCAAAAAAAAATTGACCCCTTGTTACAAAGAAATGAGAGAAGTTTCAAACATTTTCTGAATTATATTTTAATATTAATCAATTTTAAATATGTTTTATGCATGTTTCATCTCAGGATAGGGAATAAATTCGTGAAATATAAATTTTATTCCTATCTCTCCCTTTTTATCTTCATCACTAAAACGGAGTCCCTTATCTCTAAAAATAAAATTCTATAACATTGTTCAAGGATGTAAAAATATCTGATAAATCAATTAGAATTGGAGGTCTATAATACTTTTAACCAGGAACCATAAAACTGCCAAAGTACAGGTATAGGTTTTAATTTTAATCCTTTAATGCAGGGTATACGGGATTATGATTTAGAGACACACATGCGCGCGCATTATACATGCACGCACACACACACGCACGCACCGGCACGCGCGGCTAAATGCATTAATTAGCATGAACTGTTATTTAAAGATATGAATGCCATTATTTTTAAATCAAAAGTATTACATTTTCTTTTTAATAATGTCATTGAAAGTTTTACAGGATATTTTTCGGTTGTTGTTCATAGTCATATACTTCTACTCACTGATTATATTTTAAACTCTTATTTATGTAAGAATTTGTGCATAAATACTTTGTGACGTTTGGGAAAATTAATGGTAGCGTGAAAGTCAGGGTATTAAATAATTGATTTGTTTGCGTCGCAGCTATTGATTACAGTATACACAGTTACATTGAAGTCATTCATAACATTGATTATTTCATTAGCTCTGAATATGTTATTTTTGAGGAAGAAGGCAACACAACCGTTCTCTTGGGTGTTTTCAACAAATTCTCCTTCCCCTTCATAGTGTTGGGATGGGTACGGTTCCTGGTGACACTTCAAAATACACTGGGAGCTTCCGGATCACACGTGTGCTCAACCATTGGGTATATCACAGTCATCGTTTTTTTCGTTGTATCAGATCTAAAGACTCCGCAATATTTAGGGTTGTGCGTGTGCATAGGAACGGTGTTATCCTATCCACAAAAAGAATCTGATTTTTTGACTTTGTGACGTGAAAACGTCACAGCTTTAACTGTTACCCAAATATATAAGCAAAGATAGCTGAAAATTCAATATCAAATATTCCCTTTTTCTTCATATTTTTTATTTTGAAGTGAATCTTAGTTGATGCCATTGGGATAATGTATAATGGGAAGATGAAAACATTCTCATAAAGTAATTCTCAGCGCTCTCCAAACAGCAGCATTTCTCAAACTCACGCATCCTAGGGAGGGGGCGTGATAACTATAAAAGGAGGGCGTAATCATATTGAAAAAACAAAAACAAAAGATAATTTTTTTAAAAAAATATTAATTTACTGTGTGAAAGTAAACAAACAAAATATAATATCATGTAATGAAAAATAAAATACACATTTACACTGATATAATACACTTACACAAATGTATCAATACTCCACAATGTATTTTATATAATTCATTTAATAATACTAAATTAGGAACAACATTAATAATTACAAATGACTCCATAGGCTTGTTATATATAAATTATATACGAAAATTAACACTTACTTTGTTAATTTGTACGGTTTATAATTATTCCCTTAACTGTTGAACCAAAGTTACGTGATTTGCTCTCCAATGCCCCCTTTTTCCATGTAGGACGCGTATGTCATGTATTGAGCAGGGGAGGGGGAGGGAAAGAGAAAAGAAATAAATAACAAATCCTCTGAAATAAGTAAATCCTTCGCAAACCCTGTAAAGATCCTTTATTGTATTCCAAAGTCTTTGGAATAATTTTATGAGTAGTAATGCACAGAAAATACCTCATTTCGGAAACACGTATATATACGTCCAAGGCAATTAACGCTTTGGTTGAGTGAGACGTTTATACGCCGATAGTACTTAAGAGGTAAAATTGTATATATATTGTAGCTTTAGTGTAAAAGTGTATTATTGAATTCAATACATTGTTATTGTATGGAGGGGGAAGGCGATGAAAGTTATGATTGAATAGTGGGTCGCAAATATTGAAAATTTGAGAAGCACTTCCATACAGGGAAGTATATCCATAAGTTGATGCAATTATCTTTTTAACAAGAATTTAGACATTGAAAGTGGATAGGTGAACTAATACCCATTTTTCTCGTTCTTCAGTTGATTACGTCTCGTATTCATGATCTCTTGTGATTTAATGAATATTGATGTTCATTATTGATGAACTGCACTCTTCCTTCTATCTATTAATTAATCACTTTCTACGATGCTTCAAATGAAGCGTGAAAAGTTTGATTCAATACCCTCAAGTTAAGGCGGTCATTAGGTATTCTCGTCCTCTCAATTCTGTACATTAATTAAGACTAACGAATAATCTACATGCAGTAAATTCGAAAAATGGCGATGACTCTAATCGCTTGCAGGTATGCTTTTATTTTCTTAAGATGTAAAGTTAAAGATCATAATCAACACTAAAGCGAAATGTTTGAAAATGGGATTTATATAATGCAGGTCCCCAAAATTCCCGTGGGATAGCCCAAAGGGTTTGTTATTTTCTAACAATTTCCCTTATATGAAAGTGGAATGGTAAGATATGAAACTTTCTCACAATTATAGCTTAAAGTTAGGGTAGTTGGAGGCATTTCAATTTGAAAACAGCATATATAATATCACTTAATTTTTCTGACGTCTAAGAATTTTAATGAGATCTCATTTCCTTATGCAATGTATCATCTGTTGTCCTAATTAAGCAAAAGTTTTTGACCTTTGTTGCTGAATACATCGTTTTCTCAATCTTGAGATTTGAATTAATAAGTTTTCAATACAATTTAAAAGGAACAATCAACCTTAGTTCTCCATACTCGATTCGAGGAAACATAAACATCTTCCATCCGTAGTATTAGTGGTCTCTAAAGCAGGGTACGTGCACCCCAAGGAGTACGTGCAACCCAAGGAGTACGTGCACCCCAAAGGATACGCAGAGTGATACTTAGGGAATCATCATATTATACGATTGAGAAATAAAAACTAATTATATATGTGTTAAGTTAGAAAAAAGGACTTAATAATCTAAAAATCATCTGTAAAGATCGGTGACTTTAATTATTTTAAATTGTGGATACTAGTTTTGGTTTAAAATTTTTTTTTTTTTTAATGTACAGCTGGTGAAGAAATATTTCCTCCAAAAGAAAATTTAAATCACATAATATGTCTCTTTTGATGATTATAAAACCAATTCTACTTGATTCTTCTTTTTTTATGTTAGTTTTATTTTAGAATTTATATAAATTTGTAATGATAATAACAAATAAAATAAAGGACAAATGAAATATTAACAGTTAAAATAATTTAAGCTGCATAATTTGTTTTGGTGTCTCTTATACATAAATGCATTGTTAGGCGACAATGTTTACTGTTCTTCTGCCAATGCTAATGCATTGTTTGTGTTATTAATTCTTTATGAATTTCTTTTCAAATCTACACTATTAAAATTATCTACACTATTAAACTCCGAAGGTAAACAAACGTATCTATGTAGGTTAGAATGACGCCCAATGATCTCAAGAACCACAAGACGCAGAAACTAGCAAAATGCATCAAAATTTCGGGAATGATCCGAGGAATCCGTTTGGACCATTTATATTCCGATATTCCAATTAGTTAAAAAGATATTAATTAAAAACCTTAAAACGCATTTATTATGCACGTGGCGTCATCTGCAGAGAATCGGAAAGATCCTTTATTTCCAGGGGAAAATTCGGAACTTTTTTTTCAGAGATTTTTAAAAATATTTAAAAATTAATATAATAAAATTATATATATATATATGATGCATCCCCAGCCCCACAAGTGTCAGTTGATGTAAACTTCCTACCAGGACAACTCAACCCACTTCCCGCATAGGAACTTTGACTTCTACTTTCGCCGGACTTAAAGAAGACACGTGGACTAAGGACTCACTCGCTGCTGATCAACGCTGAAAGAGCTCTAGTTTTTGTCATGGCTTGGAGTACCTAATACTATGTTACACAAATACTCATAATATTTCTGATTAAGTGGTTACAACCGAAAACAACAATATCACGATCACTAATTATTACAGCAATATATTGTTATTGTTGATATTTACAAAGCATGATAACATATTTCAAAATAATACAATGATATACTAATGAAGATGTTAAACAGATATGAAAATTCTTCATTGAATACCCTGAAAAGTGGATATTTACAACAATATAGGTACGAAACACAATTTGTCTCAACTGTAAAAAAGGTATATTTTTTTACAACTGTAACTTGTTTAAGACATAAGTATAATATAGCAGAAATTGAGTTTTCATATATATTTCTTTCTTTTATCAGTCTCTATCAAATGAAGTCCGAAATTTTTTTTTTATTTTAAAGGTATTAATCACGTTCCGAAATTTGAAGTTTTATCTACAAGTTGCTTATAAAAATATTGCAGATAAAACAAACGAAATATTTTTTTTAAAAAAATACTTACGTAAAGAAATGTTTAAAACTATTTCAAAATAAATTTAGAAATTACCTTCTTTTTTTAATTTATGGAATGGTTCGCTATTTTTTCTAAATAAAAAACATTCAAGTATGAAGTTTGAAAGCATTAACTTAAAAATGAAGCCCGAAAAAAATCTTTTACTTTAACGAAAAACGAAACGGCGTATTGAAAAAAATCTACCTTTATTTTAAAGCTCAATTCAATACTCTTCCCCGGAGTAAGTGTAGCTCAGCTGTTTAAAGCCCTGCTTTATAGAGCGGTACTTCCCAGGTTCGAATCTGAAGAGGAAGAGACTTTCCATTTCACATCACGCCCCTCACAATTGTGTTTATCGTTTTCATCCCTTGAAGCGAGAAATATTTAAGCATTTTTTGAAGGTTAAAATTAAAATGAAATATTAAAATGTGTTTTAATCAGATCGTTTTTTTTTGTTGTTTTTTCAGTACATGTATATATATATATAGGCTTTCCCCCGTACTGTTTTTTCTAATTTACATACTTATATGTTTAATCAAACGTTCAGAAAAAAACAATCATTTCAATAGCTATCTGTTAATTTTTCTTTCATTTATTACTTATGTAATTTTGAATTTAGTAAATATATATATGTTTTTTTAAAAGGATTATTTCTATTATTTCATTGAAAAATTAATTCTTTGTTAATTAAAAAGTACATAGTCTTTTTAAGAAAATAAGTGAAATTGAACAAATTTCGAAAAAGGGAAATTTTTTGACATAATTTTAGAAATTACTCACATTGTGCGCATACAAACACACACATAGAAATGCTGGTGTCACGAGGAAATAAGAAAGCCCGAGCCACGCTGGGCTAAGCGGTGGAGGCGGAAAGTCATTTTGAAAATGAGTATTAGAAGCTCTGATTTTGTGAAAGGGAAAATTTATAGCAGTAGAGATAGTTCGTACAACGCTGAGCCGTGCAGGTATTTCGAAAAAGGGAAATTTTTTGACACAATTTTAGAAATCACTCACATTATGCGCGTACAAGCACACACAGAAATGCTAGTGTCATGAGGAAAAGAGAAAGCCCGAGCAACGCCGGGCTAACCGGTGGAGAGGGGATTGAAGTCATTTTGAAAATGAGTATTAGAAGTTCTGATTTTGTGAAAGAAAGGGAAAATTTATAAAAGTAGAGATAGCCTGTGAAACGCCGGGCCATGCAGCTAGTTAAGATATAAATATTGCGGTCACAGTAAAGCTAGGAATTTGAAAAGGAGATTGTACTTACGTCTCATCTGTAATAATAAAAGTATATTGATGCGACGCTATTTTAGCTTTGTTTAAATTCTATAACTTTGAACCCAGATTGCTAATTTCACATCGCATCATGACAATTAATTAAGTTAACCAATTCTAAAATTAAAACACTCATCTCACAATAAATTATACACTGATCGTATAGTCTTAAAACATTATTATATTTATTTTTAAGCACAAGTATCTGGAAATTTACTTCACTACAAGATCAAAATTTAACTTAGCTTGAGAGAGGGAAAAAACAGAGTAGGAGAATGGACATGGTTGACGCCCGGAGTCTCCGCGGAGTTTTTTTTCTGTCTGTCTTTAGCTTTGGTATCGGCTCTGTCTCTCAAAATCGGGGTGCGTCCCGTTTTATTTTACGACTTTTCACACAAAAATCCTAGAGCGGACTCTTTGTCTTGTCCACTTAATTTTCTCTGATTGGTCCAGAGACCAGCGCAGAGTTACATCATTCCAAACCCTGAGGGTTTAATGAACTCTCGGGAGCGCGGGAAATCTGTTGACGCACCCCGCAATTTATGGATCCAGGGACCCCCAGGCACGGGAACCTTTTGGCACACCCTTGTCGAAGGAATTCCCCCCTCCAGTGAGGGAAAAAGAAACGAATTCCAAAAAATTGACTTTGAAATTTTGAGGTCTGCTGAATAATTCGTTCTGGTCTCCCATCAATATGTAATGCATTTAAAAATGTTTAAATTACATTCATGGTGTGTATTATTATTTTCCTTTGTATTAAAAACATTGTTATGTTACTTATACCAATTCTAGCTTTATTACTTCAATAGTAGACCGTTTTGTATAGTTATTACAGTATATTAATATAGATTAACATCGTTCTTAAATTAATATTTTTACGAGTGATTTTCTACGTAAGTCATTTTTGACTACAAAATGAAGATGCATTTTTCATTAGACATTTGAATCTGAGTAACACGTCGTTTCACTCATACCTTAAATAAAATTCCGATTTAAAATAATAAAAAAATTGACTAAAAAAATTATTTTTAGTCAATTCCTTCTTAGATCAACATAGAAAATTTTTATTTTAGCTACTTTTATATTATTTTATTTTAGCTACTAACATATGACAGAATCACAATATTAAGTGGTAATTAATTTTTATTCATTATCATTAATAATCGTATTGTCATCCAAAACAATCGTGTAAATAAAATTTCAGTTCAACTGAATGCTTTAAAACGTGAGAAAAAACCTTTTCAAGTTTTGACACAAGTCGCCAAAAGGGTCGCTAATTCACCAAAAATGATGCCAACGTGGCTCTATTTATAATTCTTTAAATAATTAATTTTAAACGATCAAATTTTTTTAATTATAATTAAATTATTGTATTGCCATCCAAAATAATCACGTATATAAAATTTCAGCTCAATTGAGAGCTTTAAAATGTATTTTATTAACGATTAAAAATTCTACCAAGATAAATAAATAAATATATAGAGTGCGAGCTAATAGTAGGAATTGAAAAACATTGGGTAATAAATTACTTCTTGTTTAGAGAAGCGTATAATCGGAAAAAAGAAACATTGATGGATTATGTAGAAAAAATGGCAGCTATTACAATGTTATGTTTTTTAGTACTGGTTCGAAGTTTTGCTCAACACGTGAGCTATTTTTCTGAGAAATGTTTTCCTAATAAGAGGAATACTTCAAAAGGGTTATTTCACGCCGCATTTGCAAAGTGCCTTTATCTCTGCATCTGAATAGAAAAGAGACTACCCTTGGGGCACTACATTAATTTTTTTATGCAATGTTAATGAACCGAAGGGTCATCCATTAGTACTCTAACTGTGCGTCATACTCAAAAAGCACAGGCGCTGGACGAATTTATAAATAATATTCATCTTCTATTGCACTCTAGGGCGAAAATGTTGTTTAGATGTTTAGAAGCATTTTAATTCATTAGTCGTGTTACAAATTCAACATAGTACAGTTAAGAAGTCTTAGGGGTGTTAATTTTGTCTCGAAGGGTTAAAATATAAACAATTTCCACAAAGGTATAATTATTTAAAATTTAAACTTAACAATTCAAATCTTTTCCACAGCATTTATAAAGGAATAGGGCTTCAGAAAAGCGTAAAATGTTTAAAATGTAATCATAATTAAAAAAATTATAAGTATATGAAAATTTCGTAATAAATATTAAGTAATTTATGCGCTGCGCACGTTATTTTCTAATTTAATAGCCTCTGATCGATACAACTTTATAGAATTATAAAATGTATCATATTCTTTAAACCTTACATCATTTAAGAATAATACATCTTTTTTTATTTCAAAATATTTGAAAAATATTGAAGATTTTTTAAAAAAAATTGAAAATGTAATTTCTTTATTTTTAAAAAATATAATTTATTATTCTATTTATATAAAAGTACTACAGTGTAATAAATATGTGCATTTAACTTTATAAATCAACTTATAGCTAGTAATTAACGCTGCTATTTTAGAAAATAGCATGCGCAATGTAAACCGTAATTAATATTTCTTATTGAAATGCTTCTTATTTTCGTATGAAACATTTTACACTTTTCTGAAGCCCCATCTTTATATATAAAAATCTTCTGTGCATGTGTTTGTCACTAAACTCCTCCTAAACGGCTGAACCGATTTTGGTGAAAATTTTTGTGTGGGTTCAAGTAAATTCGAGAATGGTTTAGATTCACAATTCGGTCCGATATCGCAATTAGTTAAAAAGATATTAATTAAAAACATTCAAAAAATACAACTCAACATTCACCTGCATTTTTGTAACAACGCTATTGTTATAAACAAGTAGTATAAAAATTTTTTTAATCAATTCCTACTTAGATCAACCAAGAAAAAATTTATTTTAGCTACTTTTTATTATAAATGGTTGCAATTAATATAAATATGTATATACATATGACAGAATCACAACATTAAGTGGTAATTAATTTTTATTAAGTATCATTAAAGTATCGAATTGTCATCTAAAACAATCGTGCATATGAAATTTCCTTTCAACTGAAGGCTTTATTTAACACGTGAGAAAAAAACCTTTTCAAATTTTGACATAAGTCGCCAAAAGGGTCGCTAAGTAGCTAACGTGACTGTATTTGTAATTTTTTAAATAATTAGTTATAATCAATTCATTTTTATTAATTATAATTAAATTATTGTATTGTCATCCAAAATAATCATGTACATTACATTTCAGCTCAATTGAGCGCTTTAAAATGTATTTTATTAACGATTGAAAATTTCACCAAGATAAATTAATAAATAACAAACAAACAAATAAATATGTATGGAGATCGTGAGCTAATAGTAGGAATTGAAAAACACGTAAGTCGAAAATTGATTTTCAGCCAAACTGGCCAAACCCGGTTTTTATTGTTACGAAAATGCAGACGTGATTCACTTTTTTTAGCGTTTTTAATTAATATATTTTCAAATAATCTTTATATATATAATTCTTCTGTGCGTGTGTATGTAAGTGAACTACTCCTAAACGGCTGGACCGATTTTGATGAAACTTTTTGTCTGTTCCAGTGGACTCAAGAATAGTTTAGATTTTACTGATCCCGTTATTAGGCGAAGAGATTGGATTTGTTACTTGACAAATGCTACTATAATGTCGACTGTAATTACGGAAGCAATCACCGAAACTTGATTACAGTAATAAAATAATAGTTGAGTGCACATTTTATATACTTTTGTTAAAGTTTCTCTGTTACACCCCCATTTGCAACCTGCAGCCGTTTCAGAATTGGAAGTCTCTCCTCAGTTTTTTAAGAAATATGTTTATCCCAATTCAGACGTAAATCAGTTTTGCCTCTCAAATAGGTAACGTTATTACTAATAGAGATTGCTTCTCATCAGAATACAGAAAGTGGGGTAAAAAGTACTGACTATTAAAGGTAAGAAAATCGGCAAGTAGTTTTGTCTAGGTTTAAAATCATGTTATTATTTCTGCACCAAAGATCCAATCTCCCAAAGGCATCATTGAGATCAACATTCCGGCGTTGCTGTCGATTCATTGAGTCACAGATCCAAATGTTTGGATCGTCAGCGAACAGTCAAATCATTTATATAATTTGTGGGAGACAACAAGGGGTCCAAGACTTTTGTCTTTCTTATGGTTTATTTAACATTAAACAAAAATTAATTAAAAAGGTAGATAAGTTTGACAATGATATGCAGAAGGTAACGCCTGCTCGCGCACCTCTCTCGTTCTCTCTTCTCTCTAATGTCCAAGAGTTTTTGTTTCTCTTCCACTAGTTCAAAAGTTTCAGTTCGTGTTTTTAGCTGCGCCTGCGCGCGAAGACTGCCTTGCTTTTTGGCTGCATGCCATAACGGCTATCCTGACTGTACGCTGTCCGCAGCGGTACGTATTCTTTTCCTTTCCATGGATACCAGAGGAGAATCTGAAACATACAAAAAAGACGGAACAGACAAGGACTATACGACAAATACACAAGGTTTAAAATATCATAATTCTGCTGAACTGAACAGTTTCTCCATCATGTGAAGGCACCTCTTCGACATCCGGAAGGTTCCACAGGAAAACACATTGTTTCACAGGCATAAGAACGTCTTTTTTAACAAGTTGATCTTTGGTTGAACGCATCGATATTTTCCTCTGTAGAGTTCTGGACGTCTGTTCAAAACGATTTCTCTTTTTCCTTCGTTTCCACTGCCAAGGCTCAAAGATCCTTCGGAGCAACACAAACCGACGATATTTACTATTCATAGGTGAAGGGTTATCAGAACAAGATAAACGTCTGGTTCTCTGACACACAGGAATATCATTTTTCAATTTAATACACCTTTTTAACTTAGTACTCTTAATGTTATTGCATTTATAATTCTTAATTAGAGAACTGGAATCATTTCTAGTATTAAAGTTTTTAACATATGGCAAATCATAACTAGAGTTTTCTATCACATTTGAAACAGAAACAACATTAGGATAAGCATAAGCATGAGCACCTAAAGAGGATTCACTTTCATTCAATAAAACATCGCTCTTTGCGTGGCCTAGTTTTTTTATTTCAGAATATACACTGGGATGTATAATAATTTCTTCGGTCAAGGTCGGTGATATTGCCGTTCGAACACTTAAGCTGGGAGAGTGTTGATTAAGAGAAAGATTTATCGGTTTAACTTCTACCATTCGCTGTTCGCCAAAACATGAGCTTAATGTTATGATTTCTTCGGAAGGTGTTTGCACTCTAATTAGTGAGGAATTTAAAACTGGGATCTGGCAACCCTGAATCGATCAAGGCTGTTACGGGTTGATTTTCCAAAAATGTTTACATATTGAAGATTTTCGAATTCATCGCTATTTTGTTTTTCGCTCTCGACTTTCAAAGTATTCACGTTTATTCTATTATGGATGTGGTCGTTAGATTCTTTAGGTTTAAAACGCTTCTCACAGTCTCTTGCGCAATGAGATGAATCACCGCATATAAAGCAATTTTTATTTTCTCTTTCAAGATATTGGGGATAGTTCTCTTTAATCTTTGGTTTAAAGTTTTGTGATCTATTTTTAAAGGGGTCTTGGGTATATCCATAAGTAATAGGAATTTCTTTATGTGATCAGCTTCTAGATGAAATATAAATATCACACTCTTTAGCTAAGTCAATAGGCCTAAACCAATCTTCTACTTCTCGAATGCCAATATGGGTTGCAGTTTCCTTATTTAAAGTTTCAAATAATTTATCAGAAATTATAAGATCACATAGAGATTCAAAGGAATTAACTTTTCTTAACGAACAATAATATTGGAAGTTTGCCGTCAATCTTGCAGCAAATTGGATGTATGTCTCGCCTGATGATTTTACAGCATTTTTAAAAGAGTTTAAACACTCGCGAGGGGCTAATTGGAATTCTCTGAGTAATATAGATTTTAGTTTTCATAGTCATTTAATTCCTCTTCTTTAATATACAATAAGACGTTATGAGCTCTTTCGCCCAGAAGATTTATTAAAATTTCAGATTTATATTCATCATTTATTTTCTTGGTTAAAAATGCGCGTTCTAATGATTGGAAGAACAGATTAAAAGTTTTCAGATCTGGTGGGAACAGGAAGAGATAAAGTCCTAATACTGCTTATCATATTTTCTATGTTAGTTTCGAACTGTTTTTCTTCGACTTTAGCTGCAGGATTTAAACTTAATGCTTTATTTTTAGCCGTTTGAAGTTCGACTTCTTTTTTATAACTGTAGTTTTGCGAGCTCAATTTTCTGTTTTCTAAAGTTACCTCTCTTTCGTTTCTCATGATACTCTCTCATCTATACAGTTTTGAATTAAAGTTTTAACGAAATCTGGATCACTTTCAAATGTACTACTGTTCTCAATTTTAGTCTTTAGTTTAACTATAGTGTCAGTACTCTCCACAGTACCGTCTAGATTCTCAACAACTCTTATGAGATCCTCTTTAAGAGCGTTTTTATACATTTTAGAAAAATATGGAAAGATCCTACCTTTTTTTTCTGGCTCCCTTGTTGCTCGCACGTACGATGTATCCAATAATTAAGAAAAACGTTGTGTGATTCCACTGATTTCACCTCTTCGCAGGTAATATCGTTGAAATTGTTCGAATTGACACCTCTTCGCAGGTGTTTGTGAGTGGTTCCAACCTCTACACAGGCGGAACGAAGTTTCCGAAAAATGGCGGCGCGTCTCCTCCACGGACGGCTTTTGTTCATGTTCCAAACTTTGATCAAAATCGAAATTTTTTTTTTCAATTCCGGCCTCTACACAGGCGTGAGTATTCATGCTGAGTTCAAACCTCTACACAGGTTGAACGAAGTTTCCAAAAATGGCGGGCGTCTCCCTTCACGGACGCTGCCGTTCATTGTCCAGACTTTGGTTCAAAATCGAAATTTTATGGATCCCGGCCGAGCCCCCATAATTTGTGGGAGACAACAAGGGGTCCAAGACTTTTGTCTTTCTTATGGTTTATTTAACATTAAACAAAAATTAATTAAAAAGGTAGATAAGTTTGACAATGATATGCAGAAGGTAAATACCTGCTCGCGCACTCTCTCGTTCTCTCTTCTCTCTAATGTCCAAGAGTTTTGTTTCTCTTCCACTAGTTCAAAAGTTTCAGTTCGTGTTTAGCTGCGCCTGCGCGCGAAGACTGCCTTGCTTTTGGCTGCATGCCATATAAGTATTAAAAAATTAAGGGCTCATTACAGCACTTTGAGGGAAACCATTTGTTGTCTGTTTAAAAAGGGATATGCTATGGCAATAGTGAACCTATATGAATCTTTGGTTGATAAAATTTTTGACTCAGGTCAGTATTTTTCTCTAATTATCAAAGGAGTGATGTTATTCAATAAGTTAAGCGACAAACTTTGGCATAAGCGGATTTAAAGTACACAAAAACTGCCAAGGTGAACTTACGTTTCTCTAAGGGGTCCTTTAGGTCTTTGCAAAAGTAGATAACGTACTGAGCTGTACAGTTATAAGTTCTAAAAGCAGCCTCGCAGGAGATAATAAAATATTACACTCCTAAAACCAACACAATCTTGACGTAATCCTGCATCTTAGCAAAGATAAAGATCAAATAAATAGGTCTGTAACTGTGTTAATTTGGTCACTTGGTTTATTCTAATTGTCACTAGGTTATATCAATGTTATAAACAAGTTTAATAGCCTAAATGTTAGTGGAAATTATCATTAGAAATAAAATTACATTATATTTTCCTTAAAATTGATTGAAGACAACTCAAGTTGAATCATGGAGTTATTTTTATAATTTTTGTAGCAATTAAATCAAAAACATTAATGATCTGTTTATTTATTGGACCGGAGTATTAACTGAAATATCTTAGTCGTTCAATAATCAACAGCTCTTAAGGAGGTATTCATGTTTTGACTGCTCTACAGTTATCTTGAAGCTCCCTTAAAACTTATTTTCTTCTTGACTGCTTTTTTGTAACAACAACAGCAAAAAAAGAATTCGTTTATCTGACATATTTCAAAAGTTTACTTTATATACTTCACACTAAAACGCTTTTTGATTGACATAAATACTCCTAATATTTTCCCTTTTTTTTGACATCTGACAAACCGGAAACTTTATTCGCAATACTTATCTTCTTTCCGACTGAACTTTACAAACTGCTTCCGGCGAAAAGCTTAGATGTATAAATCCGGGAAGCTAAAGTGTTTCGAGAGAAAAAAATAGATTTTTTTTTAATTGTAGTATATTTAAGAAAATGTATCTTATCGAAATAACATCTCCAAGTAAATTTTTATTATAAATACGAAATATATATTCTATATATATGCCAAATATGTTTCATAACATGAACCAGAAGCAAATGAAAATGATTTTGAAACTTAAATTCAAAACATTTTTTTTTCTTTACACAAAAGTAAACATGATGGCATTAGAAAATTTTTTCAAACAATTAAGAAATATTTATAAAGCAAAAATTTTTCTGTCCCTTTAGCTTATAAAACAAACAATGATAAATATATTTTCCTCATTAGTAGCATTTTGCACTGACCTTTATAGTTAAAAATTTTTAGTTGTCATCAATCTATTCCAATTTTTTCAAAATTCTCCTTCACATACAAGGTGTAACACAAAAAAAAGAGATAAAGAGTGTAACTTGAAAAAAGTAGAGATGGCAACAACTGTTTTCGGGTCGTCATCTCACTTACCTCCTATATTCATGTAGCTAGCTAAACCGATAACGCCCGTTGGGAGTAGTGCGTCATTGAGTAAACACGTGCAATTGCATTCTGCCAGAAAAATGTCGAATTAACATGAAGCTTCTTGCGAAACTTATTATCCCCGAAAACATTTAAAATATTAACCGAGACTTATAGGGATTAAACATTGCCACGAGCACATGTGTTTGAATGGTTTAAGTGGTTTTCAGGGGGAAAAGGGACAGCGAGGAAGATGCTGAACGTGCGGGAGCACAAGGTCTACGATTACAGACCAAAACACTGTCAAAACTCATGACATGAGGGGGTTCCCACTCACATCAGTAGTCAGATAGTTATTCAACATTACTACATTGAAAAACTAAAAAGACTTCGTGAAAAAGTTAGGAATTACACCTAGATAATGTATCCGCGTACACGGCTCTGTGTGTCAAGCAGTTTCTGACCTGCAAAAACATTACTGTGAGGGAGTATCCGCTTTATTCACCTCATTTGGCAACATGCAACTTTTTTCATTTCCTACAGATAAAACTTCCTGAAAGAGAACCCATTTTGCCTCAGTTGAACAGTTCAGGCCAAAACGAAAAATTTCCCAAAAGGTCTTTCAAAAACCTCGTTCTAGAATTGTTACCAACAATGGCAGCACCGAGTGAGTGAATGCTGAAGGGAACTACTTTGAAGTTGACGATGTCATGGAGAATTGATTCTGTACTTACAACGATTTATTGGACCAGTCTCGTTTTTTTGTGTCTCACTTCGTATATGTAATAATTCTCTTAAATTTTTCTCTCGAAGGATTTCAACTCAAAATGGGCTTAAGCCCTCTAAGTCTTCTTGTGATTTCTAGTTTTCAGTTTATCCATCTAGCGGGAAATAAACACACAGCTTTGTTTCCCCCAAAAGAACTAAATTTTTAGCATTTTTAAAACAGGATGAAGCAATCTTTCATATTCCACGTATTCAGACCAATCAGAAAAAAACCTTTACCGGAAATCATATGTTTCTAACAGCTTCTGGTTGACGAGAACTATAAATGGTCGAGATCCAGGGAGCGAGCAAAGTATGTTTTTGTGAAACGACCTAAATGTTCACGCGTATTTATTTTTCTGTGTTTCGTGGGGTCGTTTCATCTCTGTATATAATTAATATGCATCTAAAAATACCAAGCCTCCTCATCCTTTCCACAACTGCAACAACTAGAAAAAAAATCATCTTTATACCGAAATGTCTTATGCTGAAGTCCGAAAGTTTTACATATATGATTACATTCCATATTGTTACACTTATTGGTAAACTAATTTAAATTTTGCAAAGCTAGCAGTGAAATTTATGTGTCGAGGAGGCTTGAAGACGAAAAACAGTTTCTTAAAATTGGCCTTTAATAATCAATCATAAAGTCACTGCGCTCGTTACTGGAGCGATAAAAAAAAACAATAAGTTCAAAAATCAACATTACCAGAGACATCCGATTCGAACCGTCTTCTAATATTGTAAAATGAATTTCTAATCTAAAATGGTGATGCAACCTGCAGTTGCATTGCCAACCAGCCGTTCTCTCCCTCTAAGAGTTAAACCACTCGCACACTTCTTATATTTCTGTTTCTCCTTCCTTTTTCGAAAAACTAACATGAGCCGAGTTTAAATACTCGCTCGATTTGCATGGCAGTTGCTGCCAACCACAAATCACGAAACTCAAAAAAGATCGGGTTCGAATCGGTGTGCTTACTTTCATTGAGATCATGGAACGGGATTGGAAAAACACCACAAGGAGATCATAAAAATTTGGATCCGACTTTTTAAATGTCTAACAATCGGCCCCCTTTTTCCAATCTCGTACCATTATCTCTTACAAATCAGTAAATTAATTTTAATCTATAATCACATGTTATACAATTTAACACAAAAAATACATTTTATTCACAATCTTTATTGTAATAAACAAACTAATATTTTAATCTTAAAGAAACAAAGTCTTATTCTCTAAAAAGAAATAGTTTTCTACAAAATTTTAACAATTTTTCCTTTACCATGGGTTTGGTAAAAATGTCCGCCAAATTATTTTTGGTACCTATATATTTAATTTGGAAAACCTTGTCGTATATCAAATTCCTTAGAAAATGATAACGAACATCGATATGTTTTGTTCTATAATTTTCTACCGGTGACTTTGAAAAACTTATAGCAGCTTGATTATCACAAAACATTACATTTTCACTTAATTCCAAATTTAAACTTTTATTATCAATTACATTCTTTAGCCAAATGAATTCCTTAGCTGCTTCTGTTAAACTAACATACTCAGCTTCCATGGTCGACAGACTAATGGATTTTTGCTTGAAAGTTCGCCATGAAATTGGAGTTTCGTCTATAAAAGTTATGAATCCTCCCATTGACACTCGATCATCCCTATTTGTAGCAAAATCCGAGTCTGAATAACATCTTAGCTTTAATGATTTAACTTTTGAAAGTTCTAATTTGTATTCTTGAAATAAACCTCGTCAAATGACTCACCTCGTAATTGTGTGTTACCTCGCGCAACTATAAGCGGGCCCCTTGTATCTAACAATTTTATTATTTTCATCATATTTAATGGTATAAACCCAACGGTTTTCTAAAATTTTTATATTATCCGGATGATCAACTAAATCCCAAACTTTACGTTCCTCCATTGCGTTAATTTCTTTATCCATTGCATCATGCCATTTAGATTCCTCTCTGATCTTATCGCCTGTTTGTAACAGTTAGGAATAGTTACTTCAACCATAAGAGCTTCTTGTTGCTCTGACAAATCTGAAAATCCCTGGGATTTGGTATTATCTTTTCTAAAATTAAATAAACTAGGATCATACTCAATATTATGCCTCTTACAGTATCTCTCTATTTCGTTAAAAGATTTCAATCGGGTTGCTTCCCCTTCTATACTATAATATACGTTAGATCCAGTTACTTTCCTACCTATATTTCTAATCCACTTAACCTCTGTACATGGGATCAAGCTACGATTATCGGAAGATACATCTGGTTTTCAGATGTTGAGGGCGTTTCCGTACTTGTCTTTGAAACTAAACGACTCGTTAATGAATCTTTTACTCTATCAAAATCATCCTCATCATCATAATAATCAGGAAGGTTTAAATTATATCCAAGGTTACTATTAACTTTCTGTTTAGAATTAATTCCCTCTTATTTTCATCGAATCTTACAGTAATAGTCTCGACTAATTTATTTTCATCTATCAACCATATCCTATAACCCTTAGTACGTTGTGCGTATCCCATCATAATTCCCATTTTCACACGCATATCGAATTTTTTCTAATTTGTTTTGGCACACCAGCATATGCCAAACACCCAAAAGGTTTTAGATGCAATACCGATGGTTTTCTACCTGAATATTTTTCGAAAGGCGTTTTGTTACTGTCTTTGTGACAAATTCGATTCCACGCATAAGTGAAACAAAGTAATGCTTCTCCCCAAAACTTATGGGAACTTCACTAGACTTAAGCAATGTTTTGATGCCATCTAGAGCGGTTAAATTGAATCTCTCCGCGACCCCATTCATTTCTGGCGTATATGAATTTGTTACCTCATGCTTTATACCCAGTTCTGTCAAGAAATTATCCATATCCTTATTACAAAATTCTAGTCCGCCATATCAGTTCTAACTGCTATTACCTTTTACTTAGAAAACGTTCTGCTCGTTTCTGAAATCTTATAAACGTATGAAATACGTCAGATTTATTTCGGATGGGAAATACAGTCACTTTTCCTGAATAATCGTCAATTATACTCAAGAAATATTTATTACCACCTTGGCTTTCAGTTGGCATTGGACCACAGAGGTCCATATGCAACAATTCCAATGGACGTTTTGATCTTACGGCTCCCGTCTTTTTGAATGAAACTCTCTTGGACTTTGCTAATTTACACGGTATACAATGAGTCTTACCATTATTAGTTAAGCGTGGAGACCTTTTACACTATCATTTTTACTAGTTTTTACCAAGTAATCGTTATTAACATGACAAAAGCGTTGATGCCATATTTCTATTGATCCGTTTTTTGTTTTAGTGGTTACATCACTAAAAAAACTAATTTCTTTACTCTTTGGTATAATATAATGATCCGGCTTAAAAAATACAAATTTTCATGGCGTGTCGCCGAGAACAATTTTATCCAGTCTTTATTAAAAACATTAATTTTACCTTTAGTACCCACAAAATGCGCACCTTTACTTTCTAATCTGGAACCGGATAACAAATTTCTCCTCAACTTAGGATTAAATAAAACATCAGTCAAAGTTATTTCATGAAAACTCCCCTTATATTTTACCCGAAATCTAAGTGTACCGATTCCTTCTACGGGACAACTTTTTTATCCTCCGTGGCTAACGACATTTTCATGTTAGTTATCGGTTTAAGATCTAAAAATAAACTCTTGTCATTACAAAAATGACTCGTGGCAGCAGTATCTATTACCCAAACACCTTTATCAAATAAGATACAACTAGTTACGAGTTGTTTATCTAGTTCTAAAAGACTACATTCAGCTACACAAAATCTTAAATTTATATTAAACTCTGTGTTAAAAGTTTCATTTACAGTTGAAGGAGATTTTTGTAGAGACTTTTTCTCTTTACAGTTTACTTTAAGATGCCCGTACTTATTACATACATAACACGGACCTATAGTCTTAATAGATTGTTTAACATTTTTAATAGTTTTACAGTTAAATACCTTACCACCTTTCTTTTGGTAATCATTCTTGCCATTTGGATCTCCATGAGCTGCAGCCGTAGCACCAGGTAACGTCTTCGACTTCTTCGAAGTGAAACTGCTCAAGTATGCATTCTCCGCTTTCTCCAAATCTTGTTTCATCAACTGAAGACGATTGGCTTCTAATATCAGCTCTGCTTCAATTTTGACAACTCTGAAGTCCACTTCTTTCCATCTGTAGATTTGTTGCACGGTAGACTGGAATTCCTGAGGAAGCCACCTTATTAATTGAAATCCTATGTACAGGTCGTCCAATTTATGACCCGCTTCTTGTAGTCTGGTTGCCGCTGTCTTTACACGAGATATGAAGATTCCAACATCTTCCCCTGGTTGGTATTTTGTTCCAAAAAAAATTGATCTAATAGTTGAATTACTCTTGCTCTTGTGACTGGTTCGAAGTGATCTTTTAATATCTTCCATGCCGCTACTCCGTCAGTTGTTTCCGTTATCAGATTTTTCAAATCTGAACTGATGTTAGTATAGATCAACGTATAACATCTATCCTTACGAAGTTGTAGATCTAATTTTTCCTTGTATGTTGCCTCTTCATCAGGTTGCTCTGGCTTGGTCTGTGTTATAAACTGCCAGCAACCATAATGCATTAAGAGTACTTGCATATCATGCTTCCATGTGTTCCAGTTATGTTGAGTCAACACTGATATCTGGTTGTTAAACTCCATATCTGTTACTCGATTTAGCGTACTAGCAACAAAGTTCATAAAAAATAGTTCTAGACTGGAACAGTATTTAAATAGACAAAGTTCATGGCCTGGTTCAACTGCGTAGCCTGCCTCGACACAGTACATGGACTGGGCCCATAACCAAATTTGTTACACTTATTGGTAAACTAATTTAAATTTTGCAAAAGCTAGCAGTGAAATTTATGTGTCGAGGAGGCATGAAGACGAAAAACAGTTTCTTAAAATTGGCCTTTAATAATCAATCATAAAGTCACTGCGCTCGTTACTGGAGCGATAAAAAAAACAATAAGTTCAAAAATCAACATTACCAGAGACATCCGATTCGAACCGTCTTCTAATATTGTAAAATGAATTTCTAATCTAAAATGGTGATGCAACCTGCAGTTGCATTGTCAACCAGTTGTTCTCTCCCTCTAAGAGTTAAACCACTCACATACTTCTTATATTTCCGTTTCTCCTTCCTTTTTTTGAAAAACTAACATGAGCCGAGTTTAAATACTCGCTCGATTTGCATGGCAGTTGCTGCCAACCACAAATCACGAAACTCAAAAAGATCGGGTTCGAATCGGTGTGCTTACTTTCATTGAGATCATGGAACGGGATTGGAAAAACACCACAAGGAGATCATAAAAATTTGGATCCGACTTTTTAAATGTCTAACACATATACACACATATAGATTATATTCTAAATAACTGTAAATCTATCTTAAATTATAAAATTACGTTCAGACAAGTGAATTATACACTGCATCAACATCAAACATCCTTTTAAAAAGGAATTTCAAAAAAAGTATCAATATTCAGAATGTAAAATAGAAATATTGTAAAAAATGTAATTAAACCATTTTAGATATTAACTTAATATATAGTTAAATTATTTTTACGTATTAGCTTAGTTTATAAATCATCTCGATTTTATAAATCTAGATGATATTCTAAATTTATGGACTATTAGAAATACTTTTGACTTTATAATTCTGATAACATTCATGATTTGATTGGACAGAATTTTCTCTCTTATAATAAAGATCTTATTATATATCACATAATTCTCTTCCAATAACAAACAGAGATAATGACGATGTTCTGTCTTCGAGATACGAACTTATTTAAAGTTAAATGAAAATAAATGAAAATGTATTGATAAACACAAATACTGAAACTTTTATTCACTAATTGCGCATGCACAAACATAAATTCAACAGTTTTAAAAACTATCATTCTGCTTAAACACTGTTTAAGGCAAAATTTTTAATCAAACCTTTTCTACAAAAAAGTAGCAAAAGACATGCAGAGGTAACTATTAGCCAAACGTACAAGGAGAAAAAAAGAAAGTGTAGCTGTCACCTACAATATAAATCACAGGATTTTCTGAAAAAGAGATCATAAAATGCACAGCAGAGAGGGTAAAGAGAGACAACTCGGTTCTTTATAAAAGGAATTAAATAAAGACCTTAATCCTGTTTTATGGAGGCCTGTCCAATGGATGAATACGAGCATAAATCATGGGTCCGCCATTGTGTTGCTCTATGAGAAACAAGCATCTCAAACTGCATGACTCAATGATGTACATAATTGATTTGTTTACAGCCAGATAGATACTCTGATTAGCCATATGCTCAAAATTGAATGTTTTATATGAATATGATTAAAAATTTAGGGATTAGTTAGATATGTATATATGCTTTCGAAAAAGAGCGAAATATTGGTTGCTGTGAATTGAATATAATTAAAGAGTAAATAAACAGCAACAAACAAACTACATTCTACATTAGGTGCTGTAATGATAAAACACACACACATATCAAATTTGTCCTTGCGTAGCAAAAACGCATGCATATATATATCATGTTTTGGAGAAATTCTTGGATTGACAGGAGAAATGCAACTGGCAGCCGTTTGTCCTATTATATTTTATTTCAATATTCAGTAAAAAAGTCTGCACTCCAAGCCATGACAAAACGAGAGCTCTTTCAGCGTCGATGAGCAGCGAGTGAGTCCTTAGTACACGTGTCTTCTTTAAGGTATCCGAACACGTTGAAAATGACCAAATTTGGACAAGACCGATATTTTTGTTTTCTATTTTATTTAATACATCTATATTTTGGCTTTACAAAACCTACTTTGTTTTGATTCTATGCTTCTTAGAGGCCAAGTTATAATCAATTTCATTAAGTTAGAAAAACCGGAAGTGGGTCTTTGATCTACCAGAAGTGAGCATTTAAATTGTTCGAGATCTATCTCATGGCGAGTCTGATCACACAAAATATTACAAATGTATTTCTATAAAACTTTTTGCACCTGATATTTATGCTATTTTCTAGAGAATATACTAAAATATTTCTTATAGTATGAATATTATTTGAGTTAGGGCATGTTAATTAAATAATGGTCTCGTAAAGGCGTTATTTTTCTTATAACGTTTACTGAATCATCTCTAAAAGTTCAAATTTTAATAAAACATTAACATTTTAGTACATTCTCTAGTTAAATGTCTCTAGATTGTTTTGGTAATTCTTTTACTAATATAAGTTTATTACTTTTTTCTCTAATTGATTTGAAGTTTTACAAAAATATTGCTAAAATTTCACACATAATTGTGATTTTTATGAAATTCCGGTAATTTATTTTAAATATTAGTTTTTATTGGTATTGAATCCTAAAAAAGCATTTACATGTTTAAATATGTTATTTTGTAAAAAAGTACTCTGAACGTGTTCGGATACCTTAAGTCGGGCGAAAGTAGAAATCAAAGTTCCTATGCGGGAGGGGTAGGTTGAGTTGTCCTGGTAGGAAGTTTACCTCAACTGACACTTGTGGGGCTGGGGATTCATCACATATATAAAGACAAAATAAAGAAAACATGCAACGTCATGCATTATTGTTAAGTAAAAAAATGCTTTTTTCGTATTAAATATTATGTTACACACACAATGCATATAGTTACGATGTTTTATTTAGGAATAGACTTAGATACAATATATATATTAGATCAGAAGTGTGGTCAATAGTTTTGCTGTAGAGCCACATTACGGAAGCATAGGATATCGGATTTCCGCACCTTTTTAAAATGATTGTATTCATTAGTTAACTTTGCATATGTGAAAAAGGTATAAATTGGGCCATTAAAATCAATTAATTTAAGTTAAATAAAATTGTGTGTCAGTTTTATTCCATTTACTGATATTATGCTAATTTTTTATTCATAGTTGCAAGAATATTTAATTTTGGAATCAGTTTTACAAATAAAAATATACTTTATCAAACTTTTCTAGAATTGTTTTTCAAATAAGGTGTGTTTGTTGAAATTCTCATAACAACCTGCAAGTTAATGTCGTCCGGGGTGCGACTACATTTTCTCTTGTTGATCCTCATGCAAGAAAATTTTGATCTGAAATATATGTTGACCCAAATAAAGATAACACTTCCTGCCTATTTGTTTTTGCACTGTTTTTGAGGGCAGCAAAAAAAAAAAGATGGCGGGCTGCTATTTTCTCACCCCTGAAATAAATTCACAGATATAAAAAACATTTAAGTATATTTTAGTCATTTATTAAATGTATCAATTATCAATTTTTCGCTTATTACAAGAAAAAGTGGGTTATTTTTAAAATTTTCTCAGATCACAAAGTAAACGTCAAATTTTCCGTAAAAAAAGTGGGTATAATCGTCATCCTATGGTATATTTAAACTTTTTTATGATTATTCATGTGGTGCCAACCACTGTTACCAAGGTGTTTCTATATGTAGATATCAGATGTATTTCTTTTGGGCATGTTCATTTTCGGGGAATTGAGCTTTTTCTACAATTTGAAAGACGGTGAAGAAAAGAGCACGACGGCTCGACATCATTGAATTATTTTATCATAGCTTGTAAATAAGCTATGATGACAAGCAACAAGTAATGTTAAAAGTTTTAATTCAGATAAATATATATATATATATATATATATATATATATATATATATATATATATATATATATATATATATGGATTTGTGTAAAATTTTTATAGCTTCTAATATTAACAGAAATTCAGAATGATGGAACAAGTAAATTACAAAAATTTATACTTCATTAAGGCAGTGTTTCTCAAACTGTGGGGCGCACCCCCTTGGGGGGCGTGACAACTCTACAAGGGGGAGCGAGCCTATTGAAAAGTCGAGAACAAAAGATTATTTAAAAAATTATTAATTTACTGAAAGTAAACAAACAAAATACATTCTGACATAATACAAAATAACCTACTCATTTACACTGATATATTACACTTATAAATATATCAGTGCTACACAGTGTATTTTATAATTACTTTAACAATTCTAAGTTAAAAACAAGTTTTTTAATTACCAGTGACCCCATGGGTTTGTCATATATATAATTTATAACAAAAATTAACACTTATCTTGATAATTTTTGTACGGTTTATAATTAAACCTTGACTGCCGATCATAAGTTTCGCGATTTGCTTCCCAATGCCAACCGTTTTCCTCGTAGGCACGCGTATGAGATGTTTTGGGGGAGGGGGAAGGAATACAGGAGCAAAAATAATCTGGAATAAGTAAATCCTTCGCAAACATTGTCAAGGTCCTTTTTTGCATTACAAAGTCTTGGAATAATTTTACGGATAGCAGTGCACAGAAAAAAATCGTACTTCGGAAAGACGTATATATACGTCTGGAGAAATAAAAGCTTTGGCTTTGCGAGACGTTTATATATACTGGGGGTGCTTAAGAGGTTAAAATCGTATCGTAGTTTTAGCGTCAAAGTATAGTATTATTGAATTCAGTAGAATGTTATCGTATGGGGGGTGCGATGAAAATAATGATTGAATACTGGGTCGCGAGTATTGCAACTTTGAGAAGCACTGCATTAAGGGGTAGGGCAGCTGCAAATAAGAAAATCTGACTACCATACGGAAGTCATGAAATATATTTGCATATGCAATTTTTTGATCTGTTGTGTTAAGACACTTATATACTTGAAAAAACTAAGTCCCATTTTTCAGCATTAAATTAAAATGCATGGGAAGCAAAGAGCTACATTAAAAATACAATTAATATAATAAAGTTACGATAATAGACATAAATGTTTTACTAATAATATATGAACTAAGGCTTCCTCAATAACTTATGTGTTATTGATTCATTAACGTATTTAGATTAAGTAAACTTTTTAAGTAGCAGTTTAAGTAAAAACTTATTTCTGAAAGTCATATGAATGTGGAAATCGACAATGTTTATTTCGCATAATATTATTGGCTTTCATAGTAAAGCTTTGCTTTATCCACAGAAACATGGAACACTACTATGATTTGTTTTAATAATTTTTGTTGGATAAAGAATCGAGTTAGTTGCCATTGAAAAAAACTAAGCACAATGCATTTAATTTTACTCCTATAAACTTACAGCTGTTCTGAAATCGTTCCATGGAACCTTGATTAAAATATAATCCATTAATAATACAAACTTTAAATTCGTGTCTCGCCAAAGAAAAAAAAATCTTGCGATTCCATACTTTCACGTGATATACAATCAAATGAAAGCTATCAATTGGAGGTGGAGAAGATCTAACTTACCCGATGTGCAGATGAACTATCTGGTCATGACGTTTGCAATTCCCTTTCATGGGATCTATTAGATAATCGGAGGAGGGGAGACGCGAACCATTGTCAATTCCGCAAGGCAATCGCGACAAGTATCCAACCACTGTTTGATGATCTAATTAAAATGGAGATTCCCAGACGGATGAGTAGAGCTCGATACATTGGGAGCTGGATCCTATGTAATAGTAATCGTATTGGATGATGGGAACTGATCAGGAAATCTTTGGGTACAGGAATGTTGCTATCCATGATATTTCAGTACATTATTTAAATTCATCATATTGATTTCCTTATAAAAATAGGAGGATAGTTTACAAGCTATAATATTCCTGAACGTCTTTTTAAAGCTAAATAACTTTCATTTTAGTAGATACAATTTTAAAACAACTTTAAAATCATTCAAATTAAAAAGTATTTCAAACTAAAAAAAAAGATATCGATGACTCTATGTGCACTTCATATTAAAAAAGAGTCACTTTCATACGTGGCCAGTGTAATTAACATTCTCTGTAATAGAAATATTTAATCAGGTAAGTATATTGGTAAATCTAAGGACAAATGAATGAAGTATATGAGAAAATGTTAAAACGAATTTCCTCCTATATTTTTGTTTATTAAAAATATAAAAAAATGCCTTTAAATTAATTTAAAGAGTACATAAAAGTGTAAAACAGAATGATACGGGGAAATATGAAAAAAGAAATGAAGGTACTGACTAATACTTGACAGTGGTGAAATGAAAATGTAGTTGTTTGATTATACCTCTGTTAGAGGAATTTGTGTAATACTATACTTGTTTTATCCCAAGAGTATAATAATCTAAATTATGACAATTTTCGAATAATACCGACGAACGCATCGATGTTTGTTAATGTATAGTGCCTTCGTGGCATGGGATTACTCTATATAGCTGTCGAGCCGCAAGCCATCTCATGATGTTGGAGGAAGGAGAAGAGGGGTGGGAGGCCCCTGATCACCCCCAGGGTGTTCCCTCAGAAAATTGGGGTGGAACCGAGCAAAACCGTACTTCCACCTGCATTGTGCTCATAGCTAAAGCTCACGACAAACGTAAAAATCTAACCCCTAGCCGCAATGAATTTCATGGATCTTGATCTGATGTTTTTATCGATCAAGTGGCATAAGTAAGAACAACACAGTTTAAGGGTAACATTTCACTGTTTAAAAAAAAAGATAATATTTTCTTTTAGATAGACATTGAAACATGTTAACATTAGTAATTAGTTAATATAATAATAGTACAAAAATTGAATATTAGGAATTATCAGGCTACGAATCCTGCGCGTGCGTACTATCTCTCTGAGCTGTACTAGGAGAGTTTAAACCCTCCTCTTTAGATAATTCACATAATTTATCACTACTCTTGATTGCACGATGCAACTTTTTATTCGCAGTCTGATTAATGAGAGTGACATAAAAATGAAAACGCGCGTATACTATTTTGCCATGTTGGCGCGCGATCCCTGACAATATTGTTGAGACAGTTAAAAAAATTTCTAGTAAGTACAGAAAAAACGGTATTTTAACTTAGGTGTACCGGTATTACAAAATTGTATAAATCGCTCAATACAAATTGTACAATATCGGTATACTGGTATTGCAATCCCTAGGTATGACACATTACATAAAATATAAATGCATTGAGAAGGAAAGATTTTAATTAAAAAGAATTGATTGCTTTTTTCGCATGTATGAAAATAAATGTACGATATATTTTCATTTGTGCATCATAAACTAATATTAAGCGCTGTTTTTTTATTCTTATCCCATATTTTAAATTATTTAAGACATATATAACAATGCAGTGTTCTCAAATATTCCGTAAAATAGTGTCCTATATCCATTAATAAATTTCCTTTCTCAATTTGTGTTACAGTACTTTCTAATAAGATTTTAACTGAATCCAAAGTGCAAACGTTTTGAGAATATTAATTAAATAAGCCTATTCACACTTAATATAATATTTTTCAGCATCTTTCAAAACTTCCTTAAACTTTAGTTAAACAGACTTTTTAAAATCAAATATTATGTTAAATTTAATCTTTTCAATTTTTACAAGTTTTTCAGAGAGAGGAAAAAATGTGAACTTTTTTATAACAGTATCTTAAAGTGCTCACGAAAATTATTTTCTCACTTATCACCCGCCCTGAACATGATAATATAAGTACCGATGAAAACCTTTTACATTTTGAGTACTTTTTCATGAATGCGTTATTCTAAAAAAAATAAAGTTTGAAAAATGAAAAACTTCTCATCTTCCAATTTTACGTTTGTGAAACCCTTATTCCTTTGAAGATGTTATCCAAAGAAACGAGAGGTGTGTAATTCTAAAAAAAAGCACCGAAAATATGAAAAAGAAAAATATTGAATGTTTGAATTCCGTTTTACTCGACTTTCAATGCAATCTCTACAAAACTTGATTTTTTATTTTTATTAATACATTTTTCAAAAAGGGTCGGTTCTTTTGAAAAAAACAGACTTGTAAACTAAGACGATTATGATTTTAAAAAGCTCTATAAATGTATAAAATTAGAAAGATATTTAAATATAATATTGACACAAATCCTATACAGACTCTTAAAACATAAATTTTTCGAACGTTTAGTACTTTATTTGGATATTAATAGTTCCATCTCTTTAGAGGGAAAAAGTAATAAAAGGCCATTTTGGAGAAAATAAGGCACGCAAAAAGTTTTTATGCACTTATTCAGATATGTATTGATTTTGTCACATATATTAGCAACTTCACTCTTAACTCAAACAAGAAGGGACTGATATGCATTTCCCAGTATCACAATTATTGTAATACGCAGTACGATCCAAAACTTCGGGGACTGTTACCATTGGTGACAATGAAAGCAAGTACCTAAAGTTAAAGCACTTGAAATGGATTGGCTAGGATCGTTCAATCCATATTATGCGATCGAACCGCACGCGCAGTAGCTATCTTCCGAAGGTAGCTAGCTTTGCTTTGCGATGTAAGAAAGATGGGGTTTTTTTTAACAGCTTTTAACATTAAAATCACTTAGCACGTTTATGTAAAACACCAATGGAGACTTTGGAAGTGCCAAGTAAGGCTCCCTTCACACCAAACGATTCCGAGTCTGTAGCAATCTTTCCAATTCAAAGCGATTCTGAATGAACAGAGATTTGCCTTCACACCCCCACGGGTCAATCATTCTTCCATCCGTTGCTGTCGAACATGGATGCTGTTTTTAATGTTTTAAGACGATTAACGTTTCAAGCTATTAATTTCACAACTGTATCCTTATTCATTTATTTTCAAATTGAAATACATAAAACAAAAGTATAAGAACGGTTTTATTTATTTATTTATTTAATATTTTGCCTGTTAGTATCAAGTGTAATTATAGTCTGAAATGTAGTAGCAAATAATAAATATGTATTGGAACTATATTATAATGCAATTACTTTTACAAATAATATTTCTAATGTTTTTAAAAGGCATTTAAAATGTTGTTATATACTACACCTTTTGTATCATATAACAACTATTTTTTTTATTATGCATCTAAAAATGGTTTGCTAATACATTAATGAATTAAAAAATTTACATGCCATTTACATTTTGTTTGATTCATATAACAAAATTTGAGATCTATGTAGTAATAAAATGGAATCGTTTTAAAAAATTAAAATTGTCGACAATATCAGTGTTTTATTTTATTTTAGCATTCCTATAGATATTTAATTTTTTTCTCTCCCAAAATTAAATAAATTCTTATCAAATTGATCTCTGAAGCTATTTCAAACATTTTTCAGAATATTCCCTACCCTCCCCAAAAAACACATTTTGCTTTAAAGTATTAAAAAGTAAAGAATAAAGTTTTGAAATTTCTAAAATTGAATAAAATAATACATGCAAAATTAATTTAATTGTTTGCGCAAGATTAGCAGGAGTAAAATACAGCCTACACACTCGGCGACAAGAACTAGAATTAATTTAAACAATGAAAAAGAATACTTTGAATACCAAAAATATAAGCTTCATCTATTGGCATAAAAAGAAACTCATGCTAACCCTAACAGAGAAATTCATTATCTTCAAACATCTGAAATCAGTTTCTTTAATAGAAACTTTATGTGAAAAAATCACTAAAAACATAAAAACAATAAAAATAAACACTCCATTTGTTTGAATTCACTTTTTCTTTAAGAAATAGCAGCCGGCTACTGGTAAATGAGTGAAGAAAATCTGACCTGCCGAATCACGCGTGAATGAGAATGACAGCGGATTGAACAAGTTTCGGTTGGTGTGAAGGAGGGAAGCGAATCTTAGTTTATTTGAGTGGGAAATTGCGAAGCCAAATCTTGGTTGATCAGACAAGTTTGATGGTGAATTAATTGGAGTCATTTGGTGTGAAGGAAGCCTAAGGTTTATGGGGAATCTACCATGGCGAGATCCGAGGTTTACAAATACCATCGGTATTTTAAAGATGGCAGAGAATCCATCGAAGACAATGAACAGCATTGGACAACCTTCGATTTTACGGTCTGAATAAGTTAAAAAAATCGTCGCCAAGCATTTGTACAAATCACTGAGGCTACGCACTGCTGGAAGACGACGTTTGAGGGAATCCATTCGTCGTAAGCGGCCTCAGTTCTGGCAGAGTGATGACTAGTATCTTCTGCATGACAACGAACCAACACATCAATCCAACTTGATAAAAGAGTTCCACGTCAAAACACACACTGACTTGCTTCCGCATCCCCTCTAATCATCAGACTTGACTTTTATCTGTTCCCATCATTTAAAAAGCATTTACAGGAACGCTGTTTTGTGTCTTTAGATGAGGGGAAAGAAGTATCGCAAGAGGCTTTATCCCTTTAATACCCGAATTATTTTTATCTTCAAATATTAAATTCTTCCGGTTATTAGTAGTATATGGACCCCAATGACATTGGGAAAAAAACCATTGCTCCCCTTCTGGAACGTAGACGGTACCCGCACGAAGGAGCGGGCTGGGCGTTATCTGTGAAACAGGTCACCTATGAAATTTTAAGAGAGTCATACATTTTTAGCTCTAAGTTATAGCAGAAACAATCTTCATTCAACTAAAATTGTTACAAATAAAGAAATTATTGATGTATTATTAACTCTTTTAATAATTCATTATTTATTTACTGTAAAAATCTTTTGTTTTGTTTTTGCCAAGTATAAATAACCATTGCATTTTTCATAGCATGTTTTCGAACTGCTTTCGTAGTTTTCAAATCTGCACTTGCAAGGCCTTAAAATATCATCTACACATAAAAACTGGCTATACATATTAAGCCTTTTACCTTGGAATTTCCAGGATAAAAGCTGTGACATGTATGGCAGGTGGATTATAACACTTCGATCTTTTTGCGAGTGGAATTTCAACACTCTGTTATCTTCATCATTAGTTAAAATAATTTTGTTAGTAGGTGGAGAGGCTGATAACGCTTCAACTCTCTTAAATTTTAAGCGATCCATTCGGATTTTTAAAGGAATTTTATTTGATATTGCATCTTTTTTGCACAGAAACGAAGTATTTGCAACAGCTAAATAAATGTAATGAAAGTGTTCAAGAGACTTTTATGGTAAAGAATGATCAAAAATTGTCTTTCTATTTCAAATATTCCCATGTGTTTCTTCATCACTCTCATCTGAACTTGATTCTCCTTCTTGTATACCTGATTCATATGTTTTGTTCACAGCATTTTCATTATCCGAGAGATCACTAAGTTCTGATCTAAGTTCAATCTGATTTATTCATGAATTGAAAAATTTCTTCTGTGAGAATTCTTCTTCTTTTAGACACCTGAAAAAGTTTTTGACTAAAAGTTAACACAGTATTCCATGAAAAATAGTGAAATGTATCGGAAAATGTTATAAGTTTATTAGTTAAAAGATATATATATATATATATATATATATATATATATATATATATATATATATATATATATATATATATTTAGGCTATACCATATACTAACTCCCACCAAAACCCAAATTTTTTTCGGGGAGATATATGGATGTAGATATCTGTGGAGAGGATAAAAATGCCATACTCCTCATCATATGTATGAACAAGAAAATTAATTTCAAACAAGAGAGAGAAAAGAAAAAAGGGACTCATCCATTGCAACCCCCAAGAAAATTTGGTATTAATTATATAGCGCTATATTTCATTTTTATGTAGGTTTTCATCAAAATTATTGAAACAGAAAAGAAAATTCGCATGGTAAGTACTTACCTTTACAGCTGCATTGACTCAAGTAACGTCCAACCCGCATAATCGTGCGTGTAACAAAATCCCAAGTCCTACAAGCCACATTAATAGAGTATAGTTAATATTTTTTCTATTTTTTAATGATTTAAACATTAATAAAAAAAATTGTATCCAAGCAATTAGAAATATATTGATAATTATCTTTTTACGACATGTAAAAAGAAGACGTGTCTTCGTAGTATTTGAAAAGAAAGCTAGATTTGCCAGCTGAAAGTAAAACATGGACCACAACCATCATCTGTTAATAAAAAATAACACTTTCTGCAAACCGGCTCAATCGTCAGATTTTTTTTATGAACGACTATTGCTGAAGCAAAAACGTATAAGAATATCTAACCCTCACGATAGTACGTTTTGGGTCTAATAAGGTTATGGGAGATTGCGAAAAAGGCTTCCAGTTGTGCTTTCAGAAGTTACACGAAAGCTGGCAAAAGTGTGTCGTTTCCCATGGGGACTATTTTGAAGGTTGATGTGCTTCGGTGCTGTGAACTATTCAGGTATGGTTTTCTACGCCTTGCCGCCTAGCTTTTTGGATCGTACTACGTATATAACTTGTGTTAATATTCATTTAGACCCATAATATATTTGAAAAAATTTTATTTCTCAAACTCTGTGTGATAATTCCCCCTGAGGTGATTATCTCTTTGGGTATCAGCCTGAGCTAGAGGTGTTGGATTAACAGAAGTACCAGACGCATACATTATCTTAATATAGCTTTATTAAGATATTAAAATTAATCCTTTAACAAATTAAATTATAATAATTTATGTGAGAGAATCTACGGTGACAAAACACACAATATTTATATATATATATGTATATATTACCGAATTGACCTAACTCAAACCACTATCAATAACTGACTCACCTAAACACGATTCCAATATTATTACAGATTCTTATATTAAATAGTGAATCCTACCTTGCTGTAGTTTCAGTAACGATCACAACAATTCTAGATGAGGTCCTGTAATAACTCGAGTGCAATGGTATGCACCTTGTTCAATGGATCTCTATCACGTATAATTACTATTCTTCGCCACGTAACGTTATCTAAAACTTCTTCAATCTAGAACCACGAATTGTTTACATTCCTCGAATTGCCATCCCACTTACTCTAACTTCTGATATTTAAAAGCTTCCTAATTTGCATTTTTCTTTCACACTTCACTTCTTGGATTTGGTTGGAAAAGAGTTGCCATTAATTCTGGCCCCAAAGAACTCAAAGGACATGCTAAAGAAAAGACGCGTGAGCCCGTCACAACTGTACTATTTTAAATTAATTTTGGCATGTATATATGTGTGTCATACTTTGTAAGTTATGTAACATCATAAGTGGGGGGAAATTTTCTTTAAAGAACATGGATGTGTTGATGTTTTGGAGAGAGTTGTCTCCTATCTATAACATTCAGAGTATACTTTATCATTTATGTGGCTTCACATTATTCTTCATAACGATGAAGTGAAAGTCTCCTACTAAATAATCTCATCTCTGAAGTATTAGGCAGTTATAGGACTGACATCGAACTCAGATAATGGAGTGCAATTGTAAAATTCTGTGCTTCCACGCACGAAAATAACTCAAAAAGTGTAAACATTCGAAGCTTCTCACATGTTGGGAAAAATATTAGTTGTCCAGCAGAAGAGCCAGCATAAAACGCAGTATACAATTACCGTACTCTTTAAGCTGTAATTTTTTTCTCGTTCTATATAGATAATGCAACAAGTAATTATATACATATCTTTTTGTACAAAATACCGTCCATTTAAACTTTAACTAAGAGTTTAAACAGTCCTTGAGGGCCAGGGCCTACTGAGTCCATCCCAGTATACGTGACCATAGAGCGCGAGGTGCATGAGCAGATGACCCGATCAGGTGGTCAGTCTGAAGCGAGACCTCCAGTGTTTTAATCCCTAAGAAAAGCTTGGTACTCATTTATCGATCCACTGCAATAGGGATGAAAGGCTGAGTTAACCTTGCCCAGCCCGGGAATAGAACCCGGACCTGTGGTGTGGAAGTGCGATACGCAACCACTCGACCATTGGGCCTTCCCTTTCTATTTAACTAAGATGAAAACGCAATACTTCGTTCAGGTAATCGTCGCTTTTAAAAGCTGCAATTTAGGCTAAAAGATCGTTCAATAGTGAGTTAATCGTTGAACTTGAAATTAATATTGTTTTCTTTGAAATGGGATCACAAACACTATGCGCTTCTCCCCCCTCAAAAATAAAAATAAAAATCTCGTTGGTTCACTTAAAGTATTATTATCATATTTATAGCAAATATCTTTTCATTAGTTAAGAGGAGTATATATCTAATTACGCAGAAAATTTGGGCTGTTTTTCTTATTGAAATTCTTACCATGGTAGCTGAATGGTTCTGATCGACTGTTCGTAACCGGAGTGTTTCTTTCGAGTCATGGCTTAAAATCCTTGCACCATTGAAAATCCACCAATTATAGAGATTGATCAATGTGTGACGGGCTCATTGCACTTTCAATTAATTGTCTTCTTGGGTTTTTTGGGCCAGAAAGGCAATTTTTTCTAACTAACCCGAGAAGAAGAACGTGAGCGAATATTGAAATTGGCAACCTTTTAAATAGCAGAAGTTTAGCGTAAGCAGGGTGGCCTTTGGGAAGTGATTGTGCTAGTCTATGTTTACTAGTGTTAAGGTGAAATGAGAAGTTATGCGACACTCAAGAGTTAATCTATTCGTGCCAGAGCGTTCAAGTCAGGATGGATACCATTCCAAGAGGATAAACGGCCACGTCATTTAGGATTCGAATGAGTTATTGCTTACCCAGGATATAGAGGTAGGATTGTTCAAATTACAACTAGGAACTGTTTATTTACTGAGATTAGGAGTAGGCGGTCGTGCTTATTTGGTAATACGTATTGTGTGTCTCCTCACCACAGATTCACTTGGTTTAAATATAAATACTATAATTGTGTATTGTTTAAGTTAAAATCTTAATAAAGTGATATCAAGATTATGGCAAAGTCTGGTTCTTCATATACTCTCTCCTCTAGGTTACGAGGGTAATGTAGATGTAGGGCAACACACACGGGCAAATGCCTTACACATGTTTAACTTCTGTACACCAAAGTTCTCCCATTGACATCAAGCTCAAGTGTTGTCGTCGCTTGACCAAGATCCAAATGTAGCTGCAAAATGTGACCTAATTAAGCTAGCAATAAATTTGGCTGGAGTTCTTTATATTGGTTTCGTTGCTATTCCTGCAATACAGGAATGCAATAAAATTGCTTCCACTATATTGTTCAAATAGAAAATCCATTATCTCTCATTTACACTTTCTTGCCAATGGAGGAAATTTCGACAGCTTCTTCAAGTGGAAAAAAATCACACAGGTATAAATGAAGATTGCTTACATACATGTAGGAAACCACTTCACTCTCCTAGGTTTATTTATTTAAGTATCAAAGTTATATATTCAGTTTCCTTTTCTCGCAACTCATCTTTTATAGCCAGTAGTTCACTGCTTCTCAAACTGTCAATAGATGCGACCCATTTTTCCAATCATAATTTTTATTGCGCCCCTCCCCATACCATAAAAATGTGTTGAATGCAATAAAAATGTACTTAGACGTAAAAACTAAAATATGCGACCTTAAGTAACAGCCGTACAATATATTATGATAAGTATTAAATTTTATATATATTAGTATTAAGCAGTAGAAATGTTTAGTAAGTTACTTTAAAGTAAAATAGAATATATAAGTATTATGTGTGTGTTACTTTTCCTTTCTAAGTTTTAAATTAGAACAGATTGCAAAGAAATTTTTAAGTTAAACTAAATGTTTATTTTCCTCAAACATCCATATAGATTTCAGCTAAATATCGAAAAAGTACTTAGAGAGTGTCAATTTATAATATTAAACCTTCCTTTGAAAAACCTTGCTTTGCAAAGCAAGCCAATGGGGGGCATTAGTAATTATTAAACTTGTTCTTAATGCAGTATTGTTTGGTTAAGGGGTGTTGGAAAGCTAAAAATCTTATTTTTTGACAATTTGAGATTTTTACATTTTCAAACTGTATAGATTTTAACCTTTGTAAAAATACCTTACTTTAACCTCTAGGGTATTTAGAAGCCCTTAAAACGTATTTTTAAATATTCATTGAATTTGGGCCACGCCCATTTTAATGGCGAAAATTGTAAACAAATTACTTTGTTTTTGCTTAAAAATGTAACGACTGATATAAACCAAAACATGTATCTTTTATTTTAAATTGAGCCTTTTATTTTTTTATTTCCTAGTCGATTAGAAGTCTCTCTCTCTCACTGTATACATTAAAATCAATTTATCTCTCAAAATGTAAATTTTAATGTGCGATGTACCTTTTCTGAGAAACTACTGTTCACAGGTATGTAAATTTTTTATGAATTATTTATAATGATGTCTAACATATACTAAAATGAGCTTTTTGTAAAAAACTCAAAAATTTAATTTTTACAAATTTTTTAGGTAAAAAATGGGTCAAATTTCGCAATGTTTGATAAAATATTTCATAATTTATTAAGGACACAGGGACATCATATACTTTCAAATAATCGATTTTTCAATTTTAGTTCTAAAAAATAGTGCTTATTTTTCTGAATCTAAAAATGTATAATACTTATATGTTTGTTGATAAAATAGCCCTAAAATATGAAAAATAAAAATGTAAATAAATGACGACGCCCCTTTTGACACGCCCCTTTGAACTTTAAATATGTAGTTTCCCCTGTGTTTTATCTATATTAACTTTTGATTGTTTTTTCTTTTGAATGTTAACCCCGCTACTTTTATCCACGCTTGTGCGTGAGCTATAGTTCCAAGCTGTGTGACAAAATTTTTTACTTTAAATTTGGGTTTATGGCAATGTTTAAACCGAGTTCGTCTATTCCGAAGTTTCTTGTGGCATACAACTACTTAATTTTACATTAATTTTCGTAAGAAATATTTATTTTTACTTATAATTATTAATATTCATAAGATTTTAAAAGTATCTTAACTTTTTTAAACGAGTAATTATGCCAAGAATAAAAAAAAATTGGCAGAAGGAAGTATAGTAGCAATCAACATAAAAGTCTAAATCGACTGAAGAATTGCTTTTGAATTCGGGAAAGTGCTTCTAGGAGAAAAATTAAAATACCGGATTTACTAAAAGAACAAGATTCTCAAAATGTAAACATAATCATTGAACTGGATTTATTATCTTCCCTTATGAAAAATCTCTTATGTTGTAAATATTGCTGTTCTTCAGAGAAAATTGAGCTGAGAGAAGATTTAAAAAAGTCGTAGAGGTTTAGCTGTGAGTTTGAAATAATTTGTCACAACTGTGGATAATCGACGAGCACAATGTCATCAAAAATATCAAATAAATGTTATGATGTTAACCTAAGATTGACATATGGAATGAGAGCTATTGGAAAAGGTGGAGCTGCTGCTCGAATATTCTGTGGGCTCATGAATTTGCCTCCACCACCTGAAAAGTTTGAACGCTATAATTCTTTGTTTTTAAATGTTTTAAAAAACAATTAGTGAAGACTCCATGAATGCAGCTGTTCACGAAACAGTCATAGCGAATGATAATAATTCAAATATAGCTGTGGCTGTGGATGGCACATGGCATAAAAGAGGCTATTCTTCATTGAATGGAGTTGTATGTGCTACGTCTGTTGAGAACGGAAAGGTTATCGACTTTGAAGCTCTCACAAAATATTGTTCTTCATGTAAAAAAACCATGTGAAAATTGTGCTAAAAATTACGAAGGATTCAGTGGGGAATGGAATTTCGGGGGTATTAAGTATATTTCAGCGATCTGAAACATCACGAAAAGCATTTTATACGCAGTATCTTGGTGATGGGGACTTAAAAGGATTTCTTACTATAAAAGAAGCAAAAGTATATGGCGACACAGAAGTTGAAAATTAGAATGTGTTGGCTATGTGCAAAAGCGTATGGGCACAAGGCTGATAAACATTCTAAAAATGAGCAAAGGCATTAAGCTATCAGATGGGAAAAATATTTCGGGACGTGGACGGCTAACGCTTAAAGAAGTGGACTCAATCCAACATTATTATGGGTAGCAATCCGTAAAAATTTGTCATCTGTGGAGGACATGAAAAGAGCCATATGGGCTATTTATTTTCATAGACTAAGTACTGAGGATAATCCTCAACACGCTTTGTGTCCTCTTGGTGAGGATAGCTGGTGCGGTTATAACCCTAGCATTGTTACGGGGAATTTCATATTCACAAGCATTATTTACCTGAGTCAATTTTATTGAAAGTGAAAAAAAAAGGTTTTTGGGATCTCACAGAGAAGGACTTATTGAAAAAGTGCCTTCATGGAAGAACACAAAATCCCAATGAAAGTTTTAACAAATGTATTTGGGAGCGAATTCCTAAAACAGTTTTTGTTGGCATTGAAACTTTGAAATTTGGAGTTATGGATGCTGTAATTTGTTTTAACGATGGATATGTAAGTAGGATAAAAGTCTTTGAAGCTCTGGGCATTAAACCAGGATACAACACGGAACGTGCCTTACTTATAATTGATAACAAACGAATTTTTGAGGCTGAACGTATAGTAAATAAAGTGTCATTGGAAGCCAGAAATAAAAGAAGGTCTTTAAAAAGGAAAATGGATAAACAGAATTTAGATGAAGAAAATGAATACCAAGCAGGAAATATTAATCAAATCTATAATGTAAGGAGAAATTTTTTTGTTAAGTTTTATTATATTTTTTCTCGAATGTTTAATATTTTTAATTTTAGGTACACTTTAAAAACTATTGTAGCATATTGTTTGAAACCTTTTATATATCTAAACAGGATACATGTGCATACAGTGAACAAAATATCTTTTAGTATGTGTCTAATTTTTTGAAAATTGATTTTATATGTAAAAAAAGAAAATTAAGATTTTCATAATTTTAAGGTTTTATGATTATTTTTAAGAAATTATGCAATTAATTAGTTAAAAAAACAGATTCATTATGTTTAATATGTTACTTTATATATATTTGTAAATTTTTTTGTATATTCAAAGAATATTTTTGTAAGAAATGGTACCTATACATGAAAATATGTATTACAAGATCTCGAAAATTATGTTCATGTTAAAACAAAGGGAAAAAAACGTTGAATTTAAAATTACTTTTGTAACTCTAGAAAATGGTTAAGGATTATTATTAGTCATATAAAAATAGGCAAGGAAATACTAATTAAGTGTATAATATGTGAAAATATTGTTTTTTTAGTTTTTTTCACTTTTTTCTCAAAAGCATATTTTTTTGCATTTAGGTACATTTTTAAAAAAAAAAACTATTGCACTATATGATTCCTGATTTTTTATACTTCTATACAAGATGCCTATGCATATAGTGAACCTATTTTTTTCAATTAAAATAGTGCCTAATTTTTAAAAATTATTTTATGCATAAAAAAGCAGAAAATTAAAAAAATTTCAAATTTCAAAGTTTCATAATTTTTTTTAAAGAAACTATACTAAAGTCTTACTAAAAAGGGTTTCACTGCATTTTATGTATTGTTTTATATATGTGTAAAAAATATTTTGCATAAAAAAGGATACTTTTTAAAAAATGGTACCTAAACATAAGTATATATTACGAGTTCTCAAAAAATTATGTATTACTTAAATTAAGTAGCAAAAAAAAAAAAACTTTTTGGAGTAAAAGTTATTTTTGTAGTTCTACAGAATAATTAAATTATCTTTATTATAGACATAAAAAAATCTAAGCTCTATTGGATATTTTAAATGATATATGTCTCATAAACAAAGGGTCTTAATTTTGGCATTTTACTCTTTCGAGCATGTCCTGGTTCCCTTAAAAATTCAAATTTAGCTAAAAGCTCATTTTAATATAATGAGAGAGGTGTACTTTAATAGTATGAAAAATTTCAAGCATGTACATAAAACAGATTTTGAGAAAGGTACATCGAAAACAGCCAATTTAACATTGTCAGTATAGAGAAAGAGAGAGGTTTCCAACTCAATTATAAAACACATTGTGTAGTACAGATACATTTATAAGCATATTATATCATTGGGCATTTTATTTTTTGTTATATCATTGCATTCTGTTTCGCTTCTTTTCAGCAATTTATTATATTTTTCAAATAGTTTCCTGTTTTCCTTTTTTCAATATGCTTGCGCCCCCACGATGGGTTATCACACCCCCACAGTTTGAGACTCGTTGCAATAGTGTATATTTTCTTTTTATGAATATATAATGGAAAATAATTGCTTATAATTCTTTAGAATTGTATGCATACTAAATTAATTTATTATCGCAACTAAAATGATACGAGACATATTTGTTAATCGAGAGGAAACAAGTTGATTTCGGTGAAGTTTTACTCTCAACCCACGCTAACAGTTTATCAAAGTATGTGTCTAGTTCCATGGCAACAGATTACCGTGAATGTTCATCGGCATTCAACGCAGCTCATTTCTGTAGAATTTCGAGATTAAACCACGACAAAGAGTGCATCTTTTTCTCTTTTTACCTTTTCTATGCAACCTTTCTTTTTTTTTATATCGCTTCTCATTTTGCTCGGCAGTGGACGAAATGTGTGGATGCAATTTTCGCCAAACTGAGAATCGAGTGGAAAGATTTATCGCAATTTATTTGACGATAAAAAAGTCCCAGGTGAAAGGAGTCAGGATTGGCATGTCTCGTTTAATAAAACATAGACTAAAATAGACTGGATTCTCTCCGGATTCGACAAGAGACTCATGAATTACAAAGAGGAATGAGAAGTGAATTGTGAACAGCCCACAGAAACTGATATTAACCAGAAAAAGGAACTGGAGCTAATAAGCCAGAAGAAATGAGATGTGAAACTTTTTGTAGTGCTTTAATTTCTTATTCATTCAATGTTACAGAGTGTATGCTACAAAGAAAGATAAAGTTAAGAAATTTGTCTACATTACACGATAATCTTTTCTGATACAAATGCTACTAAATTTGATTACAGTGCTCACTGTCAATAATTTATTTAAGGAGGAATTCAATTCGTTGTTTTTCGATTGTGATACAGTAGAGTTCCGAAAACTCGGTCTAATGTGGAACAAAGGCTTGGCGAGTTCGTGAAAATGCAGAGTTATCGAGAATGAGCTTAAAAATGAGAAGAGTTTCCTCAGAAAATATTATACTGCACTTATATGTATTGTTTGCTTGAGAATACAACAGAAACTATATTTCCTTAACCAGGGAGTGGGTGCGCGGGGCACTGAGTCACCCCAGGCTCACAAAGTCATCTATTCTGAGAAAACTGTTTATTTGTTACCACCGACCTTGAGAGTGTCCTCCTATATGACAGTTCTCATGGGAACTAAAATGTAGTTGTCACATCTCTCTCTCTTTTTTGAGAGTGACAATAGGTTGTTTTTTTTACAATTTTAAGGTAATTGGGGGACCTGGGTTCCCCGCGTGACCACTTTTGATACAAAATATTTTCTATGAACATGCTACATTTCACCCTGTGAACAGCATAGTGGTTTTGATACCTGAGATCTACGCCTAATTTTGTGTTTATAAATGTAAAAGACTAGATTATAAAAAAAAAAAAAAGAAACGGACATCTATGATTTCTATTGAAGAAAGTTGAAACTGATTAAGCAAGGGAAGAACCTGTCGGAAATAATCCATGTTAATTGTGATAGAGAAAGTAAATTTGAGAAAAGCAATGACCATGAAACGTTAAAATTGAAAGGAACGTTTCCAAATGCTACCCAAAGAACTCCTTCAAGAAAAATAAAAAGTCAAAAGTGTACCATAAGACACACTTTCCCCTATCAAAAAGACACAAGAAAGAAAGTGTTCTGCTAGTGTGCCCCTAACTTCTGTCTAAGTGACACTTTCGTTACAATCCCATCACAGTATTTTTGATTAGATTAAGTTAAAAGTAATGTGAACACGAAATATTTCTCTGTTAAATGTGTGTGAATTTTAAAGGTAATAACCCATTCCGAAAGTGCATTCCAAAATAATTCTGATGTTTTGTGAGGCACTTAATCCGGATGCAGAACTTGAGCACTCACCCGGAAGAGAACATCTATAAGAAAATCAATCAAAGCATGTGAAGCCTCTTCCGGTAGTTCACTCCATCAGAATTTGTATGATTTGTTATGTCCTAGGACTTGACGTAAAACTGAATGCCGAGATGTAATCTTGCGCTTTTCGGAACATTAAAAATAAATATTATCAAGAGAAAGAATTAACGCATCGTACATCTTCTAACTTTTTTGAACAATACCCATCCGAACATTAGGTCTCGATTGCTTCCACACGAATAATTTGTCTTTTCAACGTAGTGCAAAGAGATTTTCATCAGCATTGAATGCAAACTCCGCTGCACATAAATCAGGGATTTTTTTCTTATAAATTATATGAAACATCGTAATGAATTTTTGTCCTGTTTGTATTTGACAAATTTCACTTCGTTCAATTGGAGATAATTGTGCGCTAATAAGACGATATCTTTCAACAATTGCATGAATTATAAATGACAACCATTCTTTTCTTCTAATGGGGTGAATGACCCACTATCACTGTGCACAGGTATTTCTCTTGAAGATTTTTTTCTAAAAGGTGTTGCAACTAACATCTGAAAATTCGATATCTCTGAACGCAAGTTATGATAGAATATATACTGCAAGCTTCATGAACAATTAAACTGACTGAAGAATGAAAAAAAATTAATATAACTTACAACAACCAACAAAGTAATATTTTTACCTACATTGAACATAGCTCATTCTTTATTAAGTATCTTGCTGTAATAAATTTATATAATCTATATTTTGACATTCAACACTCACATAAATTTAATTAAAACTTCTCATGAATAAATATCAAAATTTGGGTTCAAAATTATCTCTGATTTTTGAGTTTGTTGTTTGAATTTAGTAATTATTGCTAATTTGTTCGAATAAGCGAAAATTTCAATAATCAACATGAAACATAAAGTGATAAAGCTAATTAAAATTTTTGACTTTCAAAATGAATTGCAATTTACTTATTATTATAAAGTAACTGGTTTATTATTATTCTATCCCACTTAATAAATATATAATGAAAAAGAGAACAAAGCTGATTTTTAAATAAATTTTGATACAAAATTAAAATACCTAATTGAAATTTTTTAAAAAAAATGTGCGTGTGCTTACGACCACACAATAGAAAAGAAAACTTCTGATATACACTGGACAAAAGAACCCAATTGTTCAGATGTACTATGTTTTCTTTTACATCATTTTCACATGCGGGCTTTAAATAGTTCTCTTTTTCATGTCCAATCATTGGTGTATTTATTTGTTTAATCCTTTTTCTGTAAAGGACGCTTAAGGGCAGTCGGAAACCTCTATACCGACAATGTTAAATTGGCTGTTTTCGAGGTACATTTTCTCAAAATCTGTTATATGTACATGCTTGAAATTTTTTATATAATTAAAATACACATTTCTCATTATACTCAAATGAGCTTTTAGCTAATTTTGAATTTTTTCATAATTTATAAAATATTTTTATCAAACATAGTTTACGTTAACCCGTTTTTCACATAAAAAATTTGTAAAAAATAAATTTTGGGGTTTTTTACAAAAAGCTCATTTCAGTATATATTAGCCATCATTATAAATATATCATAAAAATTAACATACCTGTGAACAGTAGTTTCTAAGAAAAGGAACATCGAACATCAAAAATTGACATTTTGAGAAAAAATTGATTTTAACGTATAATTACTTTTTAGTTAAAACATGCCATCTCCATATTCTAAATCATCAGCATTTTTTAGTAGCTCATCATCTTCTTTCTTCCTTTTAAGTCTTTTTTTTCCTTCCTAACTTCCTTTGTTTTTTGTAAACAATAGTATTTTGCTCGTAACAGCCTCTGTTTGTCGAGGCACTCCATCGCCTGTACCGTGTAATCACCAGGCTCAATACACATTTTTCTCAAAATTTCTAGTTTTGATACATTCCGCATATTAAATGAGGAAACTGCATCATATGTACCCAGTGACAAAACTTCTAATTGTACAAATGTTTTTTCGGTACACGAGACCATATTACATTATTTACACTTTCGTTAGATTTTGCGTACCTCCATGTGAACACTTTTTAGCAATTCTGGTTTAGCTAAATCCCTAAAAACAGGTCGCATGGCCTCCACAAAATCCACAGGTAAACTATTTTTGTGATGATAAGTCTCCCCAAGCAATTCTGCTTTTTTAAATTTGCACCACGTATCTGAATCAGAGGGACAAAATCCATGCTGAGGTTTTTCATCGGTTGATAGCTTGTGTAAAAATATTGCCCATATGGCTTGTTGCATGTCCTTCACGCTAGACAAATTTCTGCGGATAGCTAGACCATAATATGCTTGCAGACGGTCGATTTCTGCCTCTGTCAATCTATTTCTTCCGCATAAAGGCTTTCCGTCAGAAAGTTTTTGACCTCTCATCTTAGTTTTCAAGCGTCGAAGACGTGTCCCCATTCTTTTCATAACATGACCTATGCATTCTAATTTCTCGACAGAGCAATGGTCACCATATACTTTGTTCTCGACAATAGAAGTAAACGCTCCTAAATATTTTGTGTACCGAACATTGTAGAGAGACTGGGAACGCTGAAAAATGGATAGAGCTCCAGCTACTTCCATCTTACCGCTGTAGACTTCAAAATTTCTCTTACAATTTTGAAGATGCTTGGTTTTGTTCGGACAAATACAATGTTTTGAAAAAACTTCGACATCTATAACTTTGCCGGTATCAACACTTGTGACTGTCACCAAGCCATTCTTCGAAGAAAAACCACGCTTCTGCCAGCTACCATCAACAGCAACAGCAAGGTCCCTTTTTCCATCATTTTCATCAACGGCTTCACGAACAGCTTCTGCCATACTGTGTTCACAGGTTTCTCTTGTTGCCTGCAGTAAAATGTGGTTGTACTTTGAGAATTTTGTGGGTGGCGGGGGAAGATTCATGATACCGCAAAACATCCTAGCAGACTCAGCACCTTTACCTATGCATCGCATAGCATACACTAGCCGGGTATTCAGTTCGTAATTCTCAGAACTAACGCATTTCTTGGAGTTAAAAAAGTATAGTTATATTTACAAGAAGGACATTTTAAGTGAAACTTCACAGCTTCACCACAGTTACTTTCACTGAGGTACAACCTGAGTCCTGTTTTTTCACACTTTATACATTTTACAGCTTCAAAAAACACACAAGCTAAAAGGTTAATGTCCACAATAACATTTCTGAAACCAGAAAAAGCCTCATCCGAATAAGAAATATCCATGTTTACAATTTTTCTCTCACTGGCAGATGGTTCAGTTCCATTAGTACAAAAAGCTTTGCACCATCAGCACAATTTTTTCATCAGCAGAGTTCTTTGGAACAGTAGAATTGCTTTCACCACAACCATCATTACTTTTATTACATCTTCCTTTATTAAAAACTCCTCTTCGTTTCTTAAATACTTTAGTCGATGCTCTAGGCATGGTAAAGTCGATATATTATAGCAATTTTTTTGAAAGTTTAAGCTTAATAATGTTAAAGAATACTTGCGAGTTCAAAAATTATAACGCAGTTTTGAAAGTGTAAACAAACACTGATTTGACCGTTAAAAATACAGTGAAGTTTCAAATGGGTTAGGAAATAAAATAATAAAAGGCTCAATTTATACAATAAAAGATAAATGTTTTGATTTATACCAGACGCTCAACTTTTAAGCCAAAACAAAAACTTGGTTTACTTTTACGCTTGTCAAATGGGCGTGGCCCAGTTTCAACGATTATTTAAAAATAGGTTTTTAGGGCTTCTACTTACCCTAGAGGTTAAAGTAAGGTATTTTTAGAAAGGTTAAAATCTGTACTATGTGGAAATGTAAAAATCTCAAATTGTCAAAAAATCAAATTTTACCTTTCCGTCTGCCCTTAAAAAATTATGCATTCTAAAATATTGATATATGAGTACATACGATTTAGATGTCAATATAAATTCAATTATTTAAAAATATTTATATGTAAATTACTCACGTGTATGTCGATTATACACTGCTGGACAATTTCTAAGGACGGATCACAAATTGCTATGTAGCATAACATTAAGCGAGACATGAGGCCTAGTAGGATAAAATATAGTTGCCACACTGTTCAGATATTAGAATAAAGAATATTTATTGTTCTGGAAAGTACAAAAGCTGTGAAACATCTGAAAGGAAAAAAAAATGTTCATTTGATCTGCGTACGGAGAAATGGAACAATGCATCTAAAAAAGAAAGGTATCAGTACAGGATATGTCCACCGTGGAGTGTGATGCAACATTCCACACGTCGTACCATACTTTGCACAACATTATCCAGCAGCTGTTGAGGCAATTTATTCCATTCCTCTGTGAGTGCACGGATGAGGGTGTTCTTGTTTGTCGGAGGATAGTTTCTACCAGCAACTTGCCTCCCCAAAGCATCCCACACATTTTCAATGGGGTTTTGATCTGGAGAACGCGCTGGCCATACGAGACGTTGAATACCCTCGCTGTCTAGACAATCCTGAACAGTGAGTGTTCGATGACATGTTGCGTTGTCGTCCATAAAAACAAATTTATCATCGACAGCACCACGGAAAAGACGAACATGAGGAAGTAGAATTTCATCAATGTATCGTTGGCCCGTCATAGTCCCATTCGCAACCACATGTAGGCGCGTGCGGCCATTGATCATGATGCCGGCCCACACCATGATACTGCATGTCGGATATCGGTCCTTTTCCTGGATATTTTCTGGACGATAAGCAGTACCACTCTCGCGCCAGATGAGTTGGCGTCTACAATCCGATGACAGACTGAACCTACTCTCATCTGAGAATAGTACGCATGCCCAGTCCTGTTCAGTCCAATTGTGATGCTCACGGCACCATTGCACGGTGCTGTCTGGTCAATGGGACACACACAACAGGTCTACGTGCGTATAGTCCTCCTCCCCTCAAACGTCTGGCAACAGTTTTTCGGGAGATCTGCTTTCCGAAGGCAGCAAGAAACTGATTTGCCACCCGCTGAGCTGTGGGGCGCCTGTTCCTTTTTGCTGATAGGACGACATATCTGTCTTCTGCAGGCGTCGTACTTCTAACACGACCTCCCCGTGCCGTCTACTACACATTCCATTAGTTTTAAATGACTTCCTCAGCCGTGAAACAACGCTGTGAGCGATGTCGAACTCCCTGGCAACATGTGTTATTTTTCGCCCTTCTTCGATCTTTCGAATAATTCGGCTACGCATAAAATCATCTATGTGATGTCGGGAAGACATGCCAAAAATTTTAAGTTCGTTTATTAAATCTTTCCTGTAAAGCTTTGACTTGAAACAACAACTGTCCACACGCGTCAAAACCTTTAAAGCTCTTATGAACGCTATCACGTGATGAACAGACGTGGAAAAAAAAATTTGCATACTCATACTTCTTCTTACTAATATCCCGCACTTATTCTAATTTTCCACATTTTGCTTCCTTTCATTTTGTGGTTGCTATGGATGATAGTGTTATCCGTCCTTAGCAATTGTCCAGCAGTGTAGTTATATAATACGTATGTCTGTATGGTACTTAACGAATTATCGCAACAATGCCAACGTTCAAGGTAACTAGCCAAGTTAGCAACACTGATTTCGTATGTGTCGTACTCGATGAATTGGCTATCATGTGCTTTCTTTCGTAAAATGTCTCCAATACTGCAGCGATAAGTAGTAAGTTGAACTTTTTACAGGAGACTGGATCGATGACGCGAACCTCCGCTCCCTATCTTAAAACTACGAAATTTATGGTGTTGTTAGATTGGCTTGTTGCTGCTGCGATAATACGTAAGCTCCATTTATATAACTTATATAATGCCGTATACTACGTAAGGATAGAAAACCTTATGTCCTGAGAGAGCTACTTTATTTTTTTTTAAATTATCTGAGCCAGCGTTTGTTTAACTGTGGGTGGTGGTGGTGGTGGGCATGATATTCCTAAGTAAGGGGCGAGCATTTTGAAAGGTTGAAAATAAAATATTTAAAATAATATTAATTTACTAAAAGAAAGCAAAGCAAAACACATTTTGACATAAAAAAATATACCTTTATATTACATTACAAATATATCAGTACTGCACAATGTCTGTGATAACTAATTTATCAATACTAAACTAAAATCAAGTTGAAGAATTATTAGTGCCTCCCCTTGGGCTTGTCATATACGAAATTTAATATTCATATTGATAATTTGCAAGGTCGTGTTTTAGCTTCAGCTTCAAAATACGCCATTGTTGCAGCCAATACTTTGTTATTGTATTGGGAGGGCGACGAAAATTTTGATTAAAAGTTGGATCGTACATATTGGAAGTTTGATAAGCACTGAGTTAAAGGGCATTTAAAAACATTTATAGCTCAAATGACGTGAGCTAGAGTATATATATAACCTATTTATCTCATAGTTGAATGTCTGTTGTTTACTATATACATTAACCGATTTTCTTTTGCAATTAGTATGTAAGCAACTCGAGCTGCAATAGGTTGATATCACTAGTAACTTGCATGGTCTCAAAATACATTCATGCGAAAATAATTCTTCTGAAAACGTAAGAACTGACAAATGAAATAAACTACCTGTTGCATTCATTCTCCAAAGAAATTCAATAAGTTCTGAAGTAATTTATTTTACATACTTATAAAAGAAGGAAAATTAAGGATCAATTATTTGTATATAAAAATAATTACAAGTTTAATATTTTTTTCGGCTTTTAACTCACATTCACTTTAAACGAAGTTTTTTTTTATTGGAATCAAACATGTTGATAGGGCATTTTTATTAAATGCAGTGAATTAATGAAGAGGCATTTTTTTTAAAGTTAGTTCCACATTTTATTGACAAACTTAAGACAAATAGTGGTAAGCAACACAAACACATTCGGATGTATTACAATGAACAAAAGCTTTCTTTCTACACATAATAGATATATCAATTTTTATATCTGTTCCACGAGAAGCAGCTAGATCAGCGTTTCTCAAACTGTGGGGCTCGCCCGTCTAGGGGGTCGCGATAACTTTACGAGGGGGCGCGAGCGTATTGAAAAATTGAAAACAAAATATAATTTTTAAAAAATGATTAATTTATTGTAAGTAAATAAACAAAATGCATTCTGACATAATAAAAAAAATAACATTTACACTGATATAATACACTTAAAAATGTATCAGTACTATACAATGCATTTTATAATTAATTTAACAATACCAAGTCAAGAACAAGTTTAATAATTACCGGTGACCCCCCAGTTTCATAAGTAAAATTATACATAAAAATTAACACATCTTGATAATTTGTAGTTTAAATAAATAATTCCTTAATTACCGATTAAAAGTTACACGATTCGCTTCCCAATGCTTCCGTTTTCCATGTAGGAGCACGTATGTGATGTATTGGGGGGGAGAGAAAATAAATAAATAAATACAAGAAATCATCTGATATAAGTAAATCCTTCGCAAACCCTGTCAATGTCTTTTTATTGCATGCCAAAGTCTTTGGAATAGTTTTATGGATAGCAGAGCACAGAAAAGATATTACTTCGGAAAGCCTTATATATACGTCCCAGGAATTTAATGCACCGGTTGAGTGAGACGTATACGTACGCCGATAGCACCCAAGAGGTCGAAGTCTTATTGTAGCTTTAGCGTCAAAGTATTGAATTCCAGCATTGTTATTTGTATGGAAAGGGGACGCGATGAAAATTATGAATGAATATTGGGTCGCAAATATTGAAAGTTTGAGATACACACATAGAGAGATCGGCAGAGAGTAACAATCTGTCTTTCAATATGCGCAACGTTATTTTTAAGGAGTGCTTTTTGTTGATTATATATAACTATTGAGTTTCGATTGCAGCACTGATTTTCCAGTAAGAAATACTGTAACTCAAAATTTAAAATTCAAATTCAATGAATAACTGAACAAAAGGATTAAGTTAAGTTATGTAACATTTTTAGTGTAAAATCAACCAATTCTTAAATATTATTCCCAATGAAGTACGAAACTGTTCCAACCAATTAAAAAGTAAATTGATTTGAATTTCTATCATCTTTTAGCCTAAAACAAATTCCCTGGTCTGAACGTCGAAAAAAATTCGGCACAAAAACATCCCAATACCCTTCAAGCAAAAGAAGGGTTAATATATGTATGCAGACATAAATCACCCTTCGAACAAAAAAGAAAAGGCAGTTGGTATGCTGTAAATCTCGAACCATCTCGGAAGAAGTGATCCCATAATTCACGGCGTCGGTAGTAAAAAGTCCAGCTTGTAATACGGGATTAAGTAAACAAGCATCTCCCTCCTTGCTTTATAAAAGGTTCTCTTAATGGATAGAGTCACGCGTAAATCAGGCGCTGTCCACCGCAACGTCAGCTCGGATGTGTCTTTCCGGGGCTGCATGATTTAAAGCTCAATATAATGGACTCGTCAAGTACAACTTTTTGCCGTGTTCAACTGAAATAGATATTGTAGAAACGTGAAAAAATGGAGATTATGCTTTCATGAAGGAGCTTTTTGTGAATTAATTTTCAGTTAATCTAAGTTTATTTTTAAAAATAAACTTAAAAAAATTTGACCTTAGTTGCAGAATGTGAGTTTGCTAAATTTCTAACAGTTAACTTCGTACGAAGTACAAGCAATGAAGTTTAAAAATGAATAATATTGCCCCTTAATTATTACACTGTTAATGCCCAAAAGCTAAGTAAAATTCTAATAAAAATTATCTTTTGAACGATAATAATATATAATTGTACGTTTAAAAATTGTTAGCTGGGAAAAGGTTTTTTAATTACAATCAATTTCCTTATCATAAACTAGTGAGTCACTCGTGTGGTGACCGGGTGTGAAAGAGTAGTCCCAAAGTAGCACGTGCTTGTAGTAAAAGGCGAGTTAAATGGTACCGGTACTACAGTTCCGGAGTTTGGATGTAGGGCTAACAACCCTACCAGACACAGAAACTCTTGTTACGAAATCTCAAGAAGAAAATATATCCGAGCTGACTTCCAGGAAACGACTTGGTAAAGGCTTAAAGGACTTGAGAATATGATTTTGGAATATTAGGTCCCTGTACCGAAATAAAAGATAAAAACATGATAAATATCTGTGAAAGGAAGCTTTTAAGAATTTTTTTTTGAGGAAATCAGAAAAATATGGAACGTGGCAAAGAAGATCAAATTTCGAACTCTATCACTCTTATAAAGAATCTGACATCATTAACTTTCAGGCGGTTCTATCCGCGTCTATCCTAATAAATAGTCCTCTTGGGAAATGATAGGTCTTTTAATACTATTTTTTTCACAACGAACCCTCTGAAGAAGAAAACATGATTATTTAAATTAGGTATGCTATACATAGTCTAGGCTTTCAAGCCTTAGAGAGAGAAATGATAGATTGCTAGTGATCAGTTATCAATCAAATTTATAGTATAATTCAAATATTCGATAACTTTAATAATTAAAGTGACGATTGATCACTAGAATTTAAATAGAGCTTAGATAGCCAGTAAAATAGATTCGATCCTGAAGTAAATATATTGGTATATAAGGCCTTTTTTTTCTCTCATGTACTTCGCGTACCTCGTTGTTTATCTACATATTGCTTCGATTGGGTGCATCTCTTATTTAAGATTACTTGAACTTGTGTTGTTAATTGTGTGACAAATGAATAAAGTATTTTTGGATATCGCTGATCTTCCTTCCTTTCTTCCCACATTTATAGACTTAACTGCATCAAAATACAACGAATTAAATGCGCAGGCCAAGTTGTCAGAATGGAAGAAAACTGCACCGCTAAAAAAGTCTTCAATTCCTAACCAATTGGCACATGGAAAAAATGTAGGCCAAATCTTAGATAGATTGAGGGCTTAGAAACTTATCTCCTAGCTTTGTGAACTAAGAATTTGATAACACTAGCAGGAAGAAGGCTGGCTTGGAAAATGCTTCTTGAGAAAGCCACGGCCCTGGCTGAACTGTCGAGCCACTGAGGAGAGAAGGAACCTAGTGAGTAAGTATAAGGTCAGATTGCGATGCAAAGCAACACAGGGACATTGGTGACAAACATAGTAATTTTGAACCGTAATCTAGTGTTTCTCAAATTGTGGGGCATATCTCTCTTGAGGGGCGTGATAACTCTACGAGGGGGGGCGAGCACATTGAAAAGTCAAAAACAAAGTATTATTAAAAATCTATTAATTTATAATGAGTAAACAAAACAAAATACATGTGGGAGTCCGAATAAATCTTCGAATAAAAATCAGACTCTTCAGAAGGCGGGATTTTAGATTGGCGAGGTGGTTTGTCTAGGGGTAAGTATTTAAGGGTGAGTGATGAATTATTAATTTAATCTAAGTCATTTAAAAACAAATACTTCAAAGTAAAAGAGAATTTATTTAAAGTTAAAGGGAAATATTTACAAAAGGGGATATTTACAAAGAGAAAGAAATGCAGGAATTAGGTTAATTAAAAGTTGAGTTATACCTTTAGAAGACGGGGACATAAACCTTTTCTCATTCTTGGATGTTAGGACTGGTGGTGCCGCGCTAGGCGCGGAAATGCGGTAAAGACGCGACGTGTTGAACAAGCAGTGGTTAGTTGGCCTCTGCCGAAAAATTATTCAAGCCGGAGCTACGAAAGCTCACTAGATGGCGCTGCTTCGGAATGCAGTAATAAATAAAATTGAGATTTATGGTCCTCTGAAAAGGATATGACTCAACCTTTTAACAAATGTTTCAAAGGGAAAATCCTACATACATTTTGACATAATACAAAATAAAGTATACATTTACACCGATTTAATACACTTATAAATGTATCAGTACTGCATCATGTATTTTATAACTGATTTAACAATACTAAGTTAAGAATAAGTTTAATAATTACTAGTGACTCCATGGCCTTGTCATACATATCCAATAATTAATATATCCAGTATAATATATCCAATAATTAATATTTATCTTGATAACTTTTGTATGGTTTATAATTAATTCCTAACTGCGGACTAAAAGTTACACGATTCGCTCCCCAAAGGCACCGTTTTTTTTTCAATTAAGCGCGCGTATGTGATGTATGGGGGAGAAAAGGGTTAAATAAGCAAAACCTCTATCGCTTTTATCGCGTGAGACGTTTATATACGTCGGTGGCACTTAAGAGTTTAAAGTAGTGTTGTATCTTTAGCGTCAAAGTATAGCATTATTGATTTCAATACATTGTTATTGTATGAAGGGGGATGCGAGGAAAATTATGATTGAATATTGGGTCGCAAATTACTAAAGTTTGAGAAGCACTGCCGTAATCAATTGACGAGGATGGGATCTACACTGACACCCTCCCCCCTCTTTTAACTTTTACACTACGCCTATGGGAAGTCTTTAACGTGCCTCAGTTCTTCGACATGCCGGGCTTTCAGTGGCACTAGGGCTCGAACTCACGACATGCTGGCCACACGTCCGTTACTGACCACTAAGCTACTGCGGTTACTTTTATGATAACTTTATTATCATTAATTATAGAAATGTTTGGAATGTAATGCCTTATTTACATAATGTTTAAGGGGTGTTGGAAAGCTAAAATCTTATTTTTTTGACAATTTGAGATTTTTACATTTTCAAACTGTATAGATTTTAACCTTTCTAAAAATACCTTACTTTAACCTCTAGGGTATTTAGAAGCCCTTAAAACGTATTTTTAAATAATCATTGAATTTGGGCCACGCCCATTTTAATGGCGAAAATTGTAAGCAAATTACTTTGTTTTTGCTGAAAAGTGTAACAACTAATATAAACCAAAACATGTATCTTTTATTTTAAATTGAGCCTTTTATTTTTTTATTTCCTAGTCGATTAGAAGTCTCACTGTATACATTAAAATCAATTTATCTCAAAATGTAAATTTTAAAGTGCGATGTACCTTTTCTGAGAAACTACTGTTCACAGGTATGTAAATTTTTTATGAATTATTTATAATGATGTCTAATATATACTAAAATGAGCGTTTTGTAAAAAACTCAAAATTATAATTTTTACAAATTTTTTAAGTAAAAAATGGGTCAAATTTCGCAATGTTTGATAAAATATTTCGTAATTTATTAAAAAATTCAAAATTAACTAAAAGCTCATTTGAGTATAATGAGAGAGGTGTACTTTAATAGTATGAAAAATTTCAAGCATGTACATAAAACAGATTTTGAGAAAAGGTACATCGAAACAGCCAATTTAACATTGTCAGTATAAAGAAAGAGAGGTTTCCAACTCCCCTTAAAATTATGTATTCTCATATTTGTTCCTTATTAAATATTAACAATGTGTACTATATTCGTATTCTTCATCAAAGTTGAAATCTGTCACTAAAAATATCCTTTTTCTGTAGTTACTGTATTATTGACTATGAATATGAATATCAAAACTAAGAAAAAAGTTATTAATCCAGATTTGTAATTTACCTACTTACACAATACTTATCAAAGCTCAGGAAATCTCTTACGTTAAAGATTACAAATACAAAATGCGTTAGTTTAAATAAGAATAGTATTTCCTCAATCTCTTCACCATACTATATTTGGACATTTCCTAAGAAATAATTTTCAAATTTATCTATAACAGCTGTATCATGAATCTATAAAGATAAAACTTCTGACCATTCATGACATTATAATATTCATAATATTTCTTAATAGTTTTATTTACTTATTTTTTCTTAAAACGCTCTTTATTAACCGCACTCAAAACTCGCATAAAATTTTACAATAAAGAACATCCTATGCCGGTTTAGATAGCGCAAAGCATTCATATTTATTTTCATCTAACTTCATGAATTTGTAGCTTTGGAAAAATTTTACATCATATTAACGTATGCCTTTTTCAATTCCTACTATTAGTTCACACTTTCCCAATATATATCTTGTTAAAATTTTCAGTCGATAATAAAACAGTTTTTATTCATCCACTGAAGTTCAAATACATTTTTTTAAACTTGTTGTGGATAAAACTTTTTCAAATTTAAATCATTAATTAAATTTTATATTTGAATTTTGAATTTATCCTGCGTTATTTTTGACGAAGTTACAACTAACTAAAACGGATGGCACCACTCACAAGTTCAAATATATATTTTTTAAACTTGTAGTGAATGATACGATGTTAATATAGTTTTTTAAAATATTAATTCATTAATTTAATTTAATTAACTAAAATAAAATGTTTTCTTTGTTGACCTAAGTAGGGACCGACTTCAAAAAATTCTTTAAATTACTTGTTCTCTTCATTTAATCTTGATTGAAATAAAGAATAAATCATCGAGTTCTATATCATTTGAATGCTTCAAAATTTTTTGTTAAATCCTATGTATTATGCTTAAATTGAGGGTATTAGTTAAATGTTGCCATTCAAAGAAAGAAAAGAATGATCACAATTTTGCGAAATAATGCCTACTATTACAACATGAAATACTTCAAATACATATCTTAAGAAAGAGAGAAATGCATCAGGAAATGGAATCGATGCATATAGATCTATAATTTGGAACTCCAATTGAACCGGAGGTTAGAGAGAGAGCGGGACATAACTACATGCATAACCTTTGTTCCCTTTGAAGGCATATCTATTAAGGACATTAGAAGATCTGGTACGTGAATGATAGAGGGCTGATCTAATATTCTACATATTGATGTAATATGATTAGTCTTAACACGTATTCACATAATATTATATGATAGTAGTATTAGTTGATAATGCTATTATATGATTTCACTGGTTACATTCTGTATTGCATTTCCACATTTCCTCATTTCTGATTAACTAATATCTTATTACGTTTCAATCAAAACGGGGGCTTATTTATGAAAAATATAAATAAATTATTTATACAAGCGAATAATAGTGAATTAATTCCCATTTATATATATATATATATATATATATATATATATATATATATATATATATATATATATATATACTAGATGGTATACCCGTTCTTCGCACGAGTGAACTGAAAAATTAAACAATACGGATTGAAGGATAAAGAAGTTTTTAATGAGTTAATTTTACGTGAATTGCAAATTAAACAAAAAAAGCTTTTTGCATATCTCAGCTAAACAACAACAAAAAAACACTTTTGTTAAATTTTAAGTATGTAGATCTAATAGCTGATAAAAAGGAATTTTTATATATAAATCCTCGTTACACTCTTGGGGGTTGATTTTTGAAAAAAAAAACTCCCTAAGCTGATCTCTGCTCAGCAAAAGTAGCACATTGTAAAAAGTGTTGCGTAATGAACGCTTAAAGTAGTGTAAATAATTTATATCTGAAGTGTAGTACATTAATATTACTTTCTGTTGTATTTACCTTATGTTAAAGTTGTAATATTCGCAAGCAACGCCGCTTCTTAAATTATAATGGCTATAATGGAGATTCAAAGAAAAACACAGCGAAATGATAACGATAGTCAAATTGGCAAATGTCTAGCTACTTTCATAGCTCGAGCCTTTTTAGAGCTTTGTAAGACCCGCCGTGTAGGGGTGTGATGCACGTTAATGCTTTAACTACCGCATTATGATTTACTGCAGTTTTTTTCATGCAATATTTTTTTTGATCACTACATTGAAAATTAAGGGATATGCATAAACAAAATACTCCACTTTGGGAAATTTAATCCGTTAGAGTTAATAAATTAATTAAAGATATTTCACTGTACAATTACTTATATACACCGTTCACTTAGAATAAATAGTCAAATCGTTTTCTAAGGTCTTCATTAACATACAAAAACATAAGACACTTAAATTTTGACATAAACTTTTTTCGGGACAAAAATAATAATCTTTGCAATCGGCTGAAAACGCCGTCAGCTGAAAACGCAATATCTGCTACAAAATTATTCGCCTTCCTCGTTAAAATACTCATCATAGAACCCGTTCTGCCATATATCTTGAAAGAGAGGATTTCAAAGAATTTTCCTGCTAAGTATTGGTAGAATATTCCTACTAAGTAAGCGTGGTGTGGTAGTTAGGAGAAAGAGGGGCCAGCTCAGGTGTCATCCGCGTCACTTGACCATGGTTCAAAATTACGTGGTCCGTTGCCAAAAGCCCTCGTGTAGCTGAACAGTACGACGTTAATATTCACTCACTCCAAAAAATACAGTACAGTAGTTATAATTATTTTTATACATAAACATGCAATATCCACTTATTCAATTAAAATTATAGCGTTATAATTAACTACTAACCACAAACAAACAATGGAAATATGTCCAAATGATGTAGTGTGAAAGACAAAGTTTATTTACTGTAAGTATCAGAATCAATAAAAGTATTTATTTTGAAAAAAGATCAATTTCATACTACCAAATGTGCATAACAAAATCATTAAAAAAGCATTCAAATAAAGAGAGATTTATAACAACCTCTCCCTTCAAAACTTAGTTTTATTTGGAAATAAAAAAAATAGAGATTATGCTGTTTACAGAAATTAATTAGAAGCGAGCGCCTTGAGTAGCAAAAACAAAAAGAGTTCTTTCACAAACAAAAGCTAGATATATGCTGACGTGGGCTTTTTTGCAGAGCATACAGATGGCAGAATTTTTTCCTACTTACTTGACAAATCTAATATATATTATAAATGCGAAAGTTTGTGAAAATCTTTGTTAGTCTTTCACGCAAAAACTACTGAATGGATTTTTATGAAACTTTACAGTAATATAGCTTATACATCAGAATAGTACAAGGCTATAATTTATAGTATAAACTATAATTTATAAAGATATTGTATGAAGTGTCCAAAATATAACGATACTTGTCAAGTAAGTAGGAAAAAAATTCTGTCATCTGCTAGCAATTCTGGCATGCGCTGCAAAAAAAACCCCACGTCTGCATATATCTATCTTTTGTTTGTGAAAAACCATTTTTGTTTTGGCTACGCAAGGTGCTCGCTTCTAATTAATTCCTCTGATATAATGCCTATTTTTTCTTATTTCAGAATCAAACTAAGTTTTGAAGGGAGAGGTAGTTATAAATCTCTCTTTATGTTAATGTTTTTTTAACATTTTATTATGCACATTTGGTAGTAAGAAATTGATCTTTTTTCAAATAAATGCTTTTATCAGTTCTGATACTTAAAGTAAAAACTTTCTCTTTCACACTGCATCATTTGGACAAATTTTCAAAATTTGTTTGTGGTTAGTAGTTAATTATAACACTATAATTTTAATTGAATAGGCAGATATTGCATTTTTAAGTATAAAAATAATTAAAACTACTGTACTGTATCTTTTGGAACGAGTGAATATTAACGTCGCACTGTTCAGCTACATGAGGGCTTTTGGCAACGGACCACGAAATTTTGAACCATGGTCAAGTGACGTGGACGACACCTGAGCTGGCACCCTCTTCTCCTAACTACCACACCACACCAACTTAGAAGGAATATTCTACCAATACTTAGCAGGAATATTCTTTGAAATCCACTCTTCGAAGATATATAGCAGCACGGATTCCAAGATGAGTATTTTAGCGGAAAAAATAGTTTGTCAAAATTTAAGTGTCTTACTATTTGTATGTTAATGAAGACCTTAGAAAATTATTTCACTACTTATTTTAAGTGAACGGTATATATAATTAATTTTACAGTGGAATATCTTTAATTAATTTATTAGCTCTAACGGATTAAATTTTCCAAAGTGGAGTATTTTGTTTATGTATATCCCTTAATTTTAAATGTAGTGATCCCAAAAAAATATTTTATGAAAAATGCGGTAAATCATAATGCGGTTGGATAAAGTATTAACGTGCATCTCGCCCCTACACGGTGGGTCTTACAAAGCTCTAATAAAGCTCGAGTTATGAAAGGAGCTAGGCATTTGCCAACTTTACTCTATCGTTAACATTTCGCTATGTTTTTTATTGAATCGTCATTATAATTTAATAAACGGCGATGCTTTCGAATATTACAATTTTAACATAAATTAAATACTACAGAAAGTAATATTAATGTATTATACTTCCAGATAAAAATTATTTACACTATTTTAAGCGTTCATTACACAAAACTTTTAACAATGTGTTTTTTTTGCTGAGCAGAGATCAGCTTAGGATGGTATTTTCAAAAATCGACCCTCAAGAGTGTTAGGGGAGTTATAAATAAAAAAAATATCTTTTTTATCAGCTATTAGATCTACATACTTAAAATTTAACAAAGGTGTTTTATTTCCTTCTATTTTGTTTTGCTGAGCTACGCAAAAAAAGCTTTTTTTGTTTAATTTGCAATTCACGTAAAATTAACTCATTATAAACTTCTTTATCCTTCAATCTGTGTTGTTTAATTTTTCAGTTCACCCGTGCGAAGAACGGGTATACCAGCTAGTATCGTTATATTTTGGACACTTCTCACAATATCTTTATAAATTACAGCCTATGCTATAAATTATAGATTATGTGTTATTCTGATGTATAAGCTATATTACTGTAAAGTTTCATTAAAATCCATTCAGTTGTTTTTGTGTGCAAGACTCCCAAACATCCTCACAAACTTTCGCATTTATAATACACTCTGTCGCAAAAAAAATATATGCACCCAGAAGAAATTGAGCTACATTCACGAAATTTGGTATGCATGTAGTGTATATGAAAATAAACAAATGATTAAAAATTCAGAACAAAATATCATTTTATTAAGCGGTTACAGCTTGCAAAAGGTTAAAAATCAGTAAGTAGTAAAGCCACCTCTGGCAGCTATACAAGCCGAAATTCGGCGTGGCATCGATTCAATTAGATCACTCATGACCCCCCCTGTGGAAGATCCTGCCATAGTCTTTGCATCTGCGCAGTTAATTCTCCTGTATCTCGGGACGGCTGCAGTTGCCTTCCCAGCGTCCCAGACATGCTCTATTGGCGAAAGATCTGGTGACCTGTCAGGCCATGGTAGGACGTCATATCCTTGAAGACATTGTTGGGAGAGTCGCACAGTATGTAAACGAGCATTATCCTGTTGATAAATGGCACCTGGGCGACTTGATAGCATGGGTAGCACAATCGGCGTTAAAATATCGTCCACGTATCTGCGAGCTGTCAAAGTGCCTTGAAGGACCACTAAAGATGATCGTGTGTCCCAAGAAATAGCTCCCCACACTGTCACACCTTGTGAAATTGCTGTATGCCGCTCGACAATAAATGCCGGATTGGACCGCTGGCCGGTGCGCCTCCAGACACGTGTGCGGTGGTCATCAGCACTGAGACTGAATCGGGATTCATCACTGAAGATGACACGTCTCCAGTCTGTCACACTCCAAGTTGCCCGAGGTCGGCAAAAATCCAGTCGACACTGCCTATGATGTGGGGTCAGTGATAAGCGTCTTAGCGGACGTCGGCTCCTCAAGCCAACTTCGGTCAGTCGTCTCCTTATGGTTTCTCTTGATGGCACTGGATGTCTGGAAGGAGGTAAGTGGCGTTGAATCGATGCTAGCGACGTTGTTGGTGCCGAAGTGGCCACTCTTCTGATTGCACGATCCTCGCGATCATTTGTGTTCCTGGGACGTCCTGACCCTCCGCGACGGTACACTCTACCTTCTGTGATCCACTGTTGCCAACACCGAGCAACTACCATATCGCTCCGACCGAGGTGGCGGCCGATACGTCTATTCGACCAACCTGCTTCTCTGAGGCCTATTATACGGCCCCTATCAAAGTCCGTCAGCTGCTCGTACTGCCGCCGGTTACGTCTTAGAGGCATCCTAAGTCTCAATATCGTCTATCAAAGTCATCAGATTCGTTTGGATAGCCGTACGGCGCTCGTACTCATGCTTTTAAACTCTCCAGTTGCGCAACTAATATGCGCATAGCACACTTAGTCTTGTCTCGTTGGCTTCGAAATTTTAATCATTTGCATATCTCTTACCAGACTACATTCTTGCCGAGTTTCGTGATTGTAGCTTGATTTCTTCTGGGTGCATATATTTTTTTGCGACAGAGTGTATATATTTAGATACTAGCTGGTATACCCGTTCTTCACACAGGGTAATTGAAAAATAAAACAACAGAGATTGATGCATAAAGATATTTTTAAATAAAAAAAATCCATTATTTCAACTGTTAGACCTACAGATTTCAAATTTGGCAAGTCTGACCTTTTTTTTGTAAGTTGCAATTCACTTAAATTTAACACATTAAGTAAATTTATATTTTCCCTTCAATCTTTGTTGTCCTATTTTTTAATTCACTCATGCGAAGAATGAATATACTAGCTAGCAATGCCATAAACATCAAAAGTTTCATTTCATTAACTTGCTTTGACACATGAGGTATTTATTTCCCTTATATATGTGTGTGTGTGATGATACATTTCTTATCAATGACAATATTTCAATAAACGTAAGAAATTTTTATAACGTTTGATAAAAATTATATTCTATTTGATTTCATTCATGAAAAGTATTTATTAAATAAAAATAAAATAAAATAAATTATAATACACACATATAATTTCAGATTTAAAGTTCCTTTTATAGTTCTTTTTTCAATGCAACTTTCCATCTTTTGAGCTAAAGCTTAAAATATTTCAATATTAATTCTTCTCAAACAGCTTATCTCAATAGCTGATATATACTACAAAACAAAGCAATTAACTTTTGATTATTTATTAACGGTGCATTTCGTAGCTATACTATGGCTAGGTGACGAACTTTGTAATTCTGAATCACTGTTCAATGACCAGGATAACCCCGGAGATGCTGTTTCACTCTTATGACACACACTGCACAAAATATCTTTCGTGATATCAAGACTCGAATTTTTATCATTAATTATTGTACAAATAATTGTGATCTGTTAAGAAAATAGAGAAGTATAGCTTCTCTCTCTCTCTCTCTCAACTCTTTTTTTAAAGTACCACTAAATTTTATTAGTATTATTTTTTACTTTGAATAAGAAATTACCGACAACGATGCAACAAGTGTTTCAGTCTTAGATGATTTATGTTATTGAACACAAAATTTCATACTAAAAATATATATATATACATAAGTTCCTGATGCATTACTGTAGAGCAGCGTTTCTCAAGCAGTGGGACGCGTCCCAAAGGAGTGCGTGATATCCATATGTGGGGACCGCGAGCCTTTCGAAAATTAGTATAATTTACCGAAATAAGTATTAATTTACCGAAATGAAGCAAAATAAAAAATACATTCTGACATAATAAGAAATAAAAATACTTAATTTATCAGTACTATATAAAAGCCAAGTCTAATAATTACTAGTGCCTCCCTTGGCTTGTCATATACAAATTTTAAGGGGACATGGTGCAATTTATACAAAATTTTTAAATTTAATGATTTTCATGATTTTTTTACTTGCCTCCTATGTGTATGTATGACGTAAGACAGATTTTGTGCTCAAAATTTCATAAAAATCTAGCCATTCAATTTTTTAAGGTAAAAACTTGAAACTTATAAAATAACTTTAAAATGCTATTCCTCCTACAAAAATTGATATACATATTTGAAAATTGATTAACAAGTACGTCAAGCTATAACAAACGCTGGTATAGGTTTTTCGATAACGTGGTTGTGGTATTTGTACAATACTTCTTTTTATAAATGCTTATCGGAAATTCTTTAAAAATTGCGTAAATTCTAAAATTACTTATTTTTTTAAAAAATAAATATTACTTTGGTTGAAAAATCCATGCCATTTTTTATTCCATATACTATTAGCAACAAGTGAAAAAAAATTTCAAGTATTAGGCACAATAGAAAAAAAGCCTTAGCATTTTAAATGAAAAAAAAAAACTAGTTATTTTATCTTTCTGAGATAAGTCAGTTTAAAGTGCTTATTTTTGCCATTGGAATGTGAATAAAAATAAATGTAAAAGTTATCATAACTCTGCATTTTTTAAACTTAGAGCTTTTAAATTTTGTGAGTTTGTAGAAGAGTATGTAAAAAATAATTTAGACTAAAAAAATTAGATTTGATTTTTTGACCGTTTTTTGTCATTAGAATCATACTGTGTGTTCTTAATACTTATCATGATAAATTGTAAGGATTATAATGGAAAGTAGTACCATAATTTTAGCATAAGGGTATAATTTTATTGCCTTTAATACATTGTTATGGTATGGGGGGACGAGGAAAATTATTATTGGAAATTGGGTCGCAATTATTAAATTTTGAGAAGCACTGTTTAGAGCAAACTATAATAAAATTGTCCTCAATAATAGAAGTCAAATTATTAGAATTATTTTTCGGCAGTAAAATTTCAAGATCATTAAAAATTAATTAATATTTAATACCGATTATTTGGCAATCTCTGACAATTAGTCGAAATCTTATCATTTGTGGCATCGAAATCTTGCTCGTGACATACAAGATCCTCATTCCATGAGTTAGTAGTCATAAGCATATTAACGTTATTGCCACTGCTAGGAAGCAATCATAGCAAGGAAACGGAATATGAGGATCTTGTTTGAAATTCTAATTAAAATGGTGACTTGAAGATGAAGCGACATGAATTCGATGCTCGCGTTGTCACTCCCTTCGTGATAGGATACGAGGTCAGGACGCGGGGTCCTTTGAATGACCAGTGACGCTCTTTGTTGAATAGGGCACTATGACAACGCCAATCATTCGTGAGATTATGTATCTGATTGTTACATTTAGATTATCTGTGCATTTTGATCATAACATTATTCTGTCGTTAAATTGTATTAGTTGTTCTCGGAAACCAATGGAATTGTTTTCTGTATAATAGAAAGGAAGCTAGGTATTGATTGACATTATTTAACATACCTCAAAGTCTATGATTTGGTTACATTATTTGTTTTTGTAAACACGGTATTTAGCAGAGTATAATGGCCACGGCAGCCTAGTGGTCAAGATAACGGACTCGTAGCCTGCGTGTCATGAGTTCGAGCCTAGTACCATTGAAGACCCGCTATATAGAGGGTCGATGCACGTTAAATATGTTGAAGTTCAAACGTCCTCCCATTGGTGCAGTGTGGTAAGGAGATTTGGAGCCAGCTCTGGTGTCGTTTTCGTCACTCAACCATGTTTCGAAATTACGAGGTTAACCCCGTGTAGCTGAATAGTGCTACGTTAATATTCACTCACTTACCAGAGTAGCGAGATTTCTTGTGCAAATTAGTACTTGAACTAGTGGTAGTTTATTAAATTTTTTCTCTTGAATATTTAATACTGAATAGAAAATTCTGCTTTTAGAGTTCTTAATGTTTAGTTCCTACGAATGGGTAAGTAATTAAATATTTACGTAGCACTGTTCAGCTACACGAGGGCTTTTGGCAACGGATCTCGTGATTTTGAACTATTGTCAAGTGACGAGGATGGCACATGAGAAGCACGCTTCCCCTCTTTTCACTTCCACACCACATTAATGGGTGGACGTTTGAGCTATCGACAGATTTTTCGTGCATTGCTTCCCAACACGGTGGGTCTTCAGCGGTACTGGGCATGAACTCATGACACGCCAGCCACGAATTCATTACCTTGACTTCTAGACTACAACAGCCACCTGGTTTCAATGAGATATTATAGTAGCTTAGTGGTTATGGTCACGAACTCGTGGGTTTCAGCACTGGTGCCTCTAAGTGCCGTCGTGTAGAGGTGAGTTGATGCATGGTAAATCTTTGAGGCATAATGTCTTCATGTTGGTCTGGTAGTTAAGAGAAAGGATTCCAACTCAGGCGTCATTCTCGTCACTTGATCGAGGTTCAAAATAACGAAGTTCGTCCCTAATAACTTTCGTGTTGCTTTATAATGCGACACTCTCGCACACTCAGTGATATATTGTATAGCAATTTTTAAAGGTGTCATACCGATACCCATTTTTGTGTTATTCTATCATGTGGCAATTTTTTTGCAAAAAAAAGTCTCACAAAGGTTTTTTTATATATCCTTAAAGATTTATATTAAAATGGAGTCATCGATGGAAATTCTTACTATTCAAAAGCTTTCACAACTTCAGAAATTGGATAGAAGCAAATATTTGAATAATGTGAATATATTTTTTCTGCAGTCACGTGATCATTAAAAATACTTTTAAATATTTTTTACAATATTAAGTGATTAAATATTTAAAAGAAACATGAATAAAATATTTGTGATGTTAACACAAATAACATTAATTAGCAACTTTGAAATTATTTCTTTAAAAAGGTGTATGATTTACATCATAACATAGTATATTTGTTACATTTCTATCACAAAAATTATATTAACTATAAAATTCGCACTGATGATGTTTTTAGAAGCTATTATTATTTATCTAAATTGAAGAGTTAAGATATATATTTGTTACTTTTTCGTATTGTAAGTGAGAGAAAACCAATGTATGATTCTCTATGCCTTGATCGACAAAAAACAAAAAAGCCAGAATTATATTATTTAAATTGGAAAAAGAATATTAAAAGCATACAATATTGCTTGTAAATAAAACAGAAATACAAAAAAATCAAACTAAATTTGCATAGAATAATGAAAATTGAAGAATACTTTTATAGGAATTAATGTAAACATTTAATGCAATTGCTAAATTCATACACTTTCTATTCTTTTGTTTTTACCCAATTACTAAAACAAATAAACTTGACAAATTAAAGCATGGTAACATATAAGACAAAGTTATTTAGAAATTGTTATTTGTTTTATATTTTCAGCTAGTAGATTAGAGATCGCTTTTTCATTCCTTCAGGAAGGAATTGTAGACTTTTATTTAATAAAATAAAGTATCACGGGGTGTTCAAAATGACATATTTTTAAGTTTTCCGACTTCGTTCGGAACTGTGATTTTACAAAAGCGTCTAAATGAATAATATTTATGATATTGAGTGTCATTTTGATTATAAAATGTAAATAAAATTATTTTAAGAATAGTATTACAATAAAAAATTATTTAAGTACAATATTTTGACAAAAAATGAACATAGAATGACCAATTTTCAAAATATTCTCCTTTTGTGAAAAATGCTTCTATTATAATAATATTTTGCCTGCATGTAGCTCAGATCTCTGTACAGAGGGTCAACTAGAATGTTTGGAATATTTAACTTAGAAGTGGGTTTATTCATGTTTTACAATAACTGAGGAGAGAAATTTTAAGAAAAAAACGACCGATAATTGATTCAATTGGTTATAATTCTGAAAATAAAGTGAATTTTTCCCAAATCATATAGTTGAGCCTCTGTACAGAGGTCTGAGCTATATACAGGCAAAAAATTATTATAATAGAAGCATTTTTCACAACAAAACATTTTGAAAACAGGTTATTCCAAGTTAATTTTTTGCCGAAATATTGTATTTAAATAATTTTTTTTGTCAAAATGTCCTTCTAACGATTTCATACATGTATTCTAATCTAAAGGACACTAAATATCATAAAAATTATCTATTTATGCGCTTTTTTGAAATCACCGTTCCGAACGTAGTCGGATACCTTAAGGTTTCCGACCACTTTTGGATCGGGATTTTGTAATTTCCTATTTTTAAAACATTCTCCTTTTATGAAAATTGCTTCTATTATAATAATGATTGCCTAAATGTAGCTATGGCTTCTCTAGAGAGCCTGAACTAAGAACTGTGAAAAATTTCCATTTATTTTCAGAGCTAAAACCAATTAAAATAATAATTGATATTCTTTTGCTAAAATTTTTTCACTCTGCTGTATTAAAATATGGATAAATCCACTTCTAAAAGATATAATTCGAAAATTATAGTTCAGACTCTGTATACAGATAGCAGCTATATATAGGCAAAATAGTATTGTTATAGAAGCGTTTTTCGTAAAGGCATAATGTTTTAAAATAGGTAATTCTATGTTTATTTTTTGCCAAAATATCGCATTTAAATAAATTTTTGTTGTAATAATATTCCTAAAATAATTTTATACATGTATTGTAATCTAAGTGATACGAAAAATTAAAATAATAATCGTATGTACGCTTATGCAAAATCACGGTTCCGAACATAGTAATATACCTCTCGTAAGATAACATACTACATTTTAGCATAGTCTTACTGAATCCATATAGAGTGTAATTCAAAAATAAATTGGACGAAACTTATATTATAACTAGAACCTATCAATATACAGTTTCCATAATTGATAGAATCGTAAATTTTGAATTAAAAAAATAACATTTTAGGAATACAGTGTCTGTATCTCAACAAATGTACTGTTTTTGAAGTGAAAAATCTCCTTTTTGTAATATTTTTCCCACAACATTTAACTTTCAGCATGACCAATCCTAATGGAGGATTGAGAAGAAACAGAATCTCGTTGGATGTTCAGCAGAAATACCGTTCTCTTGATCCTTAAATCAAACTGAGGAAGTTATTTGTGTCCGAGAGGGCGCCATGCTAGGGGATCCCTGATTTACGTGTGCCTACGTCCCTTAGGTTGTTCATAAAAAATAGGAATATGACCTTGCTTACTTAATCCGCGTTTTACAGCCCATGATTACTACCTTTTTCGTAATGAGAATTATGGGGTTCTTTTCTAAGATTATCGTGATTCTTATAGATGACCATAACTCTTCCTTTTTTGTCACGTGTGTGATTATCAAACTGCATTATGCATGGAGTTCTTTATCTCCTTTATATAGGGAAATGTCCTACTATTAAATTGAATCGTTATCAGTATAGGGATACACAAATAATTTTCCACAGCGGAAATAGATAAGAATTATTTGACTCAAAAGAAGCTTTTTTTCAGAATAAATAATGCTTTCTGATGATATATTTTAATGTTTCTAGTTTTTTTGTAAGTAATGGAAGAACACACACACACACACACACAAGTAATATATAAAAAATTTTAAGTCAATTCCTACTTAGATCAACAAAGAAAAATTTCCTTTTAGCTACTTCTTATTAATAAGTTACAATTAATATAAATATGTATATACATATGACAGAATCATAACATTAAGTGGTAATTAATTTATATTAATTACCATTAAAGTATCGTATTGTCATCCAAAACAATCGTGTATATAAAATTTCAGTTCAACTGAATGCTTTAAAACGTGAGAATAAAACTTTTTTCAAGTCTTGACACAAGTCGCCAAAAATGATGCCAACGTGGCTGTATTTTTAATTCTTTAAATAATTAGTTTTAATGAATTAATTTTTATTAATTATAATTAAATTATTGTATTATCATCCAAAAATATAAACATGCATATAAAATTTCAGCTCAATTGAGCGCTTTAAAATGTATTTTATTAAAGATTGAAAATTCCACCAAGATAAATAAATAAATATATAGTGAGTGAGCTAATAGTAGGAATTGAAAAAAATATTTTTTATTCAAATTACAATATAATGCAATTTGTAGCAACATTTAAATAAGTAATTATTGATTCATATATTATTCCTGCAGATATAACCAAAATCAAAAGGGGGATTTTACCGTAGTATCAAATGAAATTATGTCGCGCGCGATTACGGGTGAAGCCAAGTTTTAGATTTGTGTTTTTTCGTTTGTTTTAAAATCATTTTGGTAAGTTTATTGAAATTAACGTTTTGAGCTGTCAGTTTCTGCTTGACACAAGGGTCCTTTAAACACAGGCAATATATATGTAAACCTTGTAGTTTCACTCCACAGCTAGAAGACGAGATTGTTTCTTAGGCTGATATCACCTTTTCCACATCCATGTAACTCTAGCATGAGAATTCTTTGAAAAAGATTCTAACCTTGAACCTTCGAGGAGCGCTGAATGCTTAACTAAATCAACAGAAATAAGTGGATTTTCAATTATCGAGTATTATGTATGCATCATATAGATTGTACAAAATGCTATTTTGGTGAGCACGCTTGTTACAATGTGTAAAGGTTCACCGAGAGGTGAGAAATTTTCTTAAAACATTGTTATGATTATCTAATCATAATCTAAATTCGACCTAAGCTATGGGGCACGTTAAGTTTAACATTAAGTTCCATGCTTAGAATATAAAATTATACAACAATATACAATATATATATACATATATATATATTGGTTTCAAAAAAGTTAAATGGAAGTCGAATCATAATACTTTGCAAACCAGTTAAAGTACTTAATTTAACCACCTTTTTTCCGAAGATTCTAAGAGAATTTTCGCAAAATTCCGTAGAGTTCTGAAGAGTTCATAACATAATATAATGTTGCTTGCTAATAACTTTCTATTATTTAAAGTAATTAGCTCAGTATTCTTACTATCGAAAACAGGCAATAAATATGTAACTGAATTTGAAACTTTTAACTGATAAAATTAAAACCTCATATACGTAGCTACTATTGAAGATATGATTACAGTTTAAATTTTTCTTAATATTTTCCATAATTATGAGCTTTTACGCAAGCAAAAGTTCTAAATTGAATAGATAATTAAAATTAACTTCTATATATATTAATTTAATTCAAAAAACTTTAAATTAATCAAGAAAATTAAGCCAGATCCATTATAGACTAGATTAACATTTTAAAATGTATTTTTGTGTATAAGAAAATAATGTTTTAAGTATGTATACAATTTTTTCTCGATTTATAAACTATTATATTTATGACCTACATTTGCGATAAAAAATGGATTAGAATAGTAAATAAAGGAGGCTACATTGCTAGCGTTAAAAAGTTTCCGTCTGTATGCGCTTATATATAATATGTTACTTCACAAATACAATAATTATAGTTTACTAGCTGGTATACCCGTTCATCGCACATGTAAATTAAAAAATTAAACAATACAGATTGAAGGATAAAGAAGTTTTTAATGAGTTAATTTTTTCGTGATTTGTGTAAATTAAACAAAAAAAAAAGCTTTTTGCATACCTCAGCTGAACAAAAAAACACACGTTTGTTAAATTTTAAGTCTGTAGATCTAATAGCTGGTGATTTTTATTTATTTATAACTAACTCCCCGTAATTCTCCTGTCGGTCGATTTTTGAAAACACCTTCCTAAGCTGATCTTTGCTCAGCAAAAGTAACACATTCTTAAACATTTTGTGTAATGAACGCTTAAAATACAGTAAATAATTTATTTCTGGAAGTATAATACATTAATATTATTTTAATGTTGTATTTATTTTATGTGTTAAATTCTTACCACCACCTCTTCCTTCAAAATCTAGTTTTATTATGAGATAAAAAAAAGTGATTACACTGATCAAATGAATAATTTAAAAGCGAGTGCACACTGAGGCGTAGCGTAGACAAAACAAACAGGGAAAGTTTTGCTTCACACAAAAAAGTTAGATACATGCTATCTCGATTTTTTTTTTGCAGATGGTAGAATTTTTTCCTACTTTCTTGACAATTATCATTACATTTTGGAAACTTCACATAATATCTTTATAAATTATAGCCTATGTATTATTCTGATGTGTAAGCTGTATTATTGTAAAGTTTCATTAAAATTCATTCAGCTGTTTTTCCGTGAAAGAATAACAAACATCTCTCTCCATACAAACTTTCACGTTTATAATATTAGTAAGGATTAAATATTGTACATAAGTTGGTGGGAACAAGTTTCTTTCTTCTCGATCGCTTTCTCTCAAAAAAGTTTAACTTTTGTAAGTAAAAGACGGGAATCTTTCCTCCCCTCACGCAACGAGCTTAAAATTTTGAGAAAAATGTAGAAATTTTCTCTTTTTTATTTTATTTCTTTTATGTTAACGAAACTAAATCTGATATCTGATTTTGTTCTTTGGGTTGGTAAAATAAAGTAAATCTGCTTATGCCTAATTGCTGCCACGTTAAATGATTGAACAGTGCTTTATAACATTCTGTGCATATTAATCATATGCTTTCTTTAACATTTTTTCGGATTCATAGATGTTTTTATAGTGATGAGTTCTATGTTTTGGTATTACATTACATTTTTATTGAAAATATGGTGACTATATGAGAAATAAATGTATTCAAAACAAAGAAAGGGGAAACCTACCTTGTATTTCTGAATGCCAAGATATAGCATAACAAGTCTGCAGCTTAAAAACTGCATAAACTTTTTCTCATGGATTTCAATTTTCTTTGAAAAATCCATTACGTCAAGTTTTTTTTTTGTGAAACTCAAGCTTTCAGTTCCTTTTAATGGAGATTTTCTATTCATTTTGAAATCTTGTAAGTGATTTTTGATTTTAAAAACCTTTATATAAAAACATGACTTCTCAGACTAGTTTTACCGGTTATAACTAGATTCGACAGTAAACTAGAATTTTTTTTAATAATAGCGTGGGAGAGAGAAAAATGGAAGGAGACGGCATTGTGAGTGGGGCATTAAGTAAAAGGTCAGATAATCATGTCCACACACGTTTAAAATATAACATATTTTGAGGAAATTAATTGCTGAACTGAGCATGTTTTGACATGTTCACAAGGGTACTTAGAATAAGTATAAGCAAACCTGCTGTCAGATTAGATCATGTTTCAGTAATGTTTAAAAATTTAGTACCTCGCTTGATATGTGATAGCCATTCTCAGTATGCATCCAGTTTTGAAATATGTTACTGTTTCAATTTATTTTCTAGATATGCAAGAAGCTATGTTTTTTTCTCAGGGCAGCTAGTGAGCTCAGATGTCATCCTCGTCGCTTGGCCGTGGTTCAAAATCATGAGGTTCGTCACCAAAACCCCACAAGTAACTGAATAGTGTGCGTTAATTTTCTCTCACTCTCTCACTTGGGCAACTAGTGTCTTATCTCTGTTGTGAATACACGATAAAAAGTAAAAGAAAAAAATGCATTTCAGTGTTTCTCAAACTTTGGGGTGCACCCCCTAGGGTGTGTGTGTGATAATCCTATGTTGCGAGAGCGAGCATATCAAAAAGTTGAAAGTAAAATATTTAAAATAATTTTTGATTTACTGAAAGAAAGCAAAACAAAATACATTTTATCATAATAAAAAATAAAATGCACATTTACATTGATATAATTTACTTATAAATATATCAGTAGTGCACAATGTATTTGATAACTAATTCATCAATAGTAAATTAAAAACAAATTTAATAACTACTAGTGTCTCCCATTGGTCTTTCAAATACAAAATTATATACAAAAATTAGCATTTATCTCGATAATTTGCACGGCTCATAATTAAATGTATACTGTAGCTTTAGCATCAAAGTGCATTTCTATTGCATTCAATACGTCGTTATTGAATGGGGTGGTGATGGAAATTATGGGTGAAATTGGTTTACAAATACTAAAGGTTCGAAAAGCACTGGTGTAAGGTATTTTAAGAAGATCAGTTTGCTTTGCTTACCTCAAATTGAAACTTGGGGATCAAGACAGAGCCATAACTCCAATACAGGATACCATTCCGTTTGGATAATATCCTGAATGAGTCTGATAAAGTAGGGAGGAACGTTTCAGGAATTGTTGTTGAAGAAGGGATCTCAACTTTTTTCTGAAATTGAATTCAGAGACCTAGTTAGAGATTTATACCTTTCGAAAGACCCAACCAAATTCCCAGACCAAGGCTAAAAGTCAAAAATCTTGCTTTCTCCTGGAATCTCAATTTCGTGATACAGGCAGTGGGAAAAAGAATTTATTCCGGTTTTTTTTCAAAGAGGGAAATCAAGCATTTTATAGTTAAGTCCATAGGCTCATGAAGAACGCAGATGCAGAATATGATTGATTTGAGTCGCGCATGTTCATGGAGTCATCCTAAACTATCATCAATGTGGTCTTGATGCATAATGGATATGTATTTATATTTCTTCTTTTGAGACACTAAATATACATATGGAAAACATTTACAATGACTTGTGTATGATTCTTAAGAAAATTAAAAATAACATAAGCCTCAATGGATGGTTTGTAACAAATTTAAAATGCTGATTACGTTGTTGGTTCAGCAAACAGGTTGTAGAAAACATCCCTGATTTTTACAGGACAGTAGTCCCCATAGAATTGCATTGGACAAAAACTTATTGGGCACTTCGAGGTGCCTTAACCTCCGACGAAATCGACGGGGAAAAACATCATTGAAACGAGCAGCTTGGTTCTACCAGAAAAAAATTGATCACCACCTCTTCGTATTAAGTTGAGGTTTTGGGAGTAATTACTTAACTCTTAACCACTCAGTATTTTGCCGAAAATGTTAAAAAAAAGCATATTTCTTATTGTATATAACTAAGCATAATACTCAACAGAATGGGATAATGGAAGGATTATATTTTATTTTTCAATTTTAAAGTTTTCATATTACTTTGTATTTTATATTTGTGGAACACAATACCCTCTAAGTGCTTGCAAGCTATGAAGGCTATCTCATGCAACCTAAAAAAGTTCTCCCATACTTACATAAAAATGTCATGTTCGCACCTCTTTTTCAGAAGATGGAGGTTTTTGTGTGCGGGCATATATAGTCTTATCTCCATTTTTAACCCTCTACTTTATGAACTTTTCCCGGGAAACACGAATATATAGTACATTGAAAATGGATCTCTATTTAACGAATTTTCCACATAAGGTTTATTTTCGGGATTTAGTGACTTCTTTAAACATAGGTATGACTCTATACATACACACACAATTAGAAGCATGGTGTAATATACAGTCTGGCACAGCAATTGGTACAGAAATACAAGTATATCGGCTTTTTTGGATTATCTTTCCATTTTCATTTGTTCTCAAGTAACAAGCTGTCCATTGTCTTGTCGATCCCTGTTCTTTTTCGAAAATGTTCAATAATCTAAGAAGAAAAATTTCTTCCTTTACCTCAAAGGAAATTTCAGATGTGAAGCATTTCAGTACCATGGACAAACTGCATGTCTTAACCACACTTGTAATAATAATATAACATTAAAATTCAAAATGCGTGCAAATCAAAGATAGAAAGAAGAAAGTACCTGTGCCCATACAGCATAAGGGCCTACCGATTGCGGTTGAATTTCGGTAGCCCGTACGGTGTACAGGCTAAACAATGAAAGTGTTACATCGCTCCAAAAGATGGGCAATGTTTCAGATGTCCATGTTCTATAAGTTCTCGAAATTGTCTGAAGCAATGTAGAAAGTGGAAGCTTTACTTGGCCACGATTTACGAAAACTTTTCTATGATTCTCGAAAACTCTCTGACGAGAAAAGGGGGAAAAGCATTGAGCATTTTTAAGAACATAGCGCACTTTTCGAGAAAGATCTATTCGCTACGAATTTAATATAACATATGATGTCTGTATATAAAGCTCAAAGATGACAGATGAACTTAGAGGTCATTTCTTACAAACCTACGTATACCGTTTTTTTCAACACTTGGGAGATTATAGTGAAGAACAGGGTCAATGATTCTACAGGATGTCAGTACAGAAGACGCAATTAAGTAAGATGGACGTTATTACGTTAGTTGACAACTGTTGGATGTTTAAACGAGAAAAATCAAAGTTTAAAAGCGTAAGCGAATTCGGAGAAGCATTGAGAGAAGTAGAAAAGGGTTTTCATCCGGAAAAAGTGAACATAAAATTGTGAATATATATATAAAATTTTAAAAATCATAAGAAATAGTGTATTTACTTCATAGTAAATTTTTCAGAAATTAGGAAAAAATCGGCGAAGATTTCTTGAAGACATCTTTTTAGTCCATAGAACAAATTGTGATAGTAGTACGCTCATTCGTTTTATCTATAAGAGCTATTCAAATGGGAAGCTTAGTTAATATTGTTCTTGATAGGGCACCATTTTAAAAATTCAGCCTTTGCAGACACGATAAATCCCCAAATGTGAGAAATATTTCATGGTGAAACCATCTAGAGGCGGCTTCGCTTCTAAATTTGGATGCTTGAATTATTCTCATGTCCGTAAATTAAGGATAATTCAGATCACACGAAAATCGAAATATAGACTAAAAATTTCCCTGATACAATTATTACACACATCTTCAACAATAATATGCAAATTACTGGACGTCACCTGACAACACCGATAGTACACCACAATGATAAAAGTGTAAAAGAGGGTATATAAGGAGTGTTGGCAAAGAAGTAAAATTGTTTACAAGCATTTTGTAAGCCTCTCAGTGACTAACCGAATAGATATGACACAGAAGAAGCATGATGATGTTTTTTACCGTTGTAAAAGTATTTGCAGCATGGAATATAGCGTACTTACGTGGAAGGATCAAGGAACTTGGAATTATCCAAAGTGCATCTCTAGATTTTAGCAACGATTCCAAGGACACGGAAATGTCAGTAGACGTTACAATACAGATCGCTTCCGAGTTACAACGTCAAATAAAGACCTATGTTTGGCAGTTACGGCGAAAAGAAACAGACGGAGTACAGCATCAGATCTAACTCATCAGCTCTCTTTAGCTACTGGTACAACGTTTCAAGACAGATCGTGTGCAGACACTTAGGGCAAACTGGTCTATATTCTCGTTGACCTGTCAGATGTGTTCCACTTACTATAATTTACTGTCGCCTGTGGTTAACCTGGAGTAGAAGGCATGCATTGTGGACACCGCAACAGGGGATTTGTGTGATGTTTTCTCTGACAAGTCCAGGTTTAGCTTGTAGTCTGGTTCTCACCGGACTTTCATATGGAGAGCTCCAGGTACTCTTTATCTACAAGAAAACATCACTGAACGGTACCGTTTCGGTGGTTCAGGAATGCTCATTGGGGGGGATTATTTCGGGTTCCAGAACTGACCGGCATGTTCATATTGGAACCATGACAGACAAAATTTATAGAACATATTTTTGGAAAAAAAAAAAAAAAAAACATTTATGTGCGTTTAGGGGTGCCGTGAGCACAGGATTTTGTGTTTATAGATGACAATGCCCGTCTTCACCAAGCAAACATCGTAAGCGAATGCCTTCAATCTGAGTTTATAACCTCCATAGAAGTCCCAGTATTCACGCCTGGCTTGAATCCGGCGCAGCATGTGTGAAACATGCTTGACCAATGAGTTTCAGCCATTCAACCACGTTCCTACACGTGTAGTGGAACTTCAGAGATCATTGCTTCATGTGAGGGGAGTAATCTTCCCCAAGATTAGCTCGATAATTTGATATTCAGCATACCTACGTGCTGTACGGACTGTATTTCATCACATGAGAAATATACGTTGTATTGATTATCATGTAAACCATGTAGTATTAAGTTTTTGTAAAGATAGTATTTTTTGTAATTGCTCCAGGGAGCAAAAATCGTCGTTTTTATGAATGGTATCACCCATACACCATCTTTTTTGTGTTCTTTATCTTTTGTTTAACAAATGAGCTTAAAGAATATGTCCGGTTTGTTTTGTTTCTGAACCTTTATTTTCTGAACTGGCATTATCCTTAATTTATGGACATGAGTGTAGTTTTTAATTCAAGCTCATGTCGAATGCTAAATATTGCCATGATTTAATTTTGCCAAGAGTACCAGAACCAAAATAAAGCTTAATTATAGTTTCCTCGATTGTGCAAGAATATTGTAAATGCTCTTGATAAGAATAATAAATTTGCGAATTGTTATTTAAAGGAAGAAAAATAAGTATTTGCCTCTGTTTAGGATCATATGAGGGAGAAGAATTACTGGTGGCTATTGATAAAAGATTAAAAGTGATATTGGTACACGCTTCTATCAATAATAGATAAACCTTCTTTCATGGTATTTAAATCGAAAAATATCCAATAGTAAAAAGATCCTTCTATATAAATTCTTATTGAGCCGTGCATGAAAAGTAAAGGTAATATAAGCAGATGAATCAACTTTCTTGCTCCTCGTCTGTAAGGATAAAATAAAAATAAATAGTAATGAAAATCTGAGAGTGAAATCTCTAGGAAATAAAAGGATACTTTTCATCGAGGATTTCCATGTTTGCTTGTGGAAGAGAGGTTATAAGACTTATCTTCCATTTCCTTTTAAGTATTAAACCAAATGATGAAATATCGTTCCATTATTCAGACCGATATTTACAAAATAAAATAGAGAGAAGCATATAGAAATACTTTCAAAATATTTTATTATAGAAATACTTTCAAAGTATTTTAATATAGAAAATAAGAAATACTTTACTGAATATACTATTTTAATATAGAAATGCTTAAAACTGCTTTTTCTTAAAACTGCTGCTTCGGCAAGTATGTCTTGAAAGGCGAATAAAGTTTGCCGTCTAATAATAGCTTCTGTTTGCTATTTTGGAAACAAATAAACCGCATTACGCCTTTTTCTGTGATAAACATTCGATACTATGACATGGAAAACATGTAATCTAAGAGTAAAATGTACCTATTGTAATGTAATGTTAATGTTGGAAATATACTATAAAATTCAAGATTTTGACGCTCTTCTATAAAAGTGGCAAGTCTCTAAAATATTTCTCATGTTATACAGATTTAAAAATATTTTTGACAGTTAGAAATCTCTTTCACAATTATTACTTTTAATAAAGAACATTCTTTCATGATACCTCATCAGCATAACAAATAACTTACGTAAATGAGCCAAAATGTCTTATTTTACCATTTCTAATATAACCGCTCTTTCCTAGGCAAGTGATGGCACTAAACAAACTTTAAAAACATACCAACCCAAGAACGTAACCCATTAACAGCCACCGGCGTATATATCCGTCGTTCCAAAATACGATACTTTCATTTGGGCTGCTATCAGTAAAACTATTGCGACTAGGAAAGGCATGAATTATTCATGCTCCCCCTCCGCAGTATACCACATACGTGTGCTTCTGTGAAAATCGGTGAGACTGGAGAACGAATCGCGTAACTTTTAATCGGTAGTTAAGGGGTTAATAATATTGGAAACAAATTAATGACCTTTGAATGCACAGTTGCGATCACTGAAAGAAAAGTGTGAGATATAGTTGTAATTAATTAAACAATCAACTTAGCCCGAGATATTTCCGGTAAACAACGAAAATGGAATCTGTGGCAAGGGAACCACGAATTACCGTTTACAGCCCAGTAATAATATCGAGAAAAATTGAACATATAGAGAACAACTGACAATATACCAGTTTGTTTCCATTAAGAACCACCCAATGGCACCCATTATTATGGCCATTATTGCTGAAAAGGAAGTTTTTCAAAGTTTATACTGGTAATATAAAAAAGAAATTGTAATAAATGTAAGTATCTATACCTTTGTGAATTCAGGAAATATTTATAAGGAAGTAATGTCAGTTTTCTCATTTATGAGATATCTATGTTTAAATATCTAACATGACTTTATTTTAGGTCTTTATTTCTAAGGTGCTTCTTTTTCTGCAAACCTACGGCTAACTTTTTATGCGATTCCAATCAAAACCAATTTATGATAATACTGTATAATAATTAAATGAGAAAAATTACGTTAGTTAAAGATGGTTCAATGATTTTATTGTTATTGATCTAAAATATTAGGGCCAAGAGACAAATCTTTTTAATAGGAATACTTGAGCGAGAAATAAAATTATAAAACGCTGAGAAATCACTTTCTCATGTTTAAATAAGAAGATTTTAATTGAGATAAAATTTGGGTTGACAAGAAAGTCATTTCGATTCATATAGAACTGGCAACAAGCTAGACCAATTTCCATTCTTAATGGGGGAATCTGGTATTGGTGGGAAATTTATTGTGTAAAAAAAAAGTGTTTCACTAAAGACTCTAAGAATCCCGGGGATAAAAATTCAGTTAAGTGGCTTTTAGTACCACCATTGGACATTTTTTATCACTCCACATCAAACTGGGACAGATGGAAATTTTCTTAAATGCCATCGAGTTTGGGAAAACAAGGCATTTGTGTTCACGTGAGATCATATATACATATTTTAGAAAACTAATGGACAATCAGTCTTTTCACACTTTTCTTTCAGATATAGAAAAAAAAAACTTTTCATGGCTTTAATTCAAGGACGTTGTAGGAAATTTTCTAGGGAATAAAAAGATATAAATTATCAGATATAAGTTTAAGAATAGTCGCAGTTCAAAATATAGTGAGAAATTTTAAAACCTTAGGCTGTGTATTTAAAATTTTATTTCTTACACTCTCACTTGGACTTATTTCAAGATAATATGGGAGCGACGAGATTGGTGAAAGGTTTTGACAAAAAATATCGATTATGGATTATTTTTATAGATCACTGTGAAATACAATGTTTGCTGACTACTATTAATTCCTCAAAAGAGGAGATACTGAACAATATAAACACAGAATAAAAAGTAATATACATAAGTAATTACATATAAAGTCTTTTACACTCCTTAAAAGGTGATAGTTATTGAAGGTAAATTTAATATTTATTTTATTACTTACAAAACTGATAATATAATAACCCATAAATACCATGAATGTGGATGCATATTCTTTTTTTAGCAAAACTAAAAACTACCTTTTTATTTCTATTATAACTATTATTCATTAAAAATGTTTCCTACTGAAATATTAGCCTTAAAATTATGAAGAGAAAAATAAGCCAATTTCTTTGTCGATAAGTCAATTAAGTGTTGAGTCCGTCGACGCTTTTTCTAGCTCAATCACTGTCTTGCAGAAGTTATCAGCTACAGGGAAAAAGAAAACACTCTAGCCATTTATTGAGAGCTATGAATTTAAAATAAATTAACGAGTGAATCTGATATTTTAAAATTAAAAGATAAACAAGTGCAGTAAATGCGAACATTATAAAGTAAACTCCGGTAAAACAAAGTAGGTACCTGATCCCTAAAAGAGTCAGTAAGAGATTCTCTCTCTATCTTGTAAAGTAACAAAAAGACAGTTCTAGAGTCAATGTAGATGATATAGGGAGCCGCAACAGACAGAAGTGTGTTCAGGTGGATACGGAAGAAGATTTCAGATTAAAAATCTGTATTCACACATCTATTTTCTCTTAGTTTAGCTTGAAGTTGATCTCTAATCCGCAGCCATGGATCTCGTTTCCTTATTGTCGACCCAATCGATCTACAAAGAACAGAAAATAGCAAAAATAAGCGGAGCACTCTCGAGTCGCAAGCACATCTGGTAACCACTTACACTTTCTAATATATGAAAAATCGATAGAAATTCCTATGGATTCCATAGTGTCTTTTTTGGTCATTCGTAATAATTACTGTCCACATTTAAAAAAGTTATATTTTCTAATTCAAAGAATAACCTTCTGAAAGATGTCAATTAAAATTGGAAATATCCGAAAACAAGATGACATTCTATTTAAGAAGCAAGGACCCGTTACAAAGGATTACAGAATAACCATGATGCGTTCTCCAAATTAAAAAAAAAACCACTTCAATTTTTCTTTCAATAGACAACAAGCAATTGTCGTTTTTAAGAGGAGATAAATGCCATTCTACTATGAATTTTAATAGCTCTCCGTAGAATACACAATTTTACATCTTAACAATCTTGGTTTCGATTTGATCTTTTTAGCATCACCTTTTTAACCAAAATAAAATAATAGTGGTAACACCTGATTTGGCATACTTTCCAAAATTTCACAATCACAATTGGATGGATTTTCAATCTCGAGAAATGTAACGACCATCAATTCCTCTACACGGCGAGTTTTCAAATGGTACTTGAACTCTAAGTAGCAACTCAACAACGCCGGCCATGACTACTCTATTACCGCGGCCGCATCCATGGTTCAAATTTAGAGTTTGAGGTACTTAACTTCTTAAGGTATCCGGCTACGTTCGGAACCGTGATTTTCAAAAGCGCATAAATGGATAATTTTCATGATATTTAGTGTCATTTAGATTAGAATATATGCATAAAATTGTTTTAAGGACATTTTGACAACAAAATTTATTTAAATACAATATTTTAGCAAAAAATTAACTTCGAATAATCATTTTTCCGAATGTTCTCCTTTTGTGAAAAATGTTTCTATTAGAATAATATTTTGCCTGCATATAGCTCAGACCTCTCTACAGAGGCTCAACTAGAATTTTTGAAATATATAACTTAGAAGTGGGCTCATTTATATTTTACGACAACAGAGGGGAGCAATTTTAAGAAAAAAACGCGAATAATTGTTTCAATTCGTGGTAATTCTGAAAATATAATGTGAATTTTTCAAAATTTCTACTTGAGCTTCTGTAGAGGGGTCTGAGCTATATACAGGCAAAATATTATTACAATAGAACCATTTTTCGCGAAAAGAGAACATTTGAAAAAAAAAGATTATTCTAAGTTAATTTTTTGTCAAAATATTATATTTAAATAAAAATCGTCCTTAAAACAATTTTATGCATGTATTCTAATTTGAGTGACACCAAATATCATGAAAATTATCCATTTATGCACTTTTTTAAAATCACAATACCGAACGTAGTTGTATACCTTAAGTACCGTTGGATTGTATATACGGCTTACACAACAGGCTCATTAATTACATTGGACGTATATATACGTCTTTCTGAAATACAACTCTTTTCTTGCCGCTACTATCGGTATAATTATTTCGAAGGCTTTGGAATGCACTAAAATGACCCTGACAGAGATTGTGAATGATTTTCTTATTTTTGAGGAAAATTTGCTTATATATAATTATGTCTTCTCTTTTTTCCCTCAGTACCCCGCACTCGCGTGCTTAAGTGAAAAACTCTGGGACTGGGAAGTTATACGCATAACATTTAATCGGCAGTGAAGCGGTTAATGCACAGAGAATGTGGAATTTATTTTTAAAATATCTATTATTGCTCCAGAAGTTTCCAAATCAGTGGTCCCTTTTTGTACCAAAAATTTGACGATGAACTCCCAAATGAAAGAACTCTGTTTCTATGAATGGAAAAATTAAATTTAAATTTGATGTCCTGAAAATGATCAATAAAAGTGATATTGATAAATAATATATAATAAGGATTTTTATAAATTAATTTTAACAAAAATATATGATTGGGGATTATAGTAAATTTATGTACACGGTATTAATTATATTTAACATTGACGTAACATACTTTAATGATTAACAATAAAATTACTACTCCTTTCTGTTTAAAAAAAAAAAAAATGTTGGATTTTCATCACATCTCGGAATCAAGCACAAAACAAAACTAAATTGTTGACTGGATGCACGACTTTTTGGTACTGTATTATTTTAGACATTATTACCTGTAGTGGTGCGATTTCGTTCCAATTTAAATCTGCATTGATGCCAGCGTCAGGCCCAACTTGCAAGTACTCTTTTTGTACTTATATATAACATTTTACTCTAAAGTTTTCAATATTCTTACATTAAAGCATTTTAATATGTATAAATCCTTGACACATTTGTTTATCCTTCAAAATAATGTAAATGGGTTAAAAATATTCTATTTTGTATTAAACCATTTAAACTTTTTTCAGACTCCCTACTAGTGCTCATGCACCCTCAAATTACTTTTAATTGGCTACAAACTCTCTCAGTAGTCACAAAAACCTTCAGGGGACGGTAGAACCATTTAGGGAACCTATGCCATTGATCTTTCTGTGGGTATATGTGTAGCGTATACTATAAAGATTATTCTAGTATATTCTTCTAATGCTTACATTCTGAGTTCTCAGACTTGTTCATTACTTGGTAAAGACTAAGAAGAATAGAAAATGATATCAATAACTGAGAAACAATGAATCAATCTTTTCAAACGATCAACGATCTTTTCATCGCGGAAGGAATGATAAATTAAGGGAAGAAAATTGTAGATAATAATCTCTCTATTCTCAATCTTTAGACATTTCATCATAACAAAGTTTGAATGGGCCTTTTAATTACCCGATGAATATGGAATTTTCATTTATAACACTTGTGTTTAAGGGGACATAGTACGATTCATAAAGAAAATCTTTGATATAATGGTTTTCACAACTTTTTTTGGTTGCTTGGTAAGTCTGTGTATTGTGCAAAACAATTTTTGTGCTAAAGAACATCACAAAAATCAGCCATATAAAATTTATGGAAAAATTTAATAATTTATGAATTGATTTTAAATTGCAAATCCCCTTACAGTATTTGATTTGCACACATGAAATTTGATTTACAAGGATTTTGAAATATGCTTATCAAAAGTCGGTATGCATATTGTGATAAAATTATTGATATTTGCAAAATACCTTTCTTTAATTCTTATTGAAAATTCCTTAAAAAGTTTATAAATTTTAAATTCAACTTTTTTTTAAGAAAAGTAATGCTTTGGTTCAAAAATGCCTACCACATTTTTTACATGTATTCATACCAATAATCAAAAAAAAAATCAAAATATTTGGTTGAACAGAAAAAAAATGCTTTAACATTCGAAATGAAGAAAAATTATTGATGTTTTCAAAGATAAATCCATTGAAAATGTTTGTTTGTCATTGGAATGTGAATATAAAAACTATTATATATATAAATTTTTTAATCTTAAATCTTTCAAATTTTGTGAGATTATCGAAAAATAAGTAAAAAAAAAGATTCGATTTTTTGACCGAAAATGTCAAATGAATCGTACCGCGTTCCATTAGAAAATAATGATTTTATCAAATCCAGAACAACATAAAGAGTAATCAAATGACAGAAATCTCTCAAATTTATCTCTGAACACGGTTTGTTCTTCAATAAGAAAAATAAAAGTATTTTGAAGGATGAATACACGTGATTTTTATTTTAATAAACGTATTTATTTTCTAAAATAATATTTATATTGTCCCACTGTCATAAAAATGTAAATAAAAATAACACACGGGTATTCATTTTCAACAATTATCAATTGTATTATATACGAAAAATTAGGAATATGAAAAAACTTCTCATGTCGCGTGTGTAGATGACACGTCTGTTCAAAATCGCAAATAGTTTCTAATATCAAATGCTCTTTCTCAATTATTACAAATAGAAAAATCAAAATTCTTACCTTTCAGAAATAATGGGCTACGCAAGAAGGCACAGAGAGTTGTGGACGAACACGTTTATCACATAAGGACAAGAAAGAGACTAAATACTAAAGCAGGAGTGCCAAACTCGTGTCTGGTGGGCTGCATGCGACCCACAACGAACAGTATATCGGCGCATAATAAAATAAGGTAAAACATCAAAAATTCTGCCGAAATAGGAAAGATAGTAGCAGAGAAGAAATGTCAAGTATAAGAATGTAAATATTAAATTTTTACTGTTCTTTTATTTATGTTTATTATAAAATATACTTCAAAATAAACTTATATTTCAAGGAATATTGATCTTTTTGCGGCTCATCTTGCTTTAACCCTTAACTTCCCAATTTTTTAAATTTCTATGAAAAAATTATATCAGCTAGTTCTCAAGTAATAATAAAATGGAAAAATATATATAAAAAAAATTAAGCAGTTTTAAATTGAATTTCAGTCATTTTTTGTGTTTGTTGCAGACGGTCAACATTGCGCAGTAGTGCTATAAATTACAAAACTTTTTTATATGAGGATTTTATTATTCATTGATATAAATTGCTTTAGCCTTACATACAATGAAATTTTTTAAAGCAGCTATAAAAGCAGCAACAAGTATTTTATTAACGATTGAAAATTTGAACAGGATATATATATAGAGAGAGAGAGAAAGGAGAGAGATTGGAAACTAATAGTAGGAATTGAAAAATATATCTTAAGTACAAACGTATCTTGAACATTTTTTCTGTTTAAGATGTCTTAATAAGATGTTATTCAGGAGAGGAAATCTGAGCTAAGAGACATAAAACTTTCTGAATGACTTAAGAGAGTAGAGCAAATCATTATTTAAGGTTTTTCTTCAAAACAACATGTTTTACTTTCTAAAGTATTGTAAATCTAAAGCAAGATTTGCTATCGAAATGCTCTCGACTCTTTGTCCAAACTAAGGACAATATCATAAAATAGAAATAGTTCTAAGTTGGTTTAAAAAGTGAGAAAGAGGGGGAACAAAGAGACAAGTGAATAAGAATTGTGGACTATGTATCTCAAAAAGTTCTCTTTTCCTCTCTCTTCACTGTAAGTGACAGTCATATTTATTTTGATCTCGCATTTATGATTAAAGGGAGAAACTGCTTGCATCTAAAGAGGAATAAAATATACATTTGTCACATATCTTGTCACTCGGCCTAGATTTATCGAATCTGCTAGATATTCTAAAAGAATGTTACTGGATTCGCAAGTTTGTTACTTCCCTCCCACGCATTTTCTCATATCTCTATCTCTTTTGAATTTCCCTACACGTTTTTTATTCTTTTTTTATTTTCCTGTTTGTTTAAATAATTTGATCTTTTGTTGTTCATCTATGCTATGTTAATCTTTGTACATTTTTTACTTGTGCAATCGCCTTCTAATTCATTAATACTCTTATTTTTATAAATTTTATTACAAAGTTAGTATCTTTATTGAATTTTCTTTCTTAACCAAACTCTTCAAACACGTAATGCTTAATATTTTTCTTTACCCTTAATTTTTTCATCTTTATCTTGAGTGTAATATCTAAAAAGCAAGTTTCTACTCAATGACTCTTATTTGGTGTATCAAGACAGTTTTGAATTCAGTATACAAAAATATTTATCTAAATTCAAAAACTCATTTGACTTTGAAGTTATTGACAGAAAAATAAATGATATTTTTTCTAGGGATTTCCAACAAGAATAATTGAGATGCCTCTTTCGTCTCTTTCAATGAAAAATTTGTTTTGAAAAGAAATATATATGAATATACGAAATAAGTAGTAGTATTTTCTCTTATGAGTTGTATAAAATAATATGAAATTTAAATTAAGAGCATTTACTTCATAAGGTTATATTTCCATAATTGTTATTAAAACATTGTTATGCAAATACTAACCAATAAAACTCAACCATTAAATGAATAATTAGAAATTGACTTTGTGCTGCGATTCTACAGAGAGGTTGGAGTATTACTTTTTGTTTCGTCATTAAAATTATGTATATTTTAGTGTATCTTTGGAATTCTTCAATATACATTTTCTTTTATAAGATCCAAATTAGTTTGAGTGAAAAAACTTATTACATATTTATTAAAAAAGGACAAATTTAAAAAATAATGTACATTTATTTGATGAATATGAAGTACATAAAGAATGATCAAATTATAATAGAGATACTACTTGAACAGGAACATTACAGACAAGAAAAATTATTTATGAGAAACATGACTTTTTTTATGTAAATTCCTTCATTCTTAATAAAAGTTACCGGAAAACTCTGTAATTTGACTTTATTTTTTCAAAGAAAAAATGTTTGCTGCTGTAATTGCTTTTAAATTAGCTTTAATTAAAATTTTATAAACATAGATATTCCCATCAAATGTGAAATCACAACAAGAATCAAAATTTTGCATACTTTGTACATAGCAAAATTGATCAACTGCATGATTTTGCATCCAACAACTCCTTTTTTCCGACTAAGATTCGAATGCAGCTTAGAAAGTAAAAATATACAACTTTTTCCCTTCCTGTCAGACTATTCCTTCGGAAGAGAACAAACTATCTTGACAAATGTCTCCAGAATTCCTGGAATTTCGTTATGCGCTAACTTGGCAACCGACACTCAGAGGATTATGGATGATTCTTGGGCAAATAACTAGATCAATTGTTGCAATAAATACTTTAAAACGAACATCGCATGTATCTTCTAGAATCACTGGGTTCTGGAGAAAAATTCTGGTTTCTTCGGTCATTCATTTTGTGGTCTATTTCTCAGGAATAGAGTTTTGTGAATCTATTCCTGTTTTACTAATGGGTAATATTCTGTTAAATAATGAATAATATTTTTAAATTGAAAGTAGTGATTAATTTAACGATAATTATTACTTTATTTGTATTGCTTTTTAATAAATGAAGAAACCAGCAAGGACTTTGTTTAATGTGACTATCATTTATGTTCCGTTGTGGACATGATATTATGAGCTCTTTACTGGTGATATTTCTGTAGAATCGTGCTTTTAAACTTATTCCACTTAAGACTTCGTATGTAGTGAGGCTATTGTATGTTAAATTTGTTGGATTTCAAAGTGATACCGTTAAGGTATCCGACTAGGTTCGGAGGTACATTTTTCAAAAATTGATGTTCGGAATAATTGTATTGTTTTAAAGAATATAAATAGGCTTACAAAGTCACAACTATTAAATAACTAATATGTATCACCCTTTTTTTTTGAAAAAAAAAATATTTTTAGGAAAATTTAACAAAATTTTTTAACTTAAGAAAAACGTGATAAATAAAAATAAATTGCCCATTATGCAATTTTAACGTCATTGATATACTTCTTGATCCCCCTGAAGTGTTACAAACCAAAAGATAAAAAATAGTTTAAGAAATAAATATTTTATTAGCATTTAAATTTGATGGTCATGATTTTTCGTCAAGATTACTGTATGTTTTAAGCTAAAAATGGCTGTAATATGTGATTAAATGTAGCTGTCTTAAAACCTGCGGTTTGTTACACTCTGAAGGGCCCATAGCATATATGTTATAAATTTCATTGCATTTTATTGTATTATTTAGAAGATATCCCGTTTTTCCTACACAAATTATCATGAAAAGTTCATTCTTCAAAAAAACCATTAAAAAATATTTTTATTAGTTAGATAAGATAAATCCTATAAAAATAACTTAAAAAACTCTAGTTTTATGTATTAGTCCTTCTTCCTCAATAATTAATTTATTTTTTCCCTAATGACCCAAACAACACCAAACATCAAACACATGAAAAACACTTTTTCTACCAAGTCGAATACCTTAACGCTGTGTGGTAATTCAGAAATTAAGGTATCAACTCGGGTATCATCTATGTCCATTCACAAGATTTTTCAACCATAATCTTGGTATTGGTTCTGGTTGCAATGCAAATATACAATCAGTAAATTTAGTATCAATCAATAAATAACAGTTAAGAAAAGTCAGTAGGCTATATATAAACAACTTCAGAACATCGATTTTGAGATATTTAGATATTTCTAAAATCTCCAAATTAGGACCTTTCCAGTGATATAAAATATTTGCCATTTTGTTAATTAGATGTATGTCAAAATGATTTCTAAAAATAATCCGCATATATGCTCTGCCCACCTTGACATTTAAAAGTACAAACATTATCCTTTTAAACCTGGGAAGCAATTGCAAAGCCTATACGTTTTTAACTTTATAATAACTGTAAGTTTAACTCTTAGTTTGTTTACCTAATTTTTGAGAGAAGTTTGTAAATGTGTTATGACAATATTGTTCTTTTAATGATTTGAAATTTAAAACATGGGTGGATGCTAAGTGCCATTTTTATCTCTTGTCAGAGTTTCTAAATTGCAAAATTCTTTCCCAACAGCAGTTTTGTAACTCTTAAACCGTGAAAATTCAAATAGACCAGAGGTATCATTTTAGTTCCTCATCACATATACCACAGTTAGTTGTGGGGAGGGGTTGGAGGAATTTCGGATCAATGTATCTTACATTTGAGTTGAATATATCCAGTTGTACAATTGCAATAATGCAGATACATACATCAGAGTTAAATGTTGGCATGGATATATTTATCAGGAATATCCTTGAAAAATTAAAAAAGAAAAACTAACAAGCAATTCATCTAGAAATGAATTCATTAAATTGGTTTAAATCTGTGAATTTTGTATTGGCGTATAGGTTTCCACAAATCCATTGCAGCTTAGAATTAATACGCATCATGTTACAGATCTATTCATAACTAAATTGACAACTCATATATTGTTGCAAATGAGTAACTGATAATTTTTTAAAAAATTTTTGTAGTTTAGCCCTCTTTTTTGAGATTCATATAAAATTCTTAAACATATGGAATTGAAATATAAATAAAGAAGTGACAAAGTATAAAAAATTCTCGTATTTAGGAACGGATTTTTTTAGATGTGTAAATACATTTGTATATAAGCAATAAAAATATATAAAACTCATATTTATATAAAAATAAAACAAGGTTAAAGTCCGTAGACCAAAATTTAAACACTATAAATCATAATGTTTTAGGAGCAAATCATTAAATAAATTCTTCAACCAGAAATTACCGGAATATTTGTATCGGGAATTTCCTTTTCGTTAAGACCAAATGATTAATTGATGTACATTTCAAAATTATTAGACATTACATTAATTTCATCAATTAAAAAAACATTGTCCTAACTTTACTCTTGGTTCATTAACTTTTGGAATCTCTTTTAAATTTTATTATAACTAAAAAGAGAACTGATATTAAAAAAAATCATTCTTGTTGATGTAAAATTATTTATAATTTGTTTTTGCTTTAAAACATAGCATTAAATCCAGAAAGATAAATAGTGTCAAAATGTTTGTTAAAATTAAAAACAGTCGGTTTTTTTCCTTCTAATTTATACTGAGTCTCTATAACAATTTATAATGTCTGCCCTACTAACGTCAAACGCTCAACGACATTTAATTTCTTGTGTTTCATTCGAGTTGTCTTTAATGATGCATCTGTAATGAGATAGATGAAAAGCGCTAACGTGCTTAAAGTAACTTCTTGGGGTTCTTTTGGGAATAGCGATTTCTCATTTTCTCGTTAATGAGGTGAAACAGAGCTTTTAATCAGGTACTTAATTAAACAATTGGATTTGTAACTTTCGCTTCTTCGAGGGTCCCGAATGTGAGCGAGTACCAGAGCGATTTGTGTCAGTATTATTTATCTTTCTCTCACACGACTTTTTAAGAAAGGTAAGGGAGGAGGATGTCTTTCTTGATTAAAAATAAAAATTCCCCTTTTCCTTGGATCTTCCGAAAAGGCTTAACATTTAGGGGGCAAATGAAAATGCGTCTGTGTGTTTAAAAGAGAGCCTTTTCATTGGGGATCTATTTCTTTTTTACAAAAATTAGACAAAACTGAACGCATGAACGTAAAGTTCTCCTTTTTCAATTCCTACTATTAGTTCACACTATGCCTATATATATATATATATATATATATATATATATATATATATATATATATATATATATTTAAATAAAATAATTTTTATTTATCCACTCAAGTTCAAATATCTTTTCTCAACCTTGTAGTGGATAACACTTGATGTTTATACAGTTTTTTAAATATTAAGTCATTAATATAATGTAATTAATGGATAAATAGCACAAAAATAATAGTCCAACATTATATATAAAAAGGAAAATTGCTCGTTGTGTCCCGGTAGTGTAATGGATAGCACGTTGAGCTCCTAATCCAAGGATCATGGGTTCAAATCCTACCTGGGATCGCCTAATTTCTGAGAATGTGATTTATGAGTGAATAAATAATAACAAACAGAAATGATTGTCCAACACCATATATAGAAAGAAAAAATGTTTCATATTTTGTCACTTAATATAGTGATTCTGTCATATGTATTTATATATTTAAATTAATTGTAATTGTTTTTTGTAAAAAGTAACTCAAATAAAATTTACTTTGTTGTTCAAAGTAGGAATTGGCCACAATTATATATATATATATATATATATGATGAATCCCCAGCCCCACAAGTGTCAGTTGGGGTAAACTTCCTACCAGGACAACTCAACCCAACTCCCGCATAGGAACTTTGACTTCTGCTTTCGCCGGACTTAAAGAAGACACGTATTCTAAGGACTCACTCGCTGCTGATCAACGCTGAAAGAGCTCTCGTTTTTGTCATGGATTGGAGTGCAGACTTCTTTACTGAATATTGAAATAAAATATAATAGGACAAACGGCTGCCCGTTGCATTTCTCCTGTCAATCCAAGAATTTCTCCAAAACATTATATATATATATATACACTCAAGAACATTGGAAATAGCGACCCAAGAAGAATGCATTGGATTGAAATGAAATTTAATACACATAATTATACAGATGAGAGACTCACTTGATCTAAAAAATCAAGACAATTAAACGAATATAGGGTGTGCAACGACACAAATACTGGGCAACTTCAATAGCGCGTTGGACCACTTCCAGCTGCAATAAATGCCGCCACACGATCCGACATTGAGTTGATTAGACACCTTATGTTGTCCTGAGGCAGATGGGCCCACAAATTCTGAACAGCCAACTCTAAATCATGTACTGAGTGACACGATGGTATCAGCCGTTTTAGCTGATCCCACACGTGCTATACAGAAGACAAATCAGGGGAAGCGGGCCAGCCATGGAAGTGTCTGAAAATGACGTAGGAAGTCTTGAGCAACTCTTGCTGCTTGCGAACGAGCACTATCTTGCTGGAAAATTGCCCCTGGGAGAACATTTAGGAAAGGACCTACATGGGGTCGAAGAATATCATCAACGTAACGTTGGCGCGTTAAGGTTCCACGCATCACAATTAAAGTGGACCGGCTATCATAGGCTATGGCCCCCCCAGACCATTACACCAGCTGTGCGGGCAGTGTGACGTAGAACAGTGTGGGGGGAATTGCACTGCTCACCAGGGCCCCTCCACACCCGTACACGGTTATCATCAGTCTCCAAAACAAACCGGGATTCATCACTAAACACAACCTTTTGCCAATCTGTGACATTCCACATTGATCTGGCTTGGCACCACTGTAGACGCAGTTGCCGATGTTCCAGTGTTAAAGGGAGTGCACGAAAAGGGTGCTTGGATTTAAGATTTCCTTCTGCAAGGTGTCTGGAAATTGTTTGTGGAACAATTGCTACGCCTACGTCTGCTCGTATCGTTGAACGAGTCACTGTGGGGTCCACAAGTGGTTGCCGCACGATCCTTCGATCCTCTCTCCTCGTGGTCTTTCTGGTCGCTCCAGACCCTGTTTTTCGCACGTGGGTACCTTCTCGTGTCCACTGCTCCCAACAATTTCTAACGGCACACTCCGAACGATCTACCTGGCCAGAAACACGGTGCGTCGACCAGCCCGCAGTTTTCATCGCGATGATCAGGCCTCTCTCAAACTCGCTTAACTGAGAGAAATTTCTTCTAGCACGTTTACCTGGCATGTTTCACTTACCAAAGTCTTTCTACAATCGGCGGGTAATCGTCACGTTCATGAATCTTTGAATTTGCACTGGCTTTTACAGCACCCTCTTCCTGATTGTAGCGCCACCTCGGCGTGTATGAGCATGCGTATTGGCACAAAACTTAGATCATTTGCATATCACATTACACTGTACTTATTTGCAAAGTTTCGCGATTGTACTTAGCTTCCCTTTTGGGTCGCTATTTTCAATTGTTCCTATATATATATATATATATATATATATATATATATATATATATATATATATATATATATATATATATATGTCAGGTTTGAAAAGTTAGGTTCAAAATTAAGGAAGTAATAAATGAAAATAGAGCGAACTCTTTACCATCGCGTAAGGATTTATGAGTAAACAAGCCTGTTAAAAGGTGCAACGAGCGCTGACGAAGGCGAACGCATACTAGAAAGGATTTGGCTGGTGTCTCCTCGCTGAGATGTTATTTTTATACCACCCGATTGCGCGGAAAAAGGTCCGCCATGTTAGATTATATATGATTAAAGCGTAATAAAGGAATATTGTGAAGATGATGCCCTCCTCATTTTACCAGCAGGCCTGGGGCCTGTCATATATATATATATATGTATATATATATGTATATATATATATATGTATATATATATGTATTTATATGTATATATATGTGTATATATATGTATATATATATATATATATATACATCTACTTGTTTGTTTTATTGAATTCCTAACTTTGTCAGAAATCATGAACCGTATTTGAAATTTACTTATACGTGTAGATTTGACATATACGTAGGACTTTTATATATATATATATATATATATATATATATATACGTATTTTCTGTAGTTAGAGATAAGTAGTAATAGTATTCCTTTAAAGTCAATAAAACTACTTAGACTTGTGTTTTTAAATTTGAAAGCCAATGTTAAATTGTATTCATATTTTTTATTTCTGGATTAATTGTTTTGAGACGATAGGTTTTATGTTTCCATTTTGTTCACGTTAGAAATGCTATCTTTTTTAATTACGTGCCTTCATGTTTGTTAATGTTTTTTTTTAAAAATGCACAAAAACTTCATTTGAATTCGTAATTGTCTAAATTTCAAATATAATACTATATATTTATAAGATATTCAGAAATTCAGTGCAAAACACTTGAAAATTAGTAAATTGAGTATAAATATAGATACACACGTAAGTAAAAAGAATAAAAACACCAAAATTTTAGACTATATCTCATTTTATATATAAAGCTACTATTTATATAATATTTCACAAGAAGAACCTGTAAACAAAAGGTGTAGTACGTGCAACTACTTTTTCGTATGAAGGAAAAACTTATTTATTACAGTAGGGAAGAATTTATTTTCATCATTTAGTATTATAAATAGCTTACGTTCTATATATTCTTGAAAGAGTTTCAGTTATAACATCGAAATATTTCTTTTCCTCGATTTTTAAATAAAATATATTTTTAACCATTAATATATGATTTTATAGATATTTAATCGGTTCTTACAAAATATTTACACAATGTCTGGTGTTTCCCCGTGGTTGAATAAAAAGACGTCAACACTCATAGTAAAATATTTAAATTTCTGTGGCATTTGTAATATAATTAAAGCATTAAATCTTACATTTTCTATATTTTTTACTATGTATTTCTTTTTTTCTTATCAATATGTTTGTAACAAACTACTTTTTTAATTTTTTAAAGAAAAATAATTACAAAAATCACCGTTTTATGCAGTAAATAACTTCAGAAACTTTTTTTTAAGTTATCCGACTACGTGTGAATTAAAAAAAATAAATTTAGGATCTTATGGGGTTTTTAGATTTGCTTAGTGAAGTACAAGATGAAAAATTAATATTGTAAAGAAAAAAATAATAAAAGATAGGGGAAAAATTGCTGTAAATTTATAAAAAAAACTACATAAACGTGGTTTATTGAAAATAAAATGTACATTAACGAATTTTCTGTTTTTAAAATTTCTATGCTACAGTATTATTCATTTTCTAAATGATCTAAGACATAAGAGATGTTTACATTTTTAGAAAAGTAGAATATTTTATCTTAGTCAATAGATGAATACGATTGAAAAACACTTGTTGCATAATTCGTAGTGAATTTTGTAATAATGCAGTGATTTTAAATAAAACACATCACAATTCTAATTTTACACAAAATATACACAAAAACTTTCAATTGTTTTTATAATTTCTGCTGCAATTTCCTGTCCTTATTTAAAATTTTTAGGAAAGAAAAAAATTTTTGCTTAAAACCTTTTTTAAAATCAGCAATTGCTTGCTGGAAACGGGATCTGTTCTTTCTGAAATTGTTGTAACCTTTGCACTAGTAAATGGAAAATAAAAATATGCTATTTTCTTATAAGCCTTATGAATTGGACTACACATTTAAGAAGACGCAGTACGATTTAATTGACCAAAATCGGTAAAAAAATCAAATCAAATTTTTTTAGCCGAAATTATTCTTTATATGCTTCTCTATAACCTCACAAAATTTGAAAGCTGTAAACTTAAAAAACGCAGAATTATGATAGCTTTTACGTTCGTTTTTATTCACATCCCTATGACAAATCAAAATTTTAAACTGACTTATCTCAGAAAGATAAAATAACTAGTTTGTCTTCATTTAAAGTACTAAGACATTTTTCTATTGGGCCTAATGCTTTGAATTTTTTTACTTATTGCCAGTAGTACATGTAACAAAAGTTGGTAAGCATTTTTGAATCAAAGCGATACTTATTTTTTAATAATAATTGAACTTAGAATTTCTTTATACATTTTTTAATGAATTTTCAATAAGCATTCACAAAAATTGGTATTGTACGAATACCAATCATGCTATCGCAAAACCTATACCAACTTTTGTTATACATAGTTTGACGTACTTGTAAATCAAATTTCATGCGTGTACGTAAATGCTTGTAGGAGTTGCATTTTAAAATCACTTTACATATTTTAAGTTTTTTCCTTAAAAAATTATATGACTAACATTTTATGAAATTTTGAGCACAAAATCTGTTTTATATAGTATACACACATGCTCGGCAACCAAAAAATGTTTATAAATCCTTAAATTTAAAAAATTTTGCGTCAATCGTACCATGTTCCCTTAAACTATAAAAAAAAATGTTTTGAATTTTTCAAGCTTGGTTTCCTTTTTTTATATGATTACAAAACAATCATGCAGATTATTTTTATTCCTTTATGAATAATGTTTTTTCTGTCTGTAAATTTTGATTTTCTTAATTGACAAATAGTTTTAAAACTTTACAAAAATGGCTGACTATGAAACATGAGTCTGAAATCCTTTGAAAATTTGATATGATTTAAACAACATTGAGATAAAATATTTCTCATATTCAGATGAAAAAAGTACCATAACTGTGCGCTTTTAATGATTCTCCCAAAAATAGTTTTTTAGTAGTGATATATTACGGAATAAGCAAAATACTTTACCAGTGTGTTGAAGACAGCATCGTCCGAAATTGAAAATAAATATTTTTAGAAGTTCATTTCTATAAGGAAAATGTAACCACAATTGATCATTTATTAATGTTACACTATGAAACGACTTGATGCTGTTGATGACTTAGAGCCTCAGGAGATTTATAGTGTATATAGTAAGTCTTTAATGGTACTACGATACGAATCTTAGAATCGACAGAAATGACTGCGGTTAATGAGTTTATACCGTGACCACACGGCTATTATGAACACATTAGAAGTACGAAAGAGATTACTCTTGATTTAATCTTGTTGCCAGCTCTTATATGGCATTGGTTTGAAATACCAAAAATGGATTTTAATTACTAATTTCACGTTTTTACTAATAGGGTTTTCGGCTTTAGATAATTAGAAGCTTTTTTTAGATCCTTTTGATACACGTACGATTGCAGTATACTATTAATATACACATACGACTCAGCATTTAAATTGTGAGATGTTTTTAAATTCCAGAATCTATTACGTATGCGAGAGTTTATCATGGACTTTGAAAGTAAGCTAGCTTTATTTTTCATATGATGATTTGCATGATAATATTGGTTACGAAATTGATGCAAGAAAAATTTGTACTTTTAAACTGAAGAATGGTTTGGAATGCTGGACTTAACATGCTGGAATTAAATTTCGTCTCTTACATCAAATGATAAATTTAGGATGAAAATAAAGTTGAACAGAAAGATAATTCTATTCAAATATATTTTGATAAAAAAATTTATTTTTTCGTATAAATCTTTCAACAGTTATAATTATTGAGTTATAATTAACCGATTTGTAGTTTTCGTATCGTTGGTTCAGTGTTGAAATATAGTGCAAATAATCAATTTGGAATAGAACAAACTTTTCAATTAAGTCTTGAACGTAACAAATGAGAACACACATTTACATATAAGAATATTGAATAAAATATTTTCAATCTAAATTCTAAATCAATTAGTAGAAACAAAAGCTTTTTCTGTGACGCGTCAAACACACATCATTTTGAAATCTAACAGTAAACTGCCGAATTCTTGTATGAGATCTCTTGTGTAGCTCTTTTTTATATATGTAGAAATCTTTTAGAGTTCAGGTGACGGGTAAAGAACTATAGTAGGCTGTCAAATAGTGACATTTACGGATGTCTCCAATTACATTTTCCACAATAATAGTTGTTGTTGTTGCTAATGCAACCTGTCTGACGTAGTCAGATAGAGGCCCACAAAATTCATCATGGCAAGAGCCTGGATGTAGACAATAATATTATATTCGTTAAAATATTTAATATATTTGCTACAAAATATTTAATGATAATTGTTTATTTAACTCTAAAAAATAATTTGTAAGATGATAACAGTTTTATAGTTCAAACTTTATCTTGTAGTTTGTAATAGGATTGGTTGATCTGTCCCTTTTTCTTCAGTAGCATATGTTGAATAAAAAAGAGCTGATTATGGCTGATGTTGAGACTTTATTTGATTTAAACAAAAAATCAACGAATTGCAAATTCTAAGCTTCTGAAACGAAACGGAAATTAACGTGATTTATATCTTATAACAAAAAAGAAGTTAGCATTTGTGCATTTTAACAAAAATGAAAGTTATAGTATTTGATACACATTCTAGTATATAAAAATTTTAAAATTCACCAATTTTCACATACTATTACCATAAAATCCGGCGTATAACGCACACATTTAACACAAAAAATAAGTTCGAAAGTTAAGGGTACGGGTTATACGCCGGGTATATAAACGATATCTTTAAAAATTACAAAAGAGATGAACATAAAAATGAATTTACTTCTGCTTGTATAGAAACACGGTTTCTTTAAAAGAAATAACAAGCCTTATGAAATAAAAAAGTTGTTGTTCTAGAAGTATATACCATTTTTCAAATGTCTGGGATGATACCTCGAATAAATGACTTAAAAACATAACAGCAATGTGTACTATTATTTCAGGTTTCTTTGTAAAAAAGAAGTGCGCATTAAACGGCGAATGTACCTAAAAATTAAAAAAAAAAAAAAATCAGATTCAAAGTATAGGTGCGCGTTATACGCCGGATTTTACGGTATTTAGCATTACCGTAATATACTTATTAATTGTAATTTCCTGATAAATATTTGTAAATAAACATCTTAGAGTGGAGTTAGATTTGTTTATATATATACATAATATAAGAAACTAATCATCTTAGATTTGATGACTTTTCTATAAGTAAATACATTTTTATGTAAGACACATCCGTAATTTCAATAAAAATAAATTAAAAATTCTTCACTTAACAGATCAGTTTGAAAGTTAATCACATTTTTTATCATTAAATGATCAAATTATTTAAACGTTCCTTTGTTAAATAACATGCTTAATTATTTATTTTACTTTGAGAAGTGAACACGGAAGTTTCTCGCAAGACAAATATCTCCATGAAAACTCTAGAGATAATGCATTTAGGTGATTAAGAGGGATTCTGTGCAAATTGATGAATAATGAATGCCTGGGGGACACTTTAATGTAATTGTTCAAGTGTAACGTAAAACAGAGAAAGTTCTTAACTAGGAGAGACAATTTGGACATAAAGAGATTTATTAGTGTCAGGACCCCACGGAAGGATGATGATCCTTCTTTCTTAAGAGCAAGTGACAGAAATTTTCGGAATGAGTATTTTATAGAAGCGTCATAAATTTTAAGAAAATGGATATTAGTGACTTGTGATTTCATAATTAGATAATTTCATGCAGAATTTTTATACAAGCAATGAAAATATTTATAAAAAATTTAGTGAATTAGTTAGATTTTAAAAAAAAATTAATACTGATGTTATTTACTAAGGAAGTTTTAATCTTAAAGAGTAAAAATAAAATAAAAAATAATGTAAGGAATTATTAATAAATGCTACATATTTTTTGAGATTGTGTACATTGTGTACTTCACTTGGTTTCCTAAAGGTCAAGCTATTAATCAGCATTACTGCCTTCACGTCCTTGCTTAAATCCGTACAAGAATAAGTAAAAAAACGACCCAAATTGTGGAAGGACAAGATATGGGTTCTCCGCCAATACAATGCGCCGGCTCATTTCTTTATGTCTGTGTCAAGCGGTTTCTTGCCAAGTACATCCTAGTGTTAGACAATCCGTTTTATCCTCCAGATCTTGCACCATGATATTTCTAACTGTATCCTAAGGTGAAATTTGCATTGAAAAACAAGATTTGAGTCCGTTGAGGCCGTGAAAGAAAAAGCGGCTTGCGTCCTATAGATGCCAGGGGTGGTTCTAGGGCCGGACAAACCGGTTCCCAGTCGGGCCAGCATTCGGATCGAATTTGAAAAATATTTTTTTTTGTTACAAAATTTTTTATATATTTTCTGAAATATTAGTGGATGTGAATTTGGTATTTCTCTTAACGTATCTTATTTTCTTATTTTGTATTCTGTATGTTTAATATCGGGGTTTTTTTATGTTGAAACTTGAGAAGTTTGAGGCGAGAGTCTAAGTTAAATAATGCGATTTGATATGTTTACACATCTTTAATCCTTCCAGTGATCATTTCCTAGCATATATATTACGCTGCAGACTTTGAAAGAAATTGAAAAGTGCAAAATAATTCAAGCTTCAAAATTTTTTTTTGAATGCAGCTGCATTAAGCCTGATTGGAGGCATCATACGTTAAGCCTAATAAATTCTTAAAACAATCTTCGCCAAGAACAACAAATACTATCTCGCCAAAATTAGCTCATTATCAGTATCAGGTATTAAAAAGATATCATTATAGCAATGTTTCTCAAACTGTAAGGCGCACCCCTAGAGGCGTGATACCCCTACAAGGGGGCGCGAGTATATTAAAAAGTAGAAAACAAAAGATTATTTTTAAAGAAATTAATAAGATGCTGAAAGGAAGCAAAACAAAATACATTCTGAGATCATAAAATACAGATTTACACTGATATAAGACACTTGTAAATGTATCAGTACTGCACAATATGTTTCATAATTAATTTAACAGTGTTAAGTTAAGAACAGATTTTTTTTTATAATTACCAGTGACCCTATGGGAATGCCATAAAATTATATGCAAAATTTAATACTTATCTTGATAATTTGTATGGTTTATAATTAAAGTTGTATTGTAGCTTTACGTCAAAGTATATTATTGTTGAATTCGTTACATCGTTATTGTAAGGAGGGGCATGATGAAAATTGTTATTGATAATTGGATCGCAAGTATAGAAAGTTTGAGAAGCACTGCATTATAGTCTTCCGTGTGGTGACCGAAGTAGAATAGTCCCAACGTAAGCTCATGCGTGTCGTAAAGATGACTAAAATGAGCAGAAGTCCAACCTCTCAGGGCTCTGGCAACCCTCAATTATGACAAGTGCAACCTCAGCACTTTGTCATACACGACAACAACGACAACACATCTTTAACTTTCTCCCCATCTATGAGTGGGTCCGCAACGGACCTTCCTTTCACCGCCATACAATATCCGGTGTCTGGTGGGGTAACGGAGAATATTAGGGCCCCCTGCAAGTCAGGCTTTGAACCCTTGTATGCTACGCCACTACTGGTGTCAGCCATCCAAAGGAGGGCAGTGGTAATAATAGTTTCTGATTGATAGAGAGCCACAAGAGATGCTTTACTTTAGTCTTGAGTGTAGTTACTACAAATTAAAATAAACGCTTGTGATCCCAACCATCAGTGGACTATTTTTTTTAAAGAAATTTGCCTGCTGAAATGGGTAATTTCTTCTCGTACATTTCAATTGCTTAAAATAATAGCATGCAATTATGACCTTAATTTAAAATAATTTTTTAAGACTTAATATATATATTGTTATACTGTCTTTTTTGTTTGTAAGAATTATTTAAGTTTTATTAGAGTGTATCTATGTGTGAACAATTTATCTTTTTTAATTATAGTTTTTTGCTTTGGAGAAGGAACGACATTTTCCATTTTTGTCCTGTGTGGCAAAACTGCTAGAGCCGGCCCTTTAGAGGCTGACGCAAGAAGACTTCAACACTGTTTCTAATAATGCAAGATTCACACAGTGTGCTGTAGGGATAGAGGAGATGTGTATAATGAAGGTGATAAGAATTAAATGTGTATGAAATCAAAAGTAAAATGCTTTATAACTTCAGTCTTGTTATTTAACAGTCACACGTCGTATTTAATATACATGTATATATATATGTAAGGATAATTAAATTAGATTAAAAATTAAATTCCCTATCTAGCACTTGACTCCATCTTTCTCCGTTCTCATATTCAAGTATCAAACTAATCGCCCATTTATTTCTTCCGAACATATGGCCTAGCAAATAAACATGTCTAAGTTCAGATCGTTAGATTTAATAGTCAACATATGTCAGCATTAACTTGCAAACACCATCTTCAAAGCAGCGATACTTACCAGATGTTTTTCAAGTGTTATCGACTTGGAACCCCCAAAAATGGCGTGTTTTTTCCCCTCCCTGCTCGCAGTCAGAATAGATGTAGAAACGATAGAATAAAGACCTTCCTTTTTAAACTTTAATCTGATTGTGTCTTTAAAATCATGACAGAATTAAAGCCGGCAGGATCTTGGTCTGCGATCTTAATGTAAAAAATTAATTTTTTTTATAAAATAATTTTAAAATAAAAACGAACGCCGACGACCGTAATAACTGATATGGAGAATATTATGGAACGTCGACTACGCCGTATGCCTGTATATGAAGACGTTGGATTGCCGGAATAAAAAATGGTACGGAAAAAAAAACAAAAAAAAAAAAACGCACTATTATTCCCTGGAAGAACATCGCTCTTAAACCCCGAGAAGAATGCAGTGTTTACCGCCGAACGTTATTTCTACCGTTGCTGAAGAGACCAGCAAGTTTGCCATGAAAGAACCAACTTTCGAATGACGAAAAAAGAAACAAAACAAAAGGGGGAAGCGTGAATTTCCTAACTCCAAGATGAAAGACATGAATCCCTTAATAGATAAAAAATATATTTTTCTCCGAATGGTATTGTGATTTAGTTCCAATGATACAATGATAGAAGGACCAACAGTACCAGGAAAAAAAATCTTTTTCGCCGGAAAGTCTGCACGGTAATACTGTGAAATAGTGAAGCAACAACATTAAAAAAAATAAAATTTTTACTAGTGAAATAACGTGACAACAGCATCTGGATTACCGTTCACGAAGGGTTTCTGGCGCTGCAAAATGGAGGTCAGTTAAATTGTATACTTCCAATTTTAGTAACATTGAAATAACTGAGTTTTGCTGAACAGAACTTTATGAAAAAGAATAATATATGATATGATATAGTATTTAATTTTTATAATATAGTTGTGTTATAAATGAGATATTTTCTTTATATTTTAATTGAGAAAACAAAGTATATAGGTTTAGTCTCCCATACAAAATTTTGAGAAATTTTAATATACTTCTCATAATTTTATCTTAAGATGTCGAATGAATTAAGAGTTATGATAGAAATTGGTGTTTTAAAGTTGAAAAATATAAATTAAGTTTTTAGAAAAATGATTAATGTACTAATACTAATGATATTTTGATAAGAAGCACAAGTAAAGTCACGTTGCATTCTCTTTTCTCCACTGAATTCAATTGTTTTGTTAATTATTTTATTCAGCAGTAATCTTATTGCATGTCATTTAATTTTTTTTATTTTGAAATTGTGTATTTTGATATACCGGCCATATATCAGGATTCACTATTTCTTAAAATTTTCCTTATCTAAAATTAAAATTAACTTAATAACGAAGTCTAATTTTGGATATTATACAGTGGATAAGCGAGAATACACAATCATTATAATTTTGTATATGTCTCGAAACATTAAGAGGACAAACTTGTTTAGTTTGATATGTACACCTCTCATTGTTTCTTATCAGCATCCCTGAACATCTGTGAGTTGATGACGCAGATTTCTCAGAAAGATGTGTTCAAAATTAAGTAAGGTGATACAGTTTTATTAGTGAATGTGTGATGCAAGAGAAACTCAAGAATTTTTGTCTATGAAACGTACTTTTTAGAAGGTTACGGAAAGATTCAAAATATTGTATGCGATATTGTTAAGTTACAGTGAATATTGAGAAAATTTTCATACATACTAAAAGTTATTATTGAAGTGAGTCCACTTTTCCGACTCAAAAATAATAAAAAAAGTGCTCTTACATTCTTGTATTCTTTTATTCCTATATTCTTATAATTTTTATGTTTTATAACGCATATGAAATAAAATATTGTTTATTGTGTTCAATAGTGCATATAAGTAGAGTGTGTTGTACACTGTCTTCATATTATTAATAATCTCATTTTATTAGTGTATATATTTTTTTTATCTTTTTAAAAAATGTATTTCATATATGCAAAATGTGTGTAACAACATAAGGTATTACTACGATGGCGCCAGAGTAGATTTTTATACAAAATTCTTATTTTAACATTTGTAGGATTTCATGTATTTTTATATTTACTATCTTATTGTTTGATATATTATTTTCCAACATAATTTTTTGTAAAATATCTACCAGCTATAATACGAATCTATTATTATGAAGGAATAGGAGGAAACGTGAGCTCTTATTCTAGATGTCGAATAGATTTGAACAAGCTAATCTTCATTTATATGTATGGAAAGTCATGTTTATCAATTAATATGTTGGAAGTGTCCTTACTGTGTTTGTTGTTATAGTTTCTCGTTTATTGTATTGCTTTTTGATTTTAGAATTACTATTGCTTAAAAATTTCTACTGTGTTTAATATGTCTTTCTAAATAACTATATTGTTTTGTGTTTGTTGAAAATTGATTAAGTTTGTAAAGAGAGAATGACACGCCATGACTCCCTTTTAAAATGGGGGGCAAATGTAAGGATAATTAAATTAGATTAAAAATTAAATTCCCTATCTAGCACTTGACTCCATCTTTCTCCGTTCTCATATTCAAGTATCAAACTAATCGCCCATTTATTTCTTCGGAACATATGGCCTAGCCAATAAACATGTCTAAGTTCAGATCGTTAGATTTAATAATAGTCAACATATGTCAGCATTAACTTGCAAAAACCATCTTCAAAGCAGCGATACTTACCAGATGTTTTTCAAGTGTTATCGACTTGGAACCCCCAAAAATGGCGTGTTTTTTTCCCTCCCTGCTCGCAGTCAGAATAGATGTAGAAACGATAGAATAAAGACCTTCCTTTTTAAACTTTAATCTGATTCTGTCTCATGACATAAAAAATATATACATATATATATATATATATATATATATATATATATGTGTGTGTGTGTGTGTGTGTGTGTGTGTAATAATTCCCTCTAAATTCCTTTTAATTAACTCTTTTTAATTATATTTAAACAAGCTTTGATTCTTTGGCTCAAAACTAACGCCCTAATCCTAATTGTAATCAACTACTATCCGAAATCTCTTTCCCATATTTTAACCCCCAATCAGAGCTCTTATTACAAAATAATCACGCGGTCTTCACTGCTGGGTATAAAAAGCAAAAATCTTTTGTGTTCGTCATGTGAAATGTCGCTGCTGCTTGTCTCTTCTGTCTTTTTGTCTGTTTTCGTGTCAAATATTTGTGAAATACAACTGTGAATTGACCACCTACGATATGTGCGTGAAAATAAACTTGAAATTTAATTCTGAAGATGTTTTTTGTGAAAACCCTGGTAAACAAATACATCAACTACGATATTACATATATATATTATAATAAAATAATAAAAGGCAAATTATAATTCCGACAAAGCTAAGGATGAACGAAAATTGATTTTATTGAGAGAATATTAAAACAAACGTTCAGTAGACAGTTTGATAATCTCTTGTTTTCAATATCAGGTAAAAAATTTCAAAACAATACTTCAGAAATCAATAAGATTATTAAAAGCGTTTGATCCCTTTCGTGTGTGCTGCATTTGCGTGTTTAAAATCTCTCGCTTATTTACGTCTTAATATTCAGTGAACTATAAACGATTTATTTTCATTTCTACCCTCGTAATACCGTGTAATTAAATAGTGTCAGGCATACTTCTTTAATTAAATCCTATGTAAAACAAACTCGCTTAAATATCCATCACGATATGATCATAAAATTTACCAATAATTTAAATAATAAGTTCAGATGCTGAAATAACTACAGAAGATTGAAGCATTTTATTCCAACGGAAAGAATACTTTTATTTGCGTGTATGCGAATTAGGTGTTATGGGCAATTTATTATCCCACTTAACTCAGAATGACCCTGTATATTTTAAGTATGAGGTGTAATTAGAGCGGTAATGAATGACCCTTCAACTCCGTTAGCTTTGCGCGAAAACAGTGATTAAGTGCTGAAAGGTATTGTTTGTTTTCACCGCAGATGTTCGGATAAAGTACTCTTCATACTTAGTACGTGCAGCCCAAATTATCATTTTACGAAGGATCTTTGTAATTATAATAACAAACATGAGATAAGTGGTTCAAGTTTAGGAATGAGTTTCACGATCATTCTGATATGAAATACGACGCTACTCCTGAAGTATATAACATGTGTATAAAGAATCTTTTTGTCTTGATAAATATATTTCTTGGCTAATTTTAGGTTTTCGATATATTCAAGAGAGATAATCAAATTTATTTATTAAGAGCAGGAGTGTCAAACTCACAGCCCACGAGCTGCATGTGGCCTGCAACGTACTTTTTATTAGCACACAATAACATATAATAAAATAACAAATTGAGGCAAATAAAAATAAGATAGGTAAAATTAGCAAAACCTTTTTTAATTATGTTTTTTTTACTATCATTAAAAAATGCGCATATTTATTAATTTTTTCAATTCCTACTATTAGTTCACAATCTCTATTTATTTATTTATTTATATGTATATTTATTAATTTATCTTGGTGGAATTTTCAATCGTTAATCAAATACATTTTAAAGCGCTCAATTGAGCTGAAATTTTATATAGAGGATTATTTTGGATGACATTAAAATAATATAATAACAATTAATAAAAATTAATTGATTAAAAATAATTATTTTAAGAATTACCAATACAACCACTTTGGCATCATTTTTGGCGACTTGTTTCATAAATTGAAAAAAGTTTATTCTCCCGTGTTAAAGCATTCAGTTGAACTGAAATTTATATACACGATTATTTTGGATGACAATACGATACTTTAAGGATAATTAATAAAAATTAATTACCACTTAATGCTGTGGTTCTGTCATATGTATATACATATTTATATTAATTTTGTAACTATTTAATAAAAAAGTAGCTAAAATAAAATTATTCTTTGTTGATCTAAGTAGGAATTGAATTAATTTTTTTTATATATTACTTGTGTTTTACACTAAAAACATGTTGCTCTCAGCCTAATATAAAATAAAATTTGCGGTTCGTAATATCATTTTATTTTATTATGCCTGATTAAGAGGGATAAATCTAATTTCGAGTTTTTAAAATTGCATATTTTGACACACTTTTCCGTTTCTTCATGAACCAGAAAATTTTGTTCATTCTTATATGGATTGTTTGCGGTGTGAAAATGAAAATTTTAATGTATCGTACAATGAGTGTTAGTATGTACTGCTCTAAAAATTTCATTAAGTAATAAATTTGTCCAATTTTCTTTCGGTTTCAAAGGATGAAAATAATGCTCAACTAATTACTGTATCACTTTATTTAGCTCTAAATGTTACTTATTTCCTATAAACAGGGAATTTCTTTCTTCCTAGAGCGGTGAAGAGCGAGTAAATGATTTGTTGCCCAGCTCGACACAAAGCATTTTGAATCTCGTATATTTCTTTATCGTTATATAAAGATCTTTCTACATCGTCGGCTATAATGATTAAATGTCCATGAGCATTGTCTCTTTATAGTTTGAATTTGTAGTAAACAGAACACAAATTACTTCTTTCAGCTAAGAAAATCTCTTATTGTATAGCTGGTTAGGTTCCTAGTGGTTAAGATTTCAATGATGGTGGTAATGAATTACACATTTTTTTTACCCTTAAACGGTTCATGGGCTACTTTATTTACGACAGTAAGTCAAAGAGGAAAGGGACTTATGCAATTTTTCTTTCCAAGGTTTGACAACAGTTCTAGTATCCAGTGCTGAATGAAGGGTAGTTGAAAACACTTCTATGCAAAGTGTCAGTCGTCTTTTCTCGTATTCATAGGGTTGTAGAAGACCGTACAACATAGCAGCTCCATTGTCAATCTGTACCAATGAGGAAAGGAGGACAGTGATTCGCTTTCTGTTTGAGGGACATGTGAAAACTGCGGAAATCATTCGTCGCATGCAAGCACAGTATGGTGACGGCTGTTTATTACGAAGCAAGACCTAAGAATGTATAAAGCGCTTCTAACAGGGAAGAACTTCTTTATCTGACGACGTAAGATTGGGCAGTCCATCGTCGTTGAGGGAGTTGTGATGGTAAGGATGGCTACTATCCAGCGCACGTGGCACACCTGCAAACAAAAAGCGAATCACTGTCCTAATTTCCTTCTTGGCGCAGATTGACAATGGAGCTGTCATACTGACGGTCTTCTACACTCCAACGACTAAGAGGAAAGGCAAGTGACACATTTTATAGAGGTGTTGCTGACTACCCCTCATTCAGCGCTGGATACTAACGCTGTTGCTACACGTTGGAAAGAAAATTCCTAAAGTCCCTTCACTTTTTTCTTATTCTGGCAAAATGGTAGAGAAATGTTAGACTTATTAAATATTAAATAAGCTGGATTCGAAGGAATTCTGTTTTTAATTTATGTTGAAAAATAATAAACTGCAGTATTTCTGAACTTGAAATAAATTTATAATCTGTAAGAAGAGACGCTAGTGTAAATACTTTGATGTAAGAAGACTTTGAAGATAATAAGCTAGTACACGACAAACTAATGTAATCACAATAATGCATTAGCAAACTGCTAGCTGTAAGATTAAGACTAAACAAAGTTTAAGGCGTCAGTCTACTTATTTATTATCATATTATTTGACTAAAATAATTTAGTAGAAAAAATACAGTTAGAGAAATATCAAAACATTGTGAAAATACTTACATATTTTGTTAAAAATCCTTATCATCATAATACAACAATATCGAAAAGTAAAATTCTTACTTCATTGTAAAGAAGAAACAAAAAGGGAATTGCAGTACAATATTTCTGGAAATAATTGTTTATAAATGTTTCTTATGTACTGAAAATCAAAATATTGTATAAGTAGATGAATGGAAAATGTTTTTTACAAAATATAAATAAATTATAAAAATATATAGAAAGTCTAACATTTTTAAACCAATAACGCCTGTAATAAAAGCAGAAAATTATTCAAACAAGTAAACTGTTAACGATATTTTTGACTTAATAATAACTATTAAAATCTAAATCATTGCTTCTCTCAAACTTTGAATATTCAATTGTAATTTTCATCACACCTCCCTCCATAATTTCTCTCAATACACATCAATGTATTGAATTGAATAATACTATACTGTGACGCTAAAACTACAATACGACTTTAATGTTTTAAATGCCACCACCATATACAAATTTCTCACTCAGCCAAAGTGTTAATTGCCCCGGACGTATATATAGGTCTGTCCAAAGTTCGATCTTTTCTGTGCACTGCTATCCATAAAATTATTCATAAGTCTTTGGACGGCAATAAAAAACCTTGACGTTGTTTGCAAGGGAGTTACTTATTTTAGAGGATGTTCTTATTTTAATTCCTTTTCACTCCTCTGTCTCCCAAATGCATCACATACGTACGCCCACATGAAAAACGGTAGCATTGGGGAGTGAATCGCGTAACTTTTAATCAGCTGTTCAGGAATTAATTATAAACTGTACAAATTATCAAGGTAAGTCTTCATTTTTATATATAATTTTATATATGACAAGCCCGGAGGTGGGGATCACTGTTAATTATTAAATTTGTTCCTAACTTAGAATTGTTAAATTGATTATAAAATACATTGTGCAGTACTGATGCATTTATAAGTATATCATATCAGTGTAAATGTGTATTTTATTTTTACTATGTCAGAATAAATTTTGTTTGTGTACTTCAGTAAATTAATATTTTTTTTAAATATTCATTTGCTTTCGACTTTTCAAAATGTTCGTGCCCCCCCCCCTCGAAGAGTTATCACCCCCTAAGGGGTGCACATTTTGAGAAACACACGCTGATGTAAATAACATCTAACTAAGATTAACATAAAACAAATTTACAAATGCAGGGTTTAAGAAATTTAATAAAGCAATTTTAATGTATTCCAGAACCGAGCTTTAGTAATTATAAAATTAGAAGCGCAAGCACGCACGCGTGCTCTACCTTAAAAAATTCTAAGTAGACATGTGATGATTATATATATTATATCTTAGCTTCAAACAATAACTCTTTTTCACATTTCAATTAACCATTTTAATTCCAAGAGACCGACCAGAAAACGCACCACACAAAAGACTAACCAGAAATAAATACTTAAATATTATTGTTCTAACTGTATCATTTTAGTAGTGCTTACACGGAAATATCAAGAAGCCACACACACACATAATGTTTTGTTTCTTAATATCCGTTGTTATTAAACCGTCGTATGAGTGTTCCTTTCAGAACAGAAAATTATTTCGCAGTGATAAACACCCGAAGCCATCACTGATGAGTTCTGCCTTAAAATTCTGATTCAAGGATTTCGCTTCTAAATTTTATTATCTTTCTTTTACTAATTCATATTACGGCACCGTGAATATTTATGTAAATGGCAAGAATCTTCATTATTTTTGGAGTTGTTCATTTCTAGATTATTCATTAAGTTTTAATCAGGAATACGCAAATCGAAGAGAGTAACTAATGACCACATTAACTCAAGGGGCATTGAATCATACTTCCCATGCACCATGTTCAGCGCCAAGGAAAATGATTAATTTGTTAGAGGGGAAAGAGTCCGGTCCAGCCCTATGACTCAAGCTTGCCAATTCATCAGAAATAGTCATAAATGTCCGTAATTATTCAAAGAATTAGTTGTTCATGTCGATGGAAAGTGAATGAGGAATACTGAATTGAGTTAATCTGATTGGGTTCAGTAGTGTCCGATATTTTTAGGAATTTTAGATACGGAATTTTATATTATGGTTAATTTTAACTGAAAAATTCATTTTAATGATTTCGTATAAATGGTTTGTAAATGTTCCTTTTATTTAATAAGAAAAGCAATATAAGAAAATAGAAGTAATTTATTGCATCAATAACCAAAGGAAAAATGCGAAATGTAAACAGAACAAGTATATGTTTCCAAGAGTTTCTTGGAAAATCTAATATATAAGGATTATAAATTTTGATAGGTTCTAAATAAGATGTATCTAAAAAAGGTGTTAGAACTTCATAGTATTTAAAACTCTACTACGGAATAACAGAATGTTCTTATAAAAATTAACTTAGTTGCTTTGTTAATAAAATGCCTTTTAACCGAAAAAAACCTTCTTATTTGTACTAAGATATAAAACAGCGAATTTTTTAATTATAAGTAAGAAGACAACGCACACATCAATTTTAATACATAATCTGAAAACACGTTATCCCGACAGCAGGAAGTTTTGAACGAGAATTGAGAAAAGAGTGAATAATTTTAATCAAAGTGAAGTAACTTATAATTACGTCTTTTTTAAAGCTGTATTCTTATGATTTACCAAAATCTTTCTTTTAATTCGCTAATATGCTTCACTTGAAAATAATTTTTGTTTTATTTTCCAATAAGTGTTACAAGTATCTAAAAATATACTTTTTCTTCATTGGTTTTGGATCAAATTAAAGAAATAAATTCAGTAAAGTGTTTCTGTAGCTTACATTATTTTTTCTGTGTTTATATTTTGCACATTACTTGAGTGTTTTTTTTCATGACAGTATTTACAACATTTTAGCATCTTTTAAAAGATAAGTAAAATTGTTATGGGCTTTTTTTTATAAGTTAATATTGATTGTAAGACAGTTGAAAAGCCTAAGGCTTCCTTCACACCAAACGACTCCGATTCATTTACCATCAAACTTGTCTGATCGACCAGGATTTGGCTTCGTAATTTCCCGCTCAAATAAGCCAAGATTCCCTTCCCGCATTCACACCAAAAGAAACCGGTTCAATCTGCCGTCATTCTCACTTACACTTGATTCGGCAGATTAGATTTTCATCCCTTATTCATAAGCAGTCGGGAGCTATTTCTTAAAGAAAAAGTGAATTTAAACAAATAGAGTGTTGATTTTTATTGTGTTTTATATTATTAGTGATTTTATCACATAAAGTTTCTATTAAAGAAGCTGAATTTAGACATTTAAAGATTTTAATGTTCTTGTTAGGGTTAGCATGGAATTGTTTTTATGCCAATAGATGATACTTAAATTTGTGTGTGTGTGGTATTCATAATATTTTTTTTCATTATGTAAACTAACTCTAGTTCTTGTCGCCGAGTGTGTAGGTTGTATTTTATCCATAATAATCTTGCGCAAAGAATTAAATTAATTTTGCATGTATTATTTTATTCAATCTTAGAAATTTGAAAACTTTATTCTTTACTTTTTAGTACTTTAAAGCAAAATGTGTTTTTTTGGAGGGGAGAGAATATTCTGAAGGATGTTTGAAGTAGCTTCAGAGATCAATTTGATAAGAATTTATTTAATTTTGGGAGAAAAAAAAATATTTATAAGAATGCTAAAATATTGTCGATAATGTTAATTTTTTTAAAAACGATTCCATTTTATTACTACATAGATCTCAGATTTTGTTATATAAAACACACAAAATGCAAATGGCATGTAAAATTTTAATTCATTAATGTATTAGAAATCATTTTTAAATACATAATCAAAAAACTAGTATGCTACAAAAGCTGTAGAATATAAACATTAACATTAAAAAACATTAGATATATTATTTGTATAAGTAATTGCGTTTTTATTTAGTTACAATACATACTTATTATTTGTTACTACATTTCAGACTATAATTACACTTGATACTAACAGGCAAAATATAAAAAAATAAATAAATAAAACCGTTCTCTCTTATATTTTTTGTTTTATCTATTTCAACTTCAAAATAAATGAAAATACAGCTGTGAAATTAATAGCTTGAAACATTAGTCGTCTTAAAATATTAAAAACAACATCCCTGTTCGATGGCATCTGATGGAAGAATGATTGACCTGTGGCGGTGTGAAGGCAAATCTCTGTTCATTCAGAATCGCTGTGAATTGGAAAGATCGCTACAGACTCGGAATAGTTTGGTGTGAAAGAAGCCTAATGTGACAAATTGTTCTTTTGAATCTTAGAAAAATTGGGTTATTTTGAGTTTATTTCGAGCGGAAACTTTTTCTACCATTTCATTACAGTTTAAATAGGTTGTTTTAATGCATTTGTATTGTCTTCTGTTGAAAATAGAATCCTGGTGGTGAATTTGAAGCAGGTCTTAAGTAATTGGTGTTCCTATGACCTGCCCTTCTGAATATTTATACAGACCATAGGTGGCCAACCTTTCAATATCCGGGCATATTTTAGTATAAGTATATCCCGCCAGGTTGTGCTCTTAGTCTTTTTAATAATTAAACAAGCAAGCGTTGACCACATCGTTGCTTCCCAGCAAATGAAATCGTAATCAAACACTTGGTAAGCCTAACCTTTTCACTACGAACCGTAAGCATTGTACAAATGGGTGTGTCATATATACATCCACCATAAATGGCACTGGTAGCAGGATAATTCACTGTTAAATCGCATTTGGTGCTTATTCTACGAGATTGATCACCCCCCTCGGAAGTACACAGAAAGGCCTAACACCCAATAAGGGAGTTTATGACTGCGGCATAATGACTCTACCGTCACGAAAGAATGCAAAAGAAAACAAGAGGTTGGTAAAAGTATTATTTTTTGAATAAAATAAAATATATCTGAGAAATAAATACATTTTTAAGCAATTTCAAAAATGTTCCATTTTAGTGTGATGTCTGATATTATTTTGCAGAATTGAGTGCATTAATATGGATTTCAACTGAAGTTGTCTTTACTAGCAAACAGATTTCCGAATGAATATCAGGAATTCGTGTTCTTTTTTTATGATTTGAAACGCTTCCCAAATTTGTCTTCAAATAGATTGGCCATCGGCAGAGCATGTTTGTAAAACGCATGAAATTTATCCTTGTTCAAATACTTTTTAAATATGATGGGATTTCTTCCTTATCTGTATATTACAACACATTTTTCAATGTTACATTTGTAATCATACTGGTAATAAATGCATGCTTACAACGAGTGGCTTTGTAAAAGTACAGAAAAACACATGCTTTTTTTTTCAAAATCATGAAATTGGTTTTCAAATTCAAAGTTCAAGTTAAATGGTAAAAGCTCTGAATGTGCTTTTAATATTTGTTATTCATCTAATGCTTCCTGTGTAACGTTTGGTTGAAATGGCAATGTAGACAATGAGAAATTTATCTTGATCATAAACAGTTATTTTCAAAGCTCAAGTTTCATTCTAAATTTAGAAATAAGATTGTACATGTTACCAATTTATTGATCTTTTCGTTGTTATAGACCAGTATTAATGTCATTAAGGGGATTATTATAAAGACCAGAAATGATATGTCGTGAGCCAACTCCTTGACTTCAAACTCTTGGATAATTTTTTATTTGTTTTCGCAAAAAGAAGGAGAATACTTCTTGCAGCTATTCTAAAACACTTTTTAAACATTCTGATATGGATTAGTCATCTTACTCCTACATAAAATGCCATCAGTCCTACATCGGTCATCTTACTCCTGCATGGTAATCCAAACCCAAAATCTAGAAATTCTTGGAAATGACGTGATTCAACCCACTCTATTTGAAATCTGTTTTAACATGGGCATAGAAGAAATTGCAACCACTACTCTATCAGTGGATTGAAATACTCCTATCGTAATGTGATATGATACGAATAATGTGTTATATAATGTTCTGTTAACGGTATGAATAGTAAAATTCCTCATTTACGCTCATTTGGCAAAACCCTGTGGCATAACATGCCTACCAGCGAGTCGAGTAATGGCTATCCATGATATAGATGTATTTTCCTTTTCTGAGATTTACACAATTTTGTTAGAAATATGCTCTTCATGTATGTACAGTTTCTTAAATTTTCCAATAGATGCTTTAGTAGTAAAATTGTAACTTCAACTGAAATGAAATATTTGAAAGAAATACAGAAGGTCGTTTGCACACACTTTATGGAAATAATTTTCTAATTTATTTTCTCGTTTGCGTTTTGAGATAAAACTTTGGCAACTTCAGAATATAATCATCTTCTAGTATTTTCCTTTAATTTGAAAGTAAAATAAACGATTTAGTTTGAAAATGACTCCAAAAATTGACAGATGGCTCTGAGGTTACGTAATGAGCTTTCCAAACGGAAATATTCGTATCAACAAGATATAAAGCGGTGTAAAAATCTAGGTTATTGCATTTTTTTTTAAAAAAGTATTTATAAGATATTACACTGGAAAGAAAAAAACTCGTCAAGTTTAAAGTAAAAATGAAAACATGACCAAGAAACTTGATCCTAAGACTGTTCGAACGTAAGCAACTCGAACGCATCAAGAAAATGAAGTCTTTGATCCTAAAAGAAAATCAGCCGACTCAAAGATTCATTGAATCGAAAATAGGAATAAAATCCTATAAAATCAGTCGTAATAAAATAAAATCAGTCGTAAAGGTTTAAAGTTAAAAAAGATGTTTAAACCTAAAGTTCATCTGCCTTTGTCAAAATATATTGCTGAAAGAAAACCCCATTGTAGAAAATTATATTAAAATCCCCTAGTTACTGAAAAATGGAAATTCATGGTAATATTCGATGGGGCATGAGTACATTTAAGTGAATAATTATTAAAAGAAGATCGATTTTCTATTGATCGATTTTCTATTGACGGAAATGACCGTACAAAATGGCTTCGTCAGTGTACAAATAAGTTCCGAGAGGGATTCATTGTAGTTGCAGGATTTTGCTACAGCGGCTAATTCAAAAGAAAAAAAAAGTCTTAAGTAAAGCAAAAAATTAATTCATTCTACCATCAGCAGATAAGTTTAGAACCAATTTTTTGAACAAGAAATTCAAGTTGTCGCGAATCCTCGTCGAGGCTTTGCAATTTGTATCCTTTACAATTAATTATTTTCTATTGCTTAGTTGCGCATCTTTTCTCGCGTGAAACCACGAGAAATGTTTTCTCTTAGTTGTCAAAAAAGCTTCTACTTGTGTCTACGGTTTTCTCTTGCTCATTTTAAGTGTGGTTTATCTTCTTCGAGCTTTATACTATATGAACTAATCGAATTTTCTATGAAATAGATGAACTTAAAGGATTCTCAAAATTCTCTCTTCCCGATGTGAATTAAGGTATCCGACTACGTTCGGAACCATGATTTAAAAAAAAAAAAAACGCATAAATGGATAATATCCATGATATTTAGTGTCCCTTAGATTAGAATACATGTATAAAATTGTTTTAAGGACATTATGATAAAAAATTATTTAAATACAATATTTTGGCAAAAATTAACTTAGAATAACCTTTTTTCAAAACGTCCTCCTCTTATAAAAAATGCATCTAAAATAACAAAATATTTTGTTTATTTAAAGTAAAGACTTCCCTAGAGAGTCTGAACTAGGATTTTTGAAAACAAATTAACATTATTTTCAGAGTTACCACCAATTGAAAAAATTATTGGCGTTTTTTTTCTTAAAATTTCTCCCTCTGTTATAGTAAAATATGAATAAATCCACTTCTAAGTTATATATTTCAAAAATTCTAATTCAGCCTCTGTACAGATGTAATAGCTATATACGGGCAAAGTATTATTATAATAGAAGCATTTTTCATAAAAGGAGAACAATTGTAAAATTGGTCATTCTATATTAATTTTTAGTCAAAACATTGTACTTAAATAATTTTTCATTGTAATAATATTCTTAAAACAATTTTATATACGCTTTCTAATCTAAGTGACACTAAATATCATAAGTATTAGCCATTTATACGCTTTTGCAAAATCAGGGTTCTGAACGTAGTCGGATACCTTAAGGTAAGCTTAGCTATTTTATTATTCGAAGTTAAGCTTAAGACATAATTATTGACACCAGCCTTATAAGAAAAGGAAATTGATCAAGTTGAGCTTCATATGGACAAAGTCTCTAGTCCCACGTCTAAGTCAACTGCTTATTATTTAGCAAAGAAAGAATCAAACAGGAACAAAATATATCCCATTTGATGAAATTTTTAAAAAATCACTTGACGCTTCTTCAATGAACTTCAGTTCTTTCTGTTTATTAAAACAAGTTCAGAAAAACGACATCCAGGAACACTGAAAGGTTCAAAAACGGTTCAAGAATAAAGGAATAAAATTGGCAAAACAGTACTAAGAAAAAATTTACTTTCTTGAAAATTCAAGCTAGAGCTATTGTCGGGAATCATGACTGTCTGATAGAAGCCAATTTCTACATTAAATACGCATTTACTGATAAAAATCAACTCTCGTAAAGTGTGAACGACCTTCTTTAATTGATTACTGGAACAGAGTATATAGTTTTTATTGTGATATATTTAAGTATTAGAAAAGAGTACAATTTATACAGTTACCTTCAATAAAATAGCAAAAAGTTGCTATTTTATAGTTTAATTTAGGAAAATATTTTTTTTCCTGTTGATTTGAACTGTGTGTGTAACTTGAGGTCTACGTCAAGGAATATTAGAAAACATATACATATAAACATAGTTTTAAAATAAACAATACGGTAGAACGTCGTTTATCCGAATAAATTGGGACCGAACAGGGTTTCGATAACCGAAAATCGAATGTGATCCATGTAATATATGAAACCGGACACTATACGAATATTGAAAATCATCACATGCGGGAAACGTGCTTGAAGAAAGAGCAAAATTGGTGCAAAATGTCGCTATTTTACCTTTATTGTGGAAAATAAACCCTTATTTTTCGCTGTACAATTGTACACCTCCGTTGTTTCGCTGCAAGGTCTCCGATTCTCATGAGCAGCAGTAATTGAGTAGGACAGCACTCTGATTATTTTTCGTACCACTCTGTAGCAGAATTCTTATCACCAGACAATGATTCGCCTTTAATTTGCAGTTCTCGTATCCTGTGGAGTGTTTTAAAGTTTTTTAACTAACCAGTGCTACCGTTGAGAAATCAGCCGAGCCACTTAATTTTTGTTAAGTTCCAGAGCAACAAAGGGCTCCGTAAGGGCTCCTCTTTGCTCCTTTTTTGTGAAAACCTCAAGTACAGTGTACGATCAAAAACAACATCGTTTGCTTCAATCATGGTGTTCCTTTCCTTCGAGTCATCTTCTGAGTCATGTTTGGAAACAAACTGTCCCAATATTCCGCGCAGATGTTTAAAAAATCACACAACTGAAATTCCTCAAATATCCCTGACCTTGGATTTTCCCGTCACTTTTGGCCTCACGCGAAACAACTGTTGAGCATTGCACTGCTCGAAAACGTATTCATATACAGTACATGTAGTTGACAAAAAAAAAACTAGTCCGGATATTTGACGCTCTGTATAATAAACGTTCGGATAAACGACGTTCTATACTGTATATTGTTGTTTCATGTAAGTATAAGTTTTATGGATCAATAAAAAAGCAGGTGAATATTACTTAAGGTATCCGAACACGTTCGGAGCATTTTTTAACAAAATAACATATTTAAACATTATAAAGGCTTTTTTAGGACTCAATGCCAGTAAATACTAATATTTAAAATAAATTGCCTAAATTTCACAGAAATCACAATTATAAGTAAAATTTTAGCAACATTTTTGTAAAACTTCAAAGCAATTAAAGAAAAAAGTAATAAACTTATATTAGTAAAAATATTACCACAACAATCTAGATGTATTTATCTAGAGAATGTATAAAAATTTTAATGTTTTATTAAATTTGAAAATTTTAGAGTTGATTGAGTAAACATTATAAGAAAAATCACATTCTTTATGATACCATTATTTAAATAACAAGCCCTAACTCAAAAAATATTCATACAATAAGCAATATTTTAGTACATTCTCCAGAAAATAACATACATATCAGGTTCAAAAAGTTTTATAGAAATACATATGTAATATTTTGGTTAATCAGACTCGCCATGATCGATTTCGACTAATTTAAATGCCCACTTCTCTGGTAGATCAAAGACCCACTTCCAGTTTTTCTAACTTAAAAAAATTGATTGTAGCTTGGCCTCTAGGTAGAGTAGAAACAAAACAAAATATGTTTTGTAAAGCCAAAAGATGTTTCTATTCAATAAAAAGAGAAAACAAAAACATCTGTCTGGACCAAATTTCGTCATTTTCAACGTGTTTGGATACCTTAATGTACTGATAAAAAGTATAAAGGTTACTCGACACAATTTGACAATTAGAGTGTTTAATAGGAAAACAATTTATTTCAGTACATTTCTGCAGACTAGAAATAAAAATATATTATGATTGCTTAAAATTTATCTATGTATAAATAAAATATAAAATATCTATCTATCTTTTACGTTGAACTCTTCACATACTCGAGTGATTTTACATTTATTCCAGATTTAATGCTTCAGGGTGGTTTGGAAATACAACAACGCAAGAAAAAAATAAAAGAAGAAATGGAAAGGGAACATCTTTTTTAGTAGACATAAAGTATGAACACATAGGACTGGAAGAGACGTGGAAGGGTATATTATAGAACTTCAAAAAGAAGGAAAAGTTTTTTTGTAAGGCTATTTATATTCATTTTTAAGAAAGTGAACGCAGGGATATATATATTTCAAATGCCTCTTTCCATTCACTTTCTTTCAATACAAGGGAAGGAGATTAGGCCAGTCGTCCATTTCTGACAGAATATATAGGACGTTTAAATACCATGCTGAAAATATAGTAGGGAAGGCCCGGAGATGAAAAAGAAACACTTAATAAAAAAGTATAAATAGCATAAGGAATTAGTATACGTTTTTTCATATAGTACGTAATACATGAAAGACAGCGCGAGATATAGAGCAACTGGAAGCCATCTCTTGCTTGTCCTTTATTGTTGTATGGAATACAGAAATGACAAGCAAGAGGTATGGATATTTTGGGATATAAAAGGTTTTATTATTATTTTTAAGTGGGCTTTAAAGAAACTCATAATACATGAGAATGTCATCGGAAAAGGCAATGTTTACAGATATTAATTGGGTGAATCAGCTTATTTGGATGAAATTGTAATCTCCTACTGTAAAAATATTTCTAAAACTAAAAGTCTTAAGTGAGTTATAACTTTAATTGTTATTTCTATTTCCAATATGGAATTTTTATATTGTGTACTATCATTCCAAAAGATTATAGTATAAAAAGTACAGAAAGCATTTGAATACTGTAATAATCTTCAGTAAAACAGGCCCCGGTGGCCTTGTGTTAGTGTTTTAAATACAATAGGACCTCTGTTTAATGAAATCACTAAATCCCTGAGAAAAGATTCGTTATATGGAAAACTCATTAAACAGAGATTGATTTTTAAAACGTATTACGTTTTCGTTACCACAGGAAAAAGTTCGTAAAATTGAGATATTCGAAAAATAGATGTTCGTAAAATGGAGATATGACTGTGTTTATTCACACATTAGTTTTTTTTTTGTCACAAATCGTAAATGTATTTTATGTTTCGGATTATTTAAGAAATCACAAAATTATTTCGAACATAACATAAAAAAACAATTCCAAATTATAAACAGTGTTCAAAATTATTTTTGCTCCACACATTTTAGAATGCTCTTTGTGTGACAGATTAAAAGGATTAAAAAATAATAATAATTCTTCTAGTATGTATAGTGAGTTCAAAAAGCTACTCAAGTTACTGTAAAATCAATTAAAATGTAAGGAATAGAGATGATTTCTACAAATCTGCACGTGATGGTAGTAAATGATTCAATGCATTAAAAAAGAAGGAATTACTGGTACATACAACTATAGAAAATATTTAGTTTTTTAATTATATTATTGCGTAAAGGGGATATAAATTAAAACATAAATATATCTCTCCATTAAACAAAAACTTACATTATAAGTTATGTGACCACTTCGGACTTCCAGGACCCCTTTTCCGCTAAGGCACGTGCCTAAGGTGCAAAAAATTGGAGGGCGGAAAACGAAAAAGCTCAATTTACAGCAAACGTACCACCACATATCAAGTAATGAGAGAAGCATTTCTGTCCTTAAGAGAATAAAGATTGAAACGAGATTTACTATAAAAAGTGAAAAGCTTAACAGACTGATGTTGCTATGCACTGAAAATGATATTACTAAGGAAATTGATTACAATGTTATTAATGATTTTACAATGATCAAAGCTTGAAGAAAATTTTCGTTGAACCAGTACAATGACAGTAACTCGACAAAGAATTGGGATGTCTAAAATGAGCATTAACAAGTTGAAAACATATCATACAATAATCTATACACTATACTGTAATTTCAAACGATTCCACTAGTTTACTGTCCTAATTTACAAAAGCGTGGGTGGGTGGTCCGTGATATCGTACGGTAAGAAATGAAGAAGAGTGGCCAAACCATGCCACTATCATTTCCTTACGGTTGCCGGCTTGGGAAATGGCGGGTTAATAGATGATGAATAATAAAAAGACTCTCCAAACAGCAAAAACAGAGTAAGGGAAAATCCCACCCAAATGAAAACTGGCAAGTTGCGAGTTCTGGAAATAGGGAGGGGGAAACTCTTTGAAGTGCCTAGGGTACCGGGAAGGTTAAAAACGGTCATTCGGACTTTTCTTCAAAGAAATATAACAGTAATTGTTTATGTTTCCAATGATGAGGCCAAGTCTCTCTGTTTCAAACAAATGCTATTTTTCTTTTACAGCAGTTCTTACGCTTGTGATATTAACTGATAACTTTACACACTCAAATAAATGTACACAGACTGGACATTCCATACAACACTATACTTTTCCAAACAAATGGTGTGGGAATGGTGGATCGTCACCCACTCCATGTGGGGAAATATTCACCCATTAAATGCTCGTTAACAATGTTGTCCTAACATAGACAGGCAATATCATCCATATAGAGGAAATCAGGATCAAATGCTGTTCCCGATACTGCATCTCTACTCTACAAGACTGCCTTTTGAGACATTTACCTTAATGCAGTACTTCTAAAACTTTCAATATTTGCGAGCCAAATTCACTCATAATTTTCATCGCCCCCCCTTTTCCCCATACAATAACAGTGTATTGAATTCAAGAAGACTGTACTTTAACCCTAAAGCTACAATACGACTTCAACCTATGAAGTGCCACCGGCGTATATAAACGCCATGCTCAGCCAAAGCGTGAACTTCCCCGGGTGTATATATACGTTCTTTCCAGAGTACGATCTTTTCCGTGCACTGCTCTCCTTAAAATTATTTCGAAGGCTACAGAATGCAATAAAAATACCTTGACCGTGTTTTCGAAGAATTTATTTATTTCAGAGGACTTTTTATTAATTTCTTTTCTTTCATCCCCCTCCACCACCAATACCTCACATACGCGTGCCTACGTGGAAAACGGTGGTATTAGAGAGCTAATCACGTAATATTTAATTTAAAGTTAAGGGATTAGAGTTATAACCCGCACAAATTATCAAGGTGTACCAAATCTTGTATGTATTTTATATATGACAAGCCTAGGGTATCACTGATAATTATTACACTTGTTCTTAACTTAATATTGCTAAATTAATTATAAAATACATTGTGCAGTACTGATACATTTATAAGTATATTACATTATGGTATAAATGAGTATTTTATTTTTTATTATTCAGAATGATTTTGTTTGTTTACTTTCAGTAATTTAATAATTTTTAAAAATAATCTTTTGTTTTCAACTTTTCAGTATGCTCGTGTTCCTCCCTCCTGGAGTAATGACGCCCCCTAGGGGGGAGAGCCCCGCAGTTTGAAAAACGATGTCTTAGTGCAGTGCTTCTCAAACTTTCAATATTTGCGATCCAATTTTCAGTCATAAATTTCATCGCGCCCCCTTCATACAACAACTATGAATTGAAGGCAATAATAATGTATTTCGACGCTAAAGCTACAATGCGACTTTAATTATAAACTGTACAAATTATCATGTTAAGTATTACGTTTTGAATATAATTTTGAAACTGACAAGTTCATGGCATTAATAAGTAATTCCTAAACTTTTTTTTTAAATTTAATGTTGATACATTAATTATCAAATACTTTTTACCGTACTGAAACATTTATTAGTATCTTAAATCAGTGTAAATGTGTATTTTATTTTTTATTATGTCAGAATGCATTTTGTTTTGCTTCCTTTCAGTAAAATTTGATAATTATTTTAAAACTTTTAATTTCGTCTTTTCCATATGCTCGTGCCCCCTATGAAGGGTTACCACGCTATTTTATGGGGGCACTCCCCATAGCTGTCACGTCAATTTTCATCACGCTCTACACACTGGGTACCTAGGAAAAAATAAAGAAAAAAGGGTACATTCTTTTTCTGTCGCTATGGACGGAAAGTGAGTATCGTTTAGATATCTGCCTTGTCACTAAGCGTGCCCATATTGAATCTTTGGAAGGTACGACTTTGATACAAAAAAAGCTTTTATATATTACCTAACTTCTGGTAAAAAAATATTCCAATAGTACCTCAGAGAAGATAGAGAAAATTTTAAAAAAGGTACATTTTGTTTTTGTACATCCTGCGTATATATATGTCAGGTTTGAAAAGTTTAGCTTAAAATTAAGTAAGTAATAAATGAAAAAAGAGTGAACTCTTTACCATCGCGTAAGGATTTGTGGGTAAATAAGCCTATTTAAAGGTGCAGTGAGCGCTGACGAGGGAGCATCCAATCAGAGAAAAATCTCTTAGCTCTCAGCCAAGCCAAAAAACTCAAAAACTTTCCACCCAGATGAAGAAACATAGCCACGCCTCCCGGATTCCATCGCTCGACCAGAATGGAAAACACCACTTTTGCCATGCCCAGCATGATAGACTCTCACGATATGGGATTGAGGACTGTTTACAGTCCAGACGCCCAAAAGAAAACGCCTATTCAACGCCTATAATGACGAGGGAGAACGCATATTCGAAAAGGTTTAGCTGGTGACTACTTGCTGAAGTGTTGCTTATTGTTCTACTCGGTTGTGCGCCAAAGGGACGGCATGTTGGACTTTATGTGATTGAAGCAAAATAAAGAAGTATTTTAGAGATGATATCCTCCTCATTTTACCAGCAGGCCTGGGCCTGACATATATATATATATATATATATATATATATATATATATATATATATATATATATATATGCCTTGTTGTCTCCAGTTCCTTACAAGATTATCATATGATTCTGAAGTTTTTTTTTTGTCCTTTTACAAAAATATTAATTGAAGCCTATACTTTTTTTTCAACCTATCATTAAGGAATTTTCTCGAAGGGATATTTAAACTTTAATTTAAGCTCCATTCATGTTTTTTTCCTAAGGGGGGAAACTATACCTTTTTCTCTGAAGGACAATCTTAACTATATAATTCATATTTGTTTAACCATGTCTGGGGGAGAAATGAAGCTAATTAAAGACAGATTAGCAATTCTCATCAATCAATGAAGTTCTTTATTTATCAGGTGTTTTCTCTGGAATAATAAAGAACTGAGAAATGGAAATCAATAGATCATTCGTTTATGAGACTGTATATTCTTGATATATTCCCATTAATTAATTATAATTATAATTGAAAGGGAAACTTTATATTTATTTTATTTAAATAGCTAAATTAGTATCCTTTTGAACAATTTTTTTTAAATAAAAGTTGAGGAAGACTCAAAAGTATGGAAAGCTTGAATTCGTAGAAGACAAATTTCTCTTTTAGACCAGCCTTATATTTTGCAATTGTACCCAGAAATTGGTGAACAATATTTATCCTTTATCATTGGTTTTACGTGACAAAGTATTAATTATGTTTCTATGTATATCTGGAGTCATCATCAGTTTTCGAGATGATTATCTTTAGATTATTCATTAGTTTCATTAGAGAGATCAAGCAGAGTAACTAATAACATTAACACTCGAGCATTTAGTCAAACTTTTCGCGCGCCATTTTCAACTCGGCAGAAGTGATTAATTAATGAAGGCCATCATCCTTACATTCCAAATGTACCAGGCCATTTATCAAACTAGATCCTAAATGCTCCGAAACGATCCAATGTGTAAGAGAGATTTGCATATCCACAACAAATGAAGGAAGAATACTTAAATTAAACAATCTTGGAACTCACGAAAGCATCGTTAAGTGAAATATATTCTGCCCTTAATGAATCTCTGTGTTTCCTCGTTTTATATTTTCAAAAAGATATTGGAATTAGTGCAGAAGTTATATAGTTTAATTTATATAAAGTTATTGAGATTTATGTAAATAATGATTTGTGTGTTTAACTTGCGTGATATTAGTGTATCACGCAACCCTGTTTGATTGATGGCTGAATTAAATTTACATCATTTCTAAAAATATTCTCAAACTACTATCCCCAATTTTGACTTAGGTGACAAAAAGAATACCTAAATAGTATTTATATGAATGAATTTTTAATCTTTAACATATATCTCGGTTTCAGTGTTGGCAATCACTAAGCTTTTGATTATTATTTATGTGTGTGCGTTGGTTAAAGTTACTTTTAAACATTTATACTTTAAAACATAATTATTTACATTTTGCATTTTTCGTTAATTTTAAATAATCAATTTAAATATTTCTTTTTGTACGCGCGTTGATTTCTGTTCTTGCAGTCTGTTAGTCCTTGTTCTTTGATAAATTTATTATTAATAAATTAAAGGGATTCATCCTTTTTTTTATATCCTCTCGAACTCTCGAAAATAGGAAAAAAAGTATGTATACCATTGATGCAGTGGTATTTCACATTTTTGAAAATAGGGAATTAATAATAATTATGAATTACAGATTTCTCTCAATTTGCGATTTGAACAAGTGTAATTATTTCTATTCCTTTAAAACTATGATTTTGACAAAAGTTCTTTGTTCTGTATTCTTCTGTAACAATACCTAAATGCAAAAAAATTATAAATTAATAAATGAAATTATAGCTATCAGAATTCCATTATTCAAATTTAAATATTAGAAGCTGGAATCGATAGATTTTTAAGTAATGTTTTGATTTCTTGGTTAGAAACAACATTATACTGTTCAAAAACGAATATTTTTTATATACATTTTTCTTTCTTTTTGTGTATTGTCAGTGTCTCTTAAATTGCTACTATCGAATTGTTCAGTTGTTACAAATACAATAATTTTTTGATAGTGATTGTCAGTCAAAGATAGGTCTCACATCTTGTTGATGTTTTAAACATAAAAGAAATACTCTCTTCAAAAATTAGGATAAATGGAATACATCCAACTCTTTAGTCATTCCCTCTGACAGCAGGTTCCTTTTATCCTTTTTAAAGTCGTTGCAACTGTCGAAGCTGCACTTATGCTGTTCGGCCAATTTTCCACCTTTTCTACTTTTCCTGCTACAAATTATGTCTTCTTTCAGTGGGTAAAGAACTGTCACACCCTGAAGTAGGCTTTTACTTCTTTTTTCCTAATTCGGAATTCACTCTCCGAATCAGTGAAGGCAGTGGAAGATTACTTTTAGGCTTCACGTGAGGCATGCCAATATCACTTCTTTTTAGCAGGTTCTCGGAATAAATTGCTATAAATTTTGTTATTCGATTTCCAATTTGTTGTAAATGGTATCTACCTACTGCCAACAGAAGTTCAATAGGGAAAAAGCACGAAGAATGGTAAGAAATAAACAAGAAAGACGCTCTGTAAGTGAGGTAATCCCAAGACTCTTTAGATGTAAGAAACACATTTTTAAGAATATCATTCCTGATTAGTTATATTTGAAGGCAGACATAAGAATTAACTGTCGAAGATGGTAAAATAGCTTGAAATTTGAGGCTTCCTTACTTTAATTTAGGTTTCCAATTGAAGTACATTTTATACACTTTTGTTTTAACTTATACTGAATAGAGAAGATACATTAAATATACTTCAATGTACAATTCACTGAATTGCTTTTGCGAAGACATTGATATAGTTTAAGAGAAAAGTAGTGGCAGGAAATCAACAACTGAGCATTGCTTCATGCGCTTTTGCTTTTAATCATAGTCAAAAGAAAAAAAAAAGAATACAATTTTACTTTAAGTGGGTTAAAGTACTTTTGTTTTTATAGTGATTTTTTTCCATTATTCTGCAAAACATTTAATAGCGCAAATATTTGAAATAGATATATACACTCTGTCACAGAAAAATATAAGCACCCGGAGGGAAAAGAGCTTTTATTACGAAACTTAGCATGCATGTAGTATATGAAGAGATACGCAAATGATTTCAAATTCAGAATTATTAAGGAATGGCTTGAAAAAGTTACAAATCAGTAGTCACCTCTGGTAGTTATACAAGGGGGAAAACGGTGAGTGAGTGAATATTAACGCCGCACTGTTCAGCTACACGAGGGCTTTTGGCGACGGACCGCATAATTTTAAACCATGGTCAAGTGACATGGTGAAACCTGAGCTGGCACTCCCTCTCCTAACTACCACACAACACCAAAGGGATGACGTTTCAGCTCTCAACAGATTTCACGTGCATCGCTGCCCTAAACCGCGGGTCTTTAGTGGTACTGGGCTCGAACTTGTGACAAAGCCAGCCACGAACCGATACCTATACCACTCGGCTACCACGGCCACAACACGTCATGGCATCGAATCAATGAGGTCACATATGGCTTCCTGCGAAAGATCATACCATAATCTTTGCAACTGGGCTCTTAAGGTACCCTTCTACTTGCGACAACTTTTTGTTAAAAAAATGGAGAAATGGAGATTTGTTTGGGGTTTTTAGATTTATTTAGCACGTTTTAGGAAACAAAGACTAAAGAAGAAAGAAAAAACTCTTATTACAAAAATGGGAAAAAATGGGTAAAAATTTATAAAAAAATTACATAAACGGAGCTCGTTCTGTACCAAAAGTTAATGAACTAATTTTCAATTTTTCAATTCAGATGTGTTGCTATGTTATTCATTTTTAAATGACTTTCAGGATAAGAGATATTTTAATTTTTACAAAAAACTAGAGCATTTGATCTCATTTATTATATAAAATTGCTTAAAATACAGTGATTATATTCACATAAGGAACTGTGAATTTTGTAATAAAATAGTGATTGATAAATCTGAAGGTTAAAAGACTTCTACTATTATACAAAACATACACAGAAAATTTCAGTTAATTATTTTCCAAACTTTTTGAGCAATCGCTGTCCCCGTTTGAAAATTTTCAAAATAATACATTTCGAGTCAAACGCATTTTAAAAAATGACATCTTTCTTAAAGTACTGGCATCACAGCTTTAACTAAACCGCTTGTAGTTTTTGTTCTAGTGAACAGAAAAAAAATAAACTTGGTATTTTTATAAAGCTAATAAGATAGCCTATAAAATAAAACCTTAAAAAAATTGTCAATTTTTGGCAATATTCACAGTTTTAGGATAGTCGGATACCTTAATTCACTAGTATTCTGGGACGGCTGCAGTTGCCTTCCAAGCAAACTCATGAGAGGGTCTAATGGTGAGAGGTCTAGTTAACTTGCAGGCCATGAAAGTACATCATATTTTGGAAGACATAACTGGGAGAGCAGCGAAGTATTCGGAAGAACGTTGCCTTGTCTGTAAATGGTACCTGAGTTACATACCAGGGGTGGCGAACCTTTATGAACAAACGTGCCATTTTTTCCAAAGAAATACTAAATGATGTATACACGTGCCGTCAAATAATTTTGACTTGGGATTATGGGAAAATAACAAAATTAGATACTAACAACACAAAACTTTTCATTTACTACAGAAAAATACATTTAGTATTTTATAGTACTAAATGTTTTAGTTAAAAGTGTAATTCAAATCATATTAAGTAACATTATTGTGATTTCTGCAGTTACAGATTAGATGACAAATAAATTATATTAGGATTGGGCAAGATGTTACTTTTTGTGTAATGCATGCTGAATTGGTGTCATTTGCCAAATGGCTTCTAAGCGTGTCTTTAATGTTATTCATCTCAGAAGATAATGACTTGTGGGTTAGGTTAATGAAAATATGGTTAAATAGCATTATAAAGCTTGCTTCTTCAAACAGTTAAACGTGTCTGGAATAGAATTTAACGTTTCCAAAATTTCGTCACTGTCATTTTTACTAACATTGTTTGTAAATCTTTCTGTTTAAATCAATTCTAACTTTTTCTTCTTTCAATACATTTTTGAATCCATATTGAACCAGACTAGAAAACAATTAGTTTCATTTCAAATTCTTCTATTTCCAACGCCTAATTGTGGCAAGTTCAGTGTATCAAATGATGTCACATCAAGGTATATAATAAACTTGTGCCTTTCTGATAATTCTTTGAACTGAGAAAATCTCACTGAAAATTCCTTGATTGAAGAATCAATCGCGCTTGATCGTTTTGATTGGTGGCGTACCCAAAATATTGTACAAAAAATATTGCCCTTCCTGGCATTGGCAGTACAATTGATGTTAAAATTTCGTCCACGCAACATCGTGCCTGTAAGATTCTTTGAAGGATGACTAGAGATGATCGAGTGTTCTAACAAATCATTGCTCTTTGCCCGTGGAATTTGTGGGATGTGTAGAGAGAGGGTTAATTAACAATTCAAATCAAGTAAAAGAAAGGCACAGTTTGCTATATATAATCTTGACTTCTGAATATTCTGTAGCAAATTTTCCATAATTGAATGTTATATTAACAATTATACTAATTAACTAACAGCTAATATTCATCAATTAACCATATCTTCTTATATAGCTGTGTCTTAAAAAAAGTTGTAAGTTTCTTATTCATTAACCTGATTATACATTAGGATACTTGAGCTATCACCTCACCTTCCAGACGTCTACACTGCTACCTAAAAGTCTTTGAGCTCCGACAGATAAAGAATATTTAAGCCACATTACGCGGTCCGTTTTAAGCCCTCAACTGTGACATATATTTCAGAAAAAAGGACCAAAAAGGAAAACTTTTTTGACTGTTTAATTTTGCTCTTTATATTATTATAAACGTCAAAGAATGGTTTTTTATTACAAAAATAAAATTTAAAATACAATAACTACTATATTTATACATTTTTACATATACATACGAAATAAATGAGTTACACACACATTTTTTCCATTAAAGCAAATTAAACAAAATTTTGAAGCTAAATATAACATAACTGGTATATCTTTATATACAAAAATCTTCTAAAGGTGTGTATGTGACTGAACTCATCCTAAGCGGCTGGACCGATTTTAATGAAATTCTTTGTGTGGGTTCAATTGGATTCAAGAATAGTTTTGATTCACAATTCAGTCCAATATCGGAATTAGTTAAAAATATATTAATTGAAAACCTTAAAACGCGCATAACTGTTTTACCCCTGTGTTTTGTTTATTCTGCTAAAGCGCGCCAAGAAAAAAAAGAAGTAAGAGGGGAGAATTTTCCAATATTTTCACCGATTTTAAAATTGCAATCTAACTTTTCTATCAAAATCAAACAAAAATATTTACAGAAACGGAAAGAGTATTCATTTCGCCACTATACGGCATATATCTTTATATATGTAATTCTTCTGAGCGTGTGTATGTTACTGAACTCCTCCTAAATGGATAAACCGATTTGGATATTTTTGTGTGGGTTCAAGTGGATTGGAGAATGATTTAAATTCACAATTCAGTCCAATATCGCAATTAGTTAAAAATGCGCCAAAATTATGTAAGGGGGCACGATTGTTCATACTAAAATCATGGGAAATATTCTTGAGGCCACTATTTTGAGCGGCAAGCTTCAAGGAGAAGTTTTACTTCTACCACAGATCCCAATGATTCTTTTAGATTCACCTACCCATTCTAATATTTGCAATCTCCAATTCGTTTGGCATTTGCTATGGCCATTAATAAGTCACAAGGTCAAACTATGACAATTTGGGGCTTAGATTTAGAAAACCCTTGCTTTTCGCACGGCCAAGTATATGTTGCATGTCCAAGGTTTTGCATACTATCGCTTTTGTTTGTTTATACCCCTCAAGGATTAACCAGAATCACTGTACATTCCATGGCATTACGACAAATTTATTTTTGTACAGTAAAAAAATATACCTGTTAAAAAAATAGCTGGAGTTTTATCCTTTTTACCCTTTAATCAAAACAAGTTTAAGTTTCTATTCAGAATAGCTTCTATATTCAACTTAGTTCATAGTAAATACATCGAATTGTGGTTATTGTACCTGTGAGGATGTCAGGTATTGTAATAACTTTCTTTACGAAAAATTTCATCAAAACGGTCCAGATTGTTACAACCTATTCAAAAAAATTTGTAATTTTCGGATTTAAGATGTGTGTACAGGACAATGTCTGTCGGGACCACTAGTATAATATAAAAACACAACAATGATTTTAAATACATTCATTTCTCAAATCTTTTACAGTATGGTCAGTGGCGTAAGGTAGAACATTTGGGCCTCCCTGAAAAGTCAGGTTTTGGGCCCCAAAATTGGATTTTACAAAGGGTAGGTACTTGGCGGCAGTTAGACTTTGGGTGCCATATAGCCCTTGGTCCCCGCAATTCAGGGGCAGCAGGGTGTACGTTACACCACTGAGTATGGTATGTCCCAAAACACGGTACTACTCATAAGCCCATATCACACTCTTTGCAATTAACTCATGCTTCACATCTTACCACTAATGCCATCTATTAGAAAAATGGTGAATTAATTATACTGAAGTCGAAACGCATTCAACTTTGGCTTAACAAAATGGAAACGTTAATTTTTCTCCTGCCCGAAGTCAGTTCGGGCACCACAAATACTGTACGTAGTAGTTGCCCGAACTGTTTTCGGGCGACGCTGGCAGGGGGTTAAGTAGTATGAGGAATAATTTTCCGTAACAAGTTAGATGTATGAAGCGTTTCTAAAAAACATAACGATTTTTTTAATACAATTTTGACCCCTTACTGTCTCACACACACAATCTACAGTTTTTTTTATTTTTCCTTTACTTTAGTCCAGATTACGAGACATATATTTGCAATACTTATTTACATGGTGAGCTTATTTACCGGTTAATTAACAAATATTCGGTAAAACTTGGCTAAATACGGTTCTAACTATAAGTAAACCGTCCTAACCTAATACAGATCAGCACTGATTAAACGTTTAACGTTAAATATTAAACATCAATATTCCATTGATAGATATGGAAGGAGCCTTAATTCCTTTAACGCTGAGTCTCGCATTTAATTCCTTTCACTTGAAACTTTGAATTATAGCTAGACATTCCATGAATGAAGTATCATATTTTATTTTATCGTTTATTCCATGATTGCACATAAGTACTGCTCATTAATAAGTTTTATTACTAACACTCATTTAATATAGAACTAGTCTCAATAAAATTCATTGGTATCCAGTTTTTATTTAAATACCGAGACTGTAGTAAAAATACAAAATCTTAGCTAAAAGTATATATATTGATAAGAAATGTATATTTTCTCATTTAAGGAGAAATCATTTATCAAAGATTTTAACATTTATTTCGACGTCAGCAACACTTTTGATTATCATTTTGGTGGCATGGCAGATATAAACAATTTATTCCGATGAGTTATCTTTGAAACTGGATTTCTTGGATGATTAACAGTTTAGGACTTCTGGCTAATTTAGTATAAAGTGGACACATTATCTATTTAAAAGATGTAGCTCCATTTTTTCATCGCAATTACATTGATAAGAACACTTAACAGCCAAATGGAAAAGCTGGTAAAAAAATAAGGATTTGTTGTTATCCACACTCAACCCAGGTCTCAGTAATAAAAGGGATTATCTTTGTTTCGAGACATTCACAGTTTCTCCTTGATTAAGGTTCCCCACAGTTTGTCGTACGGTTGTTCTTTTGTTGAACTGAACAACTTTCGCAATTCTCCATTCCAAGCGAGCCTTCGGTAGCCTATGAGGACCACAAGTTTGACGTTGAAACTCGATTTTCTGCTTGGTAATTCGTTCTTTCTTAACATTAACAACTGCCGCTCTCAATCACTTTGCAAGTGCAGTTGTTTTTCTGATACTGGTTTCGACGTTACGAGTACCTACCATAATGTCGTGTTCAAAAATAACGTTTTTTTTCACATTTATTTGTAAGAAAAGTAGTGCAATTGGTGCTTCACGATAACTTAATTCCTTTTTAATAGCTATTTCACTATATATATATATATATATATATATAATCCAAAATATAAAAATACACAGATAGTTATAGAACCTAAGATAACTATACCAAATAGGAAGAAATAGGCACAGTAGTACAATAACAAACTCCTGGCCTTAGGAACCAGTATTGCATGTTTAAACAAGGTTTAGGGCTAGCCAACCTTCACCTGTAGTTTGTCATACTACGTACCAAGAGGAAAGAATAACATTTGGAGGAATTTAAATATTATAATAAAATCGCTTAACTAATAAAATATAATTATAAAATTATAGCCTACTAGTATTAACAGTATAGATTTAAATTCGATGCAAAACGTAGATAGTAAGACTTACTTCGGGAGTGTAACAACTGGTTATGTTTCCCGCCAAATACAAGAGAGGGAAAACAGTTCCGCATAAAGATAAATTATGACAGAATAATATAAAGTTTATATATATATGTACTTTTAAAAAATCATAAATATCTATTGATATAATTATTAGTAGAAAATATAAATGAATCCTAGAAATATTTAAATAATATTATTGATTTATTAAACATGTGGCGCCATCTATTTAATAATTGTATAATTAGTTAAAAAAGCATAATGTCAATAAGTTATTAACACAAATTGTACATCTACATCATTGAGAACTATTAGAAATATATATATATATATGTCTCAATTGCTAGTATTCAATTGGAGCGAAATTTTGATTACGAACAAATAATTTAGGTTCACTTAAACAATACTGGAAGTCTTGAAAAATATCAAATAAAGATCTAAATAAAACGAAATTCTCAGCAGTAGTCACATACAAAAATCCTTAAGTTTTGATTTTCTCGTCAATTATAATTATTAAATATAATATTAAATATAGTTTATCTCTTTTGAACTTATAACCGTAAAACATTCTCAACATCGTCTACGATTCAAACCGAAATCCAGGTGTGGTTATTAGCCAAAGTAATAATCTTTATATGCATATGAACAACACTGGTAAAACTTAGATAACTTCAAAAAATTCTACTTAGAATTATGCAATCAATTTTTCATAAAGGTATGAAGGAATCTTCGATTTCAAATTAAATAACATGTTTTAATTTACTGAGTCATTTTCAAAATATGAGGACAGCTTAGCCATTGAGTCAAAATGATAAACAATTTTAATATAGATTAAAGGAAGTATTTCATTAAAAACAGATATAAAAAAAAGGTATATTTTTTCATGAAGTTATGTTTGCTATCTTATTTTTACAATGTTATTTTTTCCTTCTTATATTTTTACACTTTAGGGAACATTCCATAATTTAATTCTAAAATCTCGTTGAATGTTTTTAAGAGAAAAAATAGCATTTATAATGTACTACAAGTTATGGATTGTCATGATTCATGCAAATTATATAACTTATATATTATTCACGAATAATATATAACTATATATTATTGTATTAAACAGCATTTGCTTTTGAAAGTTAATATTACTTATATAAAATTAAAATTTAAAACGAATTGGTTGTAATTGAATTGCTTGAAATAAACTAGAAATAAATAGAAAATAGGACAGTTTTTGAGGAAGAGATAGTTGGAGAGAGAGACCACTCTTCAGACTCAAAGTAAAAAAAAAAAAACGTTGTGACAAATGACCTGATGTCCACCATTTTAATCGGAGCTCAGACTTTTGACAGGGCTTATTCAGAAGGTTATAGATGATTTCTCCAGGAGGAACTGGATGAAGGTTTTCAATGTATATTTTAAATCAGATACAATCTGCATTTTATTTCGATACATTTCAGAATCAGTGAAGTTACGAGTTAAGGGACTCTATGAAACTGCGCGTGAGGAAGGTTCTTTCCCTCATTTTTTCACTCCCAAGGGAAGAGAGAATTTTTCTCATACTTTCCTTTGTAGAACTAAATTTTGGGTCAGACTTTGCTTTGAAGAACATGTTAGACGACTGAAGAAATGTGTTAATGTTTGCATTCTAACAGTACGTTGTAGAAGATGTACTGGGAATTTTCAATATGAAAAACTGTAATTAAATTTGGGGAAGGAAAAACATTAACATCTTAAATGTCAGCAGACAACAAAAAGTAACAATAGTTTCAGTGCAATCTAACACAATTTGCATTGTATACAAAACCTAAGACATTATACTAAAATTTAGCTAATTGAAAAGTGACTTATATAGTAATTGAAATAATATAAAAAATAAAAAAAAATCTATTCTGTTTGAGAGAATTTAATACATATTTCAAATAAACATCCGAAACATTATCCAGATTATTATGAAAAAAATGAAAGAAATAAAATAATTAAATAGAAGAGTTATTATAGAATTAATGGTGGTTGAAGAAAAGTGTCAAAATGATTTTATGGAAATTTCTAAAAAATATTCTATATATTTTATGGTAGCTTAAAGGTATTTATATCTTGTGTTTATATTGGGCAATAAGCATTGATTCCTGTCCTTAGAGTCTAGTTATTTTCGATAGAGCTGAGAATGTTTCTGTAACGCTGCGCATTAACACTAGAACGTTCGGGATTTCGATTACCTAAAAGTCCACCGGTGTCGCTTCGACACCGTGATATAAATTATATAAAATAATTGTAATAACTAAACAATTGCTGAACTGCTGTTCGGCAGGGTTTGGTTTTAAGACATTTTTTAGTATTATTTCATATAATTAACATATGTTATGACCCTTTACATCATAAAAAACTGATGTTGACTTTACGTTTTGTGAAGCTTGTTGAACCGCTGAATTGTTGCAAAGCATTTCGAGTCGCAAATCTGCCAGGAATTTTACTATCATGTAGTATCCATTCTGTGTCATCCCTAGCGATATATATATATATATTAGGATTTACTAGAATATTATCAAATATATCTACACTTTCTTCAGATTCTTCGTGATCACTTTCACTCAATCTTACGTTTTCATCCGAATCTAAATTAGAGCAAGACAGCTCACAATAATCAAATTCATTCTCAAAATCCTCTCGCAAAAAATAGCTATTTCATAAGGGCTTAATTTTCTGAGGGTGTCAGCTCTACAAAAGGTTCGGAAATCAAATGATATTTTTTATGAGCACATAACTATAAATGCTATGTAAAGAAACACTTAGACACAACAATTTTCGAAAAATAGATTCGTTTCCGCTGTTAACCAAGTAACACTACATTCAAGGTCAAATAAATGTGTGATTGTACTTAGGGAAGTTTATTTCACTAATCGTAATTTTGAACGAAAGCTATAGAACCACAAAACCTTTACTGTGTAATTACCATGGTAAATAACTACAAAACACGAAAAATTTTCAAATTCCATGCAAAAATGCGGAAACGAGAACAAAATAAACAGGCTCTGGTGTCAAATTGACACCGATGAACGTTCCGTTCTATTGTTAAACTCTCAAATTAATTATATTTTTATATCAAAGTAGATCTTTTGGATCCTAACGTATCTTAGGGCATTAATGGTAGATTTAAAAATCTTATTCTGGAGAACTTTACTTTCGCAATTTAAGGTATCCAACTACGTTCGGAACCGTGATTTTCAAAAGCGCATAAACGAATAATTTTCATATTTAGTGTCACTTAGGTTTGAATACATGCATAAAATTGTTTTAAAGGCATTTTGACAAAAAAATATGTTATTTAAATACAATATTTTGGCAAAAAAATTAACTTAGAATAATCTTTTTTCCAAATGTTCTGATTGAAAATTGGGTTGCAGGTAGTGAAAGTTTGAGAACCACTGGTAAAAATGCATAATATTTATGATATTTAGTGTCACTTATATTAGAAAATGTATATACAATTGTTTTAAGAATAGTATTACAACAAAAAAGTATTTAAGTATAATATTTTGACAAAAAATGAACATAGAATGAACAATTTTCAAAATATTCTCCTTTTGCGAAAAAATACTTCTATTAGAATAATATTTCGCCTGTATATAGCTCAGACCTCTGTTCAGAGGCTCAGCTAGAATTTTTGAAATATATAACTTAGAAAAGGGTTTGTTCCTATTTTACGACAACAGAGGGGAGCAATTTTAGGAAAAAAATGCGAATAGTTATTTCAATTGGTGGTAACTCTGAAAATAATGTGAATTTTTCAAAAATTCTAGTTAACCTCTGTAAAGAGGTCTGAGCCATATACATGCAAAATATTATTATAATAGAACCATTTTTCCCAAAAGGAGAACATTTGGAAGAAATATTATTCTGAGTTAATTTTTTGCCAAAATATTATATTTAAATAATTCTTTTTTGTCAAAATGTCATTAAAACAATTTTATGCATGTATTCTAATCTGACTGACACTAAATATCATCAAAATTGTCCATTTATGCGCTTTTTTAAAATCACGGTTCCGAACGTAGTCGGTTACCTTAAATCTGTCACTTTTGAAATAGATACAATATGTGTTAAAATGAGATTATATCATCATTTTTAATGGAAAGTGCTTGGTAATGAGTGTGAGATGCTTAGATAAATCTCGTGCCAAAAAATATTAGTTAAGAGCTTGAAAAATCTCCAAAAGTAATGGATATCAGAAATCCATTCTATTGTTTCTCTGTACAGAAATGATTTTTCTGTAGGAATAATAGAATCAGGGTTTTCTTATAACGATAGATTTTCTTATAATGATTAAGATTGTCCAAATCGATTGATATCCTTTGTTGTGTTAAGACAGTGTTTTTGAACATCCAGAAAGTTTTAAAATACTTTATATAATCGTGCATTTGATATTTGTTGCTTGTGCGACGAAGGTGAGTCCTCTGTAAATAAGCAAGTGAAGACAAAAAGGACGAATGGAAAAGAGCATAGTGTTATATTAAGTGCCTAAATATTATACTGGTAGTGTAGTTAGTACAATGTCTGAATATAAACCCGTTGAGGAGTGGCAAATATGAATCCTTCGAGAAACGTCCTATAACTGAGAAAATTGTGTATAATTCAATGATGTATGTTGCAAAATTTAGATTGAACAATTAAAAAGACAGACCATTGTGACATTTTTGTTTCAATCCAAGAAGACATCGACCATGCAACAGTTGTATTTAAAACTTTTGCGAAAGAGAGTTCATTTACATCGCAATGTAACGGAGGCTATTGGCGATGAATCACGTAATTTTGAACCTCATTCAAGTGACGAAGACACCTGAGCTCAATGACGAAGATGACGCACGAGATACCTACTCTCCAAACTATCACACCACGCCAAATGGAGGACTTTGAACCCTGACAGAGCTAACGTGCATCAGTTCCCACTATACGGTGGGTCTACAGTGGCTCGAAGTTTGAACTCAGCACTCCAGCCACGATTTTGTGACCATGACAACTAGCCTTCCCTGACCATGAAACCTTTTAAAAGTAAACTGTATAACATTGTTGAATTAGTGACTGAAAAAATGGATGGTGAATGGCTTTTTGTCTGCTAAGGATGGAGTTGAAATTATTATAGTGACTTTCAGTACTTTAAAGCAGGAATTTTGGGAAAACTTTGTACTGTGTAGATCTAATTGCTTGGTCTCCTTGTTGCTATGGGTTATTTCATTCACAATTTTTAATTACTTGAATGACCATAAAAAAATTCCATTTTTAAGAGTTTGGAAAATATTGATATTGAAGCGTTCTACTGGAAGATATTTGTAAGAATAACTATTCCTTTTAAAGACTATTGGTTTTTATAATTGTTTATAACATTGTCTGCTCCGGATGTTTTTTGTAATACGTTTTTGATAAAATCACTACTAATGAATTGCTATCCATGGATAACGAGTCTAAATATTGTTATAATCAATAGATAAACAACACTTTCCATTTCTTCAGTCTTTATTTTTTCACCTTACGACATGTTTTCTTACCCCTTCAGGATCGGCGAAAGAATAAAGAAATGTTTCCCAGGGCCGCACGTTCCGAGAGTATACGCACGCGTGGGAGCGGAAGAATTTCAATTGCTACGCCTAAATTCGCTTAAAAATTTATATAAAATCTTTAATGAAATGAAATACTCTAAAATTTACAATTTACTATCATTGATTATATCTGAATATACAGTACAAAAATTTTCGCTGTATTAAAAAAAATGAAATAATTGCAAATTGCAATTTTATTTCATTTTAATAAAAAAAAGTACTATTTTCTCTTTTTCGCCATTATGCTTAAAATAAAATAGATGCAAAACTTATAAAATACTATCTGGCAAATGTCAAGCGATAAATTTACTCTCACATAAACTTGTGAATTGAACTGATACAAATATTTTAAATATAACAGCTAATTTTATTAAATTATTAATTAATCATTGCAGCTTTCTTGGTGTCACATTAATATTATGTTTTCTGTTTTTATGATTATGACAACTCTGGTTGCAATAACAACGAAACAGAGAACCATTTGTTCTTATTGAATTAAAAGTGAATTATTAAGAACTAATGAAATTTTTTCGTTAAAAAATGAAGCATCGTGTTTGTTCTATGAATATCTGCTTTTAAAACTATTTTAAGAATAAAAATTATTTCTTTAATACTGAACAAAATAGAAATAAACAGAAATAAAATAAATACCAAAACTATTATTATGAAGGTCTGATGCTCAATTAACTAATAAGCTTTCCATCTTTTTCAACTTAGGTAAATCATAAACGAAAATAAAGAGTGCAATAAATCACTAACTTTTAAATGCCCGATTCTATCGAAAACATGTGCAGTGTGCAGTTGCTTACATTCGAAATTATTATGGATCTAATTTCTAAAACAAACTTGAAGCCAAAAGCACGTATTGAAGTTAAAATCTTTGTGAAACATTATTCGAAAAAAAAACGGACTTTGACTGTCATCAAGTGCTTTGAAAAAATTAATATAAAAACGTTCCAAACTCAAATCAGGGCCTCATAGAAGGGAAAATGCAATCACATATATGATACTGTTGGCCTTGGAGGAAGAAACGTGTGATCAGATACACGTGATCATGGTCCTGAACGAGTTAAAAATGCTTTTTAATGATTTAGATCTTTTTCAAAAGTTATGGAGACCAATCCTTTACAGCTATAAATGAGTGTGGAAAAGACTATTCAATATTTTTAAAATTGATTAATTGTAACCATGAATGGTGTTCATTGGTATGCTTTAATGAATAATTATATTAGTGATTATACTGTTGTAGCATGAATGCACACACAAAATTTATTTATGAACCATCTTGAAAGAAAGAATTTCATATCCAGATAAATTAATTGAAAGAAATTGGGGTTGTTTATGTGAAAACAAATTTAAAATAGCAAAATTTTTTACAGCCTACAGGCTGTAAATACCACATTTTTTACAATATCAATAATGAGAATTTGTAAAAATTAAGTTGCTAATTTATAACTTAAAGTGGAGTGTGCAGGTATCGGGAGGGTCATAAAACAGCACCTTGAACCTTCCAACGGAAACGATTGGTTTCTTATTGGCCTGGTTCCTTGAACTGAAATCTATTCTCCTTCTCAAGGAGCAGCTACCTCTTTTATAAAGGACACCACCAACAAAATATGCTACCAATCGATGGTCAAAGATTGAAGAACCAGTCGTAAAACGGGACACACCACCTAAGAAAGGAGTTGTAACTCCTGGGCACTCTCCTAAACTGCCTATTTTACTCCTTCTTGTTGGATATTTACAACTTCGGTGCCAACCACATTTACTTGAGTCGTAAATATCGCCGGAAAAGTTCAGCTTTCAAATCCTTGTTTCTTCCTTAAAGTTTACCTCGATACTTTATGTTTTCTTTCCTGAACTTCGTGAAGATCAAAGTGTTAGATAGAAAAGTATTACTGCATTAAAAGAATTAGACAGGCCGTGGTCACTAAATACAAGTGAAGAAGCATGCAAAATATTATTTTAAGAGTAGAGGGAAGTGGCATTCAAGATGAACTTTCTATGTTTCCAGAGGTATTCTTTTGTGTACATTGATTATCATTTATCCTGCAGTTTCTCTCAGTCACTTTGTGCTAATAATTGTACCCCTACCATTTATGAATCATCGTTTGACTCAAATTTTAAAAAAATACATTTAATATTTTGTGTAGGAAAAAATTCGAGCACAGCCAGAGAGAAAAATATTAATTAGGTAGATAACGAGAAAGGTCTATACTTTATAAAAAGGATAAAATTTAAATATGTGATATTAAGCATTATTTTAGTAAGAAAAGAATCAAAGCACACAACACACACTTTACATTCTTTTTATGAAGATTACATTTTTTTTCACAAAGTAATGATTTTTAAAATCAGATATGTCAAAAATTTAGGAATGCATTTCTTTCATATTTTGCACATATTTTATTTAAATTATGATAAAAGCAATGAACTAAAGATTTAGCTTTAACAACAATAGTTTATTTTGTATTATTGTCTTTAACAGTTTATTTTACGAACACCATGTATTTTTTAAAAAAAATCTGTAAGATAATAAGCAATAAGCTGATACTTTTTGATAATTATGAATATATTTTGGTTCATTATGCCTTCTTAAATGTGCCATATATGCTGTACAAAAATAATTTAAATATATGGCTTTGAATTCCATGTAGAGTTTGCTGAATATCGGTATCATTTTCTTCAGATTTTACCTAAAATAATTCATTTCAATAAATATAAATTTCATATAACTTTCCGATTCAGTTTTTTCATTAATTTAAGTCATAGGCACCAACCAAATAACATTAAGTTACTTATCACATAGCATTTTGAAAAACTTGTCACCGTACGTAAGCATATATCTAATAAATTATTTAAAAAAAACTTAAAAGAACTGCCTTTATGGGTAATCGAGAAAAAGTTTAACAAAAAGTTAATATAAAAACAAAATGGTAAACGAGAAAATTAATGCTATAGGGAAAAGCGTGGGGTGCTTGATATCAACGGTTATAACGTCTTACTAGTTCTATTCCGAAATGCTGAGTTAGTGTAAATATATAGTGCAAAGAACCCCACTCTCTTTTACCACAATAACATTATAATTTTCTCGTTAATCATTTTATTCTTATTATAGAGATTTATATTTTTACTTTTTAGTTCGATTAATCATAAAAGAGTGTCTTTTAGATTTTTATACTATAACTTATTTTTCATTTTTTTAGTTCGATCTTTATGTTTTTTTTTTTTAGTTTTTAAACTATTATTTATTCGTTGTTTAATTAATCTTAAATGCATCTTTCTTTATACTATAACTTATTTTTCATTTTTTTAGTTCGATCTACATCAAAAGTATGTTTTTTTTTTTTTTAGTTTTTAAACTATAATTTATTCGTTGTTGAATTAATCTTAAATGCATCTTTCTTTATACTATAACTTATTTTTCATTTTTTAGTTCGATCTACAACAAAAGTATGTTTTTTTTTTAGTTTTTAACTATAAATTATTCTTTGATGAATTAATCTTAAATGTATCTTTTTTAAACTATAACTTATTTTTCATTTTTTAGTTCAATCTACAACAAAAGTACGTTTTTTTAGTTTTAAACTATAATTTATTCTTTGATAAATTAATCTTAAATGCATATTTTTTTAGAATCTGGAATACCAATTTGCATCCTATCATTGCGGTGATAGGGCCTGGTTTGCAAAATATAGGATCAGCCAACTGAAGGAAATCTGGAAGAACTAAGTTTGGAATATTTAATGCGGAAAAAGGTGTAAAGTCTCAATGATATTTTTCACTAAAAATAGCTCAATATTTTCTCTCAAATTTGAATCAGCATTAGACATAACAGCAGACGTTTTGAATCGAAGAATTGATAAGAAATTATTTAAATCGGTGACCTCTGAATCAATTCTGAGCTATTTTGGCAAAATGAAGCAATGAATGATGTTTCATTCCACAGATTGACAAGAGAATTAAAAAAAAAAGACTTTATGTCTAAATTTAGAAGTTAGAGCATAATTTTTTTTCACACGCACGAGACTTTTTAATCCATTTTCAGAAAAACTAGGCAATGTTTATATTATGGTAAGAAATTGCTGATGCACCCTCTCCCCCTTTTCACATAAAGGACACTTTTAGGTTTTTAACTTAATCTTTTAGTCGGCAACTTTGGAAATAGTACTCGGCATTAGTTACCAAATCTGGAAATAGTTAATCCTGATTATCCTAATCAAGACAATGGAACAAAATTATGAATTTATTGTACTGTCATCGTTCATTAACAAGTGTGCAAAATTTCGAATTAATCTGACATTTTAAAGTAGGTAAAAACCAATTTCAAAGAATCCGTTTCATACATGTGGATGTTATAAGAGCGTGTTAAAAATTAATGAATAACTTACACACACACACACACACATAGAAATGAAACTTAAGTTATTTGCGTTTCTTATTCAAACTACCAGGAATTTCTTGTATGTAATTGTAGTAGTTGTTATTTCGTAATTTTAGTTCATTGATTTGGTTATTCCTAGTTTTACAAAATGATTCTCCCTAATGTATTTATTCCGTTTCAGTTTTACAATTATTAAGATTGTATATTTTTAAAAATATAACTTTAACATCTCAAAATTTCAGGGTTTAATAAGCTTGTAAAGGATGTATAACCTCTACAAAAGTTATACTAATTATAAAAATATTTTTTTAAAATTCTTAGAAAAAAAACAGCAGTGAAACTTTTATTTGTTATTGTTTTAAATACTTTTCATATACACTAAAAGCAAATAAATCAGCAGTTCTCAAACTGTGTGTCGCACCCTCCCTAATGACGTGATAGTTCTACGTGGGAGGCACGAATATATTATCAAGTTGAAAATAAAAGATTATTTACAAAATTATGAATTTACAGAAAGAAATTAACAAAAGACTACGTTTGAATGTATGTACTATACATTCTAACATAGCAAAAAATAATATATTTACACAGATATAATATAAATATAAGGGTGCTGCACAATGTATTTTATGTGATTAATTTATCAATATTAAATTCAGAACAAGTTTCAAAATTACTAGTGACTCTCGCATGGGCTTGTCTTGTAGAGCAAAGGTTTCAAAGAAAGGTTTAATATTAGAAATTGACCCTCTAAGTTTTTTTTTTCTTTTCATATTTATATTATATTATACTTAATTTAATTAAAATTATTCTGCAATTGGTTCCAATTTAAGAATTAGAAAAGAAAAGACTTATTCTATTAATTAAAAGTAATGCATTACTTGGTAATTAAATAAAGTAATAAGGCAAATATATATTTATACATAAATAAAAAAATACATAAAATAAATTTAAAATACCTTTTACTTAAAAGTAACATATACAAAATTTGCTACTCATTTGTTCGGTTTATAATAAAAGTCGTATTGTACTTTTAGCGTCAAAATATGTTATTGCATTGAATACATTGTTTTTATATGGGAGGGGTCGATAAAAATAATGTTTTGAAATTGAGTCGCAACTATGAAAATTTTGAGAAACATTATAATAAAGGAAACCGCTATTGTGTTTTGGTACCATTTTTTTAAGTTATTACTGCAGTAGAGCTTAGGAGAAAACTAACTTCATCCTAATATTGTTCCATGCATTGTGAAGAGGATGCGTTTACATTATTGCAATTTAAACACTCATAACTTTTAGTTGTACATTTATTTACCTTTTAATGCCTTATATATATATATATATAAGCCAGATAATATTTCTAAATAATATTTCTATCGATAGATAGAAGCATCATAAATCATTTCATACTCTTCTATTGGGGAAAATCAATGAATCATATCGCGTTGTTACATAGATCGAAGGAATTTGCATTACCAGATATAATTATTTTATATTTATTCATTAAAAGCGTTGGGGAAAACAGCGTTCTCGAGCATTTAATTATACATTAACGCTGTTTCTTTTTTTTTTTTTTTTTTAAAAAAAGACTTCTACGTACAGAGACTAATTATTATCTGAAATCATTAATTTTTTTTTTCATTTCGCTGCAGACACTTTCAAAAAGTGCACAGAAAACAATAGTAACAATGTTTTTGATAAATGAATATTTCCAACAGGTGTGGTTTCATTCGTTTTTGGCCATCGTATTTTGGCGAAGTATCTTTTAATTTTTTTTTCTTCAATTCACTTATTCTTTAATTTTCAATATTTTCAGATTTATTATTTTACATTATAGCCTAAAATAAAGAGCAAAGTGAAATTTAACCAGTTGGCAATTGTTCCTTCAGCGAATAAACTTCGTTTTTTTTTATCCAGTGTTTTGCCACTGGTCACAAAGCTGTTAACAATCATTTCTTTTGTTTCTGTACTAGTCTTAAGCAATACAGTTCTTTCAAAAAGTGTTTTACTTTGTGATTTTCTTAAAATGCATTCTAATTAGAAAGGTCAATTAACTAGATCTTTGCGAACCTAAGTGAATATCCGTAAAAAAAACAGGAAAAAAAAACCCCGTAGAAAACAATGCTAAATCTTTAACTGGTGTTACAGACAGCGTTTTGTTTCACTTGGTAATGTAAAGTAAAAGTTCATTCATTGGTAGAAATGATTATTTTAATGATTTTGATTATAGAGGCCGTTATGTCACGGACTAGTATAATTTAAGTTAAGCATGTAATTTATTAAAAAAAAATACTAAAATGCAAATATGCGTTTTAATGTTAATATTCCTATCCAGCCCTTTATTAGGACTTGGGAGAAGAATACTTCCCATCAACTTCATTGGTTTTTTAAATATCGATGGAAAGTTATTTCCTCACCTATGATTTGTGCTGCTATAACTCCGGCTGGAACACCTTATATCTAGATTTTCAAATCGTAAGCGCTAAGGACAGTCATAACGTTTCCTAGCAACAAGAAAATTGTTCCAGATCATGTACGTTTGACTACAGTGAGTGACTATACGCTAACTTCAGAAACAGCATATAGACGTTGCTGTTTTGGCTCTACTAAAAGCATATAAGCATATGAAAAGAGAACAACATACACATTTGTACAACTTGTAATGTCTTTCTATGAGTTGATCTCTGTTTCCTGAAATTTCAGGGAACGCATTATGTATAAATTCTTAAAATTTTTTAATACAAATACATCGAATTTATTATCTTTTTTTGTAGATTTTAGTATTTATATATAATATTGTAAAAATATCATGTAATGCGGTAGAAAAAGAAAAGACTAACATAAGATCTGCTTTGAATTGTTCCCAGTGGGAAGGGGAAACGTTTTTGGTCTTTTTAAAAATGGTTTTAAAAGCTTAAATTAATTTGAGATAATTAATCTGTATTACCCCAATTTATTTATTTTTTTCAAATTTGATGAAAAATCATATTTTCCAAACTTAATTAAACCTAAACAAACTAAAAATAACAAAATTTGAAAAAAAAAACTTTATTTTATGTATGAAACCTGACCTGTCCTCTAAATAGGACACTGGGATGAAGGGGATAAACTTTGCCCTCACACATTTTAGTACTGTCTTCAATGGTGGAAAGCGATTTCCGAGTACAGTATTCTACTTTGTTTGTATAATTATTTCTTACAAGATATAGTTCACTTTTCGGGTGAATTTCACTCTTATCTTGGTAGAAAGGTCGAACGCAAGCGTTTGGTCACATATTCCATAGTATGTTTTTGGTTTTCTTTTGCAGTCCTCTGTTTGACCAAGACTTTTTCTCGTTTTTGCATAAGATGATCAACACTACTCTTATGGGTGTCTTACTTTACACCAGAAGGTACAATCGGGATCCTAGGTGTACCTCTCGTTCTTATCACAATTTTTTTAGATAAACTGTTGTTACAACTCTTCGGAACTCTTTCAAGTTGAAGACTTCATTTTTGTTGAGAATTTTGTGAATTACCCACGCGTTTACTATAGCCATATCCAGTGAACGTATAAAAAGTGACCAGTACCACTTTTTCCCTCGAATTTTAATCGAATAGCCAACAAGTCTTAGCGATCCATATGTTTGTTGTAAAAATTTATCAAATTCGGTATCTTCACGTTAACTTTATCCTTGTGTCCTCTAAATTTAATAAAGTATTATTGAGCATAACAAACAAAGGTTCTACTTTGAAGGATCGATCCTGGGGGACTTACTTGTAGTTCCATCGTCCACAAAGTGTAAATAAGATTTTAATTTTTTGAAGCAGTTTCGTCATTTTTCACCAGGGTAATGTCAAGTTTTTCAACATCTGACAAATAATCACGTTCGCAGGTATTTCAATGATAATCAGCTAGAAGCAAAATTTCTTTAAGAACACGTATTTTGCTGAGAGGAGAAAATAACGGTTTCAGTTAAGAAAAATTATTAATTTTTAGTTCTTGGATAAAAAAATATGCATGCAATGTTTTGAGGTGATTGTATTTTAATTTTCAAAATACTTCTCAATATTTTTTTACAATATAATGCGTAGTATACCATATTAGATAGTTAATGGAGAAAGTATTTTTGGGAAGTATATAGTTTTTCACATTTTTCCTGAACATGACATTGAATAGGTGTTTATATACTAAGTATTTAAGAAAAAAGAGACTAAAAAGATAAAATTAGATATCCTATGGAAGAATATTAGGAAAAAAGACATCAAAAGACTACTAAAATATCTCAGACAACAAATGTTCCGGCAGTAATAAAGCTAAGAGTAAAAAACAATAGAAACTATACAGAACTGTTGAATCACAACATCTCAATATCAACTATGTTCATCATTTATTGAAGAATTTTATGTATATATATATCAAAACAGCAGCCTCAAAAATAAAAAAAAAATGTTGTAAATGGAGTAATTTATCTTCCTTTTTCCAGACTACTTTTCATTTATTTTTATTGGACTACCTTTAAGATTGTGCTGTTGTAGGTTCCCTAAGGATGATTTACCATTATGTTTAAATCTCGTGAACCGTTCCCAGAAGACGACCCCTGGCATTTAAGTCCGTAGTCTCAAGTTTTTGAATTCCCTTGAGTCAAACTACAAAGAGTGATACAGAAATAGGTGATTGATGAGGAAATTGGGAATGGGTTTAGAAAGAGAGTTTAACACTCTTTCTATAATCCAGATTTGGAATCAAATGGTTCAGATTCACACTGAAAATCATTCTTTGTGTTTCGTTTCTAGAAACAGACTCCCTGAGGAATTGAAAAACGTGAGATGAATTCCACTAATTTCTCAATAGAGAATGAATGAATTACACGTGGGGAAATATAAGGATTATCCATCGACATATAAAATCAGTGAGCTATTAACGGAAAGTATTTGATTATTAACACTAATAGGTTCCATTAAAAATTATTGTAAGATAAAAGATTTATTTTTAAAAATAAGCTACTAACAAACTACGCATTAAAATTGTTTTTCAAGTTTTTTTTATTTAAATTTATTTTCAATTAATTCCCTTTATTTCAATTCGAAACATTTCAATTGACACATTTTTTGTGTTATTTGTTGGTAAAATACCTTTTGTTTGACTTTTTTTTCTTCATTTAATGTATATCTATATTGAAGTAAAGCAAAATGAATGGTTTTGTTCTAAAAACTCATAATAAATTGCAAATGAATGAACATATGATGATTAAATAATTAAATAAAGCATATTTCATTGACGGTAAGTGGAAAACAGGAAACAGCACCGGTTTCAAATAATTCAATCTCAGCAATTAGTATGATCATAAAATTCGAACATATTTAGAAAATTTTAAAAAAAAATGAATAATTAGATATGAATGAAGTAAAAATGTTGTTAATTACAATCGAATGAATACAATTTCTAGGTATTCTTTTCATTTCTAATCTCAACTTTATTAAGCTATTCAAATTCTTAGTTTTAATCTTTACCTATTGAAAGAAAAACAATTTCACTTTTATATAATAAACTTTTCTGAAACATTTTATGGAACTTAATAAATAAACATATTTTTCTCTTGCAAATAATACCCTTCCTATCATTAAGACAGTTTTAAAAAAACATTAATGAAAATTCCATTAAAAGCTTTTAATACCGGAAGTATTGCAAATGTTAATGTAATTTTTTCACCTTTTAAAGAAAACAATTTAGTTGCTTTTATTCCATTTTTAACTCTCTCAGGAACCAAAAAGAGAACTATGAGAAAAATAATATTAAAAACTGTTTTATTACATAAAATAGCTCATAATTTAGAATTGATTTATCATTTTAAATTTTTCAAATTAGTTAACCCAAATTTTTTTATCTAATATGAATGACACAATAGTAAAAAATTAATCTGATTAACAATACTATTTTTCCTTATGCTTTTAATAACAAATTTTCAAGCATATATGGTATACATGTAACAATTTATTTTGCTATTTTCTTCTAATTTCTTGATTAAATAATTTAATCTGATTTTTGTTAATATCTCACTTAAAAGCTACACTAAGACAACTGGGGATGTTTCTTGTAATAGTGAACCGTGGTCAAGTGACAAAGACAACACCTGAATAGCCACCCACACTTCAAACCTTCATACCATACCCACGTGAGGACTTGTATCATCAAAAGATTTAACGCAACATAGCCCTTCTACACGGTGATTTGTCAGAGGCACCAATATTTGAAGCCTCTGCTCGAAAGCATCGGCTAAGATTTTGACCATGATTAATCATCTATATCTGCTACCTGAATCTATAGTTTAAAGTTCTTAGAATGTTAATTGTTTAAATTGACAAATTACAGCTGCCAGAAAAAGTTAGCCATAAAATACTGGTTTATTCCGTTCATTTACAAGTATTTCCTTCATCTCTTGCCAAAATCATGTACTTTTTCCCTTTTCGTGCGATTAAAAAAATTTGAAATATTAAATACGAATGAATCTAGTTTCATTCAAATGTATAGTAATAATCGCCCACATTCATCACGAAGTTTAGAAAATTTAAAAATAAAGCAGTTTATTTTTGCAATAGGTTCTAAAGGAGAGACATCTTCGGTGACTAAGAGTTAAAAATGTTTTTCTAAAATAAGAATTACAAATACATTTGGTCAGCAATTTGCTTTTAAGAGTTAAATTAGATTGTGGTAATAGAAGAATAGCTTATATTTTATTTTTTTATATTGTATACGGTAGAGAATGATGTTCAATTCCACTTCTTAATATTTTTACGGATTTTGTGTAATGAGTGTTTGAAATAGTGTAAATAATTTATATCTGTATGTGTAATACGTTTATAATATTCTATAGTGTATTTAATTTATGTTAAAATTGTAATATTAGCAAACAACGCTGTTCCCTTACATAAAAATAGTGATTCAATGGAAACTTGGAGAAATTTTGTCGATGGAGCTAAGTTGCCATCATTTTTAACGACCACTTTTAGCGAGTTCGTGACCCTATGGTACCTTCTCTAAATTAGAGGAAAAATCTATGAAAATCACGATCTATGAAACAAGCAAATTTTTCTCGAAAGATCCGCGAGGCCTATAAATAGGGATTCGCTCGCCGCAATTGAAACAGTATTGTTTTGGCCATTTCAGAGGTTGCATTGATTGGGCTAGAGATGAGTTAGTCTTGTTTTGACCTTTGCAGGGTAGTACTGATTTGACCGTGATAAGTCGACCAGCGATTAGGGATTACTTTGGCTGTTGAATAGGACCAGTGAATACTTGAGGATAATGTTTTTATATGCTTGCATTTTAGACACTGATACTTGTGTGTCTGAATGCCGCAAAAGGTGTGAAGGCCTTCTGAGAGTTTTTAAGTGAATCTATTATTATTAACCCTATATTTAAAGAATTTATCTTTTCGACAATAAATTTCCATCGCTCCCAAAGAACTTTCTTGTTCTTTGAGACTGATAGCATAAAATCCTTGAGCCACGATACGTTACAATATAATAAAGATCTCCAATCAGTAGTCTTGACTTTTTTGAAATCTGTTTTCTTAAAATTTATTTAGGGTTGTAATGATAATTAAACAAGAAGATAAATGAAAAGAAAATACAAAAGTGATTTATTAGACAGGAATTATATTTTTGACACGGAACAAAAATTCTAAAAGATAAAAGACACATAAACAATCTAGAAAAAGTACACACAGTAACTTTCATAGTTCTAATTGCAGTTAATTGCAATTGATATTAATGTTCATAACTAAAATGGAACATAAGGTTAGAATTGTAAATTTATTAGCCTGATTAAAACAGTAGTTTAGCTTCTAAAAATAAAATTTCTTGTGAATTTTCTTTTCTTTGGATCTCATCTACAGGACACTTGAATTTTCAAAGACAAATATTCTTATATTAAATGTTGTTTTCTTTAAAATTCTGCAAAAGGTGTCTAAATTACAGAGATTTAAAAATGGGTACTTCAATGTTAAATCAATGTTGTTGTTGTCTTGTCCAAGTAGTACAGATAAATCAAATGACACCGAAGACATCCAAAACAGCCCCTGCAATGTGTACGACCTATGGCGAATAAGGCAGTTGACGGTCCATGGGTCTATTTTGTTAGTATATTATATTACACTGCTTGAGTAAAAAATACACATATTCTGTTGGTGATACTTTCAATGGAAATAGAGAAAGAATTATTGATTGCTATATTTAATTTTATAAGTAATCTTAACATGCCTTGTATAACTCCTAGAGGAATGAATATAAAAAGACTGCTCACTGACTAAAAGCAGAAAAATGGAAAACTGATTCAACTTTTATCTACTGTCAAAATAGAGTATAAATGCATCGGTAAAAGATAAGAGGAAGGAAGAAAAATACCAAAAAGAGACAGAAACGGCTTCAAAGAGCTTCCGCCATTTTCCGCGTTCACTTTTGTATGAAGGCACAAAAGGATGTTTTAAAGACCTTCTCCTACGCACTGGTGGGATAATGCAGCAGCCATTCTTCCATTTCTAACTGAATTTCTACCGACGTATCTCATGTCATGGAAATGATACACAAGGAATTTTTGCGTTCGATAGAAAATATTCTGTAATGGGTGAAATGTAAGAGTGCTTCAATATAAAGATTACCTCAGTTCTAAAAGTTTAAACAGCGGTATAATTTATCTAGAACAAAACAAGTTCTCATAATCTTTTGAAAGAAAAAAAATCCTGTTAATGTCACTAAAAAGTTTAATAAGCATCACGCTAGAGCAGCGTTTTTAAACTGTGGCGCGCAACCTCTTCTAGGGGGAGTGATAATCTTACCAGGGGGTGCAAAGATATCGTAAAGTCAAAATAAAAAAGGTTTAAAAAAATTATTAATTTCCTGAAAGGAATCAAAACAGAATATATTCCAAAATAATAAAAATACAAGTGTACAAGGGTACAATATTTATTAATGTATCAGTACTGCACAAAGTATTTGATCATTAATTTATCATTACTAAGTTAAGAAAAACGTTCATAATTACAAGTGACTCCATGGACTCGTCATGCATAAAATTATTATGCAAAAGTTAATACTTATCTTGATAAATTGTACTGTTTATAATTAAAATCGTATCGTAGCTTTAGCGTCAAAAACACATTATTACTGTACGAAGAAAGAGGGGAGGGACACAATGATTGAAAATTGGGTAGTTTTCTGAAAGTTTGAGAAGCACTGTATTGGATCATTCATTTAACCTTCCAATCCTGTTGAAAAAATACCACGTTTACTCGTATGGGTTTAATTGACCCAATTCGTAGATATTTATTCTATTTCTTAAAAAATATTTTAAGTATAATACCTTTTACGTATTGTTAGTGAATATTATTGTAAAAAGCTTAATTTAGATCATTAAAACTCTCTCATATTTTTTTCCAATTCCGTTACCGTTAGTTTTTTGATTCCGCATAGGATTTGGAAAATTTTAAAACACACAAATGAAGTAATACACAAATTTTAGTTAATTTATACTTAATTGTATTTACATAATTAATTATATTATTGAAGGCACCCAGATGGTATAGTGGAAAGGGATTCTGACAGCTGTGCCTTAGAGTTTGGGTTTGAATCCCGTAGAAGGTGCGGATGTTTGTAAATGTATAGTGCATGTGGTTCTACTCTAAATATTCGTCGAGCCTCAAGTTCTGTCGAGAGGTTGGTGGGAGGTCCCTGACATCCCCAGGGTATTCTCCCTCAAAATTGGTGTGAAACAAAATCAAATCATACTGTCACCAGCATGATGCTCAAACCCGTGGCTAACGACAGGCTTAAGACTAGCCCCTTGTCATGATGAACTTAGTAGACCTCAATCTGAAACCATTAATCGGGTGATGTTATAAACAACTACACATAATTGCTAACAAGTTTCTTGTTATTAGAAAGATTTGCAAGAAAATTGTACATGTTTTGGGTAGAGAATTGCCTCAAATAACGCACATCTCATCTAAGTACTTATATCTTTCTCAGGGAGGCTTTCTTTACATTCCCTTCGTTAAAATGGTCTTACATCTTAAATTTCCCCTTTTGCAGCTAGTAATTTCTTGCGTATTGTTACTGGCATGTTATTTGTTCTGTTAACATTTCCATAACTCTCAGTAAGTTGCATTTCAAGTTCCCTTATAAAAAGATGTGACGAATTTGTACGGAACCTTTCCACTAATATTCTTAGGCGTCTTTTTGGAGAATATAAAAATTCGCGTTTATTTCTAATATCAACTCCAAAAAGATGTACGGGATATTTAAATTAGATAAGGTATTTAAGTGGAGCGTTGCGAGATAGCAAGAGAGATGATGGTAGGCTATTGAGCGAGTAACTTTAAACGCATTACTAGAAGATTCAAGGAGATTAGATTCGTGAAGACATCGTGCTGCGGGACGTACCAGAAAGCTGATATAAGCCAGCGGTAAATATAATTCACGTACGCTTAAAATAAGCGTCAGTTTAAGCGACTTAGTTAAAGTTAATGAAAGTTAAGAATTCGAATACGTGTATTTCTCGGATCTCCTATTTCGGTAAACCTTACTTGAGCTTGATTATTAATTAATTGCATTCTTAGTAATTTAATTCAATATAAAGGCAATCCCTTTAAGTGACGTAACATTACCTTATTATATGTTATCAGAGAATTTTTTGAGAAAATTATAATAAATAAATATTATTATTATTCAAAGAGGCTCTTAGTGGTTCTTTGCCTCAAATTAATCTTGGTGTTCAAGGTGTGACCCAGGGGGGTCATCACAAAGATGTACTTTGAAAAGTCTGTGATTATTGTAGGATGGATTGACGTACGTAAAACTAACAAAAGCATTAATCACAGCTAGATCAATGATAGTATAAAATAACACACCAGCCCCCTTTATGTTATTTTTTTGTATGTACAGTAAAACCCGTTTTTCTGTGGTAGATAGGAATCGCATAAAAAGAAACCGCACAACAAAATATGTGAAAATATTTCATAAATGCTTACATATGACTAACAACTTTATCGAAGTACAACAGAATTTTTTTTATGCAGCGGAGAGAGATCGCATGGAAAAAGTTACACTTAAAATATGTCAGTTATTTGTGAAATTTATGAGAAAATATTTACAAATATAATAAATGATTAAATTTCGCATGGAAAATTTAAAAAAGAACATTTAATTTCTAATTATATATACGGAGGACATTTCACAAAATGTACATACATAATTCACTGCTACTCATTGTAATTCAAAACGCGCATCTTCCAGTGATGAATTAGTTCGAAATCGCTTTCATCGCTTGAAGATAAAATTTCAATTGATGTATTTTTGGGACCATAAAGAAAGTAATAAGTTTTGTGATGACGGTCGGTTGGTCAGTTGCTTGTGAACATCACGGTAACCAAATATGCATGACTGAACTCCTTTCGGAATTTGTATTTATTTAAGGAAAATGCTTTGCAGATTTGTTGGAAAGCGATGTCACTGCATATATTTCATTTGCTGCCAAAGAATCCGGTTCTTCTGGTCCATATTCAAATTCTGTCCAATTATTAATCATGTCACTCTGTCATTGTAAGTTTCGTCTTCAATCAAGCGTGGGCTGCTGGCACATTGAGAGAAAGAAATTGAATGTGTATTGTCAAAAAAATGTTTACAGCCAATGAACAGAGCAACTTGAAGTGTATATATGTACAATGTTAGGAAAAATAACATTTCCGCCAAAGCAATTAAAATTTATATATACTGCTCAAAATAATTAAAGGATATTGCGGTTTTAGGTGGATCTTGTGGCTGGGAAACTTTTTAGCTGATTGATACATGGTCGACAGACGTAGTAGGTTATATGAGAATAAATTACACATGTTTGGGAGAAAAAAATGTATTTTATTGAGCATTTGTGTACAAAAGGGGAAAAAAACAAAATTTGTGTCTATGAGACAAAAATAATAAGAAAAGGTTTTTTCTTCAAAATAAATCATTTTCAGTAGGGGGTATGATTTCCATGTGCGGCCAGCAACGTTGAGCACCTTTGAGGCATGGAGTCAATGAGGTTATTAATCACAAGTTGGGGTTTTCTGTCCCACTCTTCAAGAAGAGCTCTTTCCAGTTCTTGGAGAGTTTGTGGGGGTGGTTGACAGCCAGCAACTCGTCTTCCTAGAGCGTCACAAACGTGCTCTATTGGATTCATGTCTGGAGAACACGCTGGCCATTCCATTCGTACGATTCCTTCCTCGAAAAAAGAATCCTCCACAAGGTTAGCACGATGTGGCCTGCTGTTATCGTCCATTAAAATGAAGTCATCTCCGATTGCTGCAGCGTAAGGGACTACAATAGGTCTAGGGATCTCATCCCTATATCGGCGAGCAGTCAGAGGTCCATCTCGAATGATGTAGAGGTCTGTGCGCCCGTCAATGGAGATGCCACCATACACCAACACTCCTCCACCGCAAAATCTGACACTTTCGTGCACGAACGCAGTATTATTCCTACTGCCACGGTCCCTCCAGATGAAAATACGCCTATTATCCGGATAAACAGAAAAATGGGTCACGTCAGAAAAAAGAACATTGCTCCATTCATTTCTCCTCCAGTTCACATGCTCTGTTGCTCACTCCCTGCGGTCGCGACGATGCCTTTATGTTAGTCTAACACATACCATCGGTCGACGAGCATACAGACCTACACCATGAAGCTGGTTTCGGACAGTCTGAGTTGAAACCGTGGTGCCAGTAGCCGAGCGAAGGTGTTATTGGAGAAGAGTAGCGTTCATATTTCGGTGTCTCCGAGCCGTTAACACTAAAAAACGATCTTCATTGGGCGTTGTTGCCCGTCTACGACTTTGTCCTGGTCTTCGGTTTGCACTTTCAGTCTCCAAAAAACGGTTCCAGATCCTGAAAATCACACTTTGTGACACTCCAATGGTTTGCGCTACTTCGGCTTGAGTTTGGCCTCCTTCTAACCTACCAACAAGTCTCCAAGCTTCTGAATCGGTTAAATGACTTCGCTGAGACATCGTACTCATCGAAACAAAGCAGTCACTGAATGCTGATCGTCCTTGTCTTCATTTCAGGTTGAAAGTCAAATTTCATTCGCTGCCGCTGAAGCGACGTTTTTGACGTCGAACTCAAAATTAGCATACTCCACAGTTTGAAAATCAGAAAAATTTGCATTTGTGATTCTCTTCTTCCATTTTCGGCAAAAAAATTTCGCTAATATCTTTATTTTATATAAAACTTACAATATCCTTTAATTGTTTTGAGCAGTGTATACCGCATAAAAAATATCGTACAAAAATAAAATCGCATAAAAAAGACCGCATGAAAACAGGTTCTAATGTATAAGGCTAGTTTATTTTTTATATCTAATCCACCATATGTTTGATTACACCTAGTTCAAAATTATGTTTGATTACTTTCCTTTTGAAACCTCCATTATGATTCAAGGTAGATAGACAATCCCTACGCTTATTTTTCAATTCATACTATTAGCTCACACTCTCTCTATATATATGTATTTAATTATCTTGGAAAAATGTTCAATCGTTAATAAAATACATTTTAAAGTGTGTTTATACATGGTTATTTTCGATGACAATACAATAATTTAATTATAATTAATAAAAATTAATTGATTAAAACAAATTATTTAAAGAATTACAAATACAGCCACGTTGGCATCATTTTTGGCGACTTGTGTCAAAACTTGAAACATGTATTTTTTCTCACGTTTTAAAATTTTCAGTTGAACTGAAATTTTATATACACGATTGTTTTGGATGATATACGATACTTCAATGATAATTAATAAAAATTAATTACCACTTAATATTTTGATTATGTCCTATGTATATACATATTTATATTTACTGTAGATATTTAATAAAAAGTAGCTAAAAGAAAATTTTTCTTTGGTGGCATAAGTAGAAATTAACTTAATTTTTTTTATATTACTTGTTAGGTATATATACGCATGCGTCATTCGGGCTGCAAATAATCTGTCTGATCATGGGAAATGTTTTCAGGAGATAAGTGATCGTTTTCATCGCAGGTGGCTTCATTCACTTCACTGGTGCTTATTACATTAGATCGATTACTGAGCTCTTTTATACTTTCTGATCTTTTCTTCAATATGACTACGTTTACGATTTGTCATGTTACATTTTTTTTCATACACTCAACAGCCTTTTGCAGGCCAAAGCTAACTCACTGACCCTCCTCCAGCTGACCCTATCAGTCACGACGGCCTTCCATCGGATGATTCTCATTAATTTAATGTCCTTTTCAACATCGTCTAACCATCGTGTAGGCGGTCATCCTCTACGCGTTTGGTTGCTTCAACTTTCAAAAGAGTTACATTTTTGGTAGGGAAAGCATCGGCATATCTGTACGTATGGTCCAGCTACCTTATAGGCGATGTTTTTGTAGTTCTCACAATGTCCTTCCAGCCATATTTTCTGAAATTTTCGTGATTGTGAAGAATTCTCCACTCATTGTTCTCTTGAATAGGTCCAAAGATTTTCCTCAAGATTTTTCTTTCAAAATTGAGCCTTTTTTCTTCATGTGCTTTGTTGAGGGTCCAACATTCACTTCCATATAGAGCAATAAGCCTGATTAAATTTTTATATATGCTCAATTTACTGTTTATAGAAATAAACTTAGACTTAAATTGGTTTCTGAGGCCATGAAAACTTCTATTAGCCTTACAAATTCTATAGTATATTTCAAATTTTTCAGATCATTGCTACATGAGATCACATGACACATAATCGTTGTTACATGAGTAATTAAACTGTTTCATAGTTTCAAAAATATAGTTACTAATGTAAAAACGAGGCAAATGTTGAGATTTATTAGTTGATCATGTTATATTGCATAGTAAATTTGCGAAAATCATACAGCATACTGTAGTGTATAGACTTCATTCAATGTCTGCGTCTGAAGTTGCAAATGACCAATCTTTTTTCGTATCATTTGATCAAGGTAACATTTTTCTACGACAATGATTGGTCACATATTGCATGTGATTTTCATTACATGTTGTAAGCCATTTAATAAGGATGGAATTGTTTCAACATTACAATACACTAATGCTATTTATTGACCATTCATTGAAATAAAGTGCACTAAAATGTTAATTGGTTTACTTTTCTCTCTCTGTGTATGTTAATATTATAGTTTTATTCTACCTGGAAAAATGAAGTGTCATTTTTTTTGGTAATTTAAAGAATATGTAAAGCTTTCAAAGCGTTAAATGCCAAAGTAATGAATATTTTTAAGAAATACAAAACGTTTGAATAATCAGAATACAAATGCGAGGAAAATATCAAAATTTGAATGATTTCATTCAAATTTTAGTATTTAATGATCACTAGCACTTCGATGGCATTTTTGAGTCATGCAGTCGGGTCGAGTTCTTATTTAATTAGAAATTTGTTCTCTCACTCTCTCCTCTGTTGGGGATTTTCTGCATATTAAAAATATCCAGAATGAAAGTTCTTACTTTATTTTGATTCCGAAGTTTCAAGAGTCGCATGAGAGTTCAGAATTTCTTCTCGTAACTTACCAGTGATTTATTTTGTCATCAAACTCCAACTGCTTTCGCATTGGTTTTAAATGCGATGTGGACTAACAGTAAACCTATTTACAATGTTACTGACGGATTAATGCTCTTATTATGCCATTACTGAAGCGATATTTATTTAATAATACAGATTTTTTCTCGTGCTCTCTTTATATTTGAACTACTCCAGTCCCTATTTTCACTTTCACTTCTTTTACACTTTTCTTAGTGATAATCGCCTTTTTCTTTTAGAAAAAAATCATTCTTAAGAAAGAAAAAGTGAAAAAAGTGTAAAAAATGGAAAAAGGGATTTCAAAGAAAGATTCTAGAGCATCTTGTTAAGAAGTTGGTTTCAATGAAACTCTCGTATTCGATACCCTCCTTTTTGTATAAATTCATTGTAACAAAGTGTACGTTACCCAGTTCTTCCAATAGAAAGAAGGAAAGCAATGAAAAGTAAGAACTGCTTAACTTTTTTCTTTTCCTTCTTTTATATTTTTTATGAATAAGTAGAAGTGTTCATGCAGAAGAGCTTTAGTATGAGCCAAGGCATGATGGACCATTAGCTTAAAGGACTTTTATTCACAAGATAGGAAATGATTTTCTCTCTTTATGGAGGAGGAAAAGAACCTCCATTTTACCTTCTTTATTGTTCTTTAAACTCTAATGAAAAATTACGAAACATCCGTGTTTCTGTAAAATAATTTTGCTGCCTGGAGCTTTATTTTCTTCTTTTCATGACACTTTGAGTATATATATATACATCCTAAATATATTTTTTTAAAAATACACTTTCCTTATCTGAATAAAAAGCTAAAGAATAAATAAATCAAATGATGGAACAAAGTATCAATAAACAAGCAAACGTTTAAACAGGGTGATTCAAAACTTATTGTTCAAATTTCATGGGGAGGGAATGCACGCGTTAGAAAACCTATTTCACTCAGGAAAGTATGTCCGCAAACGTCATCTACAGGAACAAAATAGACAAGTAACGTGAACTCAAGGAAACAGTACAGTTAAGTGGTAACTAATGTAATTTTTATTCGAAGAAAATTAAACATAGACTTACAGCAGGTACTAAAAATTATTACCATTTGTTCGAACACAAGATTCACAGCGCTCTCTATTACAGTAACCACCGAACATTTTCAAAAACACCTGGCATATCATGGTCAATGCCAGCGGTGACCACTGTTGGTTCAACAAAGGCCATTTCTCTGTCGACGTAGAGTCTCATGCTCCCCATAAAAAGGAATCCAAAGGCGATAAATCCGCAAGTGATCGATCACTTCCAACAGTCCGTTGACCTCCAAATTTTCGTTTTAGGTAATCATGCACAACCATTATGCTATGAGATAGAACAGCGATACTCAACCATGTGGCCCACCGAGCCTTTTTAAGTGACCCAGTCAGGGCTCATTGCTCTGAGAAATGCACTTATTGAAGAACATTGTATAAAATATTTGGTGGAGAATTCTTTGTCAAAAATCAAATGCCTCAATTTTGCTTTTTGCTGTCGGTGTCATTCGGGAACGAATTCGTATTCTTTTCCCATTTGGAACAGTGACGGTTAGCGATAACAGAAAACAGTGAAATGAACAACCTGTGGAATTAATTTTTAACTATCTTTCATATCTTACAAGCAAAAAAAAAATATTCGAAGAAAATATATCGTTTCAAGACAATTAGGAAGTTGACTATTTTGTAGCGAAAAACAAACATGGATCAGTAATTGTTTGATTTGTCGCGAAAGTGCTGTATTAAAAAAATACCAATAAGCAGGAATCCTTCAACGACACTTTTCCTGGAAGATCTCTTTCAAGAGGTGATAAATAGGCTTTTTCTTGAATAATCCTTTCAAAAACAACTAAGTGTCTTGTCAGTGGTAATATCACAGCGGTAACAAAGACATCCCATGAAGTTTGTTACATAATTGGTAATCATATGAAACCGTTTACTGATGCATAAATTGTGAGAAGGAGTGTTTCTTAAATACTTCTAATTGTGTGCTAGTAACAAAAAAATATAAAATATAATTATAAAACAAAACAAAACACAGGATTTATAATATTATGATCAATTACCCACATTTTAAATTTCTTTAATTAAAACGCATTTTTCTCCCCCCCCCTCTCTTTGTCCTCATGTTGCAACCCGCGTGAAATAAATAACATATGTATGCGACCCGCGTGAAATGGATGACATATGTGTGGGCCCAACAAAAAAAAGGCTGAGTACCCTTGAGTTAGAGCTTAATCATGCCATGGTAAGCATTGTCCGTTATACCAGTATGCCAGACGTTTTTTAACATGTTCTGCAGAAATGTTCTCTATCATGAATTCGGGTAAATGGTCGTAGTTTTGAGCACCTATTGTGAAAATTTACTTTACCTTATTGAGAAAACAGTCATAATCGTCTCCGCTTATTTGTACTATTTTCTTGAGATCACTCATGTTGCTCTTTTTGTTCATGTGGATGACGTTTGTGGACATTCCTATGCGAAATCTGTTTACTGATGTATTTCCTGCCACCTCACGAAATTTGAACGAAAAATTTTGAATCCTCCTGTATATACACGTATTCATAAAGCTTTCTTAGAACTATTTGCTGATGGTCGTTTCAGCCTAGTGGCCCTGCTCACGAGCTTGTGGCTGGTATGTCATGAATTCCAGCCCAAGTTGCCGTATAGAGAAAACAGATGATTGCTAAATCTGTCGTGTTCTAAAGTCCTTTCCTTGATTGGGTGTGGTGATTTGGAGAGGAGGGTACAATTCTGGAGCCATTCCTCGACACTTGATTGTGGCTCAAAATTATGAAGTTTGTTATAAAACTCAAGTTGCTTTAATTGCGACGTTAATAAACGCTTACTCAAACACTCAGAATCATTCATTATTTGACAATGGTCCAACAATTGGTTTATGGTGAATTTCATTTTGAAACACCATCTCATTAAGAAAATTCTTAATAAATACATTTTCTTCTCAAAACGGAAATGAATTACATGGACTTTTCAATAATTCTAAATACTCTCTTATTAGACCAAATGAATATTTTTAATTGTGCCATTTAATTGTCGTGTACGGCCGCTTTTCAAATTAAAATAGCGCTACATGTGTTAAAACCAATGTAGAGGGTTATATTGGCACTGTCAATTCATCTAAAAACACTTTTTTTTAAAACTACATTTGCTTATAACTGTGCTTCAGCCACTAAGGCACTATTGATTTCGCTAGCAATAAATATATTGTCGTACATATTCGGTTTTGAAAATATTATATTACGCACGTGAAAACAATTGCAGTTGATTTTAGAAATTAAGCTAATGAACATTACAAATGTGTATTTAATATATTTCAGGTAAGAAATACATATAATGAAAAGTTCCCTTGCTTCAAATACCCGGTGTTTATAAACAAAGTTACAATATTTAGAGTTCTGTAGAACCTGTTTTGCTAATTGGATTTTGATGAAACTTGGAATATATGCTATATGGACCATGGGAAAAAGTTTCTATAAATCCTTTCTAAAACATTAGTACAAATTTTGACCATTAGGTGGCTTTTTTCAAATATTCCTTTTAAAAATCCGTAAAACCTCTCTATAAACTAGCATTCATTGCCAGATAATCATTCAGATTGCGTTTGTCATCGTTAATCATTCCTGCTATATAGGCAAGACAATGTTTGCAAACCACTATCTTTATGCAAGATGGAGCAACTCCTCACATTGGGCACCAAGTTAAAGCACTTCTTAGTGCTAACTTTGGTGATTATCGTGATTAACCAGATATTTTCCGGATGCATGGCCTTCACACTCACCAGACTTAAATCCCTACAATTTTTGGTTGTGGAGATTTCTAAAAGACCGTGCTGTAGCGGATGAATTTGGACTTTACCCAATTTGAAAGCTAGCGTTATACGCCATGTGGCTGAAATCCCTCATGATTTGCTTCGCACTACCAATGAAATCGCTATCGCTTTCAACACGTTATTGATGTTAGTGGAGCACATATTGAGCATATTCTGTAACTGAATAAATTTTAACGATTCTAGCATATTTTTTGTCCTTCTTTGGGCACCACATTTTCTGATAGTTGTCCAAATTTTGAACTATTTTTTATTGTAGAAACCTTTTCCCCATCATCAGCAAATTTCATCACAATCCTTTAAGCAAAACGGGTTCAACAAGCCTCTGAATAGTGTAACTTTAATTATAACCACCCGGCATTATATTTTTTTCTATGAAGTAATTTCTTTTGTTTAAACATCTTTTCAATTTTAGTGATTAAAAAAAGACATTTATTAATAATGAATGATTATCGTAAGAATGAAAACTGAAATATAGTACGAAACAGCTTATTTGGTTTTATCAACAAACTCAGACAATCAGAAAATAATATATTAGTCTAATATTTGAGAATTATTAGACTCTTTTTTTTATGAAGAACAGAGTGAGTTTCATCAAATGTTATTGCATTTTATTTGATATCACCGGTTTGTTAAAAAAAGAGAATTTTTGTATATTTTGAAATTAAATACTTCTCACATATTACAAAAACCATCTAATCATTGCCAATAAAATAGCTTATGTTTAAAACTTTAAGGTATCCGAATACCCTAAAAGCATGATTTTTTTTCAATAACTGACATTTTTTATGGTTTCGTTTTATAGGCCATTTTATTAGCTCAATAAAAATATCAAATGTTTTATTTTCCGTTCACTTGAACACAAAGTGCAAGTATTTTAGTAAAAACTGATGCTATAGCCTTACACAAGATGTTAAACATTAAAATGTGTTTTTTTTCGAAGAGGTCAAAAGGGGATAACGATTGATCAAAAAGTTTTTAAAATAATTTGCTGAATTTTTTTGTGTACTTTCTGTATAACAGTAGACGTGTTTTGACTTTCAGATTTATCTCAATCACTCTTTTACTTCAAAATTTACAGTCCTTTGTGTGAATATAATCACTGTTCTTCCTTTAAGCAATTTCACATAATCACTAAGATAAAGTGCTCTAGATTTTGGGAAAATTAAAATATCTTTTAACTTGAAGATCATTTCGAAAAGGAATAGCAAAGTAATGCACCAAAACTGAAAAATTGAGAATTTGTACACTTACTATTTGTACAGAGGGGGCTCCATTTATGTAATTTTTTGTCAATTTTTACCCATTTTTACACTTTAGGAGTAATAATTTATTTTTTTCTTCTTAATTTTACCTTTTTTTTCTTAAAATGTACTAAATAAATCGAAGAACCACAAACAAATCTCCATATCATCATTTTTTTAAAAAAAAAGTAGTCGCAAGTAGTTGAATACCTAACGCTTCACATTGTTTTTCATATAAATAGAGGTTAAACTTACGAATTTAATAAAGTTAAATTAATAATCATATTTAAAAAAAACAGACATAAAGCTCTGCAATTTAAATGTAAGTACTACACTCAGTTATTATCAACAGGGAATTGAAGTGACATGTTTGTAATGCCTGCTTCCTATCATGTCATTAATGAATAATGTCATCATATCATACACAGATCCTTCTCTGATCAGTCACAGAAGACATATCCTAATATTCTATTATGAAGGGAACATGCATTGGTGTATTGAATTCCGTCGCTCGCCTTGCAATCTGCTGTAATTAGATTTCCTCCTTTGCCTTGATTGCTTCTTAGAAGGCACAATGGAACATGTGCCCTATCCATATTAAACTTCTATGAAGACTTTACTTGTCACGAACAGGAAAGTGTAACAAACAATGGCTCGATTGATGGTGTCTGAAGAGTTCTATCCAGGACGGGAACTGGATACATGTTCTAATAGAATCATGTTTCCAGGAACTTCAACTTCTATTTTTGGTAGACATTTTGGTGTAAGTTCAGGCTCCTATCATGAATTTTTTCCAATTGTTCAGTGAAAAAATTTGGAACAATATAACTAGTCGTTATAGTTCACAGGTACTGACGACATACTCTGAGAAAACGCAACTGAGATGTGTTTAAAATAGATCAAAGTGTATCATGTAATTTGTTTTTTTAATAATAGCTAAGACTTGTCATGTTTTAAAATGACTGCCAATGGTTTCAAACTATGAAAATGTAATTATAATTGATATTTAATTACCTTCATAATTACTGTTTTCGGAAATTTCTAGTTAAAAGCAAAATGTTAGTAATTTCTTCCCAACTTTGTATAATGAATCTAATTAAAGCATTAATTGTCCGAGTTTTCAAATTCTTCCATACGATATTTTTTTCTTTCCCCGTAACTGTGTACTTATATAAATTATATAAATTTGTATAATTAAATCTACTATTTAACCCTTTATCTATAGACAGTACTTAAAAGTACCACTCCCTTTAAAATTACATAGAATAACCATTTTTACGAATACTCTGACGATACTAAGCAGGAATATTCGTTTAAATCCATTCTTCCAAGATATATAGCAGCACGGATTCAATGATGAGTATTTTAGCGGGGAAGGGGAACAGTTTTATAGCAGAAATTGCGTTTTCAGCTGACATTGTGATCGGATTGCGAATGTTGTCATTTTCGCTTCGAAAAAGTATTTAATGTCAAAAGGTAAGTGTCTTATTTGTTTAAGTTAAACAAGACCTTAGGAAACGATGTGACCATTCATTTTAAGTGAACAGTACATGTAATAAATTTTAAAATTGAATATCTTTAACTAATTAATTAGGTGTAATGGATTAAATTTCCAAAAGTTATGTATTTTGTTTATGTATATCCCTTAATTTTCAATTAGTGATTCAAAAAAATTGCTTGAAAATAAACTGCAGTAAATCTTAATGCGGTAGATAAAAGGTTAAGTACATGATCCCATAGAGACAAAACAGATTTCTGACGATGATTTTTATGGTATGAGGTATCTAGACTGCGCCAGCAGTCTTCAGCCCTCTATCTAGTTCTGCGATGTTCATTGTGTTGAGACTTGGTTGGAGGGGAGGGCGTGACTTCAAAGATGGAGATCCAATGGGATTGGAGGAAACCAGTTGCTGTAGTATGGCTTTGATTTGCGAATGGAAGTGAGCTTTTGGGAGAGATTGCATGAACTTGAATTTTAAAGAAGAATATTGAAGACTTAGAATAGAGTAATAAAAAATTAAGGTAAAAATATTAAGAGTAAATTTTAGGTTAAATATTATGAGTTAAATTATAAATAAGATAAAGTTTTTAAACTTTATCCATAATTGCTTCTGCAAGAAGGCAGGTTTTTTTCTTCATCTGAGTTAGAGTTTTTAAATTTAGAGAGTAGATCTAAGATTTTGGGGTTTTTCTTGACGAGATTTGAAATTATATGGAAAAGTTCTAAAACTTGGGTTAAATCAGAGGTATTATTATTATCTTGACTAAGGAATCCACGGAGGGAATCTTCTTTTTGTCTTCGATAGGAGTCTGATTGGGGACTTCTCCGCTAACAACGTTAGCGAAGGAAATTCCCTCTTTAATCCATTTAGTGGCGAAGTTTCTCTTTTTCATGGGGTCAGCGAACGGGGTTCCTTTTTTCGGCTGGGTGAATTTGGGGCATTTAGTATAGCATGCCGAGTAACCGTAGTCCTGGCAGTTAATACAGAATGGGTTTTCCTGTCTATCTTTGATTTGGCAGTTTCTCGTGGCGTGATTTTTTCCACATTTTAAGCACCTTGGCTTCATGTGACAATTCGCGGCGGTATGAAAAAAGTTATTACAATTGAAGCATTGGGTTATTCCTCTAACGAGGTAACCCTCAACTTTCACTTGTAAATAACCTAGGTAAGTTAAGTCGAAAATTTTACTATTATGCGCGTTTCTCGGGAGAATTACTAGGAAAAAGGGGAGGGGATTTTTTGTTCTTTTAGAGATGAGCTGCGTACAGCTTTCTATTTGGTAACCTTCATCTGCTAAGTTATTGGCTATGTCTGTGATTTTAGAGGAGCTAGGGAGGCCTTTAATTACTGATTTGATTGGTTTATCTTTTTTATTATCAATGACGTAAAATTCAAATTCTATATCGGTTTTTAAAAATTGAATGAGGGATCTATATTCATCATGGTCGTTGGTAAACATTTTCACAACATCACCTACGGTTCTGTTGCGAATTTTGGGGAATTTTTTTCAGAAATAAGTTTAATTTGTTCGCGGACATTCTTTTTTATTTTAAGCATTACGGGGTGGGGGAGTTTAGTCGGGGGGGGGTAATTCTTCTGAATTTACAGTTTTATCAGTAGGGAGTGGATGGTCGACATCCTGTTCTAGATCGGAAAAGTTGTTTTTCGTTTCTATCGGGTCCTGGGTTGGGGTGGGGGAGACGGGTCTAGCCGTCTTTTTCGGAAAAATAAATTCCTCCGAGGATTCCTTGGTTTTGTTTTTACGCTTTTTACTTCGCTTTTTCTTCTTAACTTTGTGATTAATTTCATCCGAAGTAGATTCATTAATGTTAGAATCCTCAACAATCAGGGAAGTGGGAATTTTATGTTCTTTGCAATCATCTCTTGTACATGGGGGGAGGGTTTTAAGCTCATTTACCAATTCGTCTTTTTTCCTGGCCATGGCGTGAGCTGACATCTGGTAGAGTTCCATGAAGGAATTCTTCGGGCTGGGTGTACGTACACCCTCGAACATAGAGCTATGCAGGGCTGAGATACCATGAACTGTATCCCTGAGCTTTTCGCAGGCTGCAACTTGTGTTTGTCGTGTCGGCGAGAAATCCATAATATCGCTGATATCGCTCATGATAGTAGGAAGGTCGTGGAGCTCGCTAGTGCGTGGTCTCCGTAATCAAAAGATTTCTGATGTGTATGAACAGTACAGAATTTTTTTTAAAAAAAGTCTTCAGTTGAAAAAATTTAGATTAGTGTTTCTCTCAATATTTCTATATCTGTGACCTAATTTTCAATCAAAATTTTCATCGCCCCCCATACAATAACAATGTATGAATTATAATAAAAAATTACTTTGATGCTAAATCTACAATACGAATTTAATTAAAAACTATACAAATTATCAATATATGTGCTAAATTTTGTAGGTGACAAGCCCATGAGTTATTAATTATTAAAACTTTTTTAAAATTTAGTATTGATAAATTAGTTATCAATGATTTCGCAGTACTGATACGTTTAGTAGTATATTACATCAGTGTAAATGGGCATTTAATTTTTATTATGTCATAATGCATTTTGTTTTTCTTCCTGTCAGTATATTTTAATACTTATTTTAAATCTTTTATTTTCCAATTTTCAATATGCCCGCGCCCCACATAGGGAGATTCCACCCCCATCCCTAAGTGGTGCACGCCACAGTTTGAGAAATGCTGATTTAGATGTTTACTTAAAACTACATACGTTAATTTTTTTAAAACGCTCTCGTTATTTAGCAAGATAGATGAAATTCAGAGTTTTAACTGATGCTAATAAACTGTCCTTCAATTATTGCTGAAATCTATGAGTAGACTTCCGGAAAATACTAGTGATTTTAATTTTAATATGACTTGGCATTTTTCCTAATGTAATATACGATGCGATATCCTTCATAATATATATATATATATATATATATATATATATATATATATATATATATATATATATATAATTTTTTTGTATTCGTGAAAATTTAAATATGTTTTTTTAGCAATAAAATAAAAATTACTTAAAATATTACATTTTTTTAATGACATCATCATTCTTTTGTTAATTTTAATTGAATGTTAAAATAACAATGTACATAAAATATGGCACACATAATTTTAAGTGTTTATAACTACTACAGCGTGTTCATTAGAAAAAATTCCAATTTCTTTTCCGTCTTTGTTCTATACATTAATGTATCCAACTACCCTAAAATCATAATTTTTTAAAAAAATTGATAATTACTTTTATGATTTTTTATAGGCCATCTTATTAACTTTATAAAAATACCAAGTTTTTTTATTTTCCTTCACTGAAACAAAAACTACAAGTATTTTAGTAAAAACAGATGCCATTACTTTACATAAGATGTCAGACTTTAAAATGCCTTTTACTCGAAATGTGTGTTTTTTTTTCGAGAATTTCAAGCGGGGACAACGATTGATCAAAACGTTTTTAAAATAATTTACTAAATTTTTTTTGTATGCTCTGTATAGCAGTAGAAGTATTTTATCCTTCAGATTTATCAATCACTGTTTTATTACAAAATTTACAGCTCTTCTTGTAAATATAATCACTTTTTAAAACAATTTCGTATAATAACTAGGATAAAGTGCTCTCGTTTTTTATGAAAATTAAAATATCTCTTATCATGAAAGTAATTTCAAAAAGGAATATCAAATTGAAACAACAAAGTTGAAAAAGTGAAAATTGGTTAACTTACTATTTGTACAGAGCGGGCCCCGTTTATGTAATTTCTTGTCAATTTTTACCCATTTTAGTAGTAATAATTTATTTTTCTCTCCTTAATTTTAGCCTTTTTTTCGTTAAGTTGCTAAATAAAATTAAAAACCACAAAAAAAATCAGCATATCTTCACTTTTTTTTAAAGAAACGTCGTCACAATATACCTTAAGTAATTAATTTTATTCTCTATTTTTATCTCCGTCTCTCGCTCTTTGAATGTAACTCCGTAACGTGCAAGTAATTTTTCCTTCTGTATTAGATAGCAAAAAGTGGAAATTGACTTTTAGAAAGAATAGAAATCCTGAATTTTTATTTATCCGTATCTTTTCCTACTCTTTATCCTTGGTTTTCTTTTTACATTAAACACTTCATTTAAGGTAATCTAAAAAATTATGTTCTTTTTCAAATAAGACATAAAAAAAGAAACTTAATGAGCTTTTCAGCCTCCATGTAGATTAGAAGTGATTTGAAACATAAATATTTTACAAGAAACTAGATAAAGAACAGAAAAAAAAATCTGAATTGAATATGTATTTATTTAAAAAATTTGAATTGTTTTAAGAAAATGAATGTGTTCTGTATGAAGGAACATAAGGGCCTTCTGCCATTATTAAGAGACAAATGCTCTCAAATTTTCCTTTTTTTTGCAATTTTAAAAATTTATTTTATTTTTATTTAAGAAAGAAAAGTGATAATTTTTTTAAGTTGAATATCAAACACTCTAATAGTTTCTTCGAAGAGCAATATAAAAACAAATCAACAATAAATACATATCTCGTTGTGTTTAATGTAACAAAATTACGTTTCATGAACACAATTTGTAATTAATGTAATTTTATGATATGTCTTCGGATTCATCTCGCTTTTCATGTAAATGTAACTCTAGTGTTTAATGTACTAAAAATTCAATTTAGCATTACAATTCTTTCAAAGCTTTTTTCACTTTTTATCTTAGATATCTTAAGAATACTTAATTCCTAGTTTATTAGATAAATTTAATTATCGGCAGAAGCATACAATTCTCTAAATAAGATATTTTTCAATCGTTTTGACGTCTGTAATCAGCATCATGACATTTATCGATCTCATACTCATTTACTATGCGTTTAATAAACTATTTCAGTACATATTCAATGAATGATAGCTAAGCATTTATTTGAAGAATACCTAAAGAACAAACTTCTGCCAGAATCTCTAATCTATCTTTTTAATCATTACAAAAATATAGAGATCTACAAAGAGTTCTTCCCTTGAATCTGATCGATTAAGTGAAATATTTCTTCAGGCAAGACAATTTAAAATAATCATTTGAAAAAATACCCCATTTATTTGTACAATAAACAAGGACGATTCCTCATACAAAATAACGAATATCCTTTTTTTATTGAATGATTTTTTTATAAATTATGTATTTATAAACATTTTGTTCCGAACGTAAAGAACCTAATTTTGACAAAAAAACAAATTAACGGCGCATTGAAAAACGAATAAAAATAAGAAGCATATTTATCTTAATTTTGTTAAAATTAAATGAAATTTTATTAATCGAAGTATGTGGACTTGTTAATAAATATAATATTATCTGATTAAATGTCATTTTTATGTATCTGTATCCTTTCTAGGAGTATTTAAATATTTTTTTCGGATATACAATCGAATGATTTGATATTTTCTGCTTTAGATATCTCTGAATCTCTTTGAAGAAAAGGGTGAAAATAACTGGTTATAATATGAATCATGGTCAGCTATTGCGATTGATTTTACAAATTCGATGGATCTACAAATTTACAGATTTTTTTCATAATTAACATCCAGAAATTGCCCAAATATAATTAGTTTAGAATTTATCCTGTATAGTCATAACATCAATAGTAATATAGATAAAATATTTATTTATTTAATCTTATCAGCTGTCAAACCTGCGCAATCTATACGAAGAAAAAAATATGCCATCCTCTACGTTGTTTTCAAATACAGCACTTAAACAGTTCAGAACGTCCTCTATTTCTTTATCCATTCTTTTCTTTTCCCATAGACTGCATTTGCCAATTTTTAAATTAAAAATAAAATTAAAAAATTAATTAAATAAAAATTAAAACTAAAAAATTAACGAATTAAAAATTAAAATTAAAAAATCAATTAATTAAAAATTAAAATTAAAAATAATTAAATAAAAATTAAAATTAAAAAATAATTAAAAATTGAAATTAAATTTCGGTTATTCTGCCAATTTTACGCTGTAATGTAGTTCATTCGTAGGGCTAGAGACACGCGCGCGCACTACTCTGAAATTTCTTTATTTCTTCGCGTTTGGTAACTTTATTTCGTAATTATATATTTGTTGTTACATAGTGTTTTATTGCAAGGATCAATCAATACAAACATATAAAATACCTCAAGTATCCCACAATCATAAGTAATTGTAAAGTTGATCGGCATATTACTGAGTCTCGTAAAGCTAAAAACATTTTTTTTTTCAAATTATGCCTTGAAGGGGGTATTAGGGGTGTATTTTAATATTTTACTTCATTTTGTGTGTACAGCCTTTCTTCCCACCAATATAAAATTGTTTTCTTCCAATAATGCACCGGCATCATCCCCTGATATACATAGGTCACGATCACTGTTGATATAGTTCATCCTAATATCTTCATTATTGGAATCAATATTTATTTTTAAAGATGAAAATCTGCACATATGTTTTCATTATAAATTTTTAAGGGGTTAAATGAAAAAGAGTACAAAAATGAAAAAAAACTTGAACACTGTAAAAGTTATTGCTATTTAAACATTTGAAAAAAAGGGATTGAAAGTGGACACATTTTGAAAATAATTATTTAATTGGTGAAATTCTGGAATACAAGAACTTAAGAACAGATCATAAGCAAATCAATGTAAAAATCAAATATTATTTTATTTAGTAATAATATTGAAACGTATAATTTTTACTGCGTACACATGCGTCGTACTTTTTCTGTCTTTTTACTATAATGAAATCTGCAAAAGCAAAAGTAGAGAAAAATACCATCTTGGACAAAAATCAATGCAATATGAATGTATAATATGAGAAATGATGGACAAATTAAATACTCTACAAAACAGGGAATGCCCAAATTCGGAAACCGAAAACAAAGAACAAATTACCAATATATGTAATGAAGTTTTTTTGCCATATATCAATCCACATTAAACAATGAAACAAATCCGAATGACCTTTGTATAATAGAAATATTTACATAAAGATACACTTAAGAAGAGCAAACCTAAATTAAACAACTTACTTAAAATTGAGTAAAAATGAAGTACAGAAAAAAATACCAGCAGGAAAACTCAAATGTGCATTTGTTTTGTCTTGGAAGCCAGATAACAGAATGCTAACTATATCTATGGTGCCACCTGTATGTCAGTTTTAGAACTAAAAAAAGTTTTGTGATAATTCCCCATCTAGGGTGATTAACTCTATGAGTATCAGCGTGAGCTAGAGGCGTATGATTTACGAAAGAACTAGAAGGAAACATTATCTTAATATGACTTTATTAAGATATTCAACTTAAACCTTTAACAAATTAGATTATAATAATTTACGTGAGAGAATCTACGATGGTAAAACACACAACATACAATATATTTATAATAACGACTTAACCTACTTCGGATTACTATCAATAACTGTTTCGCCCCTAAACTCAATTCTAATACAATCACTGATCCTAATACTACATAATCAATCCTACCTTGTTGTAGTATCAGTAAACGATCATACTAGTTTTAGATGAGGTCTTGATATACTTCGTGTGCAATGGTATGCACCTTGATTACTGGATCTCTATCACGTATAATTACTATTGTTCGCCACGTAACGTTATCTAAAACTTCTTCAATCTAGAACCACGGATTGTTTACATTCCTTTAATTCCCATCACTTGCCACAAATTGCCATCACGCCTACTCTAACTTCTGATATTTAAAAGGTTCTTAATTTGCATCTTTCTTTCACTCTTCACTTCTTGGATTTGGTTGAAAAACAGTTGCCATTAATTCTGGCCTCAAAGAGCTCAAAGGACATGTTAAAGAAAAGACGCGTGAGCCCGTCACAGTTTAAGTAAGACATAATGCAAATACGTGACGTCTCCGAAAATTAAGTACCTTTTTGGAAGAACTTGCATAAAAAATCATTTTTTTAAAAAAGAAAAAAAACTTATTTTTACATGAAGGGGAGCATTTTACAAACTATTTTTCTACATAGTTACCTCCCCTGTTCAGGAATTTGTCATATCGGGAAACCAGCCTGTCTGTCTATATCCTCTTGAAAGAAAGGTGCCTCTAGTGAACAGTTTCTGAAATTTGTAGAAATTGACTGCAAAGCAATCTTATTGTGAATCATCTGTTTTCACGAATATTCTTTTTCACTTTTTCAACTACCATCATTGACAACACAAGACCGCCACCACGTTCTTCGTCATGAACATTGATTCACCCATCATAGAATTGTCGAGCCCCCTTTCTCACCATTTCATCTCTCATTACACTTTCTCTATACATCTCTACAAGTTGACGATGAACTTCTACATGCTTGAATAACATTGCTTGCGTTTAAAAAATGGATTATAGAACGCGCTTCACAGATTGTGGGATTGACAACTGCCTTAAACATTTTAAAATCTTACCAACACGCTTAAAAATAACAGAATCCGGCAGTAATAATGTCACTGGGCTAATCCACCAAAGATACGTCGGCGAAAGTGTTGAACTACTGTTTCGCGGTGGAACGAAACGGGACTTAATTCCAGGACACGTCTCGTCCTAGAAGTGGATAATATAAATTGTAATAAAATAGAATTTATTATTATTATTTTTTTAAATATATGTACACAGAAAGTTAGCAAAGGATAATCAGGCTCTAAACTAAAAGTCTTCAACATTTAGGCTTGAGGGCGAAATTAAAAAAAAAATTCAATAATCCATTATCTACATCAATAAATGCAGTCATCGAAGGGCCACACAACTGTCAAAAAATATTGTAGTCAGGAAATTTATATAAAAAATAAAGATATTTTTACAAGATTTCCACCGATTCTATGGTGCTTACAATTTTGTTATTTATTTCATCGGTTGAAAAAGTTAAATGGAAGTCGAATTAAAATACTTTGTTAACCTGTGAAAGATAAAACCCCACCTGTTTCCTGTAAAAGTCTTGAGATTGGGCATAGTCAGATTTTTAATATTTAAAATCATTTAAAATACAGGGAAATTTTTGAAAAATTCCTCTTTTTCAAAAAATTTTAACTTAAATTGATACCTTTTACATAGCAATGAAATGTTTTAATCAAGAATAATATTTTTAAAAAATGTCTCATTTTACGACAAAAAGCAAAGAAAGAAATGTTTTTAAGATTGTTTCAAACTCAAATGAGGGCCACTAAAATGCCTTCAGCGGGCTATTTTTGGCCCGCTGAATATCCCTACTCAAAAAATATTTGTATTTAATCCTTAATTTTGTACTGTTGCATTTCTGCAACATATGATTTATTTTAATTAATAGACTCAATATTTTTTTAATTACCTAGAAATCACTTATCTGAGAAAAAAAGATTACTATAACGAAATACATGCTAATTTTGTCCCTAGATGGAAGTACACTTTTTCCAGAAATCCCAGCAATTATAAAATACTCTGATGCTTCAAGAACTGTGTTTTTGCTATAAAAAGAATCCATTATATTTTATGCTTCCTCTTGTTTAATTGACGAAATAAATTATCAGGTAAGAAATTTAAAAATGTTATGATGAATAATAAAATCCTCATGTAAAAAAGAAGTTTTGTAACTTACAGCACTACTACACAATGTTGCCCTTCTTCAACAAACAAAAAAATGACTGAAATTCAATTTAAAACAGCTTAATTTTTTAAATATATTTTTCCCTTTTAGTATTACTTGAGAACTAGCTGATATAATTTGTTCATAGAAATTTAAGAAATTGGGAAATCAATTGTTTATCTGTATCTTCAGAAATAGGATCATTATTTCTATAAGAGTAATTTAGTACATAATTTCTAAAAAAATTACGTGATATATATATATATATATATATATGTAAATATATATATATATATGTAAATATATATATATATATATATATATATATATATATATATGTAAATGTATATATATATATATGTAAATATATATATATATATATATATGTAAATATATATATATATATAAATATATATATATATATACATATATATACATATATATATATATATATATATAAATATATATATATATATATATATATATATACATACATATATATATGTATATATATAATATATATATATATATATATATATATATATATATATATATATATATATATATATATATATATATATATATATATATATATATATATGGGACTTATTTTATGAAAGTAAATCAAAAGAAGCCGATGTTCCTTTCAAAATAATATTTAATGCACAAAATAAGGCTCCCAAAGTATTATAAACGTACTAAAGATTTATATATGAGTGTTTTCTTCTTTTCTTGCCCATACTTTTTAGTTTCTTTTGTTCTAATCTGGTTTTATTCTTCGGAGACTTCCATAAATTGTTCCTTGTGCAAGTCCCAACGCTTTACTCAGAACTAAAGCTCGCCCATGTTTACCCAAAGTCCACCAGCGCAGATGGCTGGAGACGCAAAAGAGGCTTTTTCATGAGCAAAGAAAGCTTCTTTTCCTTCCTTTCTTTATATTCATTGTTTTTAAGCGGTTTTCGAAATAAAAATGTCGAAGTTGTTTGGCGGAAGAAACAGTTTTCTCTGGAGAGAGGGAAAAAGAAAAATATGTATTATAATTTTTTCACCTTTTTTATCTTATTTGGTGCATTTTAGCTTCTTACATTTGTTTGTCCTAAATGATATATATGCCTAAGGCTCTCAAATTATGCTTTTTATTTCATATTAGATGATTAATACATTATTTTCAAGATTCTTTCATTTCAAATTTTATCAAGATATTTTTTATGTTTATGCAGAACTTTATGTAATTACGAAAATATGAAAAAAGAAATCCTTTTTATAGCTTCCTTCTTTGGCTTATCCGGTCGCCAAGTCTGGCACCAAATTCTAGATCTCACATCCAATTAAAATGAACGAATTTTCGAGTCTGTTTAATGTTGTTAGTTTCATAACTCAATCTTTTACAAAATTGAAATGCATTATTTTTTTTCAAGAATTTTTCTCTTCAAGATGAAATTTTGAAATTTCTCTTAACTATTTCTTCATATATATACATTATCTAATTAGATAAACTTAAATATATATAAGAATTAATTTGTTTCCAGTTAATTTTTTTAAAGAAAAATCTGAAAATTGCCAGTTAATATAGTTAAATAGTATTCATTCCTTCGTTCGGATTTAACTACACAAAAGATAGATAAAATTCAAGAAAGAGTTTGATTTTAGAGAGAGAGAGAGAGAGAGAGAGAGAGAGATTCCTTACTAACCATCCTTTTTTAATCTAAAATATTTATATCATTGGAAACAACTAATGATATTAAAAATTGACTGCTTTACAAAAAATTTTAAAAACTTCACACAAAATTTTGAAAAATACTTCGATCTTAAAAGAATATAGATATAAACTGGCTTTCTTTTCTCAAAAAAAAATTATGACATAATCTGAAAACTTTCAGTAATCAGTTAATGAGTGAGGGATATTCTAGGGCCTTTAACGACGTACTTCGTAATTTTGTACCATCGTCAAGTAAAACGAGGACGACACTTGAGCTGACCCTCCGAAAACATCAACGAGAAAACGTGTAAGCCTTGAAGTATTTAACGTGCATCGTCCCCCTACAAGACGGTCTTTTAGGGTACTATGCTCGAATTCATTACACGATACCCACGAGTTAATTACCTTGACCACTAGGTCACCACAGCCACATGAGCGCTTAGAAACGGGTTTATGGAAAAGAATATTATGTAGCCTTAATCCACCGAACATATACTTAAGAATTTTGCAATTTTAAATGTACATATGAATTCCTTCTTTTCGTATATTTCTTAAGCGGTGAAGAATAACTGTACCTATGAGAATATATGTATATATATATATATGTGTGTGTGTGTGTGTGTGTGTAATAATTCCCTCTAGCATCCTTTTAATTAACTCTTTTAATAATATTGAAATAATCTTTTAATTATTTGGTTCGAAATTAACACCCTGATCACACACATAATCGTAATAGATTAATATTATTACATCAGAAATCCCTGTCCCGCCCATTCTATCCAATCAGAACTACGATTACGTAATCATCATGGGCGCTTGCAATGTTAGTATAAAACCAAACTTCTTCTGTAATCCCGCGCTCTTCCTTTTTGCAGTCATCATGTGAAATGTACATACTGCTTTTCGTGTATTTGTGTTGTGCCCTCCAAGATGTTGCTATTGTTTGTCTCCTGTCCACTTTGCTTTAATATCGTCGCAAGTTTGTGTGTCTCGTCAACGTGAAAATGTACAGCAATGTTGTCCTAAGTTTTTGATGTGTGCTTCAAATTAAAGAGGAACGTCCCCTGAAGATGTGTTTAATGAAAACCTAATAACACTCTAAAAATACTACACTCGGCCAATACTTTATATATATATATATATATATATATATATATATATATATATATATATATATATATATATATATATATATATATATATATATATATATATATGTATATATAAGCCATCCCGACAAACGTTGTCATGTACACACGTCTTAAATCCGAAAATTACAAATTTTTTGAATAAATTGTAACAATCTGAACCGTTTTGATGAAATTTTTTATAAAGAAAGTTATTACAATACCTGGCATCATCACATGTACAGTTACCACAATTCGACCTACCGATTGCGTGTGAGTATGCATTTTTAATGAATTAAGTTGAAGATAGATCTTCTGAATAGAAGCTTAAATTTGTTCTGATTAAAGGGTAAAAAAGATAAAACTCGAGCTATTTTCATAAGAAGTATATTTTTTTTAATGCACAAAAAATAAATTTATCATAATGCTATTGAACGTACAATGTTTTTGGTTAATCCTTGAGGGTATAAGCAAACGAACGCGATGATTTGCCAAACCTCGTACATGTAACATATAATGGGCGTGCTAAGAGCAAGGGTTGATAAAATGTCATTGTTTGATTTTGTGACTTATTAATGGTCATAGCAAATGTCTAGCGAATTGGAAATTGCAAACATTTGAATGGGTAGGTGTGTCTGAAATAATCATTGGGATATGTGGTAGAAGTACAATTTCACCTTGAAGTTTGCCGCTCAAAATAGTGGCCTCAAGAATATTTCCCATGATTTTTTTATGAACAATTGCGCGCCCTTACATAATTTTGTCGCATTTTTAAATAATTGTGATATCGGACTCAATTGTGAAACTAAATCTTTCTCGAATGCACTTGAACCCACACAAAAAGTATCATGCAAATTGGTCCAGCCATTTAAAAGAAGTTCAGTCACATACGCACGTACAGAAGAATTATATATATAAATGTAGTATCGAGGCGAAATGAATAATCTTTTCGATTCTGTAATTATGTTTTGTCTGATTTTGATAGAACATTAGATTGCAATTTTAAAAACGGCGAAAATATCAGAAAATTCTCCCCTCTTATTTCTTTTTTTTTGCCACGCATTAGCAGAATAAACACCACGCACAGGGGTAAAACAATTATGCGTTTTAAGGTTTTTAATTAATATCGTTTTAACTAATTGTGATATTGGACCGAATTGTGAATCTAAATCTTTCTTGAATCCACTTGAACCCACGCAAAAAATGTCGTCAAAATCAGTCCAGCCGTTTAGGAGGAGTCAATCACATACACACGCACATAAGAATTACGTATATAAAGATTATTTGAAAATATATTAATTAAAAATGCTAAAAAGTATGATTCCTCTGCATCTTTGAAACAATAAAGACCCGGTTTGGCCAGTTTGGCTGAAAATCGATTTTCGACGCCAACTTAAGTCATTTTTATTACAATAATAATGTTACAACAATGCAGGTGAATATTGAGTTGAATATTGTTCATGTTTTTAATTATTATATTTTAACTAATTGCGATATTGGACCGAATTGTTGAATCTATAAACCATTATCGAATCTCTCTATTTGATTCAACACAAAAAATTTCATCAAAATTGGTACAGCCGCTTAGGAGGAGTTTAGTCACATACACAAGCACAGAAGATGTATATATATATATATATATATATACACTGCTGGGCAATTGCTAAGGACGGATAACACTATCATCCATAGCAACCACAAAATGAAAGGAAGCAAAATGTGGAAAATTAGAATAAGTGCGGGATATTAGTAAGAAGAAGTATGAGTATGCAAATTTTTTTTCCACGTCTGTTCATCACGTGATAGCGTTCATAAGAGCTTTAAAGGTTTTGACGCGTGTGGACAGTTGTTGTTTCAAGTCAAAGTTTTACAGGAAAGATTTAATAGACGAACTTAAAATTTTTGGCATGTCTTCCCGACATCACATAGATGATTTTATGCGTGGCCGAATTATTGGAAGGATCGAAGAAGGGCGAAAAATAACAGATGTTGCCAGGGAGTTCGACATCGCTCACAGCGTTGTTTCACGGCTGTGGAAGTTATTTAAAACTGCTGGAATGTGTAGTAGACGGCACGGGGGAGGTCAAGTTAGAAGTACGACCTCTGCAGAAGACAGATATGTCGTCCTATCAGCAAAAATTAACAGGCGCCCCACAGCTCAGCAGGTGGCAAATCAGTTTCTTGCTGCCTCAGGAAAACAGATCTCCCGAAAAACTGTTGCCAGACGTTTGAGGGGAGGAGGACTATACGCACTCAGACCTGTTGTGTCTGTCCCATTGACCAGACAGCACCGTATTGCCCGTTTGCAATGGTGTCGTGAGCATCACAATTGGACTGAACAGGACTGGGCATGCGTACTATTCTCAGATGAGAGTAGGTTCAGTCTGTCATCGGATTGTAGACGCCAACTGATCTGCCGCGAGAGTGGTACTGCTTTCGTCCAGAAAATATCCAGGAAAAGCACCGATATCCGACATGCAATATCATGGTGTGGGCCGGCATCATGATCAATGGCCAGACGCGCCTACATGTGGTTGCGAATGGGAATATGACGGGCCAACGATACATTGATGAAGTTCTACCTTCCTCATGTTCGTCTTTTCCGTGGTGCTGTCGGTGATAAATTTGTTTTTATGGACGACAACGCAACATGTCATCGAACACTCACTGTTCAGGATTGTCTAGACAGCGAGGGTATTCAACGTCTCGTATGGCCAGCGCGTTCTCCAGATCTAAACCCCATTGAAAATGTGTGGGATGCCTTGGGGAGGCAAGTTGCTGGTCGAAACTATCCTTCGACAAACAAGAACACCCTCATCCGTGCACTCACAGAGGAATGGGATAAATTGCCTCAACAGCAGCTGGATAATGTTGTGAAAAGTATGATACGACGTGTGGAATGTTGCATCACACTCCACGGTGGACATATCCTGTACAAATACCTTTCTTTAAGGTGCCTGCTGACTTTTAGATGCATTGTTCCATTTCTCCGTACGCAGATCAAATGAACATTTTTTTTCTTTCAGATGTTTCACAGCTTTTGCACTTTCCAGAACAATAAATATTCTTTATTCTAATGTCTGAACGGTGTGGCAACTATATTTTATCCTACTAGGCCTCATGTCTCGCTTAATGTTATGCTACATAGCAATTTGTGATTCGTCCTTAGCAATTGTCCAGCAGTGTATATAGTATATATAATAAAATAAAACTGAAGAAAAAGGAAGAAATTGGAATTCACCGGACACAACAAATGTAGATAGAAAAATTCTTTGGACTAAATTGGAGACCTATTGTGATTTCTAAAGCTATTGTCGAAGTATGCCAGTGATTTAGGGTTAGCAATGCTTTATGGATCCTACCTTCCCCGAAGAGCAGAAATTTTCAACATATTAGGGAAAAAAGAGCCTTGTTGAAAAGTTAAGTCTATTAAAGCACGTGAATGATGAACCTGACAATATAGTAATAAGAAAAAAAATTAAGAAAAAAAACAATAATGAATCTCTCTCAGGGATCGGAATAATAAAAAAAATTAATAGAGCAATTAGGATAAAAAGCTTACATGTAAAACAAAAACTCGAAATTAAGAAATCAGCCATTTATATATATATATACTGATAAAAGTTTTCTTTTTAGATTTGGTGATATTTTGATTTTACTCCTATGCGTGAAACTGATACATTTATAAATCTTCTATTTAGAAATAAAAATTGCATAACAAGTATACATATTGTATCATATTACAATAAATTCTAACTTTTAAAATATAATATACAAATTTTAAAAATAAAGTTGATGGATAAAAATCTAAAATTTAATTAGAAATCATAATTGAGATAATACTAAATACATTTTTGATACATAGTTGTTGTTTGAGGTAAATGTAATGAGTGAGTGTTTATATTAAGGTAGAACTCTAAGAAAACGCGAAGGCCATTGACGACGAACATCGAAATTTTGAACCACTTCAAAGTGATTACCAAGGCACTCCTCCCAAGTTCCATAACGGCCCAAATGATGACTTTGAGCCACGGCATATTTAAAGCGCACCAGCCGCTTTACCCGGCGAATCTTCAGCAGCATCAGGATTCGAGTTTGTAACTCAAGCAGAAAGACCGTGAGTTTGTGACCATGACAACTAGGGTATCCCAATCACGGCATAAACTTAATTTTAAAAATAAAGCGTAGCTCACTTTTGCATTATGTGGAAATTAACTGAAAATTATACTTTTATAATTTAACATAAACTTGTTTTAATATCAGTTTCTATGCTGCTTTGTATTTCTAGTCTATGTTCATGTATAAAAATTTTGGTGGATAGAGTGGTAATTTTGGTGGTGAAAGTGGTAATTTTGGTGGTGAAAGTGGTAATTTTGGTGGTAAAAGTGGAACTTTAAACAGGTAATATTTATAATTTTTTTAAAAAATAAATGGAAGTCTTTATACCTCACAAGTGTATTTAAAATATGTAAAATGAGGATAAAAGAAAAGATTTTCATTTTCATGTCTGCCTTTTTACAGAATATTTTACTATTTCGAAAAATAAATAAATAATTACATTTTTTATTTATAAGAAATTTTTTTGGAAATATTTGAGTAATTACAAAACAGAATGGAGCTTTAGAGAGACGTATCACTCAATAAAATAATGATATATTTTTTTACATTTAATCAATCATTTATCAATTACAAAAAGCTTATTCATTTTATGTTTGGAAAATATTAAATTGTGTTAATCAATATATATACTTATCTTTTATCAATATAACCATATTTCGTTCATAAAAATAAAAATTCAGAATGAGTCTTAGAATACTTTAATAAAAAAATGCCTGGAATTACGCATATGGTATGTAAATGATATCAATTAAACATGTTTTATGCTTATAAGATTACTTTTAAATTAAAATAAAGAGCAAAAAAAAATGAAATTAATTTTCATTACTTAAGCTATTGTTTTCAATATTAATTAATTATAAAAAATTTTAAAACATGAATCTTCATTACTATTATTGCAATTTTAAAACCATAAAAATCCTTAAAATTATGTGTCACGTGCATATTTTTACATTTAAATCTTGCATACATTTTCATCATTCACTATATGTCGCATAGTACCTTATTTGTGATCCATTTCGAATGCATATTATAATTATCATTTCGCATTTTTAGTAGGTATATTGTCTTTTATAAATACTTTAATGTTTTAATTATTTTCTGTTTTTTGTATTGCAAGTGTTTTAAGTCATTTCAATGGGATATACCATATATATATATAAATCAGTATTCTCAATCTTTAAATATTTGGGACTCAATTTTCAATCATAATTTTTATCGTACTCTCCAATATAATAGCAATGTATTGAATGCAATAATAACGCACTTTGACGCTAAATCTATCATGCGACTTTAAATTTATAAACCATACAAATTATCCAGACAAGTATTAAACTGAGTACGTAGTTTTGTATATGACAAAGTGACAAAGCCCATAGAGCCGCTTGTAATTATTGAACATGTTCTTAACTCAATATTGATGAACAAATGATCTAATACATTGTGCAGTACTTATACATTTATAAGTATATACATCTGTGCAAATGCGTATTTTACTTTTTTATTATGTCAGAATGTATTTTGTCTTATTTTCTTTTCTGTAAACTAATAATTTTTTTATTTTCAAGTTTTTGATATGCTTGCCCCCTCTTATGATTATCATAACCTGTCAGTTTGAGAAACGCTTCTATAAAGTACTTTTCTGTAGCCTTCAACCTTAGGTTCGTCTATTGATTAACCTTTGCTTTAAAAGTATTCAATAATATTTTATTTGAAAGCTTCAGCATTCAAAATGAAAACCTAAATTTAAAAACCTATCTCGCAGATGATTTTTTTTTCTACCTCATTTTCCAGATTGAAAATGCAATAATAAAAAGGTCTCCAGAAGTTCTTAATGCTCCTATTTTAAAATTCAGTGATCATAAAAGAAAACTCTTTAAGAAATTTCAGCTCTACGTTATACCCTCTTCCGAAGCATTTCGGAATTTTCTGAGTAAGCGAAAAACTTTTCACTCTCCGCCTTCTCCTATCCTTTAAGATTCAGTTCAAGTTTCATTAGTCAGTCTTTATGGAGATAAACGGATAAAGTTTTGAATTATTTAGAAATTTAATTTTGCTCATACGATGCCGCTTCCAGAAGGGCGTTTGCTTATCAACAAATATCCAAGTTCAGATCCCGTTTTTGCAAGACCAGATTGAATTTTCTTCATTTATTAAAACTCGGAACGCTGAGACCTCATTGACTTTTTATTCATTAATAATAAGGGAAGTTAGTTATAATCCATCTATTTTTGAAACATGAAAGCTTCTGAAGGGTACACATGGACGTATATTATATGTTAAAAGCTGAAATAAATTTTAGAACATGCCAATTGAAAAATAATATTATAACTAAATCTATATGTTATGGTTAAGACCATTCACCCGGTTTTTATTAAAAATAACATGCAATTGTTAACAATAGCCCCGTCCTTTAATAAATGTGCTAAATAATGGACATTATAGCTACTAATAATAACCCATACAGTTTGGATAACATGATTAATAAGCATAGTTTATAGAAACTTCATATAATATTTAACTCTTAAACTTAAAGAAATTGTCATTATAGATCAAAACAAACATAATAGTTTTATGATAATAATATCATATTAATATATTATTATTATATTAACTTTGGAATGATTATATTTTATATATTTATATATTATATATTACATATTTATATATTATATATTACATATTATATATTTTATATATTATATATTACATATTTATAATTATTTTTATATAAGGAATATAATACACATTTATAAAATGAAAATATTTTATTTTCGAGGGACATGTATTTTCAGAAATATTAAGAATGTATAGTTGGGCGTTTCAAACTAATCACGTTTACAATTATTACATGGATGACAACGAATAATAATCCACCAATGTGATACATTATCATAAATTATTCGCTTCAACCGTGGGCATTAGGTTAGTATTAATAATTACCGATTAACCAATTTGCCCTCAACGTATTCATTAATATTTTAACTAATTTTTGCTTTTCAATACTTTTGATCAAAAAAGTACTTTATTTAATGAATGTAACGGACAAGGCTAACTGAAGTTACAGAAAACATTTTTTTGTTCTCAAAAAATAATAAAAATCAGTTGTCTTCTCAGTGAGTGAGTTAATATTAACGTCGCACTGTTCAGCTACACGAGGGCTTTTGGCGACGGACCACGTAATTTTGAACCATGGTCAAGTGACGTGGACGACACCTGAGCTCTTAACTACCATAAAAACGGGAGGATTTCAGATCTCGACAGATTGTCTTCGCTCCCTACACGGCGGGTCTTTAAAAACTCATGACATGCCTGTTTGAGTCCACTTATTTAAGTTCGATCTTAAAATCTCTAAAATAACAAAAAAATTAATTTTTATTTGATAAAGCAACTATCATAGTTATGTATATTTTTGATAGTCGTGTGCTTCATAGCCTTTTGGATGTATAGAATTTAATAAAAAAATTCTTAACACACTCGAAGCATATTAGTGTAACAACAAAATATTTTCGTTGTAAATTCCCTATTCATTTCTCCTTTTGATATTTTTAATAGTTAATTTACAATTTAAAAACTGTGTATATAGTACAGATAAATAAAGTCAAAGGTAGTACCTCAAAGTGACAATTTCTAAAAGAATAAAATATATTGTGTGGGTATTTTATTTAAAAATAGCTTTTATGATTCTTTCTTACCTGAAATACTTTTCTTCATGTGAATAACATTTTAAAACACAAAGATACTTTCTCCTGAAAAAATATTTAAGTTAGAAGTTATTACAAAAATACAGATTAAAACATTTTTTTACTTCAAGTAAATTATCTTGATATTTTTTTGGCTTACACAGTTTTATGTAAATTTAACTAGTAATACGATTTTTCATATTATTAGTTCAACTTATTAATATAATTCATATTATTAATATAATTGCATTAATAATTTATGCTAATAATAATTAGAATTTTTAGTTAATTAAGATTGGTTTAAGATATGTACCAACCTTCAGAGACAATTTATCTAAAATGCCATGCTATTAGTAATAATATGTTATTTTGTTGATGTTTATGACTTTAATTGATGAAACACATTAATCAGGAAATTATATATGACAATTTAAATTTATTAAACTCAGGTATTTTAGGTAAAATTTGATGAAAATTGTATCGAATTTCGAAACACTCTACATGGAACTCAAAGCCGATAATTTAAATTATTTTTTACACAATATATTTAACATGAATTTAAAGCCAATGAGCCAACATCTAAAATATAATTACAACTTCTAAAAAATTATGGTTACTTGCACATTTTCTTATAGAATTTTTTTTTAAAAATTGCATGTTGTTCTAACAATAAACTGTTAAAAATTAAATACAAAAATAAAAATTGATGTTAGATCTAAATCCTTCGTTCCTTGACTGTAACATACTTTAAATAATATGTATACAAACTATGAAAAAAATACATTCATAAATTTTGTGAGACATTAGATTTTAAATAACATAATTTTTACATAAATAATATGATCTTCATGAAGTTTTGAATTTTATTTTATTAAAATACTGCTTGATGTCAAATATTTAAACTTCACCACTTTAATAACATAGGCCTTCCTTGTTCTCTATCTCATTAATTCTTTTTCAATTCCTACTATTAGATCACTTTCTATATATATTTATTTATTTGTATATTTATCTTGTTCACATTTTTTTTCAATCGTTAATAAAATACTTTCTATTCCAATAAGGTTCGAATAAATTTTTTTAAACTTCTGGTGGATGACACTTGATGTCAATACAGTTTTTTTCCAAATATTGATTTAATTTAATTTAATTAATTACTGGTTTTTGAGGTCAACTTAGATTTGCCTCTATTATTGTAACTATGTAACTTTTAAAGCTAAAACAAAAGTTGGATTCGGAAATCTGTTTTTCAGCCAAATCGGATGTGCATTGTTACAATAATGAAGACAAATCATGCTCTTATTTTAATTTATATTATTAGTTCATTCTCTCTCTCTATATATCTTATTCAAATTTTCAATCGTCAATAAAGTTCTTTCTATTCATGCGCTCAAATTAGGAATTGAGTTAAAAATATTTTTTTATATTACTTGTTTCTTATTCACTGCTCGATTTCGTTTCCTTAAGAAATGACAAACATAAAAGATATTGAATTTCTGTCAAAATGATTTAGAAACTTCGGCACATACCTTAAATTTAGATTAAGTAATTGCAATTTTATAGTGTTGTCTAGGAAATAGTTTTAATTTACACAATATCCATCGTGTAAGATACCTGATACCCAACCCCTTTTACGAGGACTCAGAAGAAGAGAAAGAATACTTCTCTCTTCCGAACTTTTCGGAATACGAGAAAACAAAGTTGAAACATCAAGATGCAAATGAGCCATGAAGAAGTTTATAAATGAGCAACGTTTCAAATCCTTTTGAATGACTAGATTTCAAACGATACCGAAATCGGTTTGAATACGAATAACTTATTCTTCCTCCGATACCGTTTGATTCGAAGAATAGTAGGCAATGAAGTGAAAATAGAAGTACAAATTTTTTTCATTCTTCCCCTTGATATATTTAGGGGAATGAGAGAAAATTTCATTCATAACATTGAGTGCTTTCTAATTCTTAATTAGTTTTGGATGTACATACAATATTCAAGTAAATGTACTTGAATCTATTCCTTTTGATGTACCAATACCTCGCTTCTTACAATAATCATTTGGAATGTTACATTCTGCTTTGGTTAAACTCAGAATGAAACAAAAGTTTACATCTTCTGTCAACAGAACTTCCTCAGTAACTTCGTCCATATTAATCACTGCACAGGTGTTCTTAAAATCAACTCCAATAAGACTGAGGCTTATATTTATTTTTCAGCTTGGGTAGATTTATGCTTTTTTATGAATAAGAAGATAAATAGAAATGACATTATTTGAGAGAATTCAGATGAGACTTTCAAAGAGGAAGGGAAAGTTTCTGACATATTCGTATACATCAACAAAGCTATATTTACAGAGTTTTCCTCTAGACTTTCTTGAATTTATATCTGGTTACCCTTGTTCTTTGTTTTAAGTAATAGATCCTTAGTCCATAGATTATTTATTTTTTCCTTTATTATTTGTAATTAATTCGACTGATAATTCTAATAGAGGAATTCTGAACTCTATCAGCACAAGAAAGAAAGGCAAACAGTTGAGTTTTCAAATATAATTCAATAAATTAGATCCTGATAAGGATTTTCAGAAGCTGTTAAATTTGAATTTTTAACTTAATGTATAATTCGATGTTTTAAAGTATGCTTTAGTTCACCCAAATAAAAGGCTTTTTAAAGATAAAATTACAAATATAAATTAATTTTCATAAATATTTCATCTTTCTTTTTTAAATGACATCTTGTGTTTTACATATTTAAGAGATATTTCTACAATTTCATGGAGGAAAAATATACAATTTGGTACTATTTCCAGGAGTGACAAAAGAGCACTAGGAATTAACGGATAAATATGGATTAATACAAAATCTCACCAATAAATAGAGGATTTTAATGCATATAGTTATTTTCAATTCCTTTCTTATACGTTGTCGAAAACGAAGCGATTTTGCCATTAAAAATTCATAGAAGTACAAGACTGCTAGAATTTTTCTTACTGTCGAATGAAAAAGCAACATGAGGTTTATCGGGAACATGCCTTATAATTTTGAACCACGGTCAAATAAGGAGGGTAAATCTTGACTTGGGATCTAGGAGTAACTCTTGACCATATCACCATCTCCCTGTCACATCCTACTCTCCGTATGAAGCCAACACGAGAATGTTGACTCTTGAAAACTTTTACATGTATCAGGCTCTTTATAACTGTCTTATAGTAGTTCCAGGACCCGAAACCACCACGCGACGGAAACAACGTCGTATATTAGTTCACGGCCACGGTTATCATTGATAGAAGAAGCAAGTAATAAGAACTCGTTTTATAGCGTTGTATCATTTCATTTACAGCAGTGATTTTTTTTTAAAATTAAAGTTCTTGAATGTAAAATTTTCAAACGACAAATACCGTAAAATCTGGCGTATAACGCACACCTATACTTTCAAGCTGCAATTTTTAACTTTTGGCTACGCTGTATAAAGGGCCTTGTTTTTGTAGCACATGTCACGAATTAGACTTTTTGTTGTACAATATTTATAAAGAGTAATACAAAGCTACTGGTAAAACAGTTTCATTTTTTTCAAGCTCTATAAATAAAATTATTGTATGATAGATAATTTATCATATCGGAGTATTTGAGTCCTAAGTAACTTTTTGATTTCAAAAAAGGTAAAAAGGATTTTTTTTAAAAAAAAGTAGTTAATTCTTTACAAAAAAGAAAAAAATAATAATTGTTACTCTTTTCTGCATGATTGATTTAAAAGAATGGGTCGCCTTAATATCATTAAAAAGTTTCAGTCAACTTTTTTTTAGGAAAAAAATTAATGCTTAATATTACGAAACAAATATATCAATATAAAACTTTTTATACTGTTGAGGAAAAAAAACTGCAAAAAAATTGGAGCGGGGATGAGAGAAGGAAAAGAGTAACAACTTAGAAATGAATTGCCCTTTTTCTTCAAAAACAGACTTATATTTTAAACTGACTTCGTGTTCAGCTCTAAAAAAGGAAAATCATCGAAAGAGATTGAAGGGGAAAAAATATATCTTTCACTTTTTTGCTTCTTCAGCCACTTTTCAGTCACATTTTTAAACACTGTATAATTTATTCCAAATGAATTTTCTTAGAATTATACTTTTTAATTCTCCTTCTTTATGTTTCTGCACTCTTTCCATACACATTTATGAGCTTTAAAGTTTATCCTTGAAATATGCTTAGCCATTTTTTTCCTTACCCACTTTTTTTGTTGTTTTCATTCAGAGATTTCTCCCTTAATATACATTTAAAATTTATGCCTTTCTTTTATTGATTAATCACTTTATTACTCATCGTATTAAAAACCAATGCTATTTCCACTAAAGTAGATTTTAATGCTTCTTTTTTACATACTTTTTCGGCCAAATTAAACATGAACTTATGATAAACACTCAGGATTTTTCATTTTTTTTAATCGTAAAACTTTGTAAGGAACTCGTGGTCACTGCACTTCAAGTCTAGATGCCTTTGAATACCCACAGTGTAGGAGGTATGCGACATATCAAATCTGCCAAGGCTCAAAGTTACCACGATGATGGAGGGTGGAAGTTAGGAGAGTCTGGTGCGAGCTCAGTTGTCCGTGTCTCAAAATTAAGAGATCCGTCTCCAATAACCCTCATGTGGCTTTAGATTGTGACACTAATATACTCCCATTCAGACACGAAAAACTTTGACAATAGCTAAACATATTTTAAGACATTGATTAGCTAATTCTCAAAGAAATTAGAGCAATTGATTTACCTTTTCCTGGGCTATTTGTTTCTATTTTGAATTTCTCGCAGTTGTTTATGTTTTAATAACAATTAAACCATAGCATTTAAGGAAGTATATTTTATTTTGATGAGCTTTATGTTTACCCGGAATTTGTAGGAGGTGGGAAGAATACTTCGTGAGGAACCATTCATCATAATAAAGAAAATAAATCTAATGGTGATTATTTGCTATGAAAAGATGAGAAGCATGTTGTACGTACAAAGGGAAAACACATTCTGCATACATGTAGCGAGTACTCTTTTCTTGTCCCTTTCTGCTATATTTCTCACATACCTATAGTTGGAAACCATATTTGGCATGTTATTTTCCTCACTGGCTAAGCGCACATTATTCTGAGAACTACACACTTCTTTTATGGAAGCTAGCAGGACGTCGTTTTCTTTTTCTTAAGGAATATCCATCTATATTAGCAGATGAGCTAATGGTATGCGGAATGTTAGCTTCTGTTTCTTTTGTTCACTTTTCAGAGTATGAAACTATTTATGATGGCAAAGTCGATAAGAAAATAAAAGATACGATGCCACCACTTTATATATTTTCTTTTTATTAGGGATCTTCCTTTTCTTTGATCGAAGCTATCGACCCCTCCTATGACATCGTTACGTACAGCGACAGCTTTTAGACAAGGTACTTTTTCTTTAGAATCATCTTTTTTTTGTCCAAATTACGAATGTCATAATCTCTGGATTTTGTGCAGTAGCACAGAATTGAAGAGGGAATTGGTCTTCTCATCGTTATAGCAAGGCCAATATATTATGATGGGTTTTGCACTTCTTTCAGTTGTATTTTACGAGTATAAGATCATGTAAATGGGAAGTGATCTTCCCAAGGTCCGCGAAGGGTTAATTATTTAATTGAATATTTCTAGAAACTCATTTTAACTCGTTTTCGCATGAGAGCCATTTCAGAAGGATTCTTATTACCAGACTTTTCCTTTATAATATTTTTCAATAGATACTCTTCCCCACCTTTGTTTCTTTTCTTTTGTTGCTCTAGATTCACAATGGTAAAAGGAAAATGCTAAAAGAAAACAGAGTATGGGAAGGGATGAAGCATTTAGGATCTTGTTAAGAAGATGGACGAAACAGAACTTTTCTCATATTTTTATATTTCTTTCTTTGTGACAAAATGTTTTAATGGTTTATCCTCTTTTCTAATGGTGTTTATCATAGAGAAGGAATTTTAAGCGTTTCGGAATTTTTTATATGACTGTATTTTTCTTTAGTGTTTAAATTCAAGTATGAGGTAGAGGTATCTTACAAATAGAGTTTTTTTAAGTGTTTGGTCATAAAGTGGCATTCCACTCACTCATCCAGAATCCTTTCAGTTATTTCCTATGAAACAAAATCTTGAAGTCCAATGCTTTATAATAGCTTAACATAAAATGATTTTGGCTCCTATTTCATTTGCAGGATTCCAAACTTACTATTCCCTTCTGTATAAGCAAACAGGAATATTAATAGATACTACATTGAGCTGTAAAAAGCGCTTTTATCTATTTTTACTCCATGTCCTGTGGTATGTCCTCCCATTTCTTTGTGAAGTGAGTGAGAGTTATATTAACATCGAACTCTAAAGAAACTCGCGGCCAAATGGCCATGGACCTCGTAATCTTGAATCTAAATCAAGTGACGAGGTTACCCCATTGGTACCACCATTTCCAAAATACCACACCACTGGAAGGAAATTAAATCTGGACTGATTAAGCGTGAATCAGTCACCTCTGCACTTCTTTTGTGGCACTAGGAATCGCACCAGTGAGCATAACTCCAAGGCTACCACGATTACCTGTTTTTCGTAGAAATAGAGCCAGGGCTATTCCTGTCATGTCTACATCATATATTTCTTGTAAGTAAAGTATAAATTTATTGAGAGTCTGCCATCAGCTACCACGACTAATTTATTATTTATTTCGGGCCAATAGAGCATTCTGGAATGTGAAGTTATGTAGAATGTTAAGTTTAACGTTGATTCCATTAGATTTCTTTTCTTCCATGATTTCCCCATCTTTCGCATGCCTTATAATCATACGATGTTGATGCTGTCGATTTTCTGTATCATGAAAATCCACCGATTTGATCCAGGGAACCACATCCTAAGGTGCAGAAGGCCATCGACAAACAAACTACGTTATCCGGTCCACCTACATCAATGGTAAGCCAAAGTATAGGGTAAATCAGTGCTTCTAAAAGTTTCAATATTCGCGACCCAAAATTCATTCATAATTTTCATCGCGCCCCCTCATACTATAGCAACGTATTGAATTCAATAATACTATACTTTCATGCTAAAACTACCATTCGAATTTAGCCTCTGAAATGCCACCGGCGTATATAAATGTTTAGCTCAGCCAAAGCGTTAATTGCCCCAGACGCATATATACGCATTTCCGAAATACGATCTTTTCTGTGCACTGCTATTTAAAAAATTATTCCGAAGGCCTTGGAATGCAATAAAAGGACCTGACAATGGAAAATGAGGGACGATGTCTGCAAAGGATTTACTTATTTAAAATCAGTTGCTTCTTTTATTTCTCGCCCCCCCACCAATACATCACAAACGCACATCTACGTGGATAATATTTGTCATTGGGAAGGGAATAGCGTAACTTTCATTCGACAGTTAAGGGATTATTTAAAAACCGTACAAATTATCAAGATAAGTGTTAATTTTTGTACATCGTTTTATACACTGTTGGACAATTGCTAAGGACGGATCACAAATTGCTATGTAGCATAACATTAAGCGAGACATGAGGCCTAGTAGGATAAAATATAGTTGCCACACTGTTCAGACATTAGAATAAATAATATTTATTGTTCTGGAAAGTACAAAAGCTGTGAAACATCTGAAAGAAAAAAAAAAATGTTCATTTGATCTGCGTACGGAGAAATGGAACAATGCATCTAAAAGTCAGCAGGAACCTTAAAGAAAGGTATAAGTACAGGATATGTCCACCGTGGAGTGTGATGCAACATTCCACACGTCGTACCATACTTTGCACAACATTATCCAGCAGCTGTTGAGGCAATTTATCCCATTCCTCTGTGAGTGCACGGATGAGGGTGTTCTTGTTTGTCGGAGGATAGTTTCTACCAGCAACTTGCCTCCCCAAAGCATCCCACACATTTTCAATAGGGTTTAGATCTGGAGAACGCGCTGGCCATACGAGAGGTATAATACCCTCGCTGTCTAGACAATCCTGAACAGCGAGTGTTCGATGACATGTTGCGTTGTCGTCCATAAAAAGAAATTTATCACTGACAGCACCACGGAAAAGACGAACATGAGGAAGTAGAACTTCATCAATGTATCGTTGGCTCATCATAGTCCCATTCGCAACCACATGTAGGCGCGTGCGGCCATTGATCATGATGCCGGCCCCCACCATGATACTGCATGTCGGATATCGGTCCTTTTCCTGGATATTTTCTGGACGATAAGCAGTACCACTCTCGCGCCAGATCAGTTGGCGTCAACAATCCGATGACAGACTGAACCTACTCTCATCTGAGAATAGTACGCATACCCAGTCTTGTTCAGTCCAATTGTGATGCTCACGACATCATTGCAAACGGGCAGTATGGTGCTGTCTGGTCAATGGGGCACACACAACAGGTCTGCGTGCGTATAGTTCTCTTCCCCTCAAACGTCTGGCAACAGTTTTTCGGGAGATCTGCTTTCTGAAGGCAGCAAGAAACTGATTTGCCCCCTGCTGAGCTGTGGTGCGCCTGTTCCTTTTTGCTGATAGGCCGATATATCTGTCTTCTGCAGGCGTCGTACTTCTAACACGACCTCCCCCGTGCCGTCTACTACACATTCCAGTAGTTTTAAATGACTTCCACAGCCGTAAAACAACGCTGTGAGCGATGTCGAACTCCCTGGCAACATGTGTTATTTTTCGCTTTTCTTCGATCTTTCCAATAATTCGGCCACGCATAAAATCATCTATGTGAGGTCGGGAAAACATGCCAAAAATTTTAACAATTTTTATCGCACCCCCCTATATATTAATATTGTACTGCATACAATAATAATGCACTTTGACGCTAAAGCTACAATACGCTATCTTAATTGTAAACCTTACAAATTAATAGCATAATTATTAAATTTTGTATATGTTACTTTTAAGTAAAAAAAAATTAAGTGATAGGATAATTATTATGTTATTTTTCCTTTCTCTAATTTTTAATATGGAGCATACTGCAAAATGCGGAGGATGCTTAGAAGAAAATATATATATCAGCTATAAATATAAAAAAGAACTCAGAGGTTCAATTTCTAATCATAAGCATTCCTTTGAAAAACTAGCTCTACAAGATAAGCCCATGGAAGTCGTTCATACTTATTAAACTTAAACTTAATTTTGTCTTAATTAATTAGTTATAAAAATTACTCTGTGCAGCACTGCTACATTAAAAGTATACCGGTTGAAGTACCCGCTCTTTGCACGAGATCATTTACAAGAAAATAAAACATTGTTTATGTAATAGCTGAATGGTAAGGAGAGTAAAGCCAAGTATTAGACAATGTTTACAAAAATGTAAAATGATTTTTTTAAATGATTGCTCAAATTTTAATTAATTTTATGTGAACTGTAATTTTAAGCCTCACAGAATTAGCATTTAGAATTGATGTTAAGTAATGAACACTAATATAAAATTCCGATGAAGAATAATTGTATTATTTTTAACATTTTTTTAAAACGAAAAGACTTCAACATGTTTTAACCCAGGAGCAGGCACGCGCTCGATACTAATGGTTGAGCGGGGTTATTGAGTCAAACAAATCCTTTTTTTATAATTATTTTTATAGTACACAATAAAAATCGTAAAATTCCAGTGAATAATTTAATTAAGAGAAAATATACTTACCTATTTTCAAGTACTTTTCAATTTTGCCTTGATAATTTTAGGAAAAAATCGAATAAAACTGAACTAAAATGTTTTAAATGTGCGTGACCTTAAAAAAAGGCACAAATCACATACACTTTTCACTAACATTACAGGAATGTTATTCGCAAGCAAAACTGTCATATTTTATTCAAGTCATTGTAATTTTACTGCCCTTTGATAGCTTGTTGAACTTTTGCTTGCTTGTGTGTTTTTGACAAAGCAAAGTGTGTCTTCTGATACTTATGGCTTCATATCTTAGTTGATGGAGTTCTTTTGATAGGATTGGAAAATTCTTCTTTCGTTTCATGTTCATCGCTTTTCTCAAACTTACTTTAACATGCATTATTTCAGAAGGTTTATCCCTTCTTTTTATCAGTTTTAACCCTCCAATAGAGATCAAAGATGCCCATTTATTTTATATATATATATACTCTGCTCATTTACCAAGCATTTATTTGCCTGCTCATCATGCTCATTTACCAAACCACAATAAGTCGTACAACAAGGCAATCAAAATCACTAAGTTATTCATAGAACAAGGGGGGGGGGATGTAGCATAAACACAGAAAATATTTTGGAAAAAAAGTGATCGCACCGGGAACTCAGTCAAAACAAGTACTTTAAGATTGTAAAAAATCGTTTGTTGCTCCCAAAAAAAGAGGAAGATATGTGACAAATTTATTTTAGTTACCATTAAGACTGTCAAACAGGAGGATGGTGTCAGGGCCATTGGTAACAATTAAACAGTTTTGCCAGGATTACCGATTTCGTGCACTCTGTGCTAGGCGTGACCGCTCCAGGGTTAAAAGTGTATTTAAGGGGACTTGGCACAAAACTATTTTGTATTTAAAAATTATATTTTTAACATTTTTATACAATGTTTTCTAATCAAGAAAATGTTCATATATTCAAAAATTGGGAAAAATTTAAAATGTAAAAATTTTTTTTTTTTAAAAAGTATTGTTTATTGCAAAACGGGATCCCTAATTTTGTCAGGGGCCATTGGTAAATAATTGTCGAAGGAGTAGCATTTTGAATGCACTAAGGTTTTAAAGTTTATAATTCTGAAAAAATAATTATTATAAGCCTTAAAATACCATTTTAAGATATTACTTATACGTTTTTCTTTAAAATAATGGCATTTTCACATGTTTTCAACCCACACATTTTTATAAATGATCAACTTTTAGAGAGTACTAACTGCACAAGAAAAACTCTTTAAAAAACATTTTTTTTTTTTCTGTCACGACAGAAATTTTAGCTGTTTTTCTTCTTATAATATTAAAGTATTACATTTGTATGAAAATATATCAGGAATAAGAACTGAAATTATATAAAATTATTAATATAAAATGTCTTAATTTAAAAATTTTACATGCACACATTTCACACATTATATGGCCTCGGAAATGTTCTATTTATAAAATAGATTTTTTTTTATCATAAAGCATTTTTAGCTTTTTTTTCTAAAAAGGGGTGTGGCTGAATTGCCTAATTTGTTTTCAAATGAAGTTTTATTCAACTTCTAACTTTCCGACATGCACAAGTGATATATCAATCGAAAGATAATAATGCAAAGAATAAGATTAAATGAAAATAAAAAAAAACGATAGGTTTATGATTTTTAGGGTACCAAGTCTTCTTAATACAATATGGATGTTCTAAAAAATTGTGTAAAAAGTTTTTCATTATGCTTTATATGTTTGGGAATACCCATAAAAATAAATCTTAGCCAAGTAGTTCTTCAAAGTACTCTTTGTGCTTTTCCAAAAATCATAAAAATGTCTAAGCACAGCAGAAATAGTTTATTTACAGCTTTCCTAAATGTAAAACAAATACATTAGAGCAGGGACGTAAGTAAACGAACAAGTAAGTTCGAATGTCAAACAGCAGCAAATACATTCTGCTGCCTACGGCTAATGTACATTATTTCAATAATTAGGACAGTGATGAAATTTGTATCTTCCTAAAATTTTTCTGATCATGGGTCTGGGTTTTGTTTTTTTCTCTGAAAGAGCAGTATTTTAGGTTTAAAAAGAAAACATAATAAAATTCACTCGTCATGGGATTACAATAAATCAAATAAAATGTTTTTTATTTGGTTATAGTATCAAAGGTAGCTAAAATGAGATTTTGAAGTAGAAGTTTTAATTTTTGATGATGCAATTTCACAGATGATATACATAAATTATATCAGTGTAAATGTGTATTTTTTATTATGTCAGAAAGTATTTTGTTTTACTTCATTCCAGTAAATCCTTTTTTTTAATCTTTTATTTTCGATATACTCGCGCCTCCCCTCGTAGATTTATCCCCCAGGGGAGTGCACCCTACAGTTTGAGAAACGCTGTGCTATTTCGGTAGTGCATGGTTACAAATAAACAACCGTAGACTATCCTTAAGTATAAGCACCTTAGGAAAAATTGTGAATCTGAAGTAAAATATTAGCAGAAAAATATAAACATTGATTTCCCTTCTGTTAAGAATTAAAATGTAATCTTAATTTTAGAAAACTGAAGTAATTGGGAGTATTACGTAATTTATTTTATAACAGAACTATTATTCACACATATTTTAAACATCCATGGATTTTTTTTTACTTTGGCATAAAATTTTTATTTATGTAAAACCCAATTTCTTTCAAGCACAGAAACACTTATGAGTTCAGTTCAGTTTAGTACAGTGATAACATTGTAAATCTTTAGGTTTGGTCATCGCCTTAGGTTTCAACAGAATTTGTTGAATATATTAATATTTTGGAATCTACTGCTTGAAATTATAAAATTCTTCTGGTTTTTGGACATGCTGTATTGTTTTACATCTCGCTTTTGATGAATAAGACCATTCTCCGCATTTAGAGTTAAAATTGTTCAAAAATTTTGTTGAGTTTGTATTTTCTGCAGGTTGAAATGAAATGCTTATTTGTTTCTGGAACTGGACATTCCGAATACATTGGAGATTCCACTTGTTTAAAAAGAAAATATATGTAAGTCAATGGTAGTGTTTTTGCTCGCATCATAGTAATTAAAGCCCCTGAATTTCTATTGTTTGCTCATTATTCACCCTAAAACATACCTTTATTTCATTCGATTGATTAATTATACGAGTACAGTCATTTTATGAGAAGGAAGTTTAAATTATTAAAGTAAAATAGTAAAAATATTTTTTCTTTCTTTAAAAAATTTCCTTAAAATACTAGCAATTTTTAAAGCGATGAAATAAACACGAGTTATGTGAGCACAAAATCAGATTCTTCAACGCGAGTTTACTAATTATTGAATTAAAGCAATTAAACAATTGTGCCCTTCTTTTAACAGTAATTAATTGATATTTTTGTTTATATCTTACGAGGGGTATTAAATGTTCAAAGAAAAATTCATATATCACTGAAAATCAGTAAATTAACTAGTTTTTAGAGTTATATATGTGTGAATTTTTATCACCAAATATTTTTTTGATTCAGACAAATTTTATCTAGACCGTAGTAGTGAAATTTCTCATATCTACTCTGAATGCAATATGGACATAAATCCATAAAGTATTTAATTAACATTTTCTGATTAGGAATAATTCCCATATATAACCAAAGGTTATTTATATCTCAAATTACCTTAACAGTCAAGAATATTTAACTTGACATTTTCTGAAATAAATTTCTCTAGAATAGTATTATTAAAACAGTATAATTTATTTTACTAAAAAAATTAAATAATATTTTATTGCCTAGCTGTGGTGTGCCATAAGGCTTTGCTATTCCCCCCCTTTTTCAGACTTTTATCCCAATGCATTTTCATTCTTTTGGGACTTCGTAAATTGTTGCCAAGGATGTCTCTATTCCTTGATCCCAGGTGTAACCCCGTGTTTACACTCGTACTACCAACGCAGATGGTCTTTGAGGTAAAATAAGTCTTCTGGGGAGAGGAGGAAACAATTCGATGTCTTCTTTCTTTTATTTGCTTTTAAACTGTTGCAAGGAAAAGAAAAATGCTGAAATCGTCGGGAGGAAAAAAGTTTTCAGAAAAAAAAATTCACATATATGAATATATTTTTTATTATTCTTTTGCTTTTTTTATTCTTTTCTTCAATCCCCCCCCCCCACGCACACCATATTCTTTGAATCAAGCACTTCACCGAATAATGTAGAAAAGTCATAGGCTTTTTGATCCAATATTTATTAGAAACATTATTAATAAAATTTTTCAAATGCATTATTCAGTGTAAAGTAAAAAATGAAATCTTTAATTATTTGCTAAAACTATAAGGGTTACCCAAATGAAAAGTGGACGTAGGTTTTTGCGTCAGATTGAGTGCAGCTATAGCAGAGCCAAGAACAACGGATGAAAGGACGGTAAGAAATGTACACTGCATACGACATTTAGAAGTGAAGCCTGTTAATGGTAAAAGAAAATAATGGAAAGTAAAATTGTGCCATATAGGGATGCGTCCATATCGGAATAACGGGTGGTAGTATGTTTTCAGATTACAGGAGATGAGTTAAATATATACATCTATCGATGAATAGTGGCAGTCTATGGCGAGCACTGTTTAGGTAGAACGTCTAGGAACAGTTTGTTAACGCCGCCTTTACCATTTGTAATTTATTGTCAATTTGACGAGTGCCAAGGCGCCCGTCATTTGGGTTATAAGAAATGTTTTACAGTGAAACTCCAGTTGTAGTTCAGGCTTCGAGACGAGTAGACCTTAAGTTTCAATTTCATTCATGTTTTTAAATTCATCAAAGTTTTTAAATGAATACACACAGTCCATTGCTTTTATTGAGTTAATTTATTCGTGCCCCTCTACAGTTGGTGTAAATGTTTTCGAGAAGGGTTGTAAACGATATCGGATTTCCATGACAATGTCCGCCCACACGTCTCCTGGAAAAACAAGGAAACTTTGAAAACTCCGTTGGGAAATTTTAGAATACTCACCATACAACCCAGATTTGTCACTGTGTGACTTAAAGGTCACTTAAGAGAGTATTTCGTTTCTGTTTGGATGCTGAAAAGTGAAGGAAGAGAGGAAGGACTTACTCAAGAATCAACCATTTTCTTTCTAGAGTGATAGCTTAGAGCTGCTACCGAAATGAAGGGACGTGTGTTGAAACACCCATGACAATTTCTTTTGATTTCCAAGAAAGGAATTCTATCTTTTCAGCTTGTCCACTTTTCATTTTATCTACTTTCCTTATACAATAAACTAATTGTTTTTATATTCAACTTTAATGAATCCTTATGGGAAGTAACGTGGTCACTAGATTATCTTTGCTTTCGATAAGTAAACTTTTTAGTCTCATACAAGAGTCAACCTGATGAATATTTTTGTATTCTTTTTTATTCTGTTTCTCTCCTGCTTTCTTTCCCATAACACTCACTCTTATAAATACGAAAACCATTGACTTTTATCAAATACTAATTCCATAACAACATCTGGCCAAATAGGAGTTCAACTTTATAAGTTATGTGAATACCTACTGCATGTATAGGACAGAATGATAGGATCACTTAGAATAAAAATAAAATTTTTATTATTATTAAGAGGTTGAGCCAACTTTTTGTCCTGAATAACAGCTTGCATTCGACGTGAGATGGGCAAATAATGGTATTGAACAAATTTCATTGGAATTCATACCAAATCCCAAGACCGTGAGTGGAATAAGAAAACTTACACGGACATTGTTCTCTAAAACCCCACAAACACTAAATAATGTTACGATCAAATGACTTCGAACACCGTATTATATGTTCCACCTTATTAGATGTTCATCATCATGCTCATGTAACCATATTTGAACACAGAGAGACATGTGAATGTAGAATTTTTCACTTTGTAACACAAGTCTTTCTCCTGGAAAGGGAGTATGAAGCACGGGATGAAGATGGTCTGCGAGAATGCTTCGACAATGCTTACTTGTTATCCTCCCCCTCAAGACAACGAGGGATCCTATTCCATGGGAAAATATTGTGCTCCACACTCTCACAAAACCCCCGACATGTTTCACGATTGAAACCAGGCAGTCAACATGAAGTGCTTCTGTTGGTGTTCACCAGACGATCATATATCCGGTGGTCAGGAATTATGTAAATGAGGATTCATTAGACGATATGACTTGTTTCTATTACAGTTGTGTCCAGTTTAGGTGGTCTCGGCACCACTGTAGTCTCTTCAGAGCATTTCACGCCTAAACTAACAATTTTAGAATAGCTACTCTGTCATGAATGTTCACAGCTTGCAACTCCCGTGGAATAATTTTCTTGGATACGGAGCTCTGAAAGTGGATATTTATCTCATACGTTGTTTGCAACAATGTAGTCAAGCGGTTTTGGGCGTTTATACTCTTCTATACATCCGTCTATCATAGTCCTTCAACTTCGACTTTCCCCCACTGTTGAGCTTCGCTGAAGACACCTTACCCAGATTTGCTAAAACTTTCATAATCCTTGACACAGTGGTTCTTGAAACACACACAAACTAAGCTGTTTTGGATACAGATGCTCCAGCAAAGCGAGCTCAAATTAGCATTCATCTTTTCTCTTCGAAGAAGTCAGGCTTAATCATACTTTACTAGGAATAAAATTATCCATGCATCTCTCACCCTGGCAAAACCTTGACTGACAACTTTCATTTCAGCACCACTAGTTGACGCACTGTTGTGACAGCCTTTTTTGGATGGTTGAAGGATGGCTTCTTTGAAATGGGTATTCCTATTATTTTGTGTGTGTGCCCTCTACACCTGTAAATTGGTTTAGCTAAAAAGCATTTTAATTGCACATTCTTGGACCAGCCATATATCCTTCTTGGAATGATTTCCAATGAATTACATTCAAATAGATAGGCGAGGTTAAATGTGCAAAAGGCAAAAATGTAGTTTTTTAAAACCAAAGTCAATGACAAATAATCCTGGATAAAACTCAGAACTATTATAAATGACAAAATGTAAATTTTCCAGATTGATTTGTGAAAAGAATGATAAAGACATAAAGAGAAATTTCTCTATCAATAAACAGCTTGGAACTTAAGATAGTACACGTATATTGTTCCATATATTTGCTTTACAAAACGAACAAACTAATACGTTTGACAAATGTTCATAATTTATCTCGTCTTTGGATAATTTAACCTCTTTAAAAGCTGAGCTATCTAAAATTTTTTACTTTAACTTACAGGAAGGGTTTTTCTTGTATCTTCTGTGCGTTTATGTTTCTTGCTAAAACTTTATGATAAATCTAAATTTGAACTTCAAAATCAGTAAAATTATACATTTATTTGAATTATTACCTACAACATCTAACTATTTGCATAGGTGAGACTCTAAGAATTTATCATATTACTGTTGGTTAATTCTATCTAGCCATAACAGAATAGTGTAGTTAGATAAAATTTAACAAACTATCCTTAAGTAAATGTTTAGTGGTAATATTCAATCATGATAGGGTAGCGCTATTGAATAAATCGTTTGTTTCCTTGTTAAATCTACAAATAATATTCATTGAAGAAAATGTATAGAAATGTTAAAATGTAAGTAATATTTAATCATTTTTTAAAGATGTAATGAAAAATATTTTACATTGTATTCCTCGGCAATTCATGTATGATTTACAATTGACAATAATTATAACTCAAGAAGATTTTAAAAATAATATTATTTCAGTTAATTAAATCATTAAGGCTAAAGTATTTCATTAAAGGACTATAAACTAAATAAGCTATGAAGACATTTAGTTCCTTATTCTGGCTTGAATTTTAAAGTACTAAAATATGTGAAATAACTTACATTCTAATTTCCTTATTTTTTTTAAAAGCATTCTTAATCGCCACGGGATGAACTTAAAAAAAATTGCTGATTTTGCTTAGTTTAAAAAAAATTCTTCTTTTCTACTAAATTTATTCTCACTTAAAATTAACAATTAGAAAAGTTTTAATTACAAAGGTTTCTGTTCACGAACAAAGCAAATATATTTAGTCGTATATATTTGCTAAACATTATTCGAGAATAATACTTTTATGGGAATGCATCTATTAAATAATTTTTGAAAGTAAAAATATATACATTTTTGCCTCCTTCAACTGATCTAAATTTCTACAATGAAATTTAGTCTTTTAGAATCTATAACAGAAAGCTCCAGTGCAGGCATAACTGATTTAAAAGTCTAAAACGAAATTTATATCCCAGCTTGCAGGCGTGTGAAATAAATCGCGTTTAATACATTTACATAATATATCACCTAATTTACATATTTTCTTCCTTTTTACAATAAATTCTCTTAAACGCACGTTGCATAATAAAGATAAAGGAAGTAGATCTAACATTGCTCATTTTCTGTAGAGAGAGAGTTAGGAGTAAATAAATTTTCCTGATTTGTGCTCGAAAAGGGATAATAGCAGAATCTTCAAGTTAATTGAACAAGCACTTAAGAAGGAAGCTGATAAAAGATAGCCATCCTTCTCAGGAGAGGAAATATTTCGTTCAATTTTCATGACTTTGTAAAGATAGAATGTTGATACATATGGATAACAATGCCTACAGCCACAGTAGTTTTATAAATGTACAGTAACGTTTTCTCTCAGTATTGGATTCATTAAAAGTTAGAGAATACCATGAGGTGGATGGGAACAAATTTGAGAGGTATTCAATGGTTCACAAGGAAAAAAAATAGCAACACATCTTAACTGATTTCACATTTTAATTTTTTTTAACTCGGGGAGAAGGTGTGCCCTCGATAATAACTTTATCGGTTGCTCAAAGTGACTGAGTCACCCCACGATCATTTTTTTCTATAATAATTTTATTGTACACCATGAATCGTAATTAAAGTGAATAATTTAAGGAATAGAAAGTATATTTTTACCTACTTTAAAATCCTGATATCAATCTTTTCTTTGATAATTTGAGAAAAAATGCCAATCAAATTCAACTAAAACGCTTAAAATGTTTGTGACTTTAATAAAGGACACATTACACGCACTTTTTGTTAACATTACAGGAATGATATTTGCTGGTAAAACTGTCATATTTTGTTCAAGTTATTGTAGTTTTATTGTCTCTTGTTGATCGACAAATAGGATAGTTAACTTTTTCTTCCTTGTGTATTTTTGACAGAGGGTAATGTGTCGTGTGCTATACTCGTGGCTTCATATCTTTATTGAATGCGTTTTTTAAATTTGATGGCATTTGAAAAATTTTCTTTCAACTCAAAAATTTCATGTTCATTACTTTTCTCAAATTTACTTTCGCTATCATGATTAATATGCACTATTTCAGCTGGTTCTTCCATTTCTTGGTCAGTTTCAACTTCTTCCAATACAGATCACACAGATGCCCATTTCCTTCTTAATATTCTGTTAATTTACAATTTATATTCTGCTTATTTACATTTATAAACCAAAATGAGTGGTAAAACACAGAAATGAAAACCACTAAAGCTTTCACAGGGGGAAAATGTAACATGTTCATAGAAAGTATTTTGGAATAAAAGTGGTCGTGCAGGAAACTCAGTCACGTCAAGTACCTTGAGGTTGCAAGAAAATGTTTGCCTTTCCCAAAAAAGAGGGAAGATATGACAGCACATTTTAGTTCCCATGAAGACTGTCAAACAGGAGAATACTGACAACGTCATTGGTAACAAATAAACAGCTTTTCCAGAATTAAAAATTTCGTGACCCTGGATTGAATCTCCCGAGTTAACAAAAATCATAACCACAAAACTTTAAAACTTGAACTTTATGGAGTGTTGGACTTATGTCGTAAATAAATTCACAAACGCTGATGTAAAAAATGTCCAAGAAATGAAGATATATTTGAAAAAGAAAAACTTTATAACTTTTTTCCTTAAAAAAATGGTAATGTACTGCAATTTTCCTTACAATGAGATTAATTTAAAACATAAAACTTTCATACTTGCTTTGATTTAAATATATATATATATTAAAAATAGTGAAGATAATTAAACAATATTTATAATATGTGCAACGTTTGGGGAATTCCCACAATGTATTTTCTAATTTTATTACATCTCTAAATTTTCGAACGAGTTTTTCTCTATTCGTTTTTTTCTTTTCTTCTTTTTTATAAAGAATTCAAATATTTGCGAAGTCGATCAGTATTTTCATCTAGCTGCTCTTGAAACTAAAGAAATATCGCAAGCAAATTTCAAAACTCGTGCGAGGGAACTCAGCAAAGGGATCACGTAGACTTCTATCAACTCTTCCAAATCCAATTCCTACATGAAAATTTCTATTTGCTATTTCACCCAGAGCAACATTTTTGAGAGTCATCCGTTAGAAAACTCATTTATAAGTGCCGAAAATCCTTTCCTCCGAACAAACACCCATGTTTGGAAAGCAAAGGTTGAAGCATAAAATTGCAAATGAATCCTGAAAAATGTGAGTTGACACACAACATTTCCAATCACTTCGTGAAAGACGAAATTTCGAATAGCATCGAAATCCTTTTCAGAAAGAATAAACTGTTTACCTTCTCCCTTACTCGCGTGATACGAGAATAAAGTGATGTTGGACTTTTTTTCTCGTTTTTCTGCTCGATTTAGCGTAGATAAAGAACAGAATTTTGATTTCTGATTCTTCTATGTTCAAAACTACCTACTTTGATGTAACTGTATCTCCACGTCTCTTTTCGCTGTGAATTCTTTGATTGTTTCTTAATTTAATGAGTATTTGAGAGAGAGAATTATTTATTCAAATACTTTATTGAATTATGAAAGGTTTTATGATAAAGAGAGAAACCTGATGTGCTCAACTTGTAAATACTACATTTAAAAGTACATGCCTATAATAAATCGATCTATTAAAATAGTCAATTATCAATAGTAAATACTTGTATACAAAATTTGTTATTTCAAAAATGTTATAACTCTATGTTTCCGACCAGATTCACGTAAAATGAAGTTATTGAGTCATAAATCCTTATTATTTTCTACATAATTTAATATAAATGTTTGATTGCATGTTTTATCTGTATTATATAACTTCTATTTCACTATCGTCCCACCACTTAGAAAGAAAAAATTTGTTGATCAAATGTTTTTTTCCTTCTGAGTACTTCATGACCAGATAATAATCATAAGCATACAGAGTACCTTTTATATGTTCAGACTCTTTGTTATTTTCAGACAAATCCTTAATATAAGTGTTGAACAAAGTCTTTCTTGAAACTCCACTCTGCCTTAAATGTGGATAAGATTGCTAAAATTTTGAAATAGTGCTTCCATATTTTACTGCAACTCTTAATCATTTAAGTACCTTCGATTACTTGCCCAAGACTAGTAGCTTTTCATACACGTTTTTTTTCCATATACACAGTCTATAAAGCAATAATCATCATCGAAACATATTTTAAGCAGAATACCAGTGGTAACAAAATGTTGTATTGACATTTTCGACGAAGAGCCACATGGCGGTCGTAAAAATATAATACACTCATGTCAAAAATTAAATCCACAAACATGTTGTGATACTCCATGGGCTGGAGATATCCCTCTCTTCATCATCCCTGCGACCTATATTTGAGGGAATGAAAGATGGCCCATCAATAACATCCATAATTAAAGTTACTTTATTATGATCTCAATTTATGTTTAGCAGACTTAAACTAGTCTAGAGGCTTATAATCAGGAGTGATGAGACCTAAACCGTAATTCTTACAAATAGAGCAATAAACCACCAAATCTATATCTACAGATGATTTCTAACTTACTAGAATCCGCTCTAGTATTAAAGCTTAATCTAAACAGTCTTACCGCTATTTCCTCGGCGATCAGCTACAGTCCTTAAATCGTCAATATATTCTTCAATCCAAAGTGATCCGCCTAAGGGATAATCTTCAGGTCTCGGATCCACTTAGAAATCAACTTCACTTGGCATTATTAGACCGGCTCATAGAACTCTTAGAACACTCTTAGACTCTTCTCCTGATGCGACGCTCATGAAACTTATTTAATTAATTATTTCCAAATACTAATTTTCGAGTTTTCCCAGGTTCTTGAGATACATCGCATCATGGCTTAAGTTAAAATTTAAACATTAAATCTCTAAAGACAAAAAAGCAGTACTCTAAATTAAAAGGCCGGTTCTTAAAATAACAATTAATTTATTTTAATTAACATGATTAAATTTGAGTAAATGTACAATATGCTGCAACTAAATTGAGATTCTACTTAGCTTTTGAGAGGGAGACATGGTAGGAGGGAGTAGGACATGGTCGCCGCTCGAAGTCCCGCGGAGTCTAGTTCTAGGCCTGGATCTGATTAGTTTGTCTCTGTGTGTCCAATTGTGAGTGTCTCGAAATCGGGGTGCATCCCGTTTTTATTTGGCGCTTCCAAATGCTAGAGCGGACTCTTTACTTTGTCCGCTTAATTTTTCTCATTGGTCCGGAACCAGCGCAAAGTTACCGCACAACGGTCAATGGCATTTTTAAGCGCGGGAAATTCTAATGATACCCCCGATATCCCGATATTTTATGGGTGCAATGCCCTCTTCCAGGCGTGGGAACGTGGCACCCTTTGCTAAAAGTTCGCCCCTCAGAGGTGGGGTAAGAAAGACACATTCCACCGCATTCCGTTTCTTGTAAACAGGGCAAATATAAAAGCTGCAATTCTAACTTGGGGACCGGCGACCTCCCATCACTCCTAGAACTTCACCTAGCGCTTCTAGAACTCCGCGCGAAGGCTAACGCTCCAATATATACAATTCTAATCTGCATAACCACGTTCTTTTCTTTGGGTTGGTTGGAAAAAATTGCCATTCTGCCCCCAAAGATATACCAAGAGGATTATTAATAGAAGTACTGATAAAACCTCGTCAAAATGTTTCTCGATATAATTCTAAGTAGCTTTCAGTAAAACTTGTATAACTTATATTTTGTATATTTTGAAAAGCGGGTAGTACAAAGTTTTAGGAAAAGAAGTAGTTTAGCGTCAGTTTTTGCCGAAATACTGGATTGAGACCATGTAAGCGAATAAAGTTTTCACCTGCAGTTTTGAGAATATTGCATTAAAGCAAGCAGCTTAACCTTTTTGCAGTGAAAATGATTTCTCATAACCATTCTGCTGATTATTTAAAATGGAGAACAGTTGGCAGTGTTGAAGTTAGCCAGTTTTAAGCGGAGGTGTTTCACTGGTTACAAAGGTCATTAAAAGGGGTCTCTCAGCTGTGGAATCAATTTCAAACAAGTGGTTCTTTCACCAATAAGTTCGGCTAATGCTGCCACAGAGAAACACGCCTTACACAGAATCGCTACATAGTTATAAAACGCACGATGACATAGACGGACAACGACTCCTCAGCTAGCTGGTGACCTTACTACGGTGTCTGAAAGAAGAATTTACAGGCAAACAGTCTACACCAGTGTTTCTCCAACTGTGGGCGCGCTCCTGGGGGCACGAGCATACCGAAAATAAAAGATTAAAACAAATTTATTTACTGTAATGAAGTAAAACAAAATACTTTCTGACATAATAAAAAAACACATTTACACTGATATAATTTATACATATCATCTGCAACATTACGTAATGAAAAATAAAAGCTCCTACTTCAAAACCTCATTAGCTATCTTTTCTTTTTGATACTAACGAGTGTTTTCTTTCCAGGTATAGAAGTTTAAGTTGGCATTACATTCCAAGATGGCGACCGATTTAACAGCTATCAAGTGATTTATTCTCAGTTTGGTTTGGCAATTCATCAAAACGATCATCAAGCAAGGCGTAGATTCGTCGAATGGGCTCAAAACAAGATTGCCGTTGTTCACGATTTTCATAAGCGAATTTTGTTTAGCGATGAAGCGCACTTCTGGTTGAATGACTACGTCAACAAACAAAACTGCCGCATTTGGAGTGAAGCTAATCCACAAGTGTATGTCGAAACACCGTTACATCCAGAAAAACTGACTGTTTGGTGCGCTTTATGGGCTGGTGGAATCCTTCTTCAAAAACGATGAAGGCCACAACGTTACAGTCAATGGTGATCGGTATAGCGCCATGATTACTAACTTTTTTATTCTTGAATTGAACAATCATGATGTCCAGGAGCTGTGGTTCCAACAAGACGGCACAACATGTCACACAGTTCGTGCCACAATCGATTTATTGAAAGACACGTTTGCTGACCGCCTAATTTCATGTTTTGGACCTCTGAATTGGCCTCGAAGATTTTGTGATTTAACACCGCTAGACTATTTTCTGTGGGGCTATGTAAAGACATTGGTCTATGCGGATAAGCCAGAAACGCTTGACCATTTGGAAGACAACATTCACCGTGTTATTGCCGATATACGGCCACAAATGTAGGAAAAAGTCATCGAAAATTGGACGTCCAGATTGGATTACATCCGAGCCAGCCATGGCAGTCATATGCCAGAAATCATATTTAAAATTTAATGCCACAAGATTATCTTTCGAATAAAAAAATCATGTCAATCGAATAATACATCTTTTTTTTTTTTTGCAATTTAATGTTCTATACCTCTAAAAAACACCCTTTATAACCAAATAAAAACATTTTATTCGATTTGCTGTAATTCCATGATAAGAAATTTTTTATTACGTTTTCTTTTCAAACCGAAAATGCTACTATTTCAGAGAAGAGTTGTCACTGTATTAATCGACTAGCGGTTGTTGGTGTTTGTGGTTCGAACAAAGATCAGGCCATAGCAAGTGTTAAATTCAAATTTATTTCTCAGTTTTACCTAATACAACACAACTAAAGGTAGGAAATTCACTTAATAAATGATTAGAAGAGCAATCGTATGCCATAAGGCTACTTGACATATACGTGTAACCAACTCCACTTACATTTGGAGGACTCTGGACTTCTACACTAGAATTTACTGTAATTATCTCTCTTAGCTGTATGACCTCCGGTCATAAATCTTAAGCACAATTTTATTCCCTTTATTCTCCAATTATCAATAAATCTGCGGTCGCAAATTACAGACTTCTGCCTCATCGCTACAAAAACCCCACATTGTCGATTTTGATTGCTCTAGAAATCTTACATACATAATTGCACGACTAAGTACAGGCCATTTTAAAGGTATGAAGATCTCCTGAGACAAAACTAGAACTTACATCCCCTGGAAGAACTACACCGAGGCCCAACTAACGCCAGACCACATCCTAGAATGTCCGGCCCTTACTCCGCATATTATGCGGCTCGGAATGGTGCCACTGGCTTCGAGCTACGCGAGGTTCTTTACAGCGCTGATGCGCCGAGACTTGAGGAGGCGGTTCAGAGAGCTCGCGACATTATCTGATTGTCCATGGACACGACAAAAAAAAATCAATAATCGACCATCCAGCGACTATCCGTCGACAACATCGCGTACCTAAATGACAACGCTTAAATATAACAACTCATTTGAATAAATCAAGTCTTTGAGAGAAAGCTTTCAACAGAACTTACCACTAAAAAGAATAATTTTACCTAAATATAATTAGTAGAAGGTTCACGGATAGACCTGTTACCTCATAAATAATATGAAAGATCGTTGTAAGACTTACATACCAGTGCACTTCATACTAGATAGACATTTCTCTAGTTAAACGCTTTATCTCTGATTCCCACACACAAGATTTCCTACTTTTTAATATGACACACATTTTTATTTGAAATTAAAATATTTTTTCCATATTGTTATGCTGCTATATTCTTGCTCACATTGTAATATACCTCTGCAAAATTTCAAAGCATAACAGTGAATACTTCTACTTTTTCACAGTTTTTATGCTTGAGACTTTAATTTTGGACGTTAGTGCATATCACTTAGCTCATTCTTTATTACAAACTATTACCTTATAATCTAATGCTTTCTAAAATGGTTACATAATTTGAGAACTCGTTTTCTTTGAGTAAGAGGCTCGGCTTTTCTATTAAATGGTCCGTCAAACTCAACACTACCACAGGCTAATTTAAAATCAAAGATGGGAGCAACAAGGGTCTCGTCCTTTTCCATTAACTACTTGAGACAAAAACACTACTTGTTGACTTTCTGAGTGTAGTTTTTTGACGCTAGTTCAGAGGTTCTCAAAGTTGCAATACTTGCGACCCAATATTAAGTCATAATTTTCATTGTACCCCCTCCATACAATAACAATGTATTGAATTCGAGAATATGATACTTTTTTGTACTAACAAGATGACTTAAACCTCATAAGTGCCGCCAATGTATATAAACGTATCGCTCAGCCCGTGTGTAGATTGTCCATGACGTATATATACGTCAATCAAAAATACGATTTTTTTTGTTCACTGCTATTCATAAAATTACTCCGAAGAATTTGGAATGCAATAAAATGACCTTGATGGTGTTTGTGAAGGATTTGCTTATTTCTCTCGGATGAGATTTTTTATTAATTCTCTTTCTTCTCTCTCTACCCTTCTCAATACACCACATACGCGTGCATACAAGGGTGGCATTGGGGAGTGAATAGAGTAACTTTTATCCGGCAGTGATGGGATTCATTATAAACCGTACAAACGATCAAGATAAGTGTTAGTTTTTGCATATAATTTTATGTGTGATAAACCAGTGGGGTCACTGGTAATTATTAAATTTGTTCTTAACTTAGTATTGTTAAATTAATTATAAAACATACATTGTGTAGTATTGATACGTATATAGGTATATTATATTCAGTGTAAATGTTTTTATTATGTTAGAATTTATGCCCCCTCCATGGGTTATCACGGCCCCTTAGGGGTAGCACCCACAGTTTGAGAAGCACTGTGCTAACCTGAACGTGTGAAATCAAGCAACTCGCATTCAGAATGAATGGCAATCTTTTTTTTACCATGGGTTCCATAATATTGCATATTACACTCATCAATTTTACAGATCTGTAGTTTTGACAGTTTTGGCAAAGATTTGTCTTGTTTACCAAATGGTTTGATAAAGTTTTTCAAATCCCAGGAATATCTTATTCTATATAACTTTTAAATAAAGACAATAGGATATGAAGTGCCGTAGATCCTAAATTCTTTAAAACATTTGAATGGATATCTTGACACTTTTTGGTTATTTTGCTTTGCCAAAGTGTACTTGACAATTCCTATAAAGTAAAATCAGATTGGAATAGGAGCTCTGGAGACGTATTAAAATTGTCTTTTAAGGTGGCTGCTTACCTTGAAAATGTCGTTTTTCGTCTACATAAGGCATTATTTTTTTATTTCAAAATCTTATAGTTTGATCATTTTTTTTTCCAAGACAGCTTTTCTTTTTCTTTAAGCAAAATACAAATAAAGTTATTGTGATTTTTAAAAAACATTACTCTATGCAAAAAGCGCAGTAAGATAAAATTTTAAATGAGTTTTTCTCAAAATTATGTTTTGATATAAACTCTTTACTAGATACATGATATCTTAAGAACTAAAATCGGTTAACATTTTGAAATTTTGTGGGAATGCTTATTATACTATTTTTCAAAAAGTGGACCATAGCTTTGTTGTAGGTTAAATAGTTTTTTTTCATTTAGGGTAGTTTTTATAATGAAAAAACTTTAAAATATCAAAATTTTCATATTATTATGTATACTTGTCTGTAATTTATTTGTATTTTAATATTTCTCTTAGAATTTAGTTCTTTTTGAAGAGCAACGTAATATGTATGCTATATATAAAGGAAATTATGATAATTGTATTATAATTTTTTACAGTGTTACCCGTTTTAGTAAAATTTCCTTGAAAACAATCAATTTTTTTCTAAAAGAGAGTACTATTATTATTTAAAATTTTTTATGTATTTACACATTTTCTTTATATTTTTCTTCCTGAAAACACTCAATTTGTTTTAAAAATTTGTTTGGGGTCCGAAATGGGTCCGAAGGTTGGTAGTCACCTTAAAAGATTTTTTTTGTACTTTTATATTTCGTTTTTAGGACATTACTTGTTTTTTCTTTACTGTTGGGCATTAGCAATATCTGAATCATCTGTAAATTGTCTATCTTTATGAATGATATCCTGTTTTGTTTGCTTTCTTTATTACTTAACAGTGAACCAAATCTATATAACTTATCACTATCCCTTTTACAATTCAAGTTTGTGGAAGACTGTTCGTTTGAATTTACTTATTTCTGTTTTAAATTATTAAGCTAAAGATCTCCAGCTTGCGATATTTTACATAAAACCATTTATTCTAAACTCATCTGGTGTTTTCTTTGGTAATTTCAGTTCCTCATCCTAAAAAGATTTTTAACTTCTATACTTACAGATTTAAATAGATTATTCAGCAACCTCTCAAAGATTGCAAAATGCCTTAAATGTTGCATCGATGTTAAAGTCAATAGTCTACTTTTTTGAATTTAAGAATGTTTCTGAAAATACTACCATTTTCAGTTCGAAAATTCCAGAAATTATTTGCTATCTCACTGAACTTTTTTTTTCCTTTTGTGGTTTCCATGCAACAAAGGATAATGCGATGTACAAAATCTGTTTCTTCCAAAACATATCTCACTGAATTTAGCGACAGGTTAGATGAGGCAAAACCACATCAAGATTAGAAAGACAACCATTATAATGAATATAGTAGGGCATATCAGCTGAGCTTATTCAAAATAAAATTCCTTTCTTTGGAGCTTTATTATTTCTATACCCGCATTGAAGAGAATAAGCAATAAAACCACTTAAAAATATTGCCTTCCTTACAATTTCAAAGGTATCAAATCTGAGGGGGGAGCTATACAAAAAAAACAACTTAAAAATCCTTACTCTCTCCCTAGACATCAAATTTTGTAATTTCCTTCTTGTCTTTACCTCCTCACCTCTTTTTATGAATGTGAAAATTTTGGCTAGAATTCCACTCAGAATATGACTTGAAATTTATGCAGTTTTCTCCGATTAAAAAAAAATTTTTTAAAGCTGTAGCTCTTGATAACCTTTATTTAAATATCATCTACTACAATAGGAAAACATCCACCCCAAGCTAATTTATTCTAGTTTTCAGTTCAATATTCTTTTACTCAGTTCCACTACTCACATTCCAATATAGTACAGGAAAAATAAGAAATGTTTTTCTAGATCATGTATGTCCAAAGGCCACATGGCAAAAAAAAATATTGCTGGGCCACACATACAATACTTTTTCACTGCATTTAACTTTGCTATCGAACTATATACACTGGTGTGCAAAAATTAAGGACGAAGTCGAAAAATTAGCATATCAGCTGAACGAAGAGGCAGAGTGGACAGAAAGACCAATCAGGAGATTAAGTAAGGTGATGTACGGTAGCACATACGTAGATATGCAGGTAGACGTAATGGGGGAGTGTCTGAGTAGTATAAAAGCATGTTGTCGGTGTAAGATCAGTATTTCTGGCAAAGAGATTGCACGCCGTATAGCAGTTAAAATCACACCGAGTTGCTGCCTCAGCGAGAAATGGCGAATAATCAATCTATAAGACGACATCTGGATGATTTTACCCGAGGTCGAATAATTGGGAAGTTGGAGGAAGGCCGCAGTGTGACAAGTGTGGCTGCAGAGTTCGGAATTGCTCACAGCATCGTTTCGCGACTTTGGAGACAATTTCAAATTACAGGAACAGCTATCCGGGGTTCAGTAGTGGTCGTCCACGAGGAACCACACCCGCAGATGACCGGTACATTGTCTTACAGGCCAGAAGAAACAGGCGGCAGACAGCGGGAGAAATCGCTAGACACACGACACAGGCGACTGGACGACCGATATCGCGTTTTACCGTGGCCAGAAGACTGCACGGTGGTGGTCTGTTTGCACGACGCCCTGTACGGTGTGTACCTTTAACGCCTGCCCATCGGAGAAGGCGTTCTCTGTGGACACCGGAGACACGGAATTGAAGAGACAATGAATGGGGACGAGTACTCTTTACAGATGAGAGCAGATTCAATTTGAGTAGCGATTCTCATCGCATACTCATCTGGAGAGAGCGGTGAAGCCGCAATCATCCCTCGAACATCATTGAAAGGGACAAGTATGGAGGTCGCGGTGTTCTCGTTTGGGGAGGCATCATGCTTGGTAGTCGTACAGACCTTCACATCTTCGACGCAGGTTCAGTCAACGGGACCCGTTATTGTAACGAGATTCTTCTTCCATATGTGCGTCTTTTAGAGGCGCTATGGGTCTGCAGTTCCTTTTCATGGACGACAATGCACCATGTCATCGCACAGTAGCTGCCGAACAGCTCTTAGAGAGTGAGGATATTGAACGTATGGATTCGCCGCCACGATCTCCGGATCTCAACCCCATCGAGCATGTATGGGATTTTCTAGGCAGACGCTTGGCAGCTCGTACCTTAGCACCAGTAACGATTCGGGAGCTGCGATTGGCGCTGCAAGACGAATGGGCAGCAATGCCTCAACAACTCATTGACACCCTCATTCTCAGCATGGGCAGACGCTGTGAAACCTGCCTAGCAGTCAGGGGAGATCATATCTCCTACTAAAGACCGGATGTTTCTTGTTGGACACCCATCACAGGGATGTTTCGGCCTTCAGTCGCATTGCGCTCCATGCTACTTTTTCAATCAAGCTTCTTTTTATCCCTCTGATTTCTCTTTTAGTAAGTGTTGCTTACATTACACATGTCCTTACGTATTGGGGATCTTACGGTATTAATTGTGTTGATTTGGAAAGCTTTTGTACAGTTATATTGAAAAAAACCGTCTCGTCCTTAGTTTTTTGCACACCAGTGTAGAGTTAATTCTTGTTTCAATTAGAGGAAAAAAATAACTCTATGTGTGGGATAGCCTCCCACCCGAAGAAGCCATCTCTTCATCTACTCGACCTAAATCTGTAGGGGGTACAGAGCTAGCGATGAGAAATCCAATTTATTATCAAACATAATAATCCAAGGCAAGCTTACTACAGGGGAAATCCAGAGTGATGTAACTATAGTGTAAATCCCTATGTGAATAAGCGCATGAAACCCCAATAGTTTAACTTTCCTCAAAGTTATATTAAGAATCCTAACCTCTGTAATTTATTTGAATAGCTAAAGTCCGTCCTATGATCCCGCGTCTAAATTTCGATCCTTAACGTAACAGCACTGCACTCAGCAACTCAGCTTCTTCTCCTTCTTCGTCGATTATTAAACATCCACTATATATAAACTAGTTAATCTGCATCCCATGGTTTCTTCTTGAGATGGATGGCTGTGAAATAATTCAATTGATGGCCCAAAAAAGATTCCCCAAGTAGATTAATAAGAAATTCCCGTAAATTTCCGTCACAGTAGTTTTATTTAAAAAAATTAACTACTTTTCATTATAATTACTTTTAAATTTGAATTAGATGCGTGTAAGTATATATTTATTTTAAATTTTTAAAAGTTTCGTGTCATTTCCTTTGGATTTCATAAAGATGGAAAAATTCAAATTAATGAGATGGATGAATTTGGTTTTGTTGAACAAGCAAATTGATAACGGGTTCTATAGACGAGGTTGCAATTCTTAATATATTTTCAAGATGTTTTCAGTGATTTTTGTCTTACTTTTGTTTTTTTTGTACGCTTTATTCTTGAAAATAATTGTTCGCAAATATAACACTGTCAAAGACTGAAGACATTAATATAGCATGATTGTGATAGTTAGGATATTTATCGCGAGGTAGGTAATCTTTATAAAACTCCAAAAAAAGAAACATTCCCAATTTTTTTTCAGTTGAATGTCACTTTGCAATTCAATGCATTCTATTTATCGATTTGAAGGTAATTTATTTATTTCTGGCGAAAATGGTGTAGAAAATATGTGGAAATACTCTTCATGTTTTCGACAGTCTTGAAATCTCCCTTCAAACTCTTGAATAAAATCAAAACTTAAAGTAGCATATTAAGCGTATTGCAGTGCAATATACTGCAATAAAGATTGTTGTATTTCTTCAAAATTCGCCGTTGAGTGGATACACACATAATTCGAAACTTAAATTCCCATGGCATACTAAGATTTTTAATTGCAATTTTATTCCAAAATAAATTTCACCGAATTGATTATATATGAAATTTAAACATTTATTTGTTTAGTAAAAATGTGCAAATTGAAATGTTTTCATGATGAGCTTTTGAGTCGCCTTTTAAAGGCTTTTGGGCCGCATGCGGCCATAGACAAGCATGTTCTAGATAATCTTGCTCACTGTTAGCTATAGAAGATTTAGCATTACCTCGTGAGCAAAAAGAGAAAGTCTACTGCATAATACCTCTAAGGGAAAAATGAATAAATCTAATCACTGAATTTTGTGCTGCATTTAATTTTATTTATTTGCTTGGGTTTATAGCTTCGCCATTTTTGAGAGTTGTTATTTTGTGTTTAAAGCAGGGGCGTAGCTTCCGCCGTATGAACTGTATGAATGATACAGGGTCCTTAAGCTTCGGAGCCGCAGCATGTGCAAGAACAAAATCATAAATTGCTATTAATAGTCTCGTTAACAAAGCTTCCATTTCCAATAAGTAGCCCCTAACAATTTTGATACAGGGCCCACTGAGGATTATCTGCCTCAGAGGTTTAAAAATAATCTATTTATTTCTATACTTATTTTAAAACAATTCGATTAAAACCTGGGTAAACAGTTTTTATTTTATAAAAATCTGAAAAGCGAGGTTTTAAAATTTTAAGAAGTTTTTACAAGAACCATCTTTTATAAAAGGACAAGAGTAAACTGGGCAGTTCTAAGACACTTATTTATGAATAGAAGGAAAAGCAATACGGGATTTGTACCGTTTTCAAAGTAATATAAAATATTTTTTTAATTAAAAATAGTTTTAAAGCAAATAACTCTCATGCTCACTCATAGCTTTAATCCCTTCCAAAATAATTGGTTTAATACTATGTGACTGACCTTTGATTACTAAGTAAGGTGATTTTTCTGTGTTATAGTATTAAAATTTTTACAGATAACTGTTGACAAAGTAGATATAATATTTCTCATATTTTCAATGATTTTAAAAATATTTTTCTCTTTTTAAGAAAATGGTCGACCTTCTTCACAATGTCAAATTTAGGTCAAAATTGCGATTGAGATTTTGTATACTAATAATATTCCTTGTATTTCATAAAATAATTCTGTCAACAATTTTATGATTTTGATTAATAATTACCGGATTACTTTTTCATTTTTACTCAAATAAATGTTCAAAATGCACTTTTCTTAGTTCGTAAATTTTCCCCCTTATCATTGTTACGTAAAATGATACTTGCGTTTCAAATTATGTTACATCTCTTTTAAATTTTCACAACTTATGAAACATGATATAATTTACAAATTGTACATTAGTTTTTTAGAATATTTAACACATCTTATTTTGTGTTGTTTTGAATACCTTGAATGGGGGATAATTGGGGAAATATTTCGTAAAGTATAGAAAATGTATCTTTTTTTTTCATCAAATTTTATTCTAAATTTAAAATCCATGCGCAGATATATTTTGTTCCAGTTCATCTATACATAAAAATAAATTACGTACTTATCTTAAAAACGAATGCGCAAGGAGCATTTTTAAAAATAGTTTAAAAAATTGTTTTTTAAAGAAAAATCAGTGTGTGTATATTACTTTTAAAGAAAACATATTTAAATTCGGAAATATAACAATCATTTACTATACTAATTCCATTTGCAGCTAATTAAGCTAACAATTAAAGAAATTAGTTTTAATGGTCCACCATTCTCTTAAGTCAAGTACGTTGAAAAATTTTAGTTAAAATTATAGTTTTTCTGTGTGGAAAATAGTGTAATTTTTATTGAGTATGTGACAAGGTAAACAAGTAATTTGAAGCATTCTATTCATTCAAGAATTAATTATGCTTAACACAATGATAAACTTGGAGTTTAAATCTATGATTCGGAGCTGTGTCTATCCCTTCTAACATTTAGGAATCGATTGGGAAGAGTGACATCATTGTCGCCAAACACCGCGAATCTTAATTCAATTACCTTCACCCATAAATTTCGAAGAGGTGCAGCGGGACAGAAAATTTGCATCTCGACACTCCCAAGAGGATTATTTGCGTGGGTGGATGAAGTGCTTTAGCAAAGCTGAATTCCATTTACGTCTGTTGGGCTGGGATTAACAATCATAATTTAATAAACAAAGAGGTGTGGACAGAATGGGGATCCGTCCCCCTTCCCCTATGTGTTCAAGAGCCCAATGAACTCTTTTGTTCCAACTTACAGACGAGTTTTTCTTGAAAAATGGGAAATATGTAAGATGTTTCACATTTTAATAAAAATTAAGTATGATATATATATATATATATATATATATATATATATATATATATATATATACACTGGTGTGCAAAAATTAAGGACGAAGTCGAAAATTAGCATATCAGCTGAACGAAGAGGCAGAGCAGACAGAAAAAGACCAATCAGGAGATTAAAAAAGGTGCTGTACGGTAGCACATGCGCAGATATGCATTTAGACGTAATGGGGTAGTGTCTAAGTAGTATAAAGCATGTTGTCGGTGTAAGATCAGTATTTCTGGCAAAGAGATTGCACGCCGTATAGCAGTTAAAATCACACCGAGTTGCTGCCTCAGCGAGAAATGGCGAATAATCAATCTATAAGACGACATCTGGATGCTTTTACTCGAGGTCGAATCATTGGGAGAAGTTGGAGGAAGGCCGCAGTGTGACAAGTGTGGCTGCAGAGTTCTGAATTGTTCACAGCATCGTTTCACGACTTTGGAGACAATTTCAAACTACAGGAACAGCTATCCGGGGGTTCAGTAGTGGTCGTCCACGAGGAACCACACCTGCAGATGACCGGTACATTGTCTTACAGGCCAGAAGAAACAGGCGGCAGACAGCGGGAGAAATCGCTAGACACACGACACAGACGACTGGACGACCGATATCGCGTTTTACCGTGGCCAGAAGACTGCACGGTGGTGGTCTGTTTGCACGATGCCCTGTACGGTGTGTACCTTTAACGCCTGCCCATCGGAGAAGGCGTTCTCTGTGGACACCGGAGACACGGAATTGGAGAAACAATGAATGGGGACGAGTACTCTTTACAGATAAGAGCAGATTCAATTTGAGTAGCGATTCTCATCGCATACTCATCTGGAGAGAGCGGGAAGCCGCAATCATCCCTCGAACATCATTGAAAGGGACAGGTATGGATGTCGTGGTGTTCTCGTTTGGGGAGGCATCACGCTTGGTAGTCGTACAGACCTGCACATCTTCGACGCAGGTTCAGTCAACGGGACCCGTTATTGTAACGAGATTCTTCTTCCATATGTGCGTCTTTTTAGAGGCTCTATGGGTCTGCAGTTTCTTTTCATGGACGACAATGCACCATGTCATCGCACAGTAACTGCCGAACAGCTCTTAGAGAGTGAGGATATAGAACATATGGATTGGCCGGCACGATCTCAGTATCTCAATCCCATCGAGCATGTATGGGAATTTCTAGGCAGACGCTTGGCAGCTCGTACCTTACCACCAGTAACGATTCGGGAGCTTCGATTGGCGCTGCAAGACGAATGGGCAGCAATGCCTCAACAACTCATTGACACCCTCATTCTCAGCATGGGCAGACGCTGTGAATCCTGCCTAGCAGTCAGGGGAGATCATATCCCCTACTAAAGACCGGATGTTTCTTGCTGGACACCCATCACATGGATGTTTTGGCCTTCAGTCGCATTGCGCTCCATGCTACTTTTTCAATCAAGCTTCTTTTTATCCCTCTGGTTTCTCTTTTTAGTAAGTGTTGCTTACATTACACATGTTCTTACGTATTAGGGATCTTACGGTATTAAATGTGTTGATTTGGAAAGCTTTTTGTACAATGTTATATTGAAAAACCGTCTCGTCCTTAATTTTTGCACACCAGTGTATATATATATATGCATACATAAAATGGAAATTAAAGTATCAGTTTGTAGAATGTGGTTATAGAGAATTATAATAGGATTTTGATTTTTTTGGTTATATTTTTTGTATTAATAAATTATTATCTCTTTCTTTTAAATTTTATTTAAAGAATCTTTCATGGTGTGAGTCAAATTTTTGATTAGACCATATTGGATTAGAACTAGGTAGAAGAAGAATGGAAAATAATTCAGAAGCATGATATATTAGCCATGTAAAGTGGTGGATAATTAATTATATGAAATGTGTTTATTTGTTTTACTTTCGGTACAAGAGATCATTACTATTTATAGGTATTTGATCATTACGTTCTAATTCGTGTGTTTACTATGTCAGGGAGAAATCAAAATTTTAAATAAGATAAAATTGATAAGTATATGACGCTAAAAAAGAGAAAAAAATGTTTTATTGTTTCAAAGTACACTGTACACTATCATAGTTTGTTAAGCAATGTGTTAAAAATTAACATTTTAAATGTAAATTTCTGAAACATATAATGCTTTTTCTCTAGTATTTCGCTTTATTTTGAAATAACACATTATTCAGTCGAAATAGTTTTTTTATGCTCATTAATCAATGGAAATGTTGTACTCCTGCCTATGGGGTGTATGTGTCCTTTAAATAAAATCTTCATTTAAACTCAAAATGTTTTTTCGCACCTTATCATTTGCACACCTCTTGTTTATCATGCACCAATTCTCAGATATTCAAACATCCTTGTTGATTAATAGTAAATTTTAATTATCAAGCGTTGTTTTCATTATAATTTAAGCATAAATATCCTTAATAGAATTATAAGCACTTTAATAACATTAAACAGCATTTAAATCAGTATAGCATCTTCTTAGTAAATAAAAAATCTAAATTAATTAAATCTAAAAAAATATTTTCACATTCATATTCAGCAACTTAAGGAAGGGTAAACCCTCAAAACTCATTTTTGGGAGTACCTGTTCTCGTTTTTTGCAAGCACTCATATTGGTGATTGAAAGGTTAAAACATTTGTTAAAGAACTTAAGTTCAATTGTTGTGGTTAATTTAATTTGCAACATTAGTTTTGCTTTTATTTTGTACAGAAAACAAGTAAAATCACCTTCAAGCTAATGTTTTTGGCAATATATATATATACAGAAACGTATTAGCAACATTTATTAAAACTCTTTCCTTATTGAGCATTTTTTACAGTTAAGCTCACAAAAATAACTCTATTTATTTTCTCTCCTTCTCGTTTTCTGTTAACGTCTACATACGTATTCAAGTTGCATACAAACTCAAGGTGATTTTAATTGTACTCAAAAGACGTGTATAAACAAAATATAAAAACATGCATAATATGCATATGCAATGCATATTTATTTTTAGAGTTATGGATAAATGTGACTAGACCAGTTCTCTGCCATTACTGAAAGTGGCAATTGGCCAACTGAATCATTAACCTCACTCTATAGCAAGTTAAAGAAAAATTGCAACTTAAAATTGTTCAGGAAAACTTATAAAACTTTTCGGTTGAAACTATATCCTGCTTGGTGTTTTATTTGTACAGTTCATATGAATGCAAACTCTTGAAAGTTTCATTTAAATAATTTTATTACACAGATAAACATGCATTAAACACACATGAGCTTAAACGTTAAAAGCGAAGTTTTCACCCTTTATCTACCGCATTGTAATTTATTACAATTTTTTTCATGCAATATTTTTTTGAATCATTACACTGAAAATTAAGGTATATACATAAATAGAATACTCAAATTTAGGAAATTTAATCCGTTAGAGCTAAGTAATTAAATGGGTATTTTAAAGTACCGTCAGTCCATAAAGGTCTAAAATATTCTCATAATACGAAACGACCGAATGATTTTTTTCGACAACTTCTGCTGTAAAACTAAACTCCCCGTTAAAATACTCATCATAGAACTCGTATTGCCATATTTCTTAGAAGAGTGGATTTAATAGCGTAATCCTGCTAAGTACCGTTAGAGTATTTAAAAAAAATTGGTTATTTATGTAATTTTAAGGTATCCGAACACATTGAAAATGACCAAATTTGGACAAGACCGATATTTTTGTTTTCTATTTTTTCGAATACAGCTATCTTTTGGCTTTACAAAAATACTTTGTTTTGATTCTACGCTTCTTAGAGGCCAAGTTACAATCAACTTTATTAAGTTAGAAAAACCGGAAAAGGGTATTTGATGTACCAGAAGCAGGCATCTAAATCGTTCGAAATCTATCAGGGCGAGTCTGATCACACAAAATATTACAAATGTATTTCTATAAAACTTTTTGAACCTGATATTTATGCTATTTTCTAGAGAATGTACTAAAATATTTCTTTTTGTATGAATATTTTTGAGTTAGGGCTTGTTATTCAAATAATGGTCTCATAAAGGCGTGATTCTTCTTATAACATTTAATCAATCAGCTCTAAAATTTTCCAATTTTAATAAAACATTAAAATTTTAGTACCTTCTCTAGATAAATGCCTCTAGATTGTTTTAGTAATTCTTTTACTAATATAAGTTTATTACTTTTTTCTCTAATTGCTTTGAAGTTTTTCAAAATATATTGCTAAAACTTCACTTATAATTGTGATTTTTGTGAAATTCAGGCAATTTATTTTAAATATTGTTAGTTAAATATTAGTATTTATTGGTATTGAATCCTAAAAAAGTTTTATAATTTTTAACTATGTTATTTTGTCAAAAAGTACTCTGAACGTGTTCGGATACCTTAAAGTGAGTGGTACTTATAAGTACCATCGGTAGATAAATAACTTGAAGAAATATGGATTCACAACATTGATTGTCAAGGTGTTAAGCTCAATATCTTTTTTAAAATGAGGGTATATTGGAATGGTAATTGCATGACTGAACCAAGGCGAATTATCTGTTGTAAAGCATGTTTTAGGATTAAAGATCTTTTGTGAGTATAATGCTTCAACATCCTGTTGTTGATACATCCCTTCGAGTTTTCGCTGCTTAACAGGTGATTAAAATACAAGACTTTCATTTTGACATATATTGTAATTTCAGGTTTCTCTTTTCGGTTATTATTTTCTCATCCTCTTATAAAATGTACGTATATTTGATGTGATTCTATTAGTCTTAATATTTTGAGTTAACTGATAAAATGAGGATCTTAGAAGCATACACAATTTATCATTGTCAATTTTTTGACTCTTTGAAGGTGATTATATTAGTTATGTAAGAAAAACCATTTACTTTCAGTAATGAGGTACTCTTAATATTTTATGTGAAAAAATCTTTGTTACCAAAAATTCACATTGCAAACTGTACTTAATTTACAGGAAAATTATTATAGGGAAAAGTATTTATTAAATTATCAACAACTACTGTCTGCAAAAATTTGCATTAGTTTGTACTGATATTTAAACTGGTGTAGAAAGTAATAAGTGCAATTCACATATTCTACATGGTGTTAAAATTAATTATCAAACTTCGAGAGACCAAAATTAATAAGCTTAGAACGAGTTGATTGGTTGACCATGCTTTACAACCCAGCAAACAGAGTGTATTAGTGCTGTGTTCTTACAAAAATGAATCTTAAAAATAGAAATAAGTGTCCCATATCAGATTCTTTGGATTTAGCTGTTTCAAAAATTATTTAAAGTACATTTATTAGTAACTAAAAGTACACTAATTAGAAACTGAGGAAAAACTAATATGCTTCAAACTACAAGACCTGGCAATTATTTGGTATATTTGCAATCTAAAATTTTTTTAAAAATAAGTTAAAATAGAATGTAATGCCAATTTGTACTCTTACTTCCATACTTTAAAAACAATATTGTAGAGTTAAACATAAAAACCCCTTTATTTCTTATCGAACAGCTTTCTGTGCGCATTAACTTAATAGATCATCTAATATGTTTTGTATTATTATGAACGGACAATTGTATTTAATAAACGTATAATCATTACATTATTTTTTTTTTGGTCAATGTATTATATTTCTTAAGGGTATATTTTAAATAGTTTTATACAGATTTGTTTTCTGGTTTGCCAAAGTTTTCATTACTTACCAATAAAATTTGAAATTCATTTTGAAATTTCCAAATTCAAATATCACAAGTTGTCTAACAGATTTTACGAGTAATGATTTATTTATTTTTTTTAATATTTATCAAAAATATTTTACAGTAAAGGAAATCAAACCAGTCTCAAAGAACTTTATTACTTTCGTTACAAATTTCAATATAAAATAGTTGGAAAAATTCTGGAAGATTTTTGAAGTGTGATATAGTATGATAAAAATGAATTGAAATTAAGATTATTTTTTTAACTTCTCGCTTACAAATCTAACTTATTATGAAATAAATAATTCATTGATATCAAACTATAGTTAATAATATTATAAGTCCTTGAATAAAGAAAAAAAAAGATATTTTAGTCTTAGAACAATGTCCAAAACTGGATGGACTTTTATTGAAGGATTGACATTCCGAAAAAAACTTTTTCTTTTTTCAGAATGTTTCATTGAAGTACAGGGATTTCGAACCAAATTAATCACTTCAGAATATGATTAGTCTCAACAAGCAGAATGTTTTGTGCTCAGAAAAAAAGAAGAAAACCGTATCCAATTTTCTAAATCAAGTACTTTTAAGAACACAGGCTTTTCTTCCAGGTCCTTTAAATGTACGGATGTAAAACCTCGTCCCAAACGGCAATGCAATTTGATATCCATCTTTCAAAACCAATCCCAAGATAATTAATATCGTTTAACAGATTACAGGAGGAGAAGAGTGTTTTCTTCCTTTTTCGCTTGAAGTGGGTAAGCTATCAGTAAACCTAATTAAGTTCATTAATTTCACTGAGAATGTGGACAGACGAGTTTTTGCGAATTCTTTAGCAACACTTTTTCCTTGCATTGGTCAAATTTGACTTTTTCCCCCTCTAACTGTTATCGAAACAAAATATATATTACTCCAGTGATATAATTAGCTCTTAAGGTAAGCATATTATTTTTAATAATAACTTAGCTATTAATGATGTCTTTCTGAGTTTACCAATTTTTCACGAATCTCGAGCTCAAATATGAAATCTGATGAAAAAATTTATACTGCGAATAATTTTGCTTTTCAAATTTCACATTTAATTTTCGCGTTTTTAAAAAAACTCCTTACAGATTCGTAGTGAAATGCCTATTTTTATATTTCAGCTATCCTATTCATTCTATACCGCTGTTATTTTTATATTTTAGTTCACTGATTTGTATGTTTGACGTTATGACTCGATTCAATACAGATTTTATTTATTGCTGATGATTTGTTTATTTTTTTACTTCGATTAGGTTTTACTTTTTGCTTTTTATAGTTATGCATTTTATGTTTATACCATTTTTCATTTTTTGTATTTTTTTTCAATTCCTACTAATAGGTCACACTCTCTATATATTTATTTGTTTGTTTATTTATTTTCTTATCTTGGTGGAATTTTCAATCGTTAATAAAATACATTTTAATGCGTTCAATTGATCTGGAATTTTATACACATGATTATTTTAGATGACCATGCAATAAATTAATTATAATTAATAAAAATTAATTGACTGAAACTAATTATTTAATGAATTACAAATGCAGCCACGTTGGAATCCTTTTTGGTGACTCAGCGACCATTTTGGCAACTTGTGTCAAAACTTGAAAAGGATTTTTCTCACGTTTTAAAGCGTTCAGTTGAACTGAAATTTTATTATATACGCACGATTGTTTTGGATGACAATGTGATACTTTTATGATAAATAATAGAAATGAATTAATGTGTGATGTTAATGTTGTGATTATGTCATATGTATACACATATTTATATTAATTGTAACTATTTAATAAAATGTAGCTAAAATGAAATTTTTCTAAATGATCTAAGTAGGAATTTACTTAAATGTTTTTATATTACGTGTTTTGATTGTATATATAATATATCATGTGTTTGATTATATATCATGTACAATCACTCTTTTCATTAATAACTGTAACTAACAGTCCAGAATAGCAGCAGCACTACCTATCGACTACATATCTTCCATAGACACCATGTGATAAATAATGTGGTCACTATGAGAAACACAGTTTATGCCTTTTATACATTAATTTTGTAAATGACATGAGTTACCTTCGTGTAACCCAGCGTTTCTCAAATTGTTGGGCTCGGTGCCCTACAGGGGCGTGATAACTCTACGAGGGGGCCGCTATCATACTAAAATGTCGAGAACAAAAGATTTTTTTTAAAAATTATTTATTTATTGAAAGTAAACAAACAAAATACATTATGTTATAATAAAAATAAAATACACGTTTACACTGATATATTACTCTTATAAATGTATTATTACAGAACAATGCATTTTTTAATTTAATTATACTAAGTTAAGAACCAGTTTAATAATTACCAGTGGCCCCATGAGCTTGCCATATATAAAATTATATACCAAACTTAACACTTATCTTTATGATTTGTACAGTTTATAAATAATCCTTTAACTGCCGATTAAAATCTACGCTATTCGGTCCCCGATGCCACTGTTTCCACGTAAATGCACGTATGTGATGTATTGGGGGTGGAAAGGAATGAATACGAAAAAAATATCCTCTCTGTGTGTGTGAAATAAATAAATGCATCGCAAACACTGTCAGAGTCCTTTTACTACTTTTCAAAACCTTTGGGACAATCTTACGGATAGCAGTACTTAGAAAAGATCGTACTTCAGTAAGATGTATATATACGTTCGGGGCAATTTGTGCTTTGGCTGAGCGAGACGTTTACATACCACTTAAGAGGCTAAGTCGTATTGTAGCTTCATAGTATATAGCTTTTTAGTATAGTATTATTGAATTCAGTATATTGTTATTATACGGAAGGGGGTGCGAAGAAGATTATGATTGGGTATTATTTCGCAAATATATTTAAAGTTTGAGAAGCTGTGGTATAACCTAATTTAATAATTGAATTCATTGAACCTAACCCTTAATTTAAAATTTTAGTTAAAGTTTTAACATCCAACTCATTTAACATGCATTAATTCAGCAAAACCAAACGTTACGATTTTTAAACCAGGAAAGCATCATGTCACACTTTTAAAATTTTCAGTGAACATGCTGTAATGGGCGCAAATGATTTTCCTTTACTACATATTAATGAAAAGCAGTTGATGGTAAAGTAAAAAATACTGCGTAAAAGAAAATATAGCAGCTTTCTCATACAGAAATTCCTTATTAGTCCTCGTGTAAAAAGTAGAAATGTCTCCCTATAGGTATCTGACTTTAATTTGGGTAGAATTGGATTCTGACTATCGAGATTGTGATTTATCGTACTGCACTATTGCTGACTGTAGCAATATATGGAAATCGATGTGTTACAGATGATTCTACACTATATTTTGCAGGACTCACATGTCCCCATTGCTTATAGCCGAGAAAACAGATATATACAGGGTTAATTTTTATTTTCCCAGAGTTCTAAAGCAATATAGTTAAAAAAAAACCTGAAGACGAATGGCATAACGGTATATATCAACACAGTAGTCTAGTTCCCGCCACGCTCTACTCAACATTGTAGTATCAATGTAAGTTACAGTATGTGTTATTCTTTCAAGCAATTCTGCTACATTACGCGGCAAAAAAAAATGCGAAAACTTGGTTCTGTGTAAAAACCGAGTTCTCTGATAACACGTAAAAGGTAACACTGTTAACACTGTGACGGACTTTCGTCGCGATTTCTATTAATGTCCTCTTGGGGTTTCTTTGGGGCCGAAATGGCAATTCTTTCCAACCAACTTAAGAAGAAGAACGTGGTTTTGTAAATTAGGAATCATATACATATTGGAAATTAGCAGTAGAGAGGGTCTATGTCCAGGTCTCTATCTATGCGCCGAAGTGATTTCTAAGTGGGAAATAAAGTTGCTAAGTAAAGAGTTAACTGTAGAGTCATTTGAGATAAAGTTAGAAGAATCCTAACTTCGTGAAATAGCCTAGCCGTGCCGGTACTATCGAACCAAAAGTGGGTTCGAGGTCAAAAGGAACGCTGCCAGATTATAGCTACATCAGAACAAATAAAAAACGTAGCTGATTACTCAGTATATAGCGGTAATCTAATTTAGATAAAATATAAGGAAAGAGCGTATATTAGTGTTAGGAAATAATCTATAAAATTAGATTCAGTGGTCAAGTGCGCGACTATTTGGTAATACGTGTTGCGTCTTCTCATCCTAGATCAACTTACTTAATTATTATTGTTGTGTATTGTTTTTAAGCTAAGATCTTAATATATTTTAGTTATGAATGACTTGAGTGGTTCTTCGTTCTTCCCCACAGAAACAGGTCGCGTAGATAATGTAGAGCCGAGGTCCCCACGGGAGGGGCTTCACAACACATACTGTCAAAAAGATTGATATTACCGTGTAGAACAGAGCGGGGAAACTGGATTATCGCTTTGATACAGGTCGTATATATATATATATATATATATATATATATATATATATATATATATATATATATATATATATATATGTGTGTGTGTGTGTGTATACGATTAATTTTAACATTCTTAAAGTGCCTTACTGGAATTCAAATTTATCAATATCTACATATAGAAATATTATTTGTAACTATAGTTATCGCAATAATGTTTTAGTTAGTGATAAATCTAATATTTATTTAAACATTTATAACTTTATTAAACAATGTGTTGGGCACGCGGATATCCTGCTAACTTTCTTTACAATTATATTTCTAATAGTTCTCAATGATATACAATTTGTATTAATAACTTATTGCAGCGTTTCTCAAACTGTGGGGCGCGCCACCCTTGAGGGGCGTGATAACTCTACAAGGGGGGTGCGAACAAATTGAAAAATCTAAAAAACTAAAGATTATTAAAAACATTATTAATTTACTGAAAGTAAGCAAACAAAATATTTTCTGACATAATAAAGTATAAAATACGCATTTACACTAATATAATACACTTATAAGAGTATCTTTACCGTACAATGTATTTTATTATTAATTTAACAATACTAATTTAAGAACAAGTTTGATAATTACCAGTAACCTCATGGGCTTATAATAACACTTATCTTGATGATTTGTACGGTTTATAATTAATTCCTTAACTGCCGATTAAAAGTTACGCGGTTCGGTCCTCAATGCCACAATTTTCCACGTAGACGCGAATATTTTGATGCTTTTTTTTGGGGGGGGAGGAAAAAAGGAATAAATAAGCAAAATCCTCTGAAATAAAGTAAATTCTTTTCAAAGACTGTCGTATTCCAAAGCCTTGGGAATAATTTTATGGATAGTAATGAACAGAAAAGATCGTACTTCGGAAAGACGTATATATACGTCCAGCAGATTAATGCTTTGACTGAGCGAGACGTTTATATACGCCGGTGGCACATAAGAGATTAAAGTCGTACACAACACTGTAGCTTTAGTGTAAAAGTATAGCGCTATTGAATTCAATACAATGTTATTGTATGGGGGGTCGTGATGAAAATGATGATTGAATATAAGGTCTCGGTATTGAAAGTTTGAGAAGCACTGACTTATTGACATGTTTATTTTAAACTAATTATACAATTATTAAATAGATGACTTCACATGTTTAATAATTCATTAATATTATTTAAATATTTCTAGGATTCATTTATATTTTACACTAATATTTATATCAATATATATTTAAGATTTTTTAAAAGTACATATATATATATATATATATATAAACTTTATATTATTCTATCATAAATTAACTTTATGTGGAACTGTTTTCCCTTTCTTGTATTTGGCGGGAAACATAACCAGTTGATACACTCCCGAAGTAAGTCTTACTATCTACGTTTTGCATCGTATTTATATCTATAATGTGAATACTAGTAAAAGCTATAATTTTATAATTATATTTTATTAGTTTAGTGATTTTATTCTAATGTTTAAATGTTATTATTTCCTTTCCTCTTGGCACGTAGTATGACAAACTACAGGTGAAAGTTGGCTAGCCCTAAAACTTGTTTAAACCTGCAATCTTGGTTCCTAAGGCCAGGAGTTTGCTATTGTACTACTGTTCCTAATTCTTCCTATTTAGTATAAGTTATCTTAGGTTCTAACTATCTGTGTATTTTTATGTTTTGTATTATATATATATATATATAGGTTATAACTATCTGTTTATTTTTATATTTTCGTTTATATATTTGTGTATATGTATATGTATATATATTTATATATATATGTGTGTATATATATTGAATTTTTTATATTGATTATATATATACTCGTGTATATATATATATATATATATATATATATATATATTTAAATATATAAAAACAATCACAATTATCAATTTAAAATTGAAATATATGAATCCCAAAAATACCAAACATTTCAGAATATCAATGATATATATATATATATATAATCAAGGTTTCCCAAATAGAAAATCTTTTAAGTTTGTAAATAAAACTTGAAGTGTTTCTTTATTGTTTCTATTGTTTTTCTTGCTGCGCTCGACTTACCTTTATTACTATAGTACTATGAAGTCTTGGAAGGAATTATGAACAACACTTTTCTATTATCGCATGGTCTAATGGTATTGTACTGTAACGTTATGAATTATCAATAAAGAAATGGAGTCACTCTGAGGACAGTGAGAATGAGCGAGGATAATGTGATGACTTCGGCTGTACCGTGGTGTTCAACACTTCGTCTATTGCTTTAAAAGCCTTGACGCTACATCACAGAGAGAGATAGCCGCTCTTTCAATGGTGTGATTCACCACAAACATGGCTACATCATTCATTTTTGGCAAGCCGATGAAAGGGGGTTGATTTAATAATTCAAATCTAGCATTATAAATTTGCTTATAACCGAAGTAAAAAATAACAAAATAACAAAACAGCCGGTTGGCAAGCTCTTATTAATGTGTTTCAAAAAAACATTTCTTAAAATTACCTGTATTTTATTATTATTATTATTTATTATTTCAGTTTAGTTTAAGGACTAAAACAAAATATGAAAGGTAAGTTAATTCACAAATTTCTCGCTTGAATTAATATAAATGTAGGTAAGTTTTATACATAAAAATAAGAAATCGATAACCATCGTTTCGAAGAACGTTTGGGGGGTTCCCTTGAAAATTTTAGTCACAATGAAAGGGAAGCCAATACCAAGAAAGATTTTTTTTAATCAAAATGAAAGAGTTTTATAACAATTGATTTTGATTAAAAAATTCATTTAAATGAAATATCGAACAATTTATTCTCATTAAGAAGAAATAAGTATTTTAAATCATTTATGCCGGAAGTTGAAAGTTTTGAATTTTTGCATGAAATTCATACATGTTAGTTAGAAAAATGCAAAAAAATAACAATTCGTTGCAATTTTTTTTCATACCATATATGAGTGATATGGTATTCCAGTTTTGGAATACTAAGCAAATAAATGCTTTGTTTGCTACTAAGTATTAAATATGATTATTATTAAGTGTAATTATTATTCAGTGAGATAATCAGATTAACACTTCAAATGTAATGCAATATTATATTTTTCACATTGAAATGTGGTGTTTTTGTGACATTGAGCACAACGAGTTTGTTCTCTTGCTTTGCTTGAAAATTGTATGATTCAATCCCTCATGGCATGAATCAATGTTATATATCCCACTTGGTTTTTCTTTCTTGCCAGGTTCGGCAGAATTGTCATAAATCTCTAGGGATTGCGAACCAGTGGCACGCGTGCCACTGATGACACGCGAGACAATAATTTGTTAACGCCACCGATCACAAAGTAAAAAATATCAAATATTTAGATGTACATGAGAAACCAGACGAAGAAAACGTTATTGAAGAATTTATTTCCGTAATATTGATTCTTCAAAGTTTTCAGTGAGATTTTCTCAGTTCAAAGAATTATCAAAAACGCTCAAGTTTATTATGTACCCTGATATGACTTCTTTCGATACACTGAATGTATCCTAATTAAATTAGTTGGAAAATTGCAAATAAACCTGTTTTATTACAGTGTAGCTCAACACGGACTTAAAGGTGTTTTGGAACAAGGAAAAAGTTGGAATTGAATGAAATAGAAAGATTAACAACAATATATATATACGAGTACAAATACTAGGAACGAATTGTTTGAAGCATGGAATTCAATTCCAGACACATTTAACTGTTTTAAGAAATTACCTCATGCTTTTTAACCATATTTTCATCTACCTATGCCTACAAGTCATCATTTTCAGAGAATAGTAGTATTGAAGATTCTCTTAGAAACCATTTGACTGAGGATTCCAATTCAGAATGCATTCTTCTCCAAGTAACATCACACAATCCTAATATGAGTTATTTGTCATCTAATCTGTAACACAGAAATCACATTAATTTGAATTTCGCGTATAACTTAAATATTTACTACTATACAGTTCAAAGTATATTTTTTTCGTTGTAAATGAAGAGTTTTGGTTGCTAGTATTTAGTTTTATTATTTTCTCAATAATCACAAGTCAAAATTATTTGATGGCACGTCTGTAAATCATTAAACATTTCTTTAAAGAAAATAGAACGTTGATCCATAAAGATACGCAACCCCTGCTCTAGGTAATGGCATGCTGCACAACAAAGGAACTCCAAAAGATGCATTGCCTTTGTATAAAATTTTTTGTGAAGATTCCAAGCATTTTGCAAGACCAATTCAAAACAAAACAACAATAGGCTTGAATACCATTCCTTGCCACGATTTGCTGCTCGATACTTCTCGATGTTTTGATTGGTGTCTTTTTGTGCACCAACTGATTTTTACCTTCATTATGATAGTACACGTGTATGACGACCAAATTTCCCTTTCATGTTTTTGTATGCAGTAGAACCTGTTTATTGTAGTCCTTTTTTATGCAATTTTATTTGTGTGCTGTTTGTCTTGTGCAATTTAATCGGTGTGCTATTTGTTTTGTGCAATTTTATTTGTCTGTTATTTGTTTTGTACGATTATATTTTTATGCGACCTTTTTTTATGTGGTATATGAATTTTAACGGCTTTGGCGCCACTGTAATGTTTTATATGGATATACATATATACACTTCAAGACAGACAAGAAGATCCGGATTCTTTGAGAGCGGATAAAATACATGCAGGGATCCAGCTTTTCAACAAATTCGAAAAGCATTTTGTTAAAATAGATACCAATTCCGAAAGGAGTTTGCAATTCCAAAAAAGAGCTTCGATCCTACTTATCTAGTTATCGTGACGTTCACAAGCAGCTGGCCAACCGATCGTCGTAACAAAAACTTATCACTTACTTTATGTTGCCAAAAAATAAATCATTTGAAATTGTATCTTCAAGTGACGAAAGCAATTTTGAACTAGTTCATCATGGAAAGATGCACAATTTTGATTACGGTGAGTAGCAGTAAATTATGTACGTACATTTTGAAAACCTCTCCAAGCATACGATGAGAAATTAAATCTTTTTGGAATTTATCCATGTGTAATTTAATTATTTATTTTGTTTGGAAGTACTTTCTCATAAATTTCGTAAGTAATTGACTTATTTTTTCAGTGCAAATTTTTTTGTGCGTTCCTTTTCCACCGCATTAAAAAAAATCCGTAATATGTCGAAAAATTTATTAATTATATGCAAGGTTTTGCAAAAATAGAAATGAGCACGCTAATTATCATATTTAATGACTAATGATTTTGTTCGTTAAGAATTTATAAAATAGTTATCGGTCCTTAATTATCCCCTTTCAACGTTAATCAAACCATGTTGAAGTTGATAACTTCTCTTTTAAAACTGAATAACGAACTTCTTCGGACACACATATTTGGAAATATATATATATATAATAGAGTCAATTGATACTTTTTTCGTGTGTCACTCTAGTTAAGTATTCGTTTGAGTAGTAGATATTTTCAAAATTTGTGGTAAATATTTTTCTCAACTGCATCTTTGCGTATAAAGCATAGCTTTCTGAACGATTTTTTATGCCTTCCTTTTCAGATTGAATGGGAAAAGAAAAACTGGTTTTATATTAGTTCCTTTCTTTCGACCGGATGCATTTCAGTATAGACTTTTATTCAGGGACTTTATCAGGTGGTTGATGGATTAAGTGTCGTTTCCCAACAAGAAATCTTGGGTAGTATTAAAGAAAAGGAATTTCCTGTAAGTCAATCTTATGTGGGACACCACTTAGAGTTCTGGAAAGTATCTCAAATTCAATTCATACCGCTCTCCAGATGTGTGCCAATAGTGTTAAGACTTCAATACATTTTTTTTCCTTCCATCGAGTAGGGGAGATAAATCTTTTCTATTTGTGCACTTATTTTTTGATTTCTGAAGTAATAAAATGTTAAGTAAAACATGTAACCATGTCACTTTATGCTTAATGAATACAAAAACAAAAATTATTTAATATGCTTCATTGCTTTAAGCAAACAATTAAAACGTTAAAGTGTTATTACGCAATGTTTCTTTCTTAATGATTTTAACACAGTAATTCTCAAATTGTGGGACGAACCTCCTAGGGGTGTTAAACCTACGTGAGGTGCGAGAACATATCGAAAAAGTTAAAATTAAAGTTTTTTTTAAAAAAAAATTATTTAAAAGTATATAATTTAAAATATCGATTACTTAAGGTATTCTATTGAGTTCGGAACCGTGATTTTTCAAATACGTACAAACGAATATTTTTTTTAATATTTAGGGTTACTTAGATTATGGAATACACTTGTGAAATTGTTTACGGATATTATTACATTTAAAAATAATTTAAACGCAATATTTTGGCAAAAAATGAACAGGGAATTATTTATTTTCCAAATGTTCTTTTATGAAAAATGGTACTGTAATAATAATATTTTGCCTGTATATAGCTCAGACCTATGTACAGAGCCTGGACTAGGATTTTTGAATGATATATTTTAGAAGTGAATTTGTCCATATTTTAATGCATCAGAGTGGAGAAATTTTAATAGAAAAACACTGATAATTATTTCAATTGGTGATAACTCTGACACTAAAGTGAATTTTTCAAAAGTCATAGATCAGGCACTCTGGGAAAGTATTAGATTTATATAAGCAAACTATTATTATTACACAAGCAGTTTTCATAAAAGGAGAATGTTTTCAAAAAAGGTAATTCTAAGTTCATTTTGTACCAAAATATTGCATTTAAATAATTTTTTCATTGTACTCATATTCTTAAAATCATTTTGTACGTATACTCTAATCTAAAAAAGTGACATTAAATATTTAAAAAAAATATTCGTTTGCACGCTTTTGCAAAATCATGGTTCCGAACGTAGTTGGATACCTTAAAAGTAAAGTATAGAAAATGTAATACTTATCTTGATCATATGTACGGTATATAATTAAGGTCGTATTGTGGCTATGGAATTAAATTACATTGTTATTGTATGGAAAGTGATGAAAATTATGATTGAAAATTTGGTCGCAAACATTCAAAGTTTGAGAAACACTGTTTTAACATTCATATTATAACTCTACAATAATCATTGAAACAATTTTAACAATTCATTGAAATATAAATTACATACCGTAAGATCCGATGTATAGCGAGAACTTTTAACTGAACAAATAAGACTGAAATTTACGGGTACGCGTTATACGCCGTGTAGGAAAATGAAAGCTTTATAAAGAGAGAAATAAGTGATGAGCATAAAAATAATTAGACTTCTACATACCGGGTGGTTGTAATTAAAGTTACATTATCCAGAGGCCTGTAGAACCCGTTTTGCTTTATCGGATTTTCTAGAAACTTGGGATATGCTATATGGACGATAAGAAAAAGATTTTGGCATTCTCTCACTCTCTTTATATATATATATATATGATACATGCATATATATATATATATATATATATATATATATGATACATGCATATATATATATATATATATATGATACATGCATATATATATGTACATGCATATATTCGATTCGATCCATAAAGCTTTGCTAACTCTAAATCGCTGTCCTAATTCAGTGTTAGCTTTAGAAATCATAATAGATCTCCAGTTTAGTCCAAAGATTTTTTTTTGTATCTACATTTGTTGTGTCTGGTGAATTCCAATTTCTTCCTTCTTTAGCACTGTAGGTTGTAGAACTTCTTCACTTTTATTATACTATATATATATATATATATATATATATATATATATATATATATATATATATATATAATTCTAATATTTACCACCAGGTGGTTTTTATCGAGTATTTCTTATGCAAATCTTTAAAACTTTATATAAACCCGCATTCATATCCAGAAAATCATTAATCGCACTTGTGACCGTTAATCATCCCTGCTTTACAGAAACGGAAACGTTTGCTAACCACTATCTTTATGCAAGATGGAGCAAGTCGTCAAATTGGGTGCCAATACAAAGTACTGCTTAGTGCTAACTTTGGCGATGATCGTGATTATCCACATATTTTTCGGGTGCATGGCCTTCTCGCTAACCCAACTTATATCCCTGTGGTTTCTGGTTGTGAGGATTTACAAAATACTATGTTTGTAGAGGAGGAATTATAGGACTTTACCTGATTTGAAAGCCATTATAATACGCCATTTGGCTGAATTCCTTCGTGAATTGCTTTGCGCTACCAATGAAAACGCTATAATGCGCTTTCAACCCGTTATTGATGTCGATGGAGCACATACTGAGCATATTCTGTAACTGAATAAATTTTAATGATTCTAACATATTTTTTGTCCTTTTTTGGGCACCATATTTTCTCCTAGTGGTCTAAATTTGAACTATTTTTTTACATCAGAAACCTTATCTATATAGCATATATTTCAAGTTTCATCAAAATAAGATAAGCAGAACGGATTCTACAGATCTCTGAATATAGTGTAACTTTAAGTATAACCACCCGGTATAGTAAAATACTGTTTATTTAAAAAAAAACGGCATTTCTTGTGAACTTAAAGAGTTGTAGTTCCCGAAGTACACTTTTTTCCAAAATCTTGTCATATTAACTTGAATCAAAATATAAGAACATTGTATAGGTACATTTAAAGTTTCTTCGTAAAAAAAGATATGCTCGTTATACGGGGAGCTTACCTAAAAACTGAAAAATGCAGCTCGAAAGTATGGGCACGTTGTGTGCCAGATTTTAGGATAATTAAAATCCAATGAGCGTTAAAAGTATACATATAAAGATGCTTATAATTGAATTTTTATCTATAATTTTGTAACTCTTTTCCTAGAAATGAATAATACTTTATTAGAATGAAAAACTATAACCCACATAAATCAAAGTTTTATTTATTTAAAAACTAACTTATTTTGAAAACGTGTGATCTGTCTAATTCATCTCACCTATTGTGAAGAAGGAAGCGTTTTAAATAACCTTGTCTTTATATATAAAAATCTTCTGTGCGTTTGTTTGTTACTAAACTCCTCCTAAACGGCTGGACCGATTTCGATGAAATTTTTTGTGTAGGTTCAAGTAAATTCGAGAATGGTTTAGATTCACATTTCGTTCCGATATCGCAATTAGTTAAAAATATATTGATTAAAAACATTCAAAAATACAACTCAACATTCACCTGCATTGTTGTAACAACTCTATTGTTATAAACAAGTAATATAAAAAATTTTTTAAACAATTCCTACCTAGATCAACCAAGACAAAATTTATTTTAGCTAATTTTTATTAAATAGTTGCAATTAATATAAATATGTATATAAATATGACAGAATCACAACATTAAGTCGTAATTAATTTTTATTAATTATCATTAAAGTATCCTATTGTTATCCAAAACAATCGTGTATATAAAATTTCCTTTCAACTGAATGCTTTAACACGTGAGAAAAAAACTTTTTCAAATTTTGACATAAGTCGCCAAAAGGGTCGCTAAGTCGCCAACGTGGCTGTATTTGTAATTTTTTAAATAATTAGTTTTAATCAATTAATTTTTATAAATTATAATTAAATTATTGTATTGTCATCCAAAATAATCATGTACATTACATTTCAGCTCAATTGAGCGCTTTAAAATGTATTTTATTTAAGATTGAAAATTCCACCAAGATAAATAAATAAGCAAACAAATAAAATATGTATAGAGATCGTGCGCTAATAGTAGAAATTGAAAAAGACGTAAGTCGGCGTCGAAAATTGATTTTCAGTCAAACTGGCCAAACCCAAAATCATATTGCATTGGGAATAGCTTCATCAGGCATTGCAGCGACCTTACTTGATGGTGGACACACTGCGCATTCAGCGCTTAATGTACCTTTAAATATCCTTACAAATCCCGACGCAATGCGTAATATAAAGAAGCATTCATGCATGGCTGAAGTTTTGAGAAAATGAAACATTATTATCTGGGATGAATGTACAATGGCCCACAAGCATTCGCGTGAAGCTGTCGACAGGACCCTGAAAGATATCAAAAATAATACTAGGATTTTCGGTGGTGCTCTACTGTTGCTGTCTGGTGATTTCAGACAAACATTCCCGTGCGACATATGCGGATGAAACAAACGCATGTTTGAAAAAACCCTTATCTATGGCGAAGTATTAGTAAATTATGTCTTACCATTAATATGCGTGTTCAACTTCAAAATGATCCATTAACATCGAGCTTCACTGAACAATTGCTAGACAATGGCAATATTAGAATCCAATTGTATGAAGATACACAATATATTCAACTCCCTGAAAATTTTTGCAACATTGTGGCTACCAAAGATAAATTAATAAAAAATATCTTTCCAGATTTACGACATAATTATACTGATAATGCGTGGCTACGTAAGCGAGCTATTTGAGCGGCAAAAAATTTGGATGTTGATGCTATCAATTTTAAAATACAACAGCCGTTGGCCGGTAATGAAATTACATTCAAATTGATTGACACTGTTGTTGATCCTGATGAAGTAGTCAATTATCCTGTAGAGTTTTTAAATTCACTGGATTTACCGGGAATGCCACCACATAATTTGCGATTGAAGATTGGCTCGCCCATAATTTTGCTTCGAAATTTGAACACACCGAAATTGTGTAATGGCACGCGATTAGTCATAAAAGAAAATCATGGGCAACATTCTTGAAGCCACTATTTTAATTGGAAAAATCAAGGTGAAGTTGTACAGAGTGTTTTTTTACCATGTATAGAAGTTTAAGTTGGCATTACTTTCCAAGATGGCGACCGATTTAACAGCTGTCAAGTGATTTATTCTCAGTTTGGTTTGGTAAGTCATCATGAATAGACTCACGCCTGAACAACGCTTTCAAATTGTGCAATTTTATTTAGAAAATAATGGTCGACTTTCATAAGCAAATTTTTTTTAGCGATGAAGCGCACTTCTGGTTGAATGGCTACGTCAACAAACAAAACTGCCGCATTTGGAGTGAAGCTAATCCCCAAGTGTATGTCATCCACCGTTACATCCAGAAAACTGACTGTTTGGTGCGCTTTATGGGCTGGTGGAATCATTGGTCCGTACTTATTCAAAAAACGATGAAGGCCACAACGTTACAGTCAATGGTGATCGGTATAGAGCCATGATTACTAACTTTTTCATTCCTGAATTGAACAATCATGATGTCCAGGAGCTGTGGTTCCAACAAGACGGCGCAACATGTCACACAGCTCGTGCCACAATCGATTTATTGAAAGACACGTTTGGTGACCGCCTAATTTCACGTTTTGGACCTGTGAATTGGCCTCCAAGATCTTGTGACTTAACACCGCTAGACTTTTTTCTGTGGGGCTATGTAAAGTCATTGGTCTATGCGGATAAGCCACAAACGCTCAACCATTTGGAAGACAACATTCGCCGTGTTATTGCCGATATACGGCCACAGATGTTGGAAAAAGTCATCGAAAATTGGACATCCAGATTAGACTACATCCGAGCCAGCCGTGGCAGTCCTATTCCAGAAATCATATTTAAAATGTAATGTCACTAGATTATCTTTCGAATAAAAAAAGTCATGTCAATCGAATAATGCATCGTTGTTTTATTGTAATTTAAAGTTCTATACCTCTAAAAAAACACCCTTTACTTCTGCCACGGATCCCAATGATCCCTTCAGATTCACCTATACCATTGAAACGTTTACAATTTCCAATTCGCTTGGCATTTGCTATGACTTTTAATAAGTCACAAGGTCAAACAATGAAGATTTGTGGCTTAAATTTAGAAAATCCTTGCTTTTCTCACGGCCAATTATATGTTGCGTGTTCCAGAGTTGGAAAACCATTGAATTTATTTGTTTATACACCTCAGGAATTAACCAAAAATATTGTACATCTAATGGCATTAAAATAAATTAAGTTTATGTACAGTTTAATAAATATACCTGTTATAAAATAGTTTGGGTCTCAACTGTTTCACCTTTAATTAAAACAAGTTTACGTTTTTATTCACACAGCCTTTACATTTAACTTCGCGCATAGTATACACATACTCACACGCTCTCGATTGATTGAATTGTGATAACCGTACATGTAATGACGTTAGACATTGTAATATTTTTTAATACAAATTTTACTCCAAACGGTCCATATTGTTAAATCTTATTCATAAAAATTTGGAATTTTTGAATTTAAGATGTGTGTACAGGACAACGTCTGTCGGGTGGTCCTCTAATCCCTTAGTATAAAATATTATTGAAATTTTTTATTTTCAAATGTTGGTTAAATAATTTAGAAAAATTGAAACAATTATAAAACACATAATTACAGTTATAACATGCCTTGTTACATGAATAAAAAATATAATTAATTTAAAATCTCCTAATTGCTGAAGTGAATTAAAATGATCAAAATATTTAATGAGAAAGAGACGGCAATAAATGAAACGAATTAATGTCTTATTTTAAAAATAAATACCGACATAGGTACATAAATAATTAAATAAAATAGAAAGATTAACAAAAATAAATTAGTATATAAAAATTTTGAATACAGTTTGGTGCCAAATTTATAGTACACACTTTAGACCTCTCCCTGCATAGCTATTTTATCAAAGCAGGTTCAAAAATTGCGTATTGTTTCTTTAAGTATTTCATATGTACATATTAAATTTACATTTTAAAGTTTAAATCTTAAAAAAACTGTAAACGAGTTTTTGATTTTAAAATAGAGACTTAGATCATAAAAAAATTAACATAAAAACATAAACAGGGAAACAATAGGTTGCACAACTAAAAAGTCCGAAATTAGACATACCCAGGAAAATCGCGGGCCGCGTAAATTTTGCTACATCTACACTGCCCATGGAAATCGCGGGATGTGCAGCGAGAGGCTTAAGAATAGGTACAGGACATTGTGACAATCACTTATTTTATAGAAATGTATGGGCGCAAGTGGCGCCGTGAGGCACAAATACAAAAAATAAGAGACGAAAGGAAAGACAAAGATTTTATTGAAGAGCGCCGTTGACAAGTGTAATGCTTACAATAACCCCTCATAATTATTCAGTCCATGAATTATGAATTCTACCTGAAGCGCACATTGCTGTTCTACCCACTGGCGGTCGGAGAAGATAGCATGCCACATTCAAAGCTTGTACTCACTGAAAATGGAACAGGTATAAGCGATTTTTGTTTAACACTCTACAAACGGGCTGATAACTCACAATTACGTGATGAGCAAGAGCTCTTGTACTTGACTCTGGTCTAGTAACTACAACGTTCAAGATGCTTTCTCCCAGGTTTGGGACAGTGTACAGCTCTTTTTCGACCAGCATCGTATCTGGTGACGTGGAACGAATGTGTTTCACGAAGTTGAAATTGTAACCAATGAAAAATTCTGTGATCCAGCATCGTCGATCAGGAAACTGCGTGTGATACATTCATAACGCAACTCTGCCTTTATCATTTACTTGACCGTACATGTAATGCGTGTCGGCATTTTTTTTACGTAAAGTCTCTCATCGTAAACGTCAGCACAATTGTGACTGGCGCTTTCCCCTATTGAGATGCATCACGTTGAACGGTCGATAGACAACTACTGACCCCTACTGGCAACGAAACCAACAGATAACTCCATTTCTCTTTTGTTTTATTTCTGCTGATTGCGCCTCACAGCGTTACTTGCGCCCATACATTCCAAAACAATAAATGGTTGTTACAATGTACTGTATCCATGAATTTGGAATCACACTGTATGTTTGTAAAAATTCTCCAAAATAGTAGAATATTATTGTACAAAACTTATGTTTCTTCTTGCTTAACAATAAGCTCTTTTCTGAATTTATTGTGTTTAAAAGTTCTTCACTTTATGATATTTTTAATTTCTCCATTAAATTATACTTGTTAAGATTAATTTCTTTTTAATAAATACCATTTTTGTTCCGTAGTTGTAATCTAATCACATCCGACATGCTACTTTCATACATAAAATAAAATAAAATCTCTGCACCAAGTAAGTAAGACATTAACTTTTTTTCCTCCAAATGGGCTTAAAATATTCTCTCTCGCTAGTACAGCAATTTTTCCCCTTGAATTATTTTCTACTCTGTAGCGAATATCTTCATTAATTTCGTCTCATTTCTTTGCTTCTATTTTTTTTTCATGTGAAAAATCTTTCCATGAAATGAAGTTGTCAACATGATTTGTTTGTGTTTGCGGGATGCTGGTAAAAGCCGCGTGTGAAATATTCACTCTGAGGAGAGGAATTCACCCGCAAACGAGAAAGAATATGTGAAAGTATTTCATTTAAGCTTGGAGAAATAAAATATTTTGCAAAAAGAGTAAAAAAAATTATGGTTTGAAAGAACGTAGAGAAAAAATGAACGTATTCTTGCTTAATATGGCAATACAGTTAAATCACTATTACGTGGCGAATTTTTTTTTTTATTTCTCATGTTAAAATTTTTTTTTATTTAATACCTTATGCGCAATCATTCAGAAAAGTATGTAAGAAACATCAGAAAACTTTTCTGGTTTTGTAAGGGACAATGTTTCTGAATTTCTCGTCTTCATTTCATTCAATTTTTCCTCTCTTTATAAATCTCTCATCCATCTCAATTATTTAGTTAAATCTTATGCAATGTGAGCCAAGAAAAAATTTGGTAATTGTTAGAGAAAATCATTAAAAAGTTAAGTGCCTTTTCTGTTTTTTTTATTTATTTCGGAAGTTGAGAAATTTTGGTATTGGCCACGGAGATTAATCTCCTCTTGGCACATTAAGTAATATTTTCTTATTAAACTAGTGTAAGAAAAATATGTGCAAGACTTACTCTATTTCTAATACAGACTAATTTTATTTTTAAAAAAAATCCTGAAAGGGTTAATAGGAACAAATACATTCAATGTAAAATACGAGCAAATGAAAAAGGTTTATGTGAGTAAATGTTATACAAAATTTTCAAACTAAAAGGTGATATAAATGAAATTCTGAGATTAAGAAAGACCTAGTAATTCATTACTTAAAAGTATTTTCGGTACCCCCCTACACCTACAATGTTAAATTGAGGTTTTTTAGAGTCCTGTTTCTCAGAAGCTGTTAAATATAAAAACTTCTGTCTGTATATTAGTTAGGCTTTTTTATTTATATTTTGGTTAAAAATGTTTCAAAAATATATGTTTTCTTTTTTGAAAAAATTCAACGTAAAAGTATCCCCATCAAACTTTTGAAAATTGTCATTTTTTACGACAACCACCTTTCAGCAAAATAATTTGGGAAAATCTCCAAAAATGTAGCTCCCGTATATATAGTTACATATTATTTACTGTAGGTGCAGTAAAAATTGCATGTGTATTCATATATCATTTTCTTAGGAAAAGAACGTCAGCAGTTTGAAAACAATCATTTTGAGAAAATTGCCTTTTTTATCTAAAAATGCACTTCATCACAAAAATAAAGAATTACAACAGGTATTTTTCTTATTTTATTAAACATTAGTATCTTCTTAATTTTTTTAGCATAAAATAGGAAACAAAAAGTCTTAAAATATTCAGAAAATACATATATAGTATTTTTGAGGTTTTGCTTAAAACGAGATTTTTTTTTTACAATTTGCATCAATTTTCTCAACTTCTGTATCAATCTGGGAAGAATCTTAAGTTTTGATGCATTATAAATATCAAATTTGACTATGAAACATCATACATATAATATAAACATGTATCAATATGTAAAAGCAATGTTTTGGGATTACGTTATTTTACGACATTGCGAAAGGTTTCATTATGGATTTGTAATGTTCCCATGCAAACATAATTTCTTAATTTCCAAAATTCACAATTTTCTCTTAACTGTACAAACAATTTTTAAAACAGTCAAAAATAAAATTGTTTTTATGTTTTTAAACATGAAATTTGTGTATTTTTATGCATGCAACAAGCTTCTCGTAACGACAAAAAGCATAACACGTCTGAGTTAGAATTAGTTACCTATTATTAAAAGACCTTTGAATATTAAAGCTTAAAAACTTGTCTGAACAATAAATAAACATTAATATTTGTAATGAAGTGAAATATTAAAAAATAAATTGTTTAGTTTTCTCAAAAACATGTAACATAAAAATATCACTATGAATTAAAAAAATTGACATTTTTTGTCACGATATATACGGATTCCAGTCAAATATTTTGGGAAATGCCCCCAAAATTAACATAAATATATATATTTACATATTTAATGTAAGGAAAAAAGATTCCTGTACATTAATACATTACATTCTGAGAAAAAAGATGCATGTAATTTTAAAAACATCATTTTTAAGAAAATTGAATTTCCACTAGTTCTACTTTATCACAAAAATAATGAACTACAACATGTATTTGTCTCATTTTATTAAACATTAGCATCTTTGTAATTTATTTTGCTTAAAATGTAAACAAAAAAGTCTTAAATTGCCCAGAACAGCATTTTTCAGTTTTTTTAGCGAGAAAAAGTCAAAATTTTCTCAAATTCTATACCAATTTTTGAAGAATTTGTAGCTTCCATGCATTACTGATATAAAATTTGAACATAAAGCATCATAAATATAATGAGGAAATGTATCAATATGGTTTTGGTATGAATTTGGGATGGTATTTAAAAATATCTGATTATACGACATTTTGAAAGTTTTCGCTGGGATTTTTGTAAAGCTATCATTAGGTTTTGTTGTTGCACACATTTTCGAAGTTTTAAACTTCAAACATTACTCTAAACTGGACAAATGTTTTCTAAAACAGATAGATTAAAACTGTTTTTATGTTTTTAAGCATGGAATTTATGTATTTTTATGTATGTAACAAGCTTCTCGCAAAGGCAGCAAACATCACATTTAATGTATTATCTCATACCTTTTTCTAAGAAACTATTAACATAAAGACTCAAATTCTTATGTATATTAATTAGACATTATATTTATACTGAAGTGAAATTTTTTTAAATATATTAATTAGTTTTTCAGTGACAAAATTTAGTTCACCAAACAATTATTATCATGAATTTATTGAAAATTGTAATTTGCTCGTTATGATAACTGCTTTAAATTAAAATGTTTTAAGAATATTTCAAAAATGTCACTTCAGTATACACAATTGCATTTAAGAAACATAGAGTAAATACATACAGGAAATTTACACAATTTGTAAAATATAAATTACAGACATTTTTGTAAAAAAATCTTAACTTGTGATACTTTTTATTAGTAAAATTTTTAATCCAAGTTTTGAATCCATATTTTTATGCAGAATTCTTAAATTAGCACATAGTTAGTTGTAACTTCAAATATTTTTAACTCTTTACTAAGCCTTAGCGAGTTTAAATAATCTAAAATAAAACTAATTAAAACTAAATTTAAAGTGAAGAATAGACTTATATTTTGGTAAAATCCCTAAATGTTAAATATAGCATTCACATTAAAAACACGCTTCCTAATTTGGCTCTAAAATTTTTAGCATATCTAATACAGTTAAATTTACAGTTATACAGGTAGCTTATGCGTATGAATAAAGGTAAATAGAGAATTTGCAATTTTGCCCCAGATTTAAAAAAACAATGTTTACCTTTGTATCTTTCAAAATGGGCGTGGTTCATCACAGCTGATTATTTTTTTAAAAATCATTTCAAGGGGTCACAGGGGTGTTAAAAATGTTTCGAGAGCACAAAATACAAACAATTTTCGACTAGAAATAATTCTTTTAGATTAAAATGAAATAATTTGATTCTTATACACATTTCTTATAAAGGAATAAAGTTTCAAAAAAGTATAAAATATCTAAAATATAATCATAATTTTAAAAATAATAAGCACATAAAAATAAACAAATAGTAAGTTTTACGACGCGCATGATATTTTCTGCAATAATAATTCTAATTACTAGCAATAAGTTGATTTATAAAGTCAAATATATCCTTATTACATGCTAGCCTATCTTATATAAATAAAATAAAAAATAATATTTTTAAAAATAAAAAAGAACATTTTTTAAATTTTTTTTTAAAAAGTTCAATTTTTGTTGAAATATTTCAAAAAATTAAAAATTTATAATACTATAAATAGCTAGGATTTGAAGATTATGATAGAATTTATAATTATGTGTAAAGTTTTATACATCAAAGTATGATAGTTTTTGAAACGCAATGCGCGTAATTGAAAAAAAAACACAAACTGAGAAAAAGGTCTTTAAAGATTTAAAATTGAATTTGAGAAAATAAATCTTAAAACTTACATGCTAAAATGCTCCAGGATCATAAGATATACCTTCCTGTTCCTGAAACAGCTCGATTTCTTTACTCTTTTTAATTTTCTTGGCTCTGCGAGCTTCAAAAGATGATTCTAAGCGCCTCTGTCTTGACGTAAGGATTCGACGATTGTCACGTTCAGCCAGGGACACACAAACATTTCTGTTAATTTTCAAGCCAAATTTCTCTAAAATAGTAATAAGTATTTGATTTCCATCATTAAAAACACTGGTTGCTAGATTTGCAGCAATCTCTGCAATCTGAAGACTAGAACCAATCGTCTTAGGACAAAACTTCCAAATTAATGAATTTAAACTTTCATTAGGATTCTGTGTCTTACCTCCTAAACATTTCTTCAGGAGTGCCGGATGAGATAAGTCTGCAAATACAGGCTTAATTAGATCTCGAACAGCTTTAGCAACTGAGGGTTTGTGTTTATAATTTTGTAAATTATTATTAATTGCGGCATTATACTTACACCATGCATTTGGATTTGTAGGACAAAACCAGTGCATCGGTTCATCATCAGTGCTACAAGAATGACCCCAAACAGCCCAAATGGCTTTCCGCATTTCCTTTACACTAGTAGAATTGCATCGAATAGCATTACCATAGTAATGCGCAAGTTTATCAATTAAACTATCAGTTAACCTACCTTTACCGCCAATAGTTTTACCATCAGATAATTTCTTTTCACTATATACTAATTTAAGCTTCCTAAGTCTTGTACCCATTCTCTTTTGCACATGGCCTACACATTCTATTTTTTGAATAAGATGGTCATCGCCGTATGGCTTGTTTTCAGAAAGGGCATTGAATGTTTTTGTGTCGCCATCTCCTATGTAGTTCGAATATTTCAGGTTGTGAAGCTTTTCTGACCGATTAAAAATCCTCAACATCCCTTCAACCTCCATCTTACCAGCAGAGCCAGAATAATTTTTTCTACATGAAATCTTATGCGCTCTTTGCCATTTATTGTACTTGATACCAAACTTTACCCCTTCATAACTGTCGCATCCTTTGCAAAATGAGGACAACACTTCCCTATCCAAAACCTTACCTGTTTTTGCCCCTATTACACAGTACATACTCCAATCAACGATGAATGTCCTCTCGTCTTCCAGGTACCATCACCACTTACCGTTAAAAGGTTATTATGTGACGAAGAATTTTCTTCGACAGATGCCCTTTTCATGCTTTCTTCAGCGACTTCCTTCATAACACGTGAAAGTTTATTATTAATAACATCATATGATTTTTGTTCAACAGGATTAGGAAGACTCATTACAGCACAAAAGGTTTTTAATGACTCTAAACCTTGGCCTATGCATATCTCATTGCTGAAATAGATCTTCTGTTAATTTCTGGAGCATTATTTTTATTCCCAGTGTTTTCACAGCTTGAAAAGGTATAAACACTCCCACAGTTTTTACAACGTATTTCAAAATTCGAACATAAACCACGAGTGGACTTTTCATTAATTGTTAATGATTTATGGCATTTTAAACAACATGATACTGATAAAATAGAGCTAAAAGTTGAAATAAAATCAAAAATACTATATCCTTTGAAGTTTTTTTTTTCACTTACCTTAACAAGATTTGACTTTAATGAAGTCTGAATTCCTGTGATTTTATTACTGGAAGCACACTTACTTGTATCTCTCCTGTCTGCAACATATGTATGAGAACATACCTTCATGAATTGGTTCCATCTAAATCTTCTTTTCTTAGGACGTTTACCTGAAGGTCTACGATGAGTATTTTCCATTTCAATCGAGAGAATTTTGTTTTCAATTTTGATAAACGGTTTTAAACAACGCTGTTTTGAATTTCGATAAGTTATTTCAAACAACGTGCTAGCATTACCAAAACAGAATCAAAACACATTAAAAAAGTGTGTGTTGAGTTGTAAGCTTCCTTCTCAATTAAGCAAGTGTTTAAAATATTTCATGAGGCTTTTTAAAAACAGAAAAATAAAACGTATGCGGAAATCAAGAATAAGTGGGTGTGGCATGTAGCCATTTAAACATTGTTATTACTAAATTGCTGTTTGGAATTTTTCGAATAACTTTGGAAGTTTTTCTAGTACTATCACGTGGTTGGTATCAAACTGTTCAAAAGAAAATGAGGAACAACATATATTTTTTTCGAAAATTCGAAAAAATCCAAAATTAACACCCCTGTGACCTCTTAAAATACTTCTAACTCATATAATGGCTAGTATGTTATATCATTGGAAATGTCCTAATTTGGAGATTTTAGAGATATCAAAAACTCAAAATCGATTTTCAAATGTTATTATCGATTTTTAAAGGTTAAGGGCTTAAGCTGTTGGAAAGCTAAAATCATATTTTATTCAGAATTTTGGATTTTTTTATTTTCAAATTTTATAGATTTTAACCTTTCTAAAATACTTTACTTTGACCTCTAGGGTAATTAGAAGCTCTTAAAACCTATTTTAAATAATGTTTTGAAACTGGGTTACGCCCATTTAAATGGCCCAAAATGTAAACAAAGCACTTCGTTTTTGCTTAACTGTTGTACGTCTGATATAAACCAAAACACGTAGCTTTTACTGTAAATTGAGCCTTTTATTTTTTTTTTATCTCAAAACGTAAATTTTGATGTTCGATGTACATTTTCTGAGAAACTACTAATCACAGGTGTATTTATGATACATTGATAATGATAGCTAATATATATTGAAATGAGTTTTTTGTAAAATCTCAAAAATTCATTTTTTACAAATTTTTTACGTGAAAAATGAGTCGAATTTCGCAATGTTAGATAAAATATTTCATAAATAATTAAAAAATTCAAAATCAGTTATAAGCTCATTTCAGTATAATGGGAAAGGTGAACTTTAATTTTCTAAAAAATTTCAAGCATGTACACATAACAAATCTTGAGAAAAAGTTCATCGAAAACAGCCAATTTAACACTGTCAGTATATATATATATACAGAGAGAGAGAGAGATTTCCAATTTCCCCCTAAATAAAATAGTACAGTTATCTGAGTTACATCTAAGAGGGTAGAAATTAACCTACGCGAACTCATTTTGTTTGAATGATGTAATGATGGATAAAAATATTCTTCTTATGAAGTTGTGCAATGTAGCTGATTTTCCCTCACAATTGTATTCAAGAACGGTATTGCTACGAATGAGAGAGAAAACACAGATATCTTCTAATCCTACTTTAATTTCATAAATTACTTTAGGAAATTAAAGAGAATAGAATTATGGAAATGAATGGAAAAGAATAAATATAATACCCCTAAAATAAAATGTATGAAAATTAAAACAAAACGTCAGGTAGAGAGTACAAATGTTTCACATCAGCCATTATAAAATAAGAATATGTGTTGCAGTAATTTCTTTTCGCCATATATATTTTACCATTTAAGTATATGTAATTCAGTTATTTCATAGAATAACTAATAACATGAAATAACTAGACAAGTCAGTTAAAGTATATAATAGATGAAAAATTTCATACTTTACCTAATTATTCTATGAAATAACTAGTTATTCTATCAAATAGCTAATGATAGACCGTTTAAGTGAAAAAAAAACAATTTCAAAGTTATTTTAAACAAATTGATTGTTCATATATAGTTAAAATCTCTCGAAAAATACATTTTGTCACAATTGCGGATGAATAATTGATAAATAATAAGGAAAAGCACGTGACATAACTTATTATTGCTCAGATTGCTAAAATTAGTCAAACAGAAAGGGAAAAAAGAATATGCTTTGCATCTGTTCATGGCACACACAATTAGCTTCTCTTCTCCTTGATCTTCAGGGATATCATAATGCTCAAGTAACCAATAGTCACATAAACCTTTTTTCTGTGCTGTCTTAGCACTTTTTACTTATACTATCAAAATTAAAAATTTCAGGAATATAAGTGCAGCTCTTTTTTATTCCTTTGTCGCACACTTATTGAGAGATTCAAAAATCTCTCGCATTGAATATTTCTAATTTATTGGTTAGTTTTTTATTCTTGCAAATTTATTGCTGGAAGACATGTTGCAAAAATATTTATTAATAATCCAAAATGTAAAACGCTAATATATATACACCGCCTAAATACTTCATTTAAAAGTAACGGAATGAATCGTTCACACACACCCATCATTTCAAAGCAGCTATAAGCAGTTCAAAACTACTTATAAAGCAGCTTAAGTCAGTCTTAAGAACTATCGAGTGCTGTATTTCATACTTTAACGTTCAAGTAATGGTTATTATATAGAATACCTAGTTAAATTGTAGAACCCAGAAGTTTTATATGACTTGTCCAGTTATTTCATAATATACCTAGTTATTCGACGAAATAACGCATTTCACACTTCAATGGTAACCAGTGGCGCTCACAAGGAGGGGGGGGGGCTTGCTTTTTCCGATTGATTATAATTCTAAGTATATGGTACGTAAAATTTAATTAATTACTTGTTATTAATGATTAATTTTATTAATTAATGCTAATTATTTATTCAAAAATTAGTTTTTTAATTGTGTTTTGTTCCAGAAAATCGACAAAATCAAAAGGAGCTTGATACAAGAATGGTGAACTTTCAACCCCCACCCCCATCCTTTAAAAATTCCTGTGTGCGCCACTGACGGTAACATATATATATATATATATATATATATATATATATATATATATATATATATATATATATATTTTCATTAAGACTCAATTAGCTGTCCTAAAATGCATCTAAGAAGAGTTTTTGCTTGTTTTTCTCAATAAATAATATCCCACTTTCATGTAAAAAGAATTTTAATATGTGTAATAATAAATTTTTTATCTAAAGAGCATCTTTTTTTTTTGTAACCACATAGAAAAAATTATGTTGATAACGAACTTTATCAAATGATTTTATATTTTCGAAAACTTAAAAGGATATTACATTATTTGGCGGGTTGATTGATGGAAAAAATCTATCAGAGAGTTTTGTAAATATCACTTCTTTGCTGTCAACTTCAAGATAATCAAAAATGTACGGGAAAAGGCTAACAAGAGATTCCTTCCTTCTGTTTGGAAGATGCTTTGACAGGAGAGCTTTGTTGAATGTGACTTTGAGAATTATAAGGTATTGCCTGTAGAATTTGACGTCAATAAGTTTTTGTCCTTACAATATCATGTACTTGCAGGGGATAACAATGATATTGACGATCTTGGGGAAGAACAGCTAAGAACATACATTCGAAAAGCTCAACTGTAAGAAATTGTAGATGAAAGTTTGTCAAAAGAGGAAGAAGTAACCTCAAAGCAACAATCTTCTGAAGCAGTAAGAGAAATCTTGAAAGCATCAGACACTGTTACAGCGCACATATGAGAATAAGGTAGTGATCATGAGCTCTACAAATCGAAATCATGATGTTGTGTTGCATTTAAAATACATTCAAAGCAGCTTTATAGTTTACGGTATCCGACTACGTTCAGAACCATGATTTTACGAAAGCGTATAAATCAGTGTTTCTCAAACTGTGGGGCACGCTCCCCTGGAGGGCCCGATAACCCTATGAGAGGGGCGTGAGCATATTAAAAATAAAAGGGTTTAAAATAATTTTTTGGAGTGAAGTATAAAACAAAATGCTCTGTGGCATAATAAAAAATACACATTTACACTAATATAATTTATATTTATCATCTGGTGATCATCAAAAATAAAAAATTCCACTTCAAACTCTCATTAGCTATCTTTGATCCTATAACCAAATAAAAAAAGACATTTTGTTTGCTTTGTTGTAATCCCACGATGATATATTTTTTATTATGTTTCTTTTAATTCCTAAAATACTACTTTTGATTATCATATATCTGACCTTCAAACTTACTGGTATGTTTCACTCCGTCTCTTTTTCTTTTAAGAAACTTTTAAATAATATTTTTCTCTTGCTTTTTTTCCATGTGAATGAGTTTTATGATATATAATTAATGATAATGATTTTTATTATGATAATAATATAGTTTTATGATAAGCATATTGAGGACTTTGAAGGATTATTTGGTCAAGATGTATTTTTATGAGTATTCTGAAACATATAAGGCATTCTAAAAAACATTTAACACAATTATTTTTTAGAATCGACATCGATATTTTTGTTTTGAATAGACTTTTAACATGGGAACAGTCGCATGAGGCTCAGAGCCAACCCAGGCTCACGAAATCATTAATTCTAGGAAAAACTGTTTATTCGTTAGCAGTGACCTTGACAGTATCCTCCTATTAGGCAGTTTTAATGAGAAGTAAAATGAATTAGTCACAAATATGCCTCCTTTTTGAGAGTGACAAACGTTTTCTTACAATCAAGGTTCTTGTTTTGATCGAGCTCCCTGCGCGACCACTTTTGTTAAAAAATATTTTCCATGAACGTGCTACACTTTCCCTTATGAACATCTTTATGGTTTTGATTGCTGTGTTGAACGACTTATTATGGTTTATAAATATAAATGAGCAGAATATAAAAAAAGGGAATCTGGGATCTCTATTGGTGGAAGTTGAAACTGATCAAGCAATTGAAGAACCTGCTGAAAAATTGCATATTAATCAAGATAGCGAAAGTAAGTATGAGAAAAGCGATAGATACGAAACGTTTGAGTTGAATTTAAATTTTCAAATGCTGCCTAAAGAACTCTATGAAGAAATCTATGAAGCCATAAATGTAGCACTTCGCTTTGTCAAAATGACACAAGGAAGAAAAAAATTAAAATGCTATTTGTAGATCATCAAACGACAGCAAAACTATAATAACGTGAACAAAATATGACAGGTTTGATCGAAAATAACGTTCCTGTATTGTTAGCGAAAAGTGTCTGTGATTTATGTCCTTTATTAAGGCCACGCACATTTGGAACATTTTCTTCAGTTTTAATGAAATTTTTCTCAAATTATCAAAGAAAAATTGAAAAGTCCTTGAAAGTAGGGGTAAGTATATTTTCTCTTAATTAAATTATTCACTGGAATTGTGATTTGTATCGTGTATAGTAAAAATAGTATAAAATAAAATATAGTTTAAAATCAAACTAAAAAGACATGCTTTTATAGTGAATCGAACTAAAAAGTAAAATAATAAAAATATAAATTACTTAAAAGTAACATATACAAAATTTAATACTTATCTTGTTAATTTGTATGGTGTATAATTATGAACGTATTGTAGCTTTAGCGCCAAAGTGAATTATTTTTGCATTCAATACATTGTTATTTTTTGGGGGGGCGATGGAAATTATGATTGAAAATTGGGTTGCAGGTAGTGAAAGTTTGAGAACCACTGGTAAAAATGCATAATATTTATGATATTTAGTGTCACTTATATTAGAAAATGTATATACAATTGTTTTAAGAATAGTATTACAACAAAAAAGTATTTAAGTATAATATTTTGACAAAAAATGAACATAGAATGAACAATTTTCAAAATATTCTCCTTTTGTGAAAAAATGCTTCTATTATAATAATATTTTACCTCTATATAGCTCAGACCTCTGTACAGAGGCTGAAATAGAATTTTTGAAGTATACAACTTAGAAGTGGATTTATCCATATTTTTCTACAACAGAAGGGAGAAATTTTAAGAAAAAAACGCCGATAACTGTTTCAGTTGGTAGTAACTCTGAAAATAATGTGAATTTTTCAAAATTCCTAGTTCTGACACTCTGGAGAAGTTTTTACTTTATATATAAGCAAAGTATTATTATATTATAAAAGCCTTTTTTATTAAAGGAAAGCGTTTTGAAAAAAGATTATTCTAAGTTAAATTTTTGCCAACATTTTGTATTTAAATAAGTTTTTTTTTCATAATGTTCTTGAAACCATTTTATACATGTATTCTAATCTAAGTGACACTTAATATCTTGAAAATTATACGTTTATGCTCTTTTTTAAAATCACGGTTCCGAGCGTAGTCGGATATCTTAAAAATTAGGTATTTATCCTAAGTAACAAACTTAGAATTTTAATATCTTTTCAATCCGAATTTGTATTCCGGGTTGGTACATTCCACTTTTGAAAAAAAACTGTACACACAATTATATTTGAATGTACATAATTTTATTTGAAAAAAATTTGTTCATAAAAGTGCTTTAATACTTTCTACGGTATTATCGTATTTCACATTAATGTATACGTGAAAAATTATTTATCTTTAACTAATGTTTTACATAATGAATAAGATTTTGAGAATATTATTTTCGTTAAGAGATGTTCTGTATTTTTGAGCCGACGAATTTGCACTATCGAAACAGCTGTGTTATCATGCATTTAGAAAGAGAACGCTCTACTCTAGGAAAATACTCGCTTCTATATTTGTTATGAAATCCTAGTAGCTTATTAAAACTTAATAATTCTTGAAAAAATATAAAGTTTTATATTCCTCCTTCCCGTCTTTCAGCTGAGTTATTTAATAATGTAATTAATTGCATATACATAGGAGAATTGAGATAAAAATTAACTATATTCTCTGTATTTTTCACGTTTTATTTTTAAGTTTTGGAATGCTACATTTGTAGGTCTTAATTTTTTTTCAAAAAATAGACAAATAATTTTGCAGATGTTTTTTTGTAATTATTAAATGAAGTCAATACAAAAGATTTATATCTGAATTTCTCTCCTTTTTATATGGTGAAAATACTATCAATACATACTGTAGTTTTAGTTGCAATGCGTCAAAGGTGAAAAAAACTAAATTTCGAATGAATTTATTTGTATTCTGTATTATATTTTCAGTTTTACTAAATCTCAAGCTGAAGGATTTAATAATTACTTATTCAACAAATTTTTTTATATAAATGCTCTTGTCTTGTGTGATTTCCTAATTATTTTAAATTTTGAACCACTAAATTACACAAAGAGGGTTATATTTTATACAGCAACCCTTTTTGATGTAATTTCTCTAATTGCTTTACGCATAACAATTGATATACACGAGGAATATTTGTATTAACTATTAATAAGAAATAATTGTTTTCTTACAATTTAGGAATCAGTCAGCTTTTTTATGACAATTTATCATGATAATTTTATTTATTTAATATATAGACACACAATTTTATGTTTTAAATTGTAAGTACACTTGTTTACTGTGTGAAATAAATCTGTATAGCTTTACTCGACCACTTCATCAGTACCCTTTATTTGAAACTATAAAATTGTGCTACCTATTTTTCTGTTTTTTATTCCTAGTATAACCCCCAAGTATGAACTTTTTTTTTCGTCTTAAGGAATAAAAACAAACCGTAAAAGGATTTTCTTCTTTTTTTGGAAAAAGGAAATAGTTCCTAAATCCTTTGGTATTATTTTCGACTTTTTCGAAGTCCTGTATTCTTTTTGGGAATATGCGAATATTTGTTTCGCTTATAAAACGCATCCTAAAGAACTTCCTTTTAACCTCAGATTATATGTTGGATGAAAGAGACAGTGTATATATAGGATATCGAAACACAGGAAAATATTCCATTGCAAAGCAATATGAGATACTCCTAACATACAAGGGAAATGCTTCTGAATAAACATGGAAATATAATTCAGTTTCAGGAAGGGCAAAAATGAAATAAATATACAAAAAACGCTACGGACAAATTTTTGATATTATATTTTACGTTTTGGGAAATCAAATCCATTAATGATGATAGCGTGAGAATGAATGGAGTTACAAACTAACAATAGCATACACACAGTTTACCATACATGTTTCTCGAATTCTTGACTGTCTAATTCCATGCTCTTAAAGCTTTGACTCACGGAACCCTTAGAACTAAAAGGTGTTATGGGAGAACCACATTCTCCAATCGTACAAACTTAGAAGAATATATCTTGAAATAGTATTTCAGGTATCCGACTACGTTCGGAACCATGATTTAAAACAAGGGTGTAAATGGATACTTTTCATGATATTTAGGGTCATTTGGATAAGAACATATGTATAAAATAGTTTTAAGAATATAATTAGAATAAAGAATTATTTAAGTGCAATATTTTGGCAAAAAATTAACTTCAAATTACCTATTTTCAAAACATTCTTTTTTGATGAAAAATGTTTCTTTAATAATAACAATACTATGGTTACATAAAGCAAAGATTTCTCCAGAGAGCCTGAACTAGGACTTTTGAAAAATTCATATGTTTTTCAGAGTTACTACCGATTAAAATAATTATCGGTGTTTTTTCTTAGAATTTATCCACTCTGTTGTATTAAAATCTGGATAAATCCACTTCTAAGTTATACATTTCAAAATTTTAACTTCAGAGTCTGTACAGATATCTGTGAGCTATACATAGCAAAATATTATTATTACAGAAACATTTTCCATAAAAAAAGAATATTTTGAAAATAGTATTTCTATGTTCATTTTTTTCCAAAATGTTGCATTCAAATAGCTTTTTACTGTAATAATGTTCTTAAGACAATTTTATACATGTATTCTAATCTAAGTGCACTAAATATAAAAGTTATCCATTTATGTGATTTTGCAAAACAACAGTTTAGAATGTAGTCAGATAGCTTAAAGTAGATCAATGTATTTTAGGTATTTTATATGAAAATTAAAAGCAGTTTTTTTGTGTATTCAATATAAAAAAATAATTATCTCTATTATAATTGACTCACATTAATAAATTTAATTCATAATTTAAGCGCCACTAACCCATGGATTATATTTAGTAATTGGGATTTGTTGTTACCTTTTTTTACAGAAACTCTCGAAGCCTAGGTCTAATGAAATCTGCATTCCATATTCTGCGTTTGTTGTTATATTTTGCTTTGGCAGCCGCTCACGTTGAGGAATATTTTTCACTTAAAAACGTTGTTCTGAGTGGAATTAAAATGCTTATAACTGTATGAAAAATCCGATGTGTGTATTTTGCAGGAATTTAGAGCGTAAGATTTAGGAACAGTTTTTGTTTAAATATGCATTCAAATTTGGAATTTTTGTCAATATGTCAATAAATTGTTCCCTGTCCGTTATTGCAGGTGTTTTTTTCGCAGACGATAAGAAGTGCGTTTTCCATTGGAAAACTATTTAGTTCTGAAAAACTTACAAGGAGAGGGCACGGCTAAGGAAATTCATTTGAGGGCTAGATTTTGTGTAATAGTAGTAATTAAACTCCAATGTAATTCCGCCGAATGGCCAGTGAATTTCGAGAAAGCAGCGTTCGAAATTCATACTAAGCTTATATACAAGCTATTTTCTCCCTTTTAAAACGTCGCCGTGGCATGATCGTCAGCTTATCGGAGTACTATCCAATGGATCGGTGTTCGATTCACGCGAGCGGAAACTTCATTATTATTTTTTTCTCTCCAATTTATTTTATTATTTATTTTCGAAATTAAATAATTTTATTTTTAAAAAAAAAGATTCACAGAGCGGAAAACTTCGTTATTATTTTTTCTCTCCAATTTATTTTATTATTTATTTTCAGAATTACATAATTTTATTTTTTTTAAAAAAAGATTCACATTTATTTTTAAATGATATTCTACACAATTATAGTAACCATTTTACTTTTTTAAAACACAAAACTACTAATAGTTTTGATAATAATTCTTATAAATAAAAAGTGAAAATAAATTAAATAATAATAAAGTTAAAGAAACATAATTAAACAGTAAAAATAAAATAAATTATACTAAAGTTGAATAAATATAAGTAAAAAGTTAACTTGATCTTACATAATGTTTTTTATTACATACAAGAACCTGAGTGATAATTATCATAAAACCATCCAAAGTATTCACATTCTTAGATTTTGTATTATATGTGATCTATGTAAAATAATATATCTATCGAAACACGACGAACTCTCTAAAAAATCCAGAAATAAACTAACAAGATTATATTGTAAATCAAATTCCGTTATTCGTTCCTATCTGATTTCTCATTTTATATGGGAGCATTCTTTGTTTTTAAAAGAATTCTTTGTTTTTAAAAGAACAACATGTTTTTTAAAAACAGCTGTCTTTCTCTTGAACAAAATCGTTTTGTTAAAAAAAGGAAGTAACATTTTATGGCCATTTAGGTATAAGACATAATTTTAAAATTATAATTAATTAGATTTTAATGTAATAAGTAATTGTGTAGTTATACCATATAATAGTTGTTTTTGTGTTTTAAAAAAGTAAAATAGTTACTATAATTATATAGAATATCATTTAGAAATCAATGAATCTTTTTCAAAAAAATAAAACTATTTAATTCTGAAAATATAAATAATAAAATAAATTGGAGAGAAAGAATAAAAACTAAGTTGGCGCTCGCGCGAATCGAACACCAGTCCATTGGATAGTACTCCGATACGCTGACGATCATGCCACTGCAACGTTGTTCAAGAGAGGAAATAACTTGTATATAAGCTTAGTATGAATTTCGAACGCTGTTTTCTCGGTATTGACTGGCCATTCGGCGGAATTACATTGGGGTTTGAATACCCTATAGCAGTACTACTGTTACACAAAGTCTCGTCCCGAAATGAATTTCCTTAGTCGTGTCCTCCCCTTGTTAGTACTAACGAGTATAACATAATATCAAAGTACCCGAGATAGAAAACAATGGAATATTCACTATCTATAATGTTGTCAAGCATGAAATGGGGCAAAAAATACTCATAATTGAATTCGATTTTTTTCATTAAAAAATAAGATTTTAAGATGATTTCATTTTTTTTTCAAACTGAAAAATGCGTTAAAAAAAGGAAAAGATGTACCTTTCACACAAAAAACAAATTATGCCGAAATATGACGTCTAAATAAGGTTATGTGCAATTGAAATAAATAACATGAACTTTGCTCCATTTAATATTTGATAACCATATAGATGGCAGCACATAAAAAGAAAAAAAGAAAACGTTTTAATATTATTTTATATTAGAATACAAGTTAACAATATCGTAAAAAAGTTATTATGCTAAATAAAATTTTAATTTTAATGACTAAGGTAATTTTTAGTTATTTGTGATTATACAATCTTCATAAAAACGTGAATCCATTTTTATACACATTTAGAATTTTCTTTTCAATTTTTTATTGTGACTCGTGTAACCTCTGTTCATACCTCATGGAAACCTAAGGTTTCATGGGACACAATTTAAAGATAACTGGTCAAATTTAATAAAAAATATATAAAAATGCTTAGGCCTACTTTTCCGTTGAATAACTTAATTTTCGAAAAGTGTTCTGTAAAATCTTCTTTCGTGAACAGTCAAATAATTGCATACATATTTTTCAATCATAAAAAGAATTTAATTTCAGTTCAAATAAAGGGGTTTCACTCCAGAAAGTGTCTATATAAAATGTATTGCCATGGTTAAAGAGTCCTTTTATGTATTATAAATGATCTTTGAAAAGAGATGGGTTTCAAATCCATTGGTGAAGAAGATATAACAATTTGTATCATTCTCCAAGCAACGTAAGCTTTTGTTACTTATATTTTTACCAATTTTTTCTTTATCTACTGTTTCCCTTAGAATCCAGAAAGAATGGACCTTTATCTGATGCGAGGAATTCTCGGGGACAGTGTCAGTCCAGGGGAGATAAGGGTTCACTTGCAATTCTACGCAACTCCCTGTGGTGGCTTAGTTACAAATATCTCTGAACATCCATTTTGTATCCGCTGGATAAATATCACAAAGCAGGATACAACTGAGAAATGAATCTCGAAGAGTAATGTCCAAATGACTCGCCTTTGCAATAAAAAAGGCAATGAAAAACTATAAATCAAAAGTAAACGGAAAATAATGAAACAAAAAACGGATAACAAATGCTATGTAAAAAATAGAGTCTTAAGAGGTAGTAGATAAATCCACGTTGGAGAGATTTGCGAAAATATGATTAAAGAAAAGAATAAACTGCTAATCAATAAATGTTTTATTGCTTAAAATAAAGGACTTTGTTAAACGGATATGCTTTGTAATTTTATTATTATTATTATTTATTTATTTAGTAAGAGCACTTAATGTTTCTACAAGAAACGCCCCATTAAATATGATCAAAGTAATGAATAAACTCAAAGTATATTGGATATGTGTTAGTTCTTTTATTTATTGTTAGTAGCACTAATATTTTATTAATGAAAAAAACTGATCTTATCAATTTTTACTTTAAGTGTGTAAAGAAGCATAAAAAAAATTGAGAATAATTTTAACTGAGCAAAATGAGTTTAAGAATGGAGACTATCTCTACATATTTGTTCATTTTTGTTTGACTAGCAGCATCAATTTTCTTCTTTTTTGGTTAAAATCAAAACATTCCTAATTTTGCAACAAGAAGGAGTAGACAAAATGAAACGAAATTTTACATACGTAATGACTATTTTGCTATAAGTTAATGATTCGAAAATCAAAGAAAAATGATTATTTATTTCAGAGAAAAATGCAAACGAACGAAGGATTTAATACCCTGTTGAACCCCGCTCTAGCACGAAAGCACGATGCAATGCGATCGGGATTGAGGCATACAAGTTCTGTATGATGTCTTGAGACATTTCGTTCCATATTTGCTGTAACCTTGCCTCTAGTTCATTCCAACTATAGGGATGCCCAAATCGCGGTCCCAAATGAGCCCAGATATGCTCGGTTGGAGAAAAATTTGGGTAGGACAGGGAAGGTTAGTAACAGTGCGGAGACAATCTTGTGACACCCTTGCCATGTGAGGTCATGCGTTTAAAAATGGCTCCTGGCAGCCGTTGCATGAGTAGCAATACATGTGGTTGCAGGATGTCATACATATCGCTGGGCTGCCATTGTGCCACGAATCAATAATAGGGATGACCGTGTAATGTAAGCAATGGCAACCCATACCATCACACTAGCTGCGGGAGCGGTGTATCGCTGTAAAGCAAAGGCAGAATTGAGGTGTTCATAACGGGGTCTCCACACACGAACACGATTGTCATCACTGCTGTGATTGAACCTGGATTCGTTGCTAAAGACGACCTGGTTCCATTCCGCTGCAGCATAGTTTCTTCGTGTGCAGATCCACTCCAAACGGAGGCTTCGATGGGTGGGCGTCAATGGCAGCACACGTAAGGGGCACACCGATCTCAAATGTCCTTTAGCCAGGCAACTTCTTATGGTTCGAGAAGACACAGGGCCCCTAGTGAAGGTGCTACCTGTGCCTGGATGGTGGCAGGAGAAGTACTTGTCTGTTCACGTGCCTTTTTTACGATGGAGTGGTATTCTCGACGACTGGCCTGTCATGGGGGTTCTGAGCCTGGTCTTCGTGTAAATGGCATATCTCGGATCCCCCGGTCCCAACACCTCCTTTCAACACATTCAGAATGGTCTAATTGACGAGCTACTTGCCTTGCTGACCACACAGCTTCCATCATGCCGATGATTACTCCCTCTCAAACTGTGACAACTCTTCATAATAATGACATGTCTACCTCAGATCTTCCCTTGTAAATGATTCAGCACACTCAAACAAGCATGGGTTACCTGTTTTATACTCCAGGGAGAACGACGATTATTTACAAGTGAGGGCTAAAACTTAGTAAAAAGTAATCGAAATATCGTTTTTAAAGTAAATCGTTGGATTCCACGGGGCGTTTCGAAGCTGCGCCCTCGTCGTCGTCTCTCGCCGACGTCTCCCATTCGAGTCTCGTTATCCTCGAACCGTCTTGTCAGCTTGGTGGCGCTATCTTGGCATTACGTCATTAAGGAATATAGGAAGGATACGATATGTGCACATCCATTCCTACAATACCATAATAATTATTTTCATTTTTACTATGTGTTTCTTGAATGTTAGTATTATGTAGTCTATTACTAAATAGTCGAAATTTTTTTGCCAATAATATTTGTTATTTATGTATACAAGGTAAAATCACAAACGGTTCCTGGAATTCCTATATTATATATATATATATATATATATATATATATATATATATATATATATATATATATGTGTGTGTGTGTGTGTGTGTGTAGGATTTTCCCTTTGAAACATTTGTAAAAAGGTTGAGTCATATCCTTTTCAGAGGACCATAAATCTCAATTTTATTTATTACTGCATTCCGAAGCAGCGCCATCTAGTGAGCTTTCGTAGCTCCGGCTTGAATAATTTTTCGGCAGAGGCCAACTAACCACTGCTTGTTCAACACGTCGCGTCTTTACCGCATTTCCGCGCCCAGCGCGGCATCACCAGTCCTAACATCCAAGAATGAGAAAGGTTTATTTCCCCGTCTTCTAAAGGTATTACTCAACTTTTAATTAACTTAATTCCTGCATGTCTTTCTTTTTGTAATTATCTTTTTTTGTAAATATTTTTCCTTTAACTTTAAATAAATTCTCTTTTTTACTTAAAAGAAGTATTTGTGTTTAAATGACTTAGATTCATTTAATTCATCACTTACCCTTAAACACTTATCCCTAGACAAACCACCTCGCCAATCTAAAATCCCGCCTTCTGAAGAGTCTGATTTTTATTCGAAGATTTATTCGGACTCCCACAGAAATAATTGGGGGATCGCCTGGGATTTGATTTCGAAAATCTTCTCTAAATAATAAGTTGATAACCTTCTAACTCTCTTCTTCTTTAAAAAAACCCCCCATTTTTGGCTGCAAGCCTAATTTACAAGCGGACTGAATCGAAAATGCGGATTGCCTCTCATAACATACTAACATTTAGGTGCTTCAAGTTATTTTCAGCCGTGTACAACAACTTCAAGAGTTTCACAAGTCCAGTGAACACATCCAGGATCCTTTGAAGTTTGTTTTCAAGTAATTAATCACACGTCGTCAACTGTATCAGGTTTTTTTTATATTGTTCTTCAAAAGGAAAAAAAAAAATCTAAAAGAATACGTGAGTCACCGTTAATTTGATTATGAAAAAATTGTTGTAGTCGATTTCATGAAGTAATTTATATTTTTAAATATGATGTGTGTTTTTCTGAAATACTATTTTTCTATGTGTATAGAAATCGTATCAATTAAAATTTTCTACAAGTATATCTTTTAAAATATTAAGAAAGTCGTACGTAATATTCAAGTTTTTATCTAATTTAATAAGGAATTGCATTTCATATGAAAAGTTTTCATTTCTTCAGTTACGTCATCGACCTTGAACTAAGAGATTAATGTTTTCCATTCCTAAACATTTGGCAATTTAGATTACTCATATAGTTTAACATTTCTCTTGCAGCTGTGTTTAGTAATTAATTATTTTTTATGAGTATTCGAGAAATATATTTTGAAAGAATATGCTATGTTTTTTAGAATTGATGAAAGATCATGTATAATCTTATTTTAAATGATGTATAATATCATTCAATATATAAGTATTTTGAGTTCATTTTTGACAGAATTATTATGCTGAAACATGTGTTTATCCTTAAAATTTGCTGATGAGATCCTAAAAAGATTTTATTTTTATTAGTGTAATAGAAAATATATATGAGATTTTTCTTAATTGAATAACTTCTAATTGTTTGCTTTTTTCAGCAAAGAACTCTAAATGATTAACTTTTTCATATCACAATAAATTTAATCACAGTTTCTAAACAACATTTATATTAATTTATTTTTTCCTTCAAATTCTTTTTGTATTTGTTATAACGAAATGAGATAACTGATATATCAAATGGTTTAAAAATATTAAAAAAAAAGGGTTTTGTTTTTAGTTGAAATTAATGATTTGACTACTTTAAATTAAGCATTACGTATTTTAGCTCGCACTGTTGTCTTTATACGTTACTGGTTTAAAATATTTCTAAATGAATAGAATGTGAATATTTAAATGTATATTTAGTGTATTTTGATGCAATATCATTTTAACTTGAGAACTTTTGTAAATGCAAACGAGAATTGCCAATAGCAACATCATTGTTTTTGTTTGAACGCGTGACAATTTTGTTCATTCTTTTGGTTACTATCTAAACTTAAATTTTAAAATGGCGTATCTTGGCAAAGGTCGACGCGAAGATTTATTTGTCTTAGCCACGGAATTAAATTTAAAATTCGATAAATCTATGACCATCGCCACACTCAAAGATCTAATTATTGGTAGTGGAGATTATGACGAAGAACTGACCAAAAACATACATTCAATGATTGTTGAGGATCGCAAAGCCAGAGAAGAATATTTACGCATTGTAAGAGCAAAAAGAAAAATTACGCATTGAAGAGCAAAAAGAAAAATTACGCATTGAAGAGCAAAAAGAAAAAATACGCATTGAAGAACGAGAAGAAAAATTACGCTTCGAACAATTGAGGTTAGATGAGCAAAAACGCAAACATAAGTTTGAGTTGGAAAAGTTAAGAATCCAAACACAATCCAAGTTAGGCGCTGATACATCCAAAGAAAGTGATACTAAATTTCTCGTCAAAGAAATTTCAAATTTTATACATCGTTTTGATTTGAAAGAAGACATCAGTCTTTATCTAAAATTATTTGAACGTCAAGCGCAAAGATTGAATATTGATCAAGAAAACTGGGTTTCTCATCTGTTAGGCTTGTTACCGACGGAAGTATCTCACATCATAGCGAGAGAGCCTGACGATAAAGCTAACTCTTACGAACACGTTAAAGATTTACTGCTGAAACGCTTTAAACTAACTCCAGAAAAGTTTCGACAACTATTTGTCACTCACCAAAAAGCATCTGAAAGAACATGGATTGATTTTTACCATGAGTTAAACACTTACTTCAACGGATGGATAGATGGATTGAAGATAGATACTTTCAACAAGTTATCAGATCTAATCATAACAGATCAACTTAAACGAAACACTCCTTTTGAATTTAAAGAATATTATCTTGATGAATGGGCAAATATGAACTCCCCTGTTCAATTAGCAGAAAAACTAGAAGAATTCGAAGACTTTAAAAGGTCTCTGAAACAAAAATCTAGCAGTCCATTTGTGAAGAAACAAGAATTCAGATTCACAGAAAAGAATCGCAGATATTGATCACCAGGAAAATTCGAGTATAACAAGAAAGATAGGAAGTTTCCAGCGTCAACGAATTACAACAAACATTACGAAGCCCCTGTCACCAAGTACGAATCTGTTCAAAGATATCAAGACAGCACGCAGAAAGGGTATTACAACAAAAATTACGAGAAACACTCAAATCACAATGCTTCCAAACATGCTCAGACGAACTATTCAAAATCGCAGAAATTCAAAGAACCTCCAAAAGAAACTTGAACACTCATCGTTAAGGAAGGTTTACGTACTAAAGAGATATTTTTGGGAAAGGTGAAAATCACGGCGCTGATAGACAGTGGTAGTACGGTAAGTTTGCTTCGACAATACACAAGCAGAAGAATAATGGATCCAACGAAATTATCGAAGAACAAGATGCTTCTCACAGGTATTGGTGAAGCACAAGTGACAACTATCGGTTCCTTTGAACATGAGTTCAAAATAGATGATGAAAATTACTCGTTAACTTGGCATGTTGTACCGACTGATAAATTAAAATTTGAAGCATTTATTGGATCAGATCTTTTGGAACAAGCATCGATAAGTTTTACTAAAGAAGGAGTTAAATTCAACAAATATGAGAATCATGCACAGCTTATGTAAATATCTGCTGAAAATCTTCAAGAAGAACTAGACCTACATCATGTTGAAAATCGTCAAATCAAGAAGGAACTTGAAAAGTTAATTCAAGACTACAAGCCAGAAAAAACAGCATCTTCGGACGTCACAATGAGAATTATTTTAAAAGACGAAGAACCAGTCTGTCAACCTCCTCGTCGACTAGCTTTCACAGAAAGACAAGAAGTAAACAAACAGATAGAAGAATGGCTCAACGAAGGCATTATACGTCCGAGTTCTGCGGAATATGCAAGTTCAATCATAATGGTAAAAAAGAAAGATGGATCTTCGAGAATGTGCATTGACTACAGAAAATTGAATCAGAAGCTTGTGAAAGATAAATTTCCGTTACCTATCATTGAAGATGTTTTAGACACTTTGCAAGAAGCAAAGGTATATTCTACATTAGATTTACGCAATGGTTTCTTCCACGTCGATGTTGACGAAGATTGCAGAAAGTATACATCCTTTGTCATCCCAGATGGACAATTTGAATTCAACAAAGTTCCTTTCGGACTAAGCACAAGTCCAGGAGTTTTCCAACGCTACGTATCAAGTATATTTAGAGATCTTACTCGGAAAGGAATTGTAATCAGTTATTTAGATGATCTCGTCATTCCAGCGAAAAACGAACTGGAGGGTCTCGAAAAACTTAAAATTATTTTTGAAGTCGCAAAGAAATACGGATTAGAAATTAAGTTCAAGAAGTGCCAATTCTTAAAAAAGAAAATTGAATTTCTAGGTCACATTGTAGAAAGCGGAACTATTAAACCATCTCCCACGAAGACACTAGCTGTCCGAAAATTTCCAGAACCAACAACAATAAAACAAGTACAAAGTTTTCTTGGTTTAACTGGATATTTCCGCAAGTACATCAAGGATTATTCAAAGATAGCTAAACCACTTACCGATTTAACAAGAAAAGAAAACCTCTTTGTTTTTTTTCGCGACTCAACAAAAAAAGAAGCATTTGAAAAATTGAATAAAATCATGTCCGAAGGCCCAATCTTGCACCTTTACAAGTATGGAAGAAAAACAGAACTGCATACAGACGCCTGTAAACAAGGGTACGGCGCAATTTTGTTACAAGAAGCAGAAGATGAAAAGTTACATCTCGTTTACTACATGTCGAAAAAGACAAATACAGCAGAAGAAAAGTATGACAGCTACGAATTAGAGGTACTAGCAATTATCAACGCATTAAAGAAGTTTCGTGTTTATCTTTTAGGACAACACTTTAAAATAGTAACTGACTGTTCAGCATTTCAGAAGACTATGCAAAAAAGGAGCTAATTACTCGCATAGCCAGATGGGTGCTTCAATTAGAAGAATTCGATTATGAAATAGAGCACAGAGCTGGAAGTCGTATGAAGCACGTTGATGCTCTTAGCCGATATCCCGTAATGATGGTATGCAATGATACATTAACTTCAAAGCTTAAAAACGCACAAGAGGAAGATGACAACATCCAAACATTGAAATCACTTCTAGAGAAGCAAGAATCAGAAGAATTTTTTGAGCGAAATGGTATACTCTACAAGTACTTAAATGGTCGAGAATTAATTGTAACACCTAAAGCAATGCAAGCTGAACTAATTAAATTGATTCACGAAAATGGTCATTTCTCAGTAGGGAAAACAGAAGAAATTGTGAAACAGGAATTTTTTATCCCAAATTTATCCAACGTCGTTAAAAAAGTAATAGTTAATTGTGTTCCATGTATCTTAGCTAATAAGAAAACTGGCAAAAAGGAAGGGTCTTTGAATCCTATTTCTAAGGAAAGCATTCCTTTAAGTACGTACCATGTTGACTTCATTGGTCCTTTACCCTCCACAAACAAAAGTTACCAACACATTTTCACCGTAGTAGACGCATTTACCAAATTTACTTGACTATATCCCGTCAAAACTGTGTCTGCTGAAAGTTCTCTCGAAAAACTAAAACAACAGCAGAAGACCTTTGGTAATCCCATCAGAAATATCTCTGATAGAGGTTCAGCGTTCACTTCAAAATTATTCAACGACTACTGTGATGAAGAAAACATTTAACATCTACAAATAGCAACAGGTGTTCCTCGAGGAAATGGACAAGTTGAACGAATTCATCGAACTTTGATTCCAGTTCTCACCAAACTATCATTAGACGACTCAACGAAATGGTACAAATACGTCGACATATTACAGATAATACTAAATAGTACTATAAGTCGCAGTACAAAATGGACACCATTCGAACTATTAGTGGGAATCAAAATGCGTAACAAGGAAAACATCCTAATCAAAGACTTACTTCTAGAAGAAATGGCGAAAGAATTACTAGAACAACGCGAATTTTTAAGATACGATGCAAAACAGAACATCGAAACCCTGCAGTCTGAAAATAGAAAGACGTATAACAGAAGAAGAAAGAAAGCTTCCTTATACAAAGAAGGTGATTTAGTAGCCATCCAAAGAACCCAATTTGGAGCTGGACTGAAACTAAGACCAAAGTTCTTAGGCCCTTACAAAGTAACAAAAGTTAATTCCAAGGATAGGTATGAAGTGGAAAAGGTTGGTCAGCACGATGGACCGAACTCAACCACCACCTCAGCTGATTTGATGAAACATTTTTATGCTTAATTGAATTTTTTATATTTGTTATTATTTTTAATTTTTCTCATATCCCTCTTGAGAAATTAATAGATGTTCTATGGTAACACTCGTTTCCATAAATCATTTTATATTCAATTGTAATATTTATTATATTTTCGTATTATTCATTATCTTTCTATTGATGCGAAGGATTTTTTTATGGTTTAGTTAATTGTAGATGACAACATAGAATATTTTGTTTTTATATGCTTTATATTAGGTCCGGAATTGTGAATATTAGGTATACATCTTTTCATCTGTAATATTTTATTTTATTATCTTTAAGAATCGTATTATTTGTCTTTATTGCGTCCACATTCCAATAATCATCAAATTTATAGTTGTAACTAAAAATAGTTTGTATTTAAAGTACTTTAGCTCTCAACATTTTGTAAGAGCTGAGAGACCAGCTTTGTCAGGAGAGGGTGATTCTGTAGGATTTTCCCTTGGAAACATTTGTAAAGAGGTTGAGTCATATCCTTTTCAGAGGACCATAAATCTCAATTTTATTTATTACTGCATTCCGAAGCAGCGCCATCTAGTGAGCTTTCGTAGGTCAAGCTTGAATAATTTTTCGGCAGAGGCCAACTAACCACTGCTTGTTCAACACGTCGCGTCTTTACTGCATTTCCGCGCCCAGCGCGGCATCACCAGTCCTAACATCCAAGAACGAGAAAGGTTTATTTCCCCGCCTTCTAAAGTATTACTCAACGTTTAATTAACTTAAATCCTGCATGTCTTTCTTTTTGTAATTATCTTTTTTTGTAAATATTTTTCCTTTAACTTTAAATAAATTCTCTTTTTTACTTAAAAGAAGTATTTGTGTTTAAATGACTTAGATTTATTTAATTCATCACTCACCCTTAAACACTTACCCCTAGACAAACCACCTCGCCAATCTAAAATCCCGCCTTCTGAAGAGTCTGATTTTTATTCGAAGATTTATTCGGACTCCCACATATATATATATATATATATATATATATATATATACATATATATATATATATGTATTAAACTTACAACAATTTAGTCATATTTTTTTTAATTCACACTTTTTCAACCTTCATATAATTGTTCAAAACATTTTTTAAGCACTTTTTAGAGTTCTTCATCAGTACTGACCATTGAACAAGAAAAGCGAATGAAAGCGCATCGCATACTGAAGCAAAACTCAACACTTGGCAGCTGTAATTTCAAAATAATTCCTTGTGATAACTTCTTGCAAGTTTGTATCATTTTCCACGTAAGTTTCTTTATTCATAGTTTTGTATCTGACGAATGCTTTTTTTGTTTTTGTCAATGGTATATATGGAAAGCCGGGGACTGCTGATTTTGTCTTGTGTTTTATTCTGTGTTATTTTACCTTCTTCAGCCTTTAACCTCTTCAGAATAGGGCGATTTTTTATGAGACGCTCGCTAGGAACGGGGCAAATGCGTAAGGACTTGCTTGCACTTCAGGACGGAGCATTTTTGTCACTAGTTTCAGAAAGAAAAAGATAAATAATAAAATTTCAGTCCTAACGTCGTAATTTTTGGTACCCCTTTAGATTATTACTCAAGTTGTCAGTTGCCTCAAAACTAGAATGTAGTAACGTTTTTCCTTAACTTACATGAAATTATATAAAAAAATATCACTTACCTTGGGAAATAATTTTCGTAAACACTATTAAATTTTTTCCAAAATTTTCATTGACAAAACACATTAATGCACTTTCCAATTAATAAAAAAAGTATGACAAAGATTATTTACAAAAAGAAATAGCAAAATTAAAATGAAGATTGAATGTGGAAAATCTCGAAGCATAGAGAAACGCAAAGTCCTACAATGTATGATTTGCAAGCATAAAATGATTGTTGCGTTCTTATTTTTTTTTATTTACACACGGTTTGAGACCATACACTCTGGCTTTTTTCACCCTTTCTGTTCATATTAAGGTTAGGAAAATGCTTCCAAAACATTCAAATAATAACCTGAAGTCAAGGTTTTTGAAATAAGAAAAATACACGAAATATATCCAAAAGCAACCAAAACTGTAACAGAACTGTCGTTAAACTCTGTATCACTCCACACTGTTAAGAAGAAGAAAATAAAAAGCACTGGGAGAGAGTGAAAAGAAACGCGAATGTTTTATATCAAGTGGAAATAGTACGAGCTATTTGTTACATTCTGATGATTCTCTCCCCACCACAGCTGATGAGCAAAATACCAATTCCAGGAAGAATATAAACAAACTGAAGGTCAGGTTACTCTGGCTATATGTTCAGTTTCAATATAATGGACATAGGGTGCCATCTAGTGGTCATTAAAAATAACGTTCCCGCTGAGAAATCATATAGGCATCACCGGCCTACCAGAGCCTTTTCTAAAATGCATATTTGCACCGCCTGGCCATGAGGTGCATCCGTGATGAATGCATATTTGCACTGCCTGTGAAAAGGTTAAGAAAAAGAACGTGCCATTCGAACACATGGATTATTATTATTGTTTAGCTTCCATTTGTTTGATTTAACTTCTAAAATATCCCAGAAAATATTTTATATTAACAAAACACGGCATTTAATTTTTGTACAGCATTCGTAATACGAAATTTCATAATAAAAACCACTTTCATTACACAAAATATGATGCAAAAAGAACTAACTACGAAGTTTGCTAGTAACTACAAATACTTTTTTGTTTCATTGCTCTAAGTTATACATTTTCGTAACACTGCAATGATTTTCAAAATTACCTTTTCCTTTCAAAAACAAATTAAGAAGTCAAACCATCACATATAAAAGTGAAAAAAAAATTTGTAAATGTGCTACAAAAAAAATGACAATCTGAATAAAATATTATTACAAAAGGAAACGCTTGTTAAAAATATTTAAAAACAATAAAATTGTATTTAAAAAATAATCATATTTTCTGCTATTCAACATGATGTTTCATTTTAACATCGGTAACCGTTATTCAGTGCTGAAAAAATATATCAGACACCTTAACTTAATATATAATTGAGGCAATTTTTTAATATAAATTAAAATAATTCGATTACAAATATTCATTCGTGTAGTGGAAAAATGTATTAATAAATTCTGATAATTACAATTTAATTGATAAAAGATAAATTTTTTAGTTTTAAAATCACAAGATCTTAATGAACAACTCCAGAAGATTTAAACGAGAAATTTAAGACTATAACTAAACTTCTCGGCGGCAAAGAATGATTACTTGGAGGAAATTCTAATTCGGTAATTAGCAAACCAAATATGAGAAAATTTACATCTGATTACCCATGAAATGTTTCCCAAATTTTCTAATATAAATTATAACATTAATTACCTTAGTGTCATTTTAAAGATTGATGAGAATAACCTGTTTAAATATAGTGAGTTGATAAAAGAAGAATACCTAGTACTCCATTAACATGGATTATCAGAATGAAATATAATAAGTGTATCGTGAGGTAATAAAGAAAACCATGAAGAAAGACTGAATTTTTCTACTTAATTTATTGCAAATTTATCTTTCCCTTACTTAGCTTAAGGATCAAATGCATGCACATTTCCTTGGAATTTAAAATAATTCAGTAACATGTAGGTAAGTTAATCGTTAGTGATTAGGTTAAATATAGGTATGATATTCATTTTTAATTTGTAATTTTATACATGTAGGTTAGTTCTTGAACTCATATACACTGGTTATCATAATTTAAGGGGAAGATCACAAAAGTAGCGAAACTCACCCAAAAAAAAGCCATTCTAAAAAAAATTTGAATATTTTGGTAAGTAAAAGGAGCTAAATGATATTACATTATGCAAAATAGTGGCGATGCAGTCGGAATACATCATTTGCGAGAAGCATAAACCGTGTAGGGCAGCGATGCACGTTAAATCTGTCGAGAGCTGAAACGTCCTCCCGTAGGTATGGTGTGGTAGTTAGGAAAGGGGGTGCCAGCTCAGGTGTCGTCCACGTTACTTGACTCAAAATTACGTGGTCCGTCGCTAAAAGACCTCGTGTAGCTGAACAGTGTGACGTTAATATTCACTCACTCACTCACGCGAGGAGCATAAAGATGGATGTCTTAGAGAAAGGCGGAAAGGAAGCAGATTAATGTATTTTTTATAATTTCGACATGATCGTGCCTCTCACGTAGTGTTATGCCCCCTGGAAGGTGTGCCCCACAGATTGAGAATCGCTGCCATAGGAGATTCCACACTTGATGCACTGTGGATTTGACATTTTCTCTTCTTCAAAAGCGAACATTATGCTTGTTTACCTTCCCTCTGACCTGAAATATGCTTCATCCGTAAAAAATAAGTGATCAGCGAAATCGACATTTTCAAAATGAAATTGCAAATTGGCACAAAATTTAAAGTTGTTTCGTTGGTCACGGTTACTCAGATTTTGAAAAAACGCGCACTTTGTATGGAATAATTTTCAGCTTCTTTCTCAAAATTCTCCAGAGAGTGGGCTGAGAGATTTACATTACACAAACCCCCTCAAGTCCTGCAGGCCGCCTCAAAGTGGCGAGGGGGTGTACCTGGGCGGAGTGGGCGATGTACGTCGGGAGTATCTACTCCTGGTAGGGCCACCCAAGGCGTGAAGGCCACTCCATTTTGCTCAGCTAAGGCCTGTAGGTGAAGGAGCCAAATCAGTCCCCTACCTTCGGGTGCTCCAGGTCTTCGTACTTCAGGGGCTGTACCACATTTCCTTTTTTTTCAAGAGCTTCTCGTCTTCTTTGGAACATGCTGCATCACTCGTCACGCAGAATAATCAGGAGTGCGCTGAGGGTTTAGGCAGAGGGCCCTCTTCGAAAAATTTGCAACGGTCTCCAGCTAAATATCGGTCTCTTAAAATCATACACTGCAATATAAATGGAATATCAACTTATGCTTCAAGGATTAAACTTGACGCTATCTTGGACATCGCTGAATCTCTGTAGGTTCAAATTATTGCTCTTCAGGAGACTAAATTGAAAGAACATGCTAAGCTTAAAATTAAGGGCTACAACATAATTCGTTCTGATAGACAAGAAGGCGGAGGCGGTGGCCTGGCTTTTCATGTAAGGGATATCAACTATCGTACTATTGATAATCCACAATTTACTGATTCGAAATTGGAAATCAAACGCTTAAATGTCATTTGGAAGGGGAAAATCTTAACATCTCTAACATGTATCATCCTCCCAATCAAAAAAGTCTGCCTGATAATCTGCTTGACATATCTGAATCAAATCTACTTGTTGGTGACCTGAACGCTAAACATAGTTCATGGGGCAGTGTAATTAATAATAAGAGAGGTGTAGAACTGCATAACCTTATGGATGACAGTGCTCATCTTGCTCTAAACGACGGCTCCCCTACTTACTCCTCTCACAGCTATCATACCGAGGAAGCCTTAGATGTGTCAATTGTCAGCTCAGACATCTTCCCTTTCTGCAAGTGGACAGTTTTACAGGACATTGGAAGTGACCATCTACCCATATTAGTAGAATTAAAGTGGAAACAATTGACTCAGTTGGTTAAGAAAAATTTTTGGAACTTTAAAAAGGCCAATTGGGAGAAGTACAGAGACACAGTTGATCGTGGGCTGCTCTCAAAACCTCCCTTTGAATGTAGGTCTATTGATGATCTCGATGAGTCCTGGCTTTCTTTCAAGAAAATCATCTTCAAGGCTGCTGGTCAAGCTATACCTAGGGGAAATTACAAACGGCCCTCTCCATTTTTTATGCAAAAATCTCCATTGCTTCAACCCCTGTTGAAGAAAAGAGTAGATATTTGCCGGGAAATTAAAAAATCTAACAATCCCTCACTTAGGTCAAGCCTAAACAAAATAAATGCTGAGATAAAAAGAACCTTTATCCATCTTAAGAGAGAGAAATGGAAAGAATTGTGCAAATCTATTGATGCACACACCCCTAATACCAAACTTTGGAAACTCATGAAATCTTTGAGCATTACTCAACCGCAACAGGAGGAGTGAAATACTATCATTGATGACAATGGACAGATTTCCTCTGACAATCAAACTTCGGCCAATTTGTTGGGTTCCTACTACCAAAAGACGAGTAAACTGAATTTTAATGCAATGGACAAGGATACAGAGAATTATGCTCGAAAATTAGTTCATGGATGTCGCAGCTCAGAGCATGGAATCCCTATATTTAAAGAGTTCTTTACAATGCAGGAACTTAATATGGCTTTGAGCAACCTTGATCCATCTAAATCTCCCGGGCCTGACAATATTCATGGCCAGATGATCTCTAGACTTAGTGATTGGGGAAAGAAGAGTCTTTTAGAAATCTTTAACTTGTCTTGGAGACTTAGAAGACTTCCCGTGATTGGAAAAAGCCCTGATTATTCCTATTAGGAAATCAAGCAAGAAAGCTTGCTATCCTGAAAGTTTCAGGCCGATTGCCTTAACAAACTTCTCCTGTAAGCTTATGGAAAAGATTATTCTTGAGCGACTTACTTACTATCTAAATTCTAATGACTTGCTCTCAATCGAACAATATGGTTTTAAAAGGGGACACTCTACTGCGGATCAGATTTTGTACTTCGGACAGAGAGTTCGAGACTCCCAAAACCTTAGACCATCACATCATACAGTTGCTGTTTTTCTTGACCTTTCAAAAGCATTTGATAGAGTTTGGAGAAATAAATTAATCATAAAGCTTTTCAACACCTTTGGCATTAGAGACAGAGCCCTATCTTGGATTTTCGACTTTTTGAAAGATCGAGAGATCAGAGTGAGATTTAGAGACTCTTTATCTAAAACCTTTAGGCTCAGCCAAGGTGTCCTGCAAGGCTCAGTCTTGAGCCCCTTGCTCTTTTTCCTTATATATTGCGGGCATTGAGAAAATCATCTCTAGAAGGTGTGAGGTGGGGCTTTTCGCTGATGATATCGTCCTCTGAACTCTAACTCTGACGTCGTCCATATAGAAATCGCGATCAATACTACCCTTTCTGACATACAGATTTTTGCTGAGCAACATAAACTGATCTTTAATGTATCAAAGTCAACCTCTAGCTTCTTCACGACTAACCGACGTTTATACAATTACCAACCTCAAATTTTTATGGAAAGCAAATCCCTTCTCTATGAAAAACACCTAAATATTTGGGCTACATTTTGGATCCTGAGATACTTAGCAACAAGCATATAGACTATGTGATAAACAAAGGCAGGAAGAGACTTGACTTACTGAAATACATCGCTGGAAGGGACTGGGGTGCTGATGCTGGTACTCTCAGACTGACATACACCTCTTTGATCAGACCTGTATTAGAGTATGGCTCTCAAATTTATTTCAGTGCATCACGTACTAATTTGGCGAAACTGGACCGAGTACAATCAAGCGCTGCTAGAATTATCACTGGCATGCGACATAGCTGTCCCACAGATCTAGTTCTTTTCGAAGCTGATATCATGCCCTTGGATCTGAGAAGAAAATTACTGCTTTCAAAGTACTTTTGTAAACTTTACAGTTACGGAGATTATAACCGCACATCTGCATATCTCATAACCTGGACAAACAGACACAGACTAAAAAGAGACAGTCCTTTCTCTCGAATGCAAGCGATGGACCTATTAGATCAGGACATTGAAGAACATTTTTTGAAGAACGTATTTAACCCTCAGGAGGGATTGCCTAGAGTCCATTTTAAACCAGAAATGGGAGCTCATACTTCCAAAAATCAAGATCCACCTGAATATTTACGTCAATTAGCATTGGAGATTATTAACAAAATTCCAGCTACTGCAATGCAAATTTATACCGACGGTAGCAAAGACGAACAAAACTCATGTGGCAGTGGCATCTTTATAAAGGCTCCTAATTGTTCTCATAATATCAAAATTAGAATTCGGACTTTTGTTTTGTTTTTAGATCCGAGTTAATTGCCATTGATGAAGCTCTCCGAATCATCAAGACGATGACATCTCCTGATGAAATATGGATATTATGTGATAGCCGAAGTGCTATCCAACACCTTAGCGACTGGACAAATGTTGGAGACAAAACATCGGTCTCAATTCTTAAAAATCTTAAAGAACTTTCCCAGCAACATGAGATTTACTTCCAATGGATTCCATCTCACATTGGTCTCTTTGGCAATGACACAGCTGACCTTTTAGCCAAGGAAGGTGTCACTGAAAATTTAATGTCGAGAAGAACTTTGACTTTCTCGGAAATTTTTTCTAAAACGAAATCTTTGATTCAAGAACTATGGAAGACTCCTCCGACTCACCCCTGGTATAATAGGCAGGCCCCAGGTGGTGCCCTTTCCATCAAGGCGGATAGAGTCGTCCAAACAACTATTAGTAGGCTTGCAAGTGGACACATTAGAGGCCTTTCCTTTAACTTAGGCCAGAAAATTTACGAGAATTGTACTAAATGCAATTTGGTACAGGCAACTCCAGATCATCTTTTGTTTTGTGCAGGACTTGAAAGGGAGGACATCTATTCCAGTCCTCTTTTGGTGTACGATTTCCTGAGGACTCTTGGGCTCATGGACCTGGTCTAGCCTGCGGCTAGACAGGAGGAATTAGTCAACAACAACAACAACATTACACAAATCACTACGTGTTGATTTTCCAGGGCTTCTTTGAAAGGTGGCGCAAACTCTATAGGTGACTTCTTGTGATACTGTCGGTCGCCCAGAACTTTATGTGATTTCATCTTTTAATATGGGAAATATATCAAAACCAGAAATTTTTTTTGAGAAAACTTAATATTGAGCCTGGTAATTACACGGTACAGGCAATGGAGCGCCTCAACAAACAAAGGCTGTTAAAGGCTAAATATTTATCTTTACAAAAAACAAGTAATATAAAAAATTTAAGTCCATTCCTACTTAGATCAACGAAGAAAAATTTTATTTTAGCTACTTTTTATTAAAAAAAAAGTTACAATTCATTTAAATGTGTATATACATATGACAGAATCACAACATTAAGTGGTAATTAATTATTATTAATTATCATTGAAGTATCGCGTTGTTATCCAAAACAATCGTGTATAGAAAATTTCAGTTCAACTGAATGCTTTAAAACGTGAGAAAAAAAATCTTTTAAAGTTCTGACTCAAGTCGGTAAAAATTAAACCAACGTGGTTGTATCTGTAATTCTTTAAATAATTAGTTTCAGTCAATTAATTTTAATAAATTATAATTAAATTATCGTATTTTTACCCAAAACAATAGTGTATAGAAAATTGTAGCTCAAACGAAGGCTTTAAAATGTGAGAAAAGAAAACGTCAAGTTTTTATACAAGTCGCCAAAATGGTCGCTAAGTAGCCAACGTGGTTGTTTTTGTAGCTCTTTAAGTAATTAGTTTTAATTGATTAATTTCTATTAATTATAATTAAATTATTATATTGGCATCCAATACAATCAAGTACATAAAATTTAAGCAGAATTGAGCGCTTTAAAACGTATTCAATTCACGATTGAAAATTTCAACAAGATAAATAAATAAACAAATATATAAATATATAGAGAGCGTGAGTTAATAGTAGGAATTGATTGATTGATTGATTGATTGAATATTAACGTCGCACTGTTCAGCTACACGAGGGCTTTCGGCGACGGACCACGCAATTTTGAACCACGGTCAAGTGACGTGGACGACACCTGAGCTGGCACCCCCCTCTCCTAACTACCACACCACACCAACGGGAGGACGTTTCAGCTCTCGACAGATTTAACGTGCATCGCTGCCCTACACGGCGGGTCTTTAGTGGTACTGGGCTCGAACCCGTGACAAAGCAAGCCACAGTCCGATACCTATACCACTCGGCTACCGCGGCCACATAGTAGGAATTGAATAAAGGAAGTTAAGAATGAAAAAAGACTTAAAAGGAAGAGAGAGAATGATGAGATTAAAAACAAATGAAGATTATTTGGAGTATGGGGATGAATATTTTAGTAAAAAAGTAATTTTACATTACAGTTTATTTATCTCCAAATGTAAATTTGTGATGTTCGATGTACCGTTTCTAGATAAATTTCGCTATGTTTGATAAAACATTTAATAAATTATTAAAAAATTCAAAAGTAGCTCAAAGTTAATTTCATTACAATGAGAAAGACGTACTTTAATACACTCATGTCCATAAATTAAGGTTAATGAAGTTCAGGCAAAGAAAGAGACAAAAGTAAAACTTATTTGACTTATTTGTAAAGTCTATTTATTAAGCAAAAGGTAAAGAGCAAAAAATATGCTATATATTTGACATAATTAATAAAAATTGCGATTTTTACTCCCTGGAGTAAATTTCAAAAAAAGAACCTATTTACAAAAAACAGTATAACATGGTTAGTATGATGGTTAATACTGAGTATGTCTCCGGACGATGCAATACAGGCCTTACAACGCCTAGCATGCTGAGTATAAAGTTATCAATCTGCTCTTGGAGAATATTACACCACTCATCAAGCAATGCCCTCCGAAGTTCCGGTAGACAGATGTGAGGGGGTTGACGGGCTGCAATTCGTCAGCCAAGCATATCCGACACATGCTCTTTTGGATTCAAATCCAGTGAGTATGCTGGCCAATCCATACGGGTGATATCCTCCGATTGAAGGCATTCGTCTACATTGTTTGCACGGTGAGGACGGGCATTGTCATCCATAAACAGAAATTCAGCACCCATGGCGCTCCGAAACAAACGTACATGTTGTTCCAGAATGAAATCCCGATAGATGTGGCCTGTCGTCGTTACACTCTGAACATACTGGTCAGTTCTGGAGCCCAAATTAATTCCTCCCCAAACGAGCCATCCTGCACCACCGTAACGGTGTCGTTCAATGGTGGTAACGGGTACCTGGAGCTCTCCATATTAAAGTCCGGCGAGAATCTAACTAAACTAAACCTGAACTCGTCGGAAAACATCCCACAAGACCACTGTTATGGTCTCCACAATGCACGCTATCTACTCCAGGTTAATCGCCGGCGACAGTGAGTTGCGGTAAGTGGAACACATCTGACAGGCCTACGAGCATATAGACCAATGCACTCTAAGCGTCTGTAGACAGTCTGCCTTGAAACTGTCGTACCGGTAGCTGAAGAGAGCTGACGAGACAGGTCTGATGCTGTGCTCCGCGAGTTTTTTTTGGCAGTAACTGCCAAATACCGGTCCTCATTCGGCGTTGGAATTCGGGGGCAACCTTTGCTGTAACATCTACTCACATTACCGTCATCTTGGAATCGTTGCCAAAGCCTGGAGATGACACTCTGGGCGATTCCGAGTTTCTCGGATACTTTCAGCTGGGTACGTTCACATTTCCGTCGTCCAATAATTCTACCACGTAAAAAATCATCCAAATGCTTCCTTTGTGCCTAACTATGCGGTTATTGCACTGAAAGGCTTTTAAAGTGCTTGTGAACCATTTTACTTCTTTGCCACCATTCCTTATATACTCCTCTCTTACACTCTCGTCATTGTGAAGTACTATCCGCGGCATCTGGTGGTTTCCTGTAATTTGCATATTCTTCTTCAAGCTGTGTGTGATAATTCTACAGGTGAAATTTTTATTTTAGAGTTCAATTTCTGTGTGATTCTGAATTATCCTTAATTTATGGACATGAGTGTATTATAAAAAAGACGTTAGTGTGATAAGAAAAGATTACAGGGTAACCAAAGGGAATACTCCGTTTGGCGTCGGTTGTATCATTTTTGTTAACTTTATCGCCCTCGTCGGTGAAGCGGAAAAGTACTTATGAAACCGATATCTTGCATTGCATTTAAATGGCCCGGAGCAGAAGGGTTAATGTTGTGTCGTATCCATTTTTGAGTTGCCCCCATGCGGAACGCCAGCGGGCCCCCCTGTGGGGCGTGGGCCCCAATTTGGGAAACACTGATCTAGAGGTTAACTTAAGGCGAAAAAAAAACTTGCCAGAATTCACTGCACACTCCTTATAGGTTTCTATGAGATAGGTTATAACGAGTAAGTAACAATGATGTAACCAAGAAGATTTGTTTCTTTTGATATTTTAACATTCCCACTTAATTTTGCAAGAACCCCCTATGAGACCCGTGAAATTCGAAATCTATCATTCCCACCATAAATATAAGGAAAAAAAGCAATAGTGAAGCAAATGTAACTCTTTCCGTATTTTCTAAACTGAAAAATTCCAAAAGAAAGTTTAAAAAAAATATCTACATGACACAGGAAGAATGTAATGGAAGGAGAATTTTGCAAACACACAAAACTCAATCAAGAAAATTTCGTTTCAGGAACTGTAGAAAGAAAAAGCTGTTTCATGCAAATACTCCAGTGCCACTTTCTTTCATTATTGTCCTGAAGATTCTTCCTTCCCAAAGAGAAAGTAGTTGTTTGACTTGTAAATTGAGACCTCGACTGTCATGGTGTGTTGTTGTTTGAGTTCCCATAAACAAAATGCAGCGAAGGTAGAAAGCTCAAGAAACAACTCTCTTCTAGTCGCCGTTGATTTTAAATTTCAATTCTAGAAGATTAAAGTATTCAAGATACCATCTTGGCAAACAATTTCTTCCACTTACTTTCTCTTTGCTCCAATAAACGACATCAATTCCATTTACATATTTTGTGACTGGATTAGATTTGTACGCTAGACTCTGTGGTAAAATGACACAATACAAGTATATTTTTCGGAGTTGTTTTGTACTGAACACAGTTGCTCTTTAGAGTCCATTTATAATGATGATGTGTATTTATATAGAATAATTGTGAATATTTTTGGAATAAACACATACAAATTGAATTGCTTAAACTTTTTAAATACAATTGTACTGAACACAGTTGCTCTTTAGAGTCCATTTATAATGATGATGTGTATTTATATAGAATAATTGTTAATATTTTTGGAATAAACACATACAAATTGAATTGCTTAAACTTTTTTAAATACAATTGTACTGAACACAGTTGCTCTTTAGAGTCCATTTATAATGATGATGTGTATTTATATAGAATAATTGTGAATATTTTTGGAATAAACACATACAAATTGAATTGCTTAAACTTTTTTAAATACAATTGTACTGAACACAGTTGCTCTTTAGAGTCCATTTATAATGATGATGTGTATTTATATAGAATAATTGTTAATATTTTTGGAATAAACACATACAAATTGAATTGCTTAAACTTTTTTAAATACAATTGTACTGAACACAGTTGCTCTTTAGAGTCCATTTATAATGATGATGTGTATTTATATAGAATAATTGTGAATATTTTTGGAATAAACACATACAAATTGAATTGCTTAAACTTTTTAAATACAATTGTACTGAACACAGTTGCTCTTTAGAGTCCATTTATAATGATGATGTGTATTTATATAGAATAATTGTTAATATTTTTGGAATAAACACATACAAATTGAATTGCTTAAACTTTTTAAATACAATTGTACTGAACACAGTTGCTCTTTAGAGTCCATTTATAATGATGATGTGTATTTATATAGAATAATTGTTAATATTTTTGGAATAAACACATACAAATTGAATTGCTTAAACTTTTTTAAATACAATTTGCATCAACTTTTTTGTTACAACTTAAAAAATTACTATAGAAAAATAAAACGTTGTTGAAACTATAATCAAGCACAAAAAATGCCAAATTCCACAATAAGAATCAATTAAGTACCATTTCTCCTCTCAATGTACTTTTATTAATGTAAATCTGTTTTGTTATATCTTTTCGCCCAATTAGTTCCGTTTTTTCTAATAATAAAAAATTACAAAATATTTTAATAAAATTTTATTTGACTTTTTTTAAAAAGCAATACACACATTTGTTACAATTCTTCTCTTAAATTGATTTTAGTTCTGTAAAGCAAACCTCCCTTTTTCACATAATTTTTTTTTAATTACACTATTTTTTGACAGACGTATGGCATGCACATCCTCGTGAATTTGTAGATGTGGCCCTCAAACCTGGAAGGTTGAAGACACACCTCTAATCTAAACGAAAAAATATTGCTTAAATATTCAAATATTAATATAGCACATTAATACAGTGCTTCTCAAACTTTCAATATTTGCGACCCAATATTCAATCATAATTTTCATTGTCTCCCCCTTCCATACAAAATTATGTATTAAATATAACCATAATGTACTTGACAATAAAGCTTTAATGTGTCTTTAACTGTAAACTGCACAAAAACTATCAAGATATATTGTACATATAATTTATGCATGCACAATATTTTGTATGTATAATTTATATATGTAAAGGGTGTTTTTTTAGAGCTATAGAACTTTAAATTGCAATAAAACAACGATGTATTATTCGATGGACAGGAATGTTTTTTTATTCGAAAGATAATCTTGTGGCATTACATTTTAAATATGATTTCTGGCATATGACTGCCACGGCTGGCTTGGATGTAGTCCAATCTGGACGTCCAATTTTCGATGTCTTTTTCCAACATTTGTGGCCGTATATCGGCAATAACACGGCGAATGTTGTCTTCCAAATGGTCAAGCGTTTGTGGCTTATCCGCATAGACCAATGACTTTACATAGCCCCACAGAAAATAGTCTAGCGGTGTTAAATCACAAGTTCTTGGAGGCCAATTCACAGGTCCAAAACGTGAAATTAGGCGGACAAAAAACGTGTCTTTCAATAAATCGATTGTGGCACGAGCTGTGTGACATGTTGCGCCGTCTTTTTGGAACCACAGCTCCTGGACATCATAATTGTTCAATTCAGGAATGAAAAAGTTAGTAATCATGGCTCTATACCGATCACCATTGACTGTAACGTTGTGGCCTTCATCGTTTTTGAAGAAGGATTCCACCAGCCCATAAAGCGCACCAAACAGTCAGTTTTTCTGGATGTAACGGTGTTTCGAAATACACTTGTGGATTAGCTTCACTCCAAATGCGGCAGTTTTGTTTGTTGACGTAGCCATTCAACCAGATGTGCGCTTCATCGCTAAACAAAATTCGCTTATGAAAATCGGGAACAACGGCAATCTCGTTTTGGGCCCATTCGACGAATCTACGCCTTGCTTGATGATCGTTTTGATGAATTGCCCAACCAAACTGATAATAAATCACTTGACAGCTGTTAAATAGGTCGCCATCTTGGAAAGTAATGCCAGCTTAAACTTCTATACCTGAAAAAAAAACACTCTTTATATACACAACATTTTGCATATATAATTTACACTGGTGTGCAAAAAGTAAGGACGAGACGGTTTTTTCAATATAACTTTGTACAAAAGCTTTCCAAATCAACACATTTAATACCGCAATATCCCCAATACGTAAGGACATGTGTAATGTAAGCAACACTTACTAAAAGAGAAATCAGAGGGATGAAAAGAAGCTTGATTGAAAAAGTAGCATGGAGCGCAATGCGACTGAAGGCCGAAACATCCCTGTGATGGGTGTTCAGCAAGAAACATCCGATCTTTAGTAGGGGATATGATCTCCCCTGACTGCTAGGCAGGTTTCACAGCGTCTGCCCATGCTGAGAATGAGGGTTTCAATGAGTTGTTGAGGCATTGCTTCCCATTCGTCTTGCAGCGCCAATCATAGCTCCCGAATCGTTACTGGTGGTAAGGTACGAGCTGCCAAGCGTCTGCCTAGAAATTCCCATACATGCTTGATGGGATTGAGATCCGGAGATCGTGCCGGCCAATCCATACGTTCAATATCCTCACTCTCTAAGAGCTGTTCGGCAGCTACTGCGGATGACATGGTGCAATGTCGTCCATGAAAAGGAACTGCAGACCCATAGCGCCTCTAAAAAGACGCACATATGGAAGAAGAATCTCCTTACAATAACGGGTCCCGTTGACTGAACCTGCGTCGAAGATGTGAAGGTCTGTACGACTACCAAGCATGATGCCTCCCCAAACGAGAACACCGCGACCTCCATACCTGTCCCTTTCAATGATGTTCGAGGGATGATTGCGGCTTCCCCGCTCTCTCCAGATGAGTATGCGATGAGAATCGCTACTGATTTTAACTGCTATACGGCGTGCAATCTCCTTGCTTGAAATACTGATCCTACACCGACAACATGCTTTATACTACTCAGACACTCCCCCATTACGTCTACCTGCATATCTGCGCATGTACTACCGTACATCACCTTACTTAATCTCCTGATTGGTCTTTCTGTCCGTTCTGCCTCTTCGTTCAGCTGATATGCTAATTTTTCGATTTCGTCCTTAATTTTTGCACACCAGTGTATATATACACAATATTTTGTATTTATAATTTATATATGCACAATAATCTATACATATAAATAAAAATGAAGTGTCTGTTTGCAATTTGAAATTAACAGTATTTTACTAAATGCATTTAAAAGTATATATGGTACTTTTATGAAAAAATAAATTTTTAAACTTTTTGTCTGTCTGTCTTTCTGTTCCAGCTAATCTCTAAAACAGCTGGACCAATTTTGACGAAGCTTTCACAGGCAGATAGCTACTGTTATAAGAAATAACTTAGGTTTCTTTTATTTTAGAAAAAAAAAATTCGGATTCCGAGAAAATAAAATTAAAACCAATAAAATAGTGAGCAATATCCGATTCAAATAGGGATAACTTTTTCATTAGGGACTATTTTTATTCAATAGGGATTATTTTTATTTAGTAGGAATTATTTTATTTCGCGAGCCTTCTGTCTCAACGATTGCTAGCACTTATATCAAACTTTTTTATTTGATTAGGTTGCTGCCATTCGCGACATTTCCCGGTCATGTCTTGATCCTAATAATTTTACAGTCCTTAACTGCATTGTCAAATGTCATGCGTCCCTTTCACCCCTTCTTTGCGGCTTCGTTTATGTTCGCGTTTCACCCTACTTGCTACTTATACCTATTTTGATCCTAAAGATTTTAGTCCTCACCCCATCGACAGTGTCAAAGGTCATGCGTCCCTTTCACCCCTTCCTTCCGGCTTCGTTTGTGTTCGCGTTTCACCCTACTTGTTACTTAGACCTATTTTGATCTTAAAGATTTTAGTCCTCACCCCATCGACAGTGTCATAGGTCATGCGTCCCTTTCACCCCTTGCTCAACAAAAATCAAAGAAAAAAATAAAACAAAAAAGAAACATAGATTAACAAAGTAGAGGAAAAGTTTTCGTAAACTCTGCGAAGTGAATAAACACTATTTTGTTAAATTCCACGTGGACGAAGTCGCGGGAAACAGCTATTTAACATAAAATAAATGCATCAGAAAGTAATATTAACGTATTACGAATCCAGATAAAAATTATTTACACTATTTTTAGCGTTTATTACACCAAAACCTGTAACAATGTGTTACTTTTGCTGAGCCGGTAGATGTTTTCAAAAATTGACCCACAAGAATGTTACGGTGCGGCATATAAATAATAATAACATTAAAAAAATCAGCAATTATACCTAAAGACTTAAAATTTAGCAAACATGGTTTTTTCGTTCAGCTGAATTATATAAAAAGCTTTTTTTGTTTAATTTATAAAATTCACGTAAAATTAACTCATTAAAAACTTTTTTATCCTTCAGTCTGTATTTTTTAATTTTTTAAATTCACCCGTGCGAAGATCGGGTATACCAGCTACTTTGCATATATAATTTATATATACACAATATTGTGTACATATAATTTTGTATATGACAAGCTCATGGTACACTAATAAGTACTAAACTTGTTTTTGAAGTTGTTTTAATAAATTAATTATCAAGTAATTTTTACACTACTGATACATTTATATTATTTTGTATCAGTGTAAATATGTATTTTATATTTTATTGTGTCCGAATGTATTTTTTTCCCATGAAGAGCCTTACGTTCGATACATGTGTCAATTCTAAAATGAATTGGAGACACGAATATACATCGCTGCTGCTACAATCATTGAAAAGTCCAGTTTCTTCAAACTTGACCACCAACCCATGTTGCGTCGGTGTCGTGCATGCATGCATGACAATTGCTTTAATATCGAGCACTTTCTATAATGCTTTTATGTCATACATTTGTTTAATATTAATTTTTGTGTAATAAAGCGATTTACACTAAATTATGTGTTGTTGCTTTACTATCTTAGCATCTTTTTATCTCGTTAAGTGTAATTATAGATTTACAAGATGATCTCTACCATCCCTGCAAGTTTGTACGCGGTGTTTGTGGACACCCTGTATAAACAATTTAATGAATAGAATTTTCTTTTTTGAATTTACATTTATTTTAAATAAAATATAATCCATTAAAATTAGAAACGAAGAAAAATAACGTTTGTATAGTTTTGATAAAAATAGTAACATTAACGATAGAAAAAAACACATTTAAGTTTGATTTTTTTCTGACTTCCAAAAGCTTTTCATATTTTGAGTACCAAAGAGAAGTTAATCTTTTATCTGTAGCTAATTATTGCACTCGAGTAAATCTCTCAACTAAAAGGAAAGAAGAAACAAAATGGTTTCAGATTATCTGATGCTCGAGGAAAGCTTTGGTAAACAGACTTTGGAATTTGATTACGCCCACCTGTTTAACGAAATCAATGCACTAAATAAGATTTACTGATTGCCGCTCTTGCTGCTAAGAGTAAGGAAAAAAAAATTATTTTTCCTTTGCGATCGGCTTAATGAAATTAACCACCACGGGACTTAGTTTTGAAGGATGAGTGAAATTGCTCTGTCAGCTAGAAACCGGCTTAGCATTCTTTTCAGAGCTGGGGCTTCCCTTTATTGCTTTTTTTTTTATAAAATAGAACATAATTTCCTTTTTCTGGGTAAAAAGATGTTTATTTGTACAGGGAAATTACTTTTGGGAATAATTAATATTCTTTTAAATAATTAGAGAACCTAATTAAAATTTCGGACATTAAAAAAAATATTTTTTATAGCATATTATCTATAAAGATTGCAAATCATTGCAATATACCGAATAAATAACATTAAAAACGGAACAAGATTTAAATGAAAATTAAGATCTGGTATTCAGCACTTTTGGAGTGCATTGGACATTTATAAATTGTATGCATGACAAATACGCCACCCACTTGAAAAACAATCCAAAGAAAGAAATAGCGCTACTTGTATAAATAACATTCTGTTCTTCCCTTATAGAACCAACTTTGAGGAAACTACAGAAGTGCTTCTGAAACTTTCAATATTTGCGTCCCAATATTCAATCATAATTTCATCGCGGCCCCCATTCCATTCATTTTCAATCTATGGAATTGAATAATGCTATATTTTGATGCTAAAGCTATAATACGACTTTAACTTCTTATATGCCTCCGGCTAATATAAACGTCTAACTCAGCCAAAGCGTTAATTTCCCTCTACGTATATATACGTCCTTCCGAAGTACGATCTTTACTGTGCACTGTCATTCATAAAATTATTTCGAAGGCTTTGTAATGCAACAAAAAGGCCTTGACAGTGTTTGCAAAAAATTTACTTATTTCAGAGGATTTGCTTATTTTAGTCCTTCTCTCTCTCTCTCCCCTCCAATACATCACATACACACGCCTGTGTGGAAAACAGTGGCGTTGGGGATTGAATCGCGTTTCTTTTAATCAGCAGTAAATGGAACTTTATAAACCGTTCAAATTAATAAGATAAGTGTTAATTTTTGCATATAATTTTATTTGTGAAGAGCCCATGGGGTCAATGGTAATTATTAAACTCGTTCTTAACTTAGTATGCCGAAATTAATTGTAAAGTACAGTGTACAATACTTATGCCAGTGGTTCTCAAACTTTCCCTACTGGCGACCCAATTTTCAATCATGATTTTTATCGCGCCCACCCCCTAAAAATAATAATGTATTGAATGCAATAATAATGCACTTCGACGATAAAGCTACAATACGATCATAATTATAAACCGTACAAATTAACAAGATAAGTAATAAATTTTGTATATATGTTATTTTTAAGTAATATTTTTTTTTTTTTACTTTTTAGTTCGATTCACTATAAAAGCGTGTTTTATAGTTTGTTTTAAAACTATAATTTATTTTATAGTTATTTTTACTATACACGATAAAAATCACAAAATTCCAGTGAATAATTTAACTAAGAGAAAATATACTTACCTACTTTCAATGACTTTTCAATTTTTCTTTGATAAGTTGAGAAAAATTTCATTAAAACTGAAGAAAATGTTCCAAATGTGCGTGTGCTTAATAAAGGACATAAATCACAGACACTTTTCGCTAACAACACAGGAACGTTATATTCCCAATAAACCAGTGGTTCTCAAACTTTCACTACTGGCGCCCCCTTTTCAATCACAATTTTTTTCGCGCCCCCCTTATACATTAATAATGTACTGAATGCAATAATAATGCACTTTGACGCTAAAGCTACAATACGATCATAATTATAAACCGTACAAATTAACAAGATAAGTAATAAATTTTGTATATCTTACTTTTAAGTAATATATATATATTTTTTTGCTTTTTAGTTCGATTCACTATAAAAGCGTGTTTTTTAGTTTGTTTTAAGAATATAATTTATTTTATAGTTATTTTTACTATACACTATAAAAATCACAATTCCAGTGAATAATTTAATTAAGAGAAAATATACTTATACCTACTTTCAAGGACTTTTCAATTTTTGTAAGAAAATTTGTGAAAAAATCCAATAAAACTAAATAAAATATTCCAAATAAATAATGCCCTTAATAAAGGACATAAATCACACAGACACTTTTCGCTAACAACACAGGAACGTTATTTTCCAGCTAAACTCAAATCAACTCAAACGTTTCATGTCTCACGCTTTTCTGATATTTTCTTTCGCTATCTTTATTAATATGCATTATTTCAGTAGGTTCTTCAATTGCTTGATGAGTTTCAACTTCTTTTAATAGGGATCACAGATGCCCATTTTTTTAAATATTCTGCTTATTTACATTTATAAACCATAATAAGTCGTACAACACAGCAATCAAAACTACAAAATTGTTGATGGGGAAAGTGAGCATGTTCTAAAAAATAATTGTGTAAAACGTTTTTCATTATGCATTATATGTTTCAGAATACTCATGCTTATCCATATATCATAAAACTCTTTCACATGGAAAAAAGATGAAACAGAAATATATTATATATATTTACAACTTCCCTAAAAAAACAGACGGAGATAACCATACCAGTAAGTTCGAAGGTCAGCTAAATTATTATTTTAGGTTAAAAGAAACGTAATAAAAAATCTCTCATCGTTTGATATCGTTAAAAGAAACGTAAAAAAAAATCTCTCATCGTTCTCATATTGACCGCAAAGCAAACAAAATATTTGTTTAATTTGGTTATAGAATCAAAGATGGCTAATGAGCGTGTAAAGTGGAATCTTTTATTTTTGATGATCACCAGATGATAAAAATAAATTTTATCAGTATAAATGTGTATTTTTTATTATGTCAGAAAGCATCTTGTTTTACTACATTCCAAAAAATTATTTTTTAAACCTTTTATTTTTAATATGCTCGCGCCCCCCTCGCAGGTTTACCGCGCCCCCCAGGGGGGCGCGCCCCACAGTTTGAGAAAAACTGCGCTAAACTGTCATATTTTGTTCACGTTTTTGTAGTTTTTCTGTTATTTGATGATCTACAAATAGAATTTTGATCTTTTTCTTCTTTGTGTCTTTTTGACAATCAAAGTGCTACATTATGGCTTCATAGTTTTCTTCAGAAAGATCTTTAGGCAGCATTTGAAAATTTCAAATCAACTCAAACGTTTCATGTCGAACGCTTTTCTGATATTTACTTTCGCTATATATATATATATATATATATATATATATATATATATATATATCTTTATTAATATGCATTATTTCAGTAGGTTCTTCAATTGCTTGATCAGTTTCAACTTCCTTCAATAGGGATCACAGCGGCCCATTATTTTAATATTCTGCTTATTTACATTTATAAACTATAATAAGTCGTACAACATAGCAATCAAAACTACAAATTTGTTCATGGGGAAAGTGTAGCATGTTCTAAAAAAATAATCGTGTAAAACGTTTTTATGATGCATTATGTGTTTCAAATACTCATGCTTATCCATATATCACAAAACTCTTTCACATGGGAAAAGATGAAACAGAAATATATTATATATATTTACAGCTTCCCTAAAAAAAGACGGAGATAACCGTACCAGTAAGTTCGAAGGTCAGCTAAAGTAATATTTTAGGTTAAAAGAAACGTAATAAAAAAATCTCTTATCGTTTGATATCGTTAAAAGAAACGTAAAAAAATTTTCTCATCATTCTCATATTGACCGCAAAGCAAACAAATTTTTTTTTAATATTTGGTTATAGGATCAAAGGTGGCTAATGAGCATTTGAAGTGGAATCTTTTTATTTTTGATGATCACCAGATGATAAAAATAAATTATATCAGTGTAAATGTGTATTTTTCATTATGCCAGAAAGCATTTTGTTTTACTTCATTCCAAAAAAATTATTTTTTTAAACCTTTTATTTTCAATATGCTCGCGCCCCCCTCGCAGGGTTACCGCGCCCCACAGTTTGAGAAACACTGACTTTGCATTAAAAAGTGTATTATATCAGTGTAAATTTTTTTAAATTCTTATTATGTCATAATTTATTTTGTTTACTTTCAGTAAATAAATAATTTTTAAAAAAAATAATTTTCAATGTGCACGCCCCTCCTCGTAGAATTATTACGCCCTTCTAGGGGGCGCCTCACAGTTTGAGAAACGCTGGCCTACAGGTACCTATGATGTGTGTCTGCGCTGAAAAACTATATTTGCATAACCTATTGCGTTACACGCAGGTTAAGTATTTTTTTTCTACTTAGATGCCTCCTTCTTATTGGTGTATTTAAAAGGTGATATATTTTTTTTTTCATTATCTAAAAAAAGCTACGTTTTTTTATAAAATGTATGCTCTATTTTTAAAACATTATATCTTTACTCTGAAATGCAATAATTTATTAGAATTTTTGTAAATAAAAATTTTATAAATATATATATATATATATATATATATATATATATATATATATATATATATATATATATATATATATATATATATATATATGTTTTTAAGAATATTATTACATTAAAAATTTATTAAAGAAAATATTTTGACGAAAAATGAACATAGAATGACCAATTTTCGAGACATTCTCCTTTTGTGAAAAATGCTTCTATTATAATAATATTTTGCCTGTATATGGCTCAGACCTCTGTTCAGAGGCTCAACTAGAATTTTTGAAATGTATAACTTAGAAGTGGGTTTATCCATATTTTACGACAACAGAGAGATTTTAAGAAAAAAAACGCCGATAATTATTTCAATTGGTGGTAACTCTGAAAATAATGTGCATTTTTCAAAACTTTTAGATCAGACTCTCTGGAGAAGTCTTTACTTTACATAAGCAAAATATTATTTTAGAAGCATTTTTTGTAAAAGGAGAACGTTTTGAAAAAAGGTTATTCTAAGTTAATTTTTTGCCAAAATAGTGTATTTTAAATAATTTTTTTGTCATATAACATCCTTAAAACAATTTTATACATGTATTCTAAGCTAAGTGACACTAAATATTATGAAAATTATCCATTTATGCCATTTTTTGAAATCACGGTTCCGAACCTAGTCTTACCTTAAAGATATTAATTTGCTCAAAATTCAGATGTAAATTTGGGAGCATCACTGGCATAAGCTGTAGCCTAAGTGTTTCTTCGAAGAGAAATATGTGTAAGTATATGTTTTAGTTTTTCTTCATAATCTTTTCATTTACGCCCATGGTTTACTTCCTTCAAAGATGAACTCCCGCATGGATTTTCCTTGACAATTATTTTCGGGGAAATACGATTTCAAACATTTGTTAAAGTTATTACGTCGTACTTAAATTATTTTACAGCTTATGTGATCTTCCCTTTCTGAATTTTTTCATTTTTCTTTTGATGCATCAAGAACAGAACAAACTTTCGATCCTTACCTGAAAATTTTCTTCTTTTCATCTTACTTTTACAATAGGTAAATAAAACTATTCATTTTGATCAAAGGTTGAAATTAGAACAACTACAAACTGGACTAAGTGTCAAAATAAATGGCGAATGTTATGTGTGGTTATTTGTAAAATTATTTCCACTCAGGATCCTCTGGAAAGCACATTTATTTAACATAAACTTAGAAACTATTACGGATACTACACACAGCTTAACAAGTCTGACCTTTAGCACACAGCAACAGGTCTGCATGTGGACCCCGTAAAAGGAATGCGGGGGAGAGAAGCGGGAAAAAACCGCCTGTGGGTGGATCACACAGTTATTTTTCCGCCAGAATAAATAGTTCCCTCGCTTCTCTCTCTCTCTCTACCCAACATTATAAAGAATTGATTTTGATTAAACGATTAAAAAATTTGTGCTGTAATGTAGGTTACAGTTGCATTTGCTAATTATTCCTGTTTAAATATTCACTTGCCGCCCATCCAGCAGAATTGATTAGTGATGCTGACTACAGTGCTGTTGGACCTGGGTTTGAATCCCGGAGAAGACATGGATGTTTGTAAATGTATAGTGAATTTGCGGCATGGAGTACTCTAAATAGCCGTCACGCCGCAAGTCCTCTCGTGAGGTTGGTGGAAGGGGAAGAGAGGTGAGAGACCCCTGACCACTCTCAGGGTGTTCTCTCTCAAACTGGATTGGAACCGAACCAAAATGTACTGTCACCTGCATGGTCCTCAGAGCTAAGGCTAACGACAGGGAATAAATCTAGCCCTTAGCCGCGATGAAAATCGTGGGCCCCGGTCTGACTACGTTAGACAGTTGGCATGAGAAAGGACAACAATATTTATTACTATTCTACTTCTACTATGAAGCAGATGAAATATTTTGATATTAAAGCTCCATTTCTTTAATTAAGAGATTTAAACATTCCCAGTTAAATTGATGATATAAAAATTCATATGATATAAGAAGTTCAAGTACGCATTCTTCAAACAACGGTTTTATTAAATTAAAATCATAAGGCGGTCTTTGTAAAACCAAACAAATTAACCTAAATTCTGGTGAGTGTTAACTAATATCTCACTCTAAAACAAGTAGGAATATTGACGATGTACACCTTAAATTTGAATATCAGTCAAGGGACGAGTTTGATATCAGAGCTAGCCTCCCACTTCTAAAGTTTATCTATTACGTTAACAAGACAACGTCGAGAATCGTCCACTCTTCTCAATAACAGAACTTTGGTCATATAAAGATTCTAACCAAAGAATAACAGCTAGAATCAATATCAACCATGAGTTCCCAACCATGACCACTCAGTTAATGCAACCTTAAATATCCTCAAGTATCGTCGTGTATTTTTCTAGATTTCAGAATGAATGTAATACTCTTTGTTTCCCTCCATTTTTCTAATGGGATTTTTGCACTGATCATAGATTTTATTCGCTGTTTTTACTTTTCATACCGATAGTGGATCGAAACAAGCAGTTTTTCAATGCCTACAATTAGTTCACTCTCTCCCTATATGTACAGGGTGTAACTTAACTCTGCGGCAAAACTTTAAGGGGTGATAGTACACATCAAGACAAACAATAATAAATAGGACACTTATGGTCGTAAACATCTTCCGAAGGAGATAGGTGCCAATAAAGTTTCAAATGATTATTAAAAACGGAAAAATGGGTCGATTCGTTTGCAGTTTTACCTAAAACTATTCTTATTGTCATTATTTTCTTCAAAAAGACCAATTTTAAAGATAAAGCTCAAAAATGTCGATAGAGGGCGCTTTAGACTTTGGGGTAAAGAACAACTATTTTTTACGGTTATTTTTTGTATCACATTAAATGATTTCAAAAGATTAGACATAAACTTAAATTTTGAGCTCCTAATTTTAATCGTTGGGGGTGGTTAAGTAGCGCAAATTCAACTGTGTTCAGGAAGTGAAATTTGAACTCACCTCCTCCCCTATTTACAGTTCAGTTATTCACGATTTTCGATGCTCGGTCGTATACTAGGTAGCAACTACTACCCACTAAACACGTAAAATAAACAAGAGAGAGATGACAAAATTAAATAAAAAAAGTTATTCATAACAGACATGAGCAATTTTTCCCCGCAAAATACCCGATTAGCATACAAAGTGTAGTACACAAGGATTTAACTGTATGGTTCTAACAGTATGTAAGGATGCAAAGTTCTACTGCAAAGTATTCCAGCCAACATAAAGGCTCGTATGTGGTTCCAACATAATGGAGTATCTGCACATTTCAGCGCAGATGGGTGAAGTACATTGGATACAGCATATCCTGGGTGATGGATTGAAAGGGATGGTTCGGTAAATTGGCCTACACGCTCTCCTGACCTCTCCTGCCTAGATTTCTTCCTCTAGGGCCATATGAAGAGTCTTGTTTACGCGAGTCCCATCGACTCCGACGAGGCCCTGGTTGCAAGGATTGCCGTCGTAGAAGGCGATATCCGGAAGATGTCCGGGATGTTTGTTAGTGTTCGACTGTCCCTCCGCCGGTGGTGTGAGGCCTGCAACCTTGCTGGTGTGCGCTCTTTCCAGCAGTTTTTGTGATTCCACGAGAAAATCTTGCGTTTGCCATTTTCTGAGTGTCTTCATTCATTCAACTTTTATTCATACTCACTACGTGCGTACATCAAATTGTTTCTTTTTATTTTGAGCAGAGAAGTGGCCCATGTCTATTATGAATATTTTTTTAAAATTTTGTCATTCCTCTCTCATTTATTTTACGTATATGAGGTAGCAGTTGCTGCCTGGTCTACGACACCAAGATCGGGAATAACTAACTCTATTCAGAGGGGAGGGAGTTTCAAATTTCATCTCCTGAACACAATTCCGTTTGCGCTACTTAACCAACGAATCAGAATTTGAGCGCAAAATTTAACTTCAAGTCTAAGCTTTTAAAATCATTTAATGTGATACAAAAAATAACGGCAAAAAATAGGTGTTCGTTACTCCAAAGTCTAAAGCGTCCTCTATCGACATTTTTTGAGCTTTATCTTAAAACTTTTTTGTGCAAGAAAATACTGACAAAAAGAATAATTTTAGCGAAAACTGCAAGCAAATCGATCCATTTTTCCATTTTTTATAATAATTTGAAATTTCGGACCCTAAACTTTAACGGCACCTATCTCCTTCGGAAGAGGTTTGGGACCAAAAGTTTCCTATTTACTATTGTTTGTCTTGATGTGTTCTATCACCCCTTAAAGTTTTGCTGCATAGTTTAGTTACACCCTGTATATCTTGTTTAAATCTTCAATCGTTAATAAAATACTTTTGATTCCTCGACTTAAGTTCAAATACAATTTCAAACGTGTAGTGAGTTTAATACAGTTTTTTCATTAATTAAGTTTTATATTTTTAATTTTAAATTTATTCTGTGTTATTTCTGTCGAAGTTAGAACTAGCAACAACAAATGGCACCAGTAAGTATTCCTAATGAATTTTTTCTTGGTTTGAAATATATATATTTTTTTAAAACTTGTAGTAGATGACACTGGATGTTGATGCAGTTTTTTCAAAGATTAATTTATTAAATTTTATTAACTAAAGTAAAATTTTCTTCTTTGTCCTAAGTAGGAAATCACTTAATTTTTTTCTATTTTGTGTTATTTGTTTTATTGAAAGTATCCAGAATAATTCTTTGAAAATTAAAGATGCATGAAAAAAAAAGTTGAAATACAGTGAATGTTCTAAGAAATTAATCCTAAATTTCTTTGAAATATATAAAATAGAATAATGTTCCCTACATCAAAACTAGAAATTATTATTAAACTATAGATGTATACGAATAATTCCAATATGTGTAGTGCTCCTTTTCTTGTAATGTACGAATTAGGGAATAATTATTCAAAATATTTCGTTAATTTTCTCCCAATTTTTAAGTTATATGACTAAGTTGAGGTATTCAATAATTCCCCTAAAATCGAAACACTTCAAGAAAGGGGAAATAAGACATGGTTTTTGTTTATCGCAAGACGTGATTTTTGTTTATTCCAACACATAATAGTTTCTTACAAACATTGCATTAAATTGCTGGTATTAAGATTTTCCATTTATAAAAGAAATAAATTCGACAAGATTTTACCTAATTTTTATTATGAGCACCCTAATGCACTAATTATAAGCGTTTATTTAAAGTTCTTTAAGAATACTGAATTTCCATTCAGTATCCTTGCCATGTATCTTCTTTTCTATAACGAAGATTTATATGGCAAAATATTTTAGCGAAATTGGAGAAATGAGAATTTAAGGGATTTCGTCTCTTAAGTCGTGCATAACATGTTTATGTGTATTGAGTCTCAGTAATGAGTCGCATGTGTGTTTGCAATCTCTTACCATATGACATTGAACCTCTGAATTGGATTATTTTTTATTTATTAGCTGCAATACCAATTAAAAAGGCATTCTATTTTTAAGGCATTAGACACATCCATAATAATGTTTTAATTGCGCTCTGAATTCTATGAATTTTTAAAAATTAAGTGATAGAGTTAAAATTGCACATCCTCATAAAGACAACCAATAAAAATTTATATAGGTAATTTTGAACACAAAAAAATTTAAAACAAAAAGAGTTATGAAAGATTATTATTTATAATATGATTGTTCTTATGAAACACATTTAATGGATGTTTGTAATTAAAATTAGGCTTAAATTAAGTAGTCGATTTTATTCATGTGCAAGAATTCCCGATGTTTAAAAAAATACAAAAGTTTTCAATTTCTCAATGTATCGAAACTCATTTCAAAGCATTTTTTTAATATAAGGATTATTAGATTTTTTAAAATTTGAATTGCTCTTATTATAAGTAATGGTACATTTTTCGCTAAAAATTATTTTGTAAGCTGAATAAAATTGTTTTTGACTCGACCTTTTTCACTCGGGTATTTTAGTGGAAACGGGGAAGCAAGAATTTTATACTGGCAACTTCTTTCCACGTTTTATATGACTCGCGTGAGTGCCTCGTGTCCCAAAACTGTAACTATCCAGCTTGAAGATAGTAAAGCACGTAGTTTAAGAGAGTAGTCGACTGTTACTATCCTTTTATAGATGGGAAGCCCGGTTTTACGTCGGATCTTCCTGCTTTTGACCATCAACTGACGTCGTATTTTGTTGGTGAATCTTTTTTCTGATAGATGCAGCTTCCCCAGAGTCAATTTCAGTTCCACAACTGAAATCAGTGAGAAGCCAAATGTTTCCTTTTGAAAATATCAAGTGTTGTTATACGATCGTTATGAAACTTGTTGTTCTGTAATATTTTAATTGTTTTAACATCATGATTACTCAATCATATTAATTGAGAAGTCTAGTCTATCTATTATGTTTTTGAAAAATATTGTATTGGCTGGTTTATTTGTCTTTTAAACTTAATGCTACATATAAGTATCAGGAAATATTTTTTGAGAAATAGCTTTATATGGACTCGATTCCTCTGACGTCATAATCATATGATAGTACGCTCAACAAATAAACACATGTTTCATTCTTGTTTAATTCGACTGAGAAATTTGGCGGAATTTTCGGATTTGTATCTATTTTCATGTAACAAAATGAAATATTGTAGCATATTAAGTTGCCATAATGAGACTGTAGGACGAAAAGGTGTTTTCTATGTCCCCTGAAGAATCTATATCTACACTCATGTCCATAAATTAAGGTTAATGAAGTTCAGGCAAATAAAGAGAAAGAAGCAAAACAAATTTGACTTATGTGTAAAGTCTATTTATTGAACAAAAGGTAAAGAGCTTAAAAGATGCTATATGTTTGACATAATTAATAAAAATTGCGATTTTTATTCTCTGGAGCAAATTTCAAAAAAGAACCTATTTACAAAAAACAGTATAACACGGTTAGTATGATGGTTAATAATGAGTATGTCTCCCGGACGACGCAATACAGGCCTTACAATGCCTAGGCATGCTGAGTATCAAATTATCAATCTGATCTTGGGGAATATTACACCACTCATCAAGCAATGCCCTCCGAAGTTCCGGTAGATAGGTGGGACGGGGTTGACGGGCTGCAATTCGTCGGCCAAGCATATCCTACACATGCTCTATTGGATTCAAGTCCGGTAAGTATGCTGGCCAATCTATACGGGTGATATCCTCCGATTGAAGGCATTCGTCTACAATGTTTGCACGGTGAGGACGGGCGTTGTCATCCATTAACAGATATTCAGCACCCATGGCGCCCTGAAACAAACGTACATGTTGTTCCAGAATGACATCCCGTTAGATGTGTTCTGTCATCGTAACACTCTGAAGATGCAGGTCAATTTTGGAACCAAGAATATTTCCTCCCCAAGCGCGCGATCCATCCTGCACCACCATAACGGTGTCGTTCAATGGTGTTCTCTTGGTGATAATGGGTACCTGGCGCTCTCCAAATTAAAGTCCGGCGAGAATCAGACTGCAAACTAAATCTGGACTCGTCGGAAAACATCACACAACACTACTGTTGTGGTGTCCACAATGCATGCTCTCTACTTCAGGTTAATTGCAGGCGACGGTGAGTTGCGGTAAGTGGAACACATCTGACAAGCCTACGAGCATCTAGACCAATGCGCCCTAAGCGCCTGTACAGGGTCTGCCTTGAAACTGTCGTAGCGGTAGCTGAAGAGAGCTGACGAGACAGGTCTGATGCTGTGCTCCGTCTGTTTCTTTTGGCAGTAACTGCCAAATATATATATACCGGTCCTCATTTGGCGTTGTAACTCGGGAGCGACCTGTGCTGTATCATCTACTCACATTAAATCATCTTGGAATTGTTGCCAAATCCTGGAGATCACACTCTGGGCGATTCCAAGTTCCTCTGATACTTCCAGCTGGGTACGTCCATATTCTAGTCGTCCAATAATTCTACCACATAAAAAATCATCCAAATGCTTCCTTTGTGCCATAACTATGCGGTTATTGCACTGAAAGGCTTTTAAAGTGCTTGTGAACACATTTTCTTTGTCACCGTTCCTCATATACCCCTCTCATACACTCTTGTCTTTGCGACGTACTATCTGCGCCATCTGGTGGTTTCCTGTAATTTGCATATTCTTCTTCAATATGTGTGTGACATTTCTACAGGTGAAATTTTTATTCTAGAGTTCAATTTCTGTGTGATTCTGAATTATCCTTAATTTATGGACATGAGTGTACTAAAAAATACATACAAAACTTAGGTTGAAAAAAATTCAAACCATCTAACTTTTCATCAGTATGCTGCAATTATTTTGATGAAGCATGCTTTATGTATCAGCCTTTTCCCAACAGATGGATCGAATTCAATTCCTACAAAATTCTTTTTCTCTGAGCTACAATTTACCTAAAGAATTTTGCAGAGAAGAAATGAATCTTCAGTGTCACAGAAATTAAAAGATATCCCAAAAGACATTTCGACTGAAATGTGAGTACCTTTTAATTATTTCGGTACTTTCGTACTATCACAACATTGGCCAACATTCAAGATAATTCGCCAGGTTGGCGACTTCGACTTCACATGTGCCGTATGTCCTGCAATCATGTACTTCTTTGCATATAATGTCTCCAATATGTTGCGATAATTCGTAAATAGCATTATTTAACATTTTCGATATTTTTTTGTTTTTATCAAATACTGGGACGATATTTAAAATTTAAAAAGCAGTCTGAAATATTTTCTGAACATTTCGAATTCAAAGAATTTTAATATTGCATACCTAAAGAAACAATTCAGAAACGATAGGCTGTTATTGTTTACATGATAATTATGTTACATTCGGCAAACGAACACAGCTCCCTCTGTTGACGAATCGACCCAAAAGGAAGGACAAAAGTATCAATGTACATAGTACTAATTTAAATGACTCTATTGAAAGTTTACTATATATAATGTGTATTCATGACATGAGATTGGCAGTATTTAAACTTTCACCATTTGGGCGTAAAAAGAAATGGAGTACCATTATTTTAAAAATATTATAGGCCGTTAAAATATTTTACTCCATATCTGATGTATTTGATGAAATCGAAGCTGTCTTCTTGTTTATGACGTAGGGCGTTGAGGAATCCCATTGGCTGGAATTTAAAGCAACTTCTATTTGGAACAACTTTTTCATCTCCCTGGAAAAAAGTTCTTCGGAGCCGTTGCTATGACAACTGGGTAGAAATTGTTTGGAATTGGTTGGAAAATTGCTCCAAACGTGTACGTGTATTAAGGTTTTAAGTAATTGAGCTGTGTAGCGCTCAAACAGAAGACGAATCGATGGGATTTGAAAATCGTATAACTCCGCGATTGCGTAAGTCGATGTAATATTATATTTACTAAGATGGAAGCTGGTGATATATTGCTGTGTTGTGTCCAGTCCTTCAGGATCTAGCGTCTGCTAGATAAGATCCATGATACCGTTGGCTCTAGCAAAATTCAGCGCCAGAAGTGGACTTGCAGGGACATCTTACAAAGCTAACCCCAAACAATTGAGGATATATTCAGGGAATGCCGGCAATAGGCGACACTTGGGACAAGTCTGGAAAACCTTTTGGCCAGATTCGAAGGTCACGTATTTCAAATGCACACTGAACCATCTGGACACAGCCGTTTTATCATTTCTGTCTCCTTCAAATTTCAAACCACCCCCAGGACTTTTCCTACCATTCCCGGGATGGTCGGGAGGGGCCTTTCAGACTTACTTGTCCTTAATTTTCATTAAAGTGTAAATCTCTTGATATGTGAGGGCATAATCAATGGTCTCAATCTCAGAGAAACCTCTTTTGGCCAAGAAATCCACGATTTCATTTTCAGGGACGTTAACATGGGAAGGGATCCACTGAAAGTGGATGTCTGTATATGTTGCTATAGTGTTGACCTTATTGATTATTCGAATGCTCATGAGGTCATCCACACGAGTCCTTTCTTGCTTCGGCTATCTGTAAGAATCCAAATGTTGCTAGAGTCGGTTCTGTTGAGGATGGACTTTAATCCCTCGTCTATAGCAATTAATTCACTTCTGAGGACTGAGCAGCTTTCTGGGTTGCGTCTCCCTGTGCGATTTGACTCGTCTTTACTACCATCGGTGTATATCGATAATATGATGCATATATGATTGCTGCATATACCTCGGATTATTATTTAAAACTCGTGGCTGACTGATTAGGGTCATGATTTTGGCTCCTAGAGTCACTGAAGACCTAAATTCTAGGATTTGGAGATATGGGTGCCAGATCAGGTGTCATCCTTTTCCTTTGACCGTGGAGTGGGGAAATTACGTGGTGCGTCATCAATAGGCCTCATGCTGCTTCACATCACGGCGTAATTTAAAATCAAATCAAATTATTTAAAATTCATAAAATGTATATAGTATCGAAGTCACGCATCCACTATAGAGGGTAGTGACGCTCACTGCCTTGTCGTAGGGTCTGGGTTTGAATCTCAGAGAAGGCAAGGGTGTTTGAAAATGTATAGCTCCTTTGTAGGGTGGAAGCACTCTAAATATTCGTCGAGCCGCAAGCCCTCTCGTGTGGTTTGGGGGAAAGGGAGAGAGGTGGGAGGATTCTGATCTCTTCCAGGTGTACTTCCTCATATTTGGAGTGGATTCGAGCCAAGGAATACTTTTACCTGTATGGTGCTCAAAACTGCGGCTAACAACAGGCGCATAAACTAGCTCTTTGCCATGATGAATTTAGTGGGCCTCGATCAGACATCTCTGTATCAGGTAACATTAGGAACAAAAACGATTTTTTTGTGTTATACATAATTGAATTATAAAAACCAGGGATTTAATTTTTTTTATTAATACAACAAATGTTCTGAAAATTATTTTTAGTAAATGTTTTTTAGTTTTTTTCATTAATACAACAATTACTATTTAATATGTATTCTGTGTAAAATATTTACCTGCCTGATAAGCACAAATTGTCTGAAGTTATTGTTAAAATGTCTAATGTAATGCATCTTCATGCTGGACCAAGTCTGTTGTCATACATTTTAGAGCAACATTATTGGATTGTTAAAGGTAAAAAAGTTATTAATAATTGCATTGTGAGCCATAGATTTAAAGCTACTTCTAATTCTCAAAGAATGAGTAATTTACCCCAACAAAGAGTTACTCTTGAAAGACCATTTTTTTGTTGTTGTATTGTTATGCAGGTCCAGTAATAAAGCAGTTCAATAAAGGGCGGTGTGCAAAAACTACCAAAGATTATATTGTTTTATTTGTTTGCTTTGCTACGAAAGCTTTCCATATTGAGACAGTAAATGATTTAACGGCAGATGTATTTATTGCTGAGACGGTTTGTATCCAGAAGAGGCCCTTCTAAGTATTTGTTCTTGCATAATGGAACCAATTTCATTGGTGTCAAAAGGAAATTATCTAATTTACATGCTTATTTATCATCCATTCATTCTAACGAATTTGTTTTAAAATACCCATCTCAGTTAGTAATACAATGGAAAATGATTCCTCCTAATTCACCTCATGTTGGAGATCTTTGAGAATCAGGAATCAAATCCATTAATGTTCATCTCAAAAGAATAACCAATGGAAGAAAAGAGATTTCTACTCTATTAATGCAAATTGAAGCAGTCCTTAATTCACGTCCTTTAGTAAAAGCTAATCATTTAGATATTTCCAATTTAAATGTTTTAACACCGTCACATTTCTTTTTAGTAGGAGATGTAATTATATACAAGTATTCATGACACAGATTATTCAAATTCTGAAACATCCTTATTAAAGCGTTGGAAATTAATCCAACAAATGTAATTAAGTTTTTACAAAAGATTCCACAAGGAATATTTGCACTCCTTACAACAAAGATATAAGAGGAAACTGTCTACAAATACTATTACTATTGGTGATGTATTAATTAAGGAGGAAAATATGCATCCAGGTGTGAAATCTCTAGGACGTATATATGAAGTACATCCCGGAAATGATGGTATTGTACGAGTTTTAACTGTTAAAACTGAGAATGGTTACTTAAGGTATCCGTCTACGTTCGGAACCGTGATTTTAAAAGCCACATAAATAGATATTTTTCATAATATTTAGTGTCACTTAGATAAGAATAAATGTATAAAATTGTTTTAATGGCATTTTGACAAAAAAATTATTTAAATACAATATTTCGGCAAAAAAATTAACTTAGAATAACTTTTTTTCAAAGTGTTCTCCTTTTGTGAAAAATGCTTCGATTATAATAATATTTTGCCTGCATATAGTTCAGACCTCTGTACAGAGGCTCAACGATGATTTTTGAAAAATTCACATTATTTTCAGAGTTACAACCCATTGAAATAAATATCGGCGTTTTTTTTTCTTAAAATTTCTCCCCTCTGTTGTCATAAAACATGGATAAACCCACTTTTAGTTTTATATTTCAAAAGTTCTAGTTGAGCCTCTGTACAGAGGTCTGAGCTATATACAGACAAAATATTATTGTAATAGAAGCTTTTTTGACAAAAGGAAAATATTTTGAAAATTGGTCATTCTATGTTTATTTTTTGTCAAAATATTGTACTTAAATAATTTTTTATTGTAATACTATTCTTAAAATAGTTTTATGTAAATTTTCTAATCTAAGTGACACTAAATATCATAAATATTATCTATTTATACGCTTTTGCAAAATCACGGTTCCGAACGTAGTCGGATACCTTAAAGAGGCCTATTCTAAAATTGTCTCCTTTGCCATTGTATCACGAATAAATTTTTAATAGGGTGGGAGTATGTTTGGTTGGAATTGTACCTTTCTGTTATTCAAATTTTATTTTCGTTATTATTCAAGTTTTCTTTCCATAACTATTCCAAACTGTATGTTTATTATTAAGACACTTGGTATGCTCATTTATATGCTATATTTAATTTCTCTTAAATTATTATTAATTACAATTTCTATTTTATATGTATTTTGTTTAAAATATTTAGTTTTATTGTAATGTCTTTTACCATCGCTATCTTCTGTATGTATCTTTCCCGCGATGGCAACAAGTTGTCTGCTTCGACTTGTTTCTGTAATACAATCTCTGTATATAATGAGCTTAATTCATTAAGTCACATAATAAAAACAAACGCGCGTTTTCCATTGAATTCAAAACAAACATTAAATTAATTGTACTTGTTGTTCTATTGGTAAAACTCAGAAAAAAATTTCAAATTTCATATTTGGGTAAAGATGTTTAAATGTTAGGAAAAAAAATTCTTCAAAAATATTTTTTAAATTAAAAAAAATCACATTTTATATTGATGCTTTTAAAAATGCATTTTGTATACAATGTACTTTTTAAGAGAAAGATTCTGCAAAGCGCAAAACTTGGCAATATCGGAGCGCGTGAACTGATTAGTTGGAAACACTAGATAGTTTTCATCGTTTGACTATGACATCGCATGAGTTTTTGAATTGATTGGCTAGAATCACGTGGCTTTCATTATCATGTAACTATGACGTCACATGAATTGAGCTCATTCTCAGTTTCTGTAGCGTCCATCGTTAGAAGAGGACCTCACCGCTTGAAGCTTCTGGCATTTGTCTGTATTCTTTATATTCGAAATTAAAGTTAAGTTTTTAAAAGCAAGAGTCATCTTTGTTAGTTTGGCGGTTATCACTAATCATAATGTAAATGTAATTTTCGACCGTAATTTATATAGATATTATATTCTTAAACCTTTTCATATACTTTTAATTTTGGCTATTGCAAATCAAATATAAAAATGATACGTTAATTTCAAAATTAGTTTTCTTTAACATTACAACTAAAATAAATATTTTCGAATATCAGTATTTATGATCTAAATCGATACTTTGCCTTTAAATTCATGATTTTTTTGCTTAGAATTAAAAAAAATCATTTTTTATAAGAATATAGTCATACATTACGTAAAAAAATAAATAAATAAAATCAAGGTACTCTTACTGAGTATTTATTTTGAAAAAAAGTTGTATGCAGACTTTTGGCAGCATACAGTATTTAACAAAAAATTGCCTTTTTCCAATAACATTTTCAAACACAATATAAAACATTAATAGTTTACCAGTCAACCCATTCAAGTGACAATAATATATACAATTTACCCGCCAATAATAGTGTCAAGTTTTTCTTTCTCACATTATTTACTGCTTACGATTATCAACGTGCGTTTGGAAACACAGACTCAGGTTTATGAATAATTTAAAGTGGAATTGGAATGTAGACAATTGACAACAGTAGGCATTTAATGATTTAAAACTTCTTTGCTATAAGCATTTACTTTTGAAATTCCAAATATGCCATTAAAATTTGCATATTTTGAAGCGATTTTATTTCATAAAATTGAACATTTAAATATTTAATTGCCATCTGCCAAAATAGCTTCAGAAAATTTACGTGCGTAAATATTTTTCGTACATGAAGTAGTTCTATGAATATTTAAAATTCTTCAAACTCCTAAAGTTATTTGATTTATATAATTCATTTTTAAAATTATAATTGCAATGTTAACATTTACATAACATAAATAAGGTCTATAGATTTCCGAGGAATACATTTTTTTCTCACATTTCTGGTAACATAAAGCTCATTTGAATACAGGAATATTTAACAAAATTGAGGAGATGTGCAACGAAAAGGAAAGACAGAAAGAAATTGTTTGTCCAAGACGAATTTTTGAATATTTTAATTTTTCCCAGAGCTGAGTTGAAAAAATAATCTTCCATTGGAACAGCGATGTTTCCCGGGGCCATTGAATCTCCCCAGCATTTTTGTCGATGAAGAGATTTTTTAAAATAACAGATCCCCCCCTCCCAGCATATTCGTGGTCAAAATTTACAAGTCAAACAACCATTTTTTTTACAACTTTCTAGTCAGCATTATCCAAAAAACAAAGAGATAAAAAAAAGGTATCCTACATGGATTCACTAGAAAAAGAAAGAAAAAAGTTTTTTCCCCTAAAGTTGGCTCTAAAAACAAAATTTTCTTGATTGAGGTTTGTTTGCAAAATTCTTCTTTCTCCGTTTTCCTCCCATTTTATGTAGATTTCCCTACCAACATTTTTTTCTTTCTTTTGCGAGGGACAGAAAAGAAATTCAATTTTTTGTGGTTTTCCTTTCTTTATTATCACATAAGCATTCTTTTGATATTGAAATTCTTCAAAAATGTCGCGACATCTTAACGAAAGGAAAGCTTTTTTTAAAAAAAATTCTTTCAATGGTATGTTTTTTAATAAACGTAAAAAAAGAATGGATTAAAATATTTGTCAATTGAAAGTTTATATTTTTATTAAATAAGTAAATAAATAAAATTAGAGATTTCAAATTAAATTCTACTATATACGGATGTTTTTTATTTTCTTCAGAAGAAAAGTATGCATAGTGAAACTGTTCTTTAAATATTACGTTGAGTAAAAGGTTTCCGCCAAAAGAAAACAATCTTCTAAAACGATAAATACGTACAAAATCAGCAAATATAATGGGGATAGTATAATCTCCATTCAAATCTACAATGGTCTGACAGTGTTTTGACAGCTTTTCAATCCCTTCTGCGAAGAACTGTGGGTTGCGCGAGTAAAGAAAACGATCGACCTCATTTATGACCTCATCATTTGAACGGAAGATTTCGCAACTAAGATGTAGCTGCAGATGTGAAATCAGATAATAATCCAAAGGTTCCATGTCTGGGCTGTATGGTGGATGATTAATCAAATCTCACTTCAATGTGTAGAGCGTCCAGACGGTCATCGCAATAACATGTGGCTAGGTGTTATCTATATGAAAGAGACCAACCTTATCTATACGAAAGAGACCATATCAATTTTTTTTTCGTTTTTCGCTAATGGCCTTGCATTTAAAGAAAACAAAATCATTCAGACCCAATGTTGTGGATACGCGTGTCACTCGAACACAAAAACACCTATATATCTTCATCATCTGCAGTTGTATATTCATAACACATCCTTATTTGCATTTTAGTTGTTGCCAACTGTAGATGACTAAACATCCAAGAATAGGATACAACCTGGATTCGAGACTCGAATCCAAGATCTCTGCACGGAAATTTCAAAAACATTAACTAGTTCTTCTAAACTATTCAACAATAACTATACACATTTTGTCAGGCTCACCCCCTAGAGGGGCATAATAACTCTAAGAAGGGTAAACGAGCATATTGAAAATTCGAAAAATGAAGAATACTTAAAAATAAATTATTAGTTTACTGAAAATAAACAAATAAAATAAAAAAATAAAATACGCACATTTACACTGATACAATACACTAAGACAGTGTTTCTCAAAGTGTGAAGCGCCCCCCTGGGGGGGCGCGATGACCCTACAAGGGGGCGCGAGCATATCGAAAATTTAAAGATTTTTTTAAAAAAAAATAACCGGAAAGAGAAGTAAAACAAAATGCTTTCTTCCATAATAAAAAAAAAATACACACAACAACACTGACATAATTTATGTTTATTATCTGGCTTTTTCCGTCATCAAATAGCTATCTTTGATCCCAAAACCAAATTAATGAAAAAAAAAAACATTTTGTTTTATTTGCTGTATTTCCTCAATGAGAGATTTTTTTATTACATTTTAACATAAAATATTACTCGTTAAAAGAAAAACGAAAACCAGACCCTGAGAAAAATTCTAAGAAGATAAACAATTCATCACTATAATTATTATTGAAATACTGTACATTAGTTGTAGAAAAAGAAAAGAAATACATGATTCACTTTTCAGCCAGGCTGCATAGTACGTTTGCTAATCATTTGATTGACCTTCAATCTTATGGTATGATTATTCAATATTAGTTCCGTTCTATCTTTTATGCGTTTGCTTTTCACTTAGGGAAATTGTAAATAATAGCGTTTTTCGATATTTGGAAAAGAATTGATTGATTTAACATTTCTGTAATATTAGTGAAAAGTGTCTGATTTGCGTCCTTTATTATGGTCTTGTACTTTTGAATCATTTTAGTTCAGTTTTATTGGATTTTTTCTCAAATCATCAAAGAATTGAATAGTCCTTGAAAGAAGGTAAGTATACTTTCTATAAATTAAAATATTCACTAGAATTCCGATTTGTATCGTGTACAGTAAAAATAATTATAAACAAATGAGTGGGGTGACTGAGTTCCCCCCGCACTACCATTAGCGTTAGTATCGAGTATGCGCCTGCTCCCGGGTTAAAACATTTTAGTCTTCCCGCTTTAAATGTTAAAAAGTAACACAATTATTCTTCATCGGAATTTTATATTCTTTATTATTGACCATTAATTCTAAATGCTAATTCTGTGAGGTTTAAAATTACAGTTCTTTTAAACAATTATTTACAATTATAGCATTTATCTAAAAAAAAATCATTTTACATTTTTGCATACAATGTCGTGCACGCAGTTTTACTCTCCTTACAGTTCAGCTATTATGTCAAGAATAATGTTTTACTTTTTTAAAAAATGAACTCGTGCGAAGAGTCGGTGATTCAGCCAGTATACGTTTAATGTATCAGTACTGAAGAAGGTATTTTATAAAAAATTTCTTATTACTAAATTTGGCCGCGGTAGCCGAGTGGTATAGGTATCGGATTGTGGCTTTCCTTGTCACGAATTCGAGCTCACTACCACTAAAGACCCGCCGTGTAGGGCAGCGATGCACGTTAAATATGTCGAGAACTGAAACGTCCTCCCGTGGGTGTGGTGTAGTAGTAAGAAGAGAGGGGTGCCAGCTCAGGTGTCGTCCACGTCACTTGACCATGGTTCAAAATTACGTGGTCCGTCGTCAAAAGCCCTCGTGCAGCTGAACAGTGCGACATTAATATTCAATCAATCAATCTTATTACTGGATTAAGAACAAGTTTAATTATTATTAGGGACTTCCACGGGCTTGTCTTGTAGAGGAAAGTTTTTCAAAGGAAAGTTTAATATCAAAAATTGACACTTAAAGAGTTATTTTTCGATATTTAGCTGAGATCTATATTTTGTCTTCAAAGCATCCACAGCAGAAAATCCGGTTTAACAAAGGTAGGATGTTGAAAATGCTAATAGTATACGAAGTGCTTTTGTTTTCAGTACAGATAATTCCTCATCCCCCTCTACCCCAAATTCAAAGAGCGATTTATTACAAAATTGCCTTTTAATTTTTCACTGGATGTGAAATCTATGAAGATTTCTTCTTCAGAAGTTGAAAGCCCTTTGGAGTATCTTGAAATAGATCCCTAATCCACTCGTAACTTGCTACCAAGCTGTCCTCATCCAGAAAATACTTTTTAAAATTCTTTGCCAACATTGTTAAAAGATTTTACATGTTTTAAAAACAATTTTCACATGTTGTTCTACAGATTTGTAAGTTTTTAACACATATCGAGCGGGGCTTTTTTTCCCATAATTTACTTCAGTAGTGATAAATCCAAAATTTAAGTATTTTTGAGAATATCGCCTTGATTTAATTTTCGGAACCATGCTCGTTCGTCTGTATACTTGTTGATTCTTTATTATCATCGAATGTTTGCTTACGACTTAAAAATGTATGTATGATATTGTTTTAATCTACTGCCGTAAATACCTAATTACCGTGAATTACAATTAACGTGTAAATTAAAAAAAATGTATATTCAAGCTAGATTCGGTAGCTATAGGAGCATCAAGTCGACCAAAACTGACTGGAATTGTACGAGGAAAAGCATTTTCACATGCTTTGCGCAGACGTCCGATATGTTGCCCAGGCTCACGCAAACGTACCCTATAATGCCAGATGTGATGGATATGATAGAGAGCAACATTGACTAGACTATTTTTCTAATGACATTTGTACTTTGAGAAATGAATGCTGAAGGAAATAAATCTTTAATTAAATATATCATTTTGCGAACTATTCCAATTTAAATATTAGAGAAAGAAAAATAACATAATAATAAGTAAGTACGAAAGATTAGCATGAAGTTTGAAGAGAAACCAGAGCTTAATAATAAGTACGTAATATATATTTTAAGTAATTTTCTTAAAATATATATTACTTAAAAGTTACATATACACAAAATTTAATATACTTATCGTATTAATTTGTACGGTTTATAATTAAGATCGTATTGTAACTTAAGCTTCTCTCTCTCAAAGTGCATTTTTATTGCAGTAAATACATTATTGTTTTACAGGGGGGGGCGACAAAAATTATGATTGAAAATCGGGTCGCCAGTATTGAAAGTTTGAGAAACATTGCACTAAGAAATACACTCATTGCCATAAAAATTAGCGCATAAAGAAAAAATTGCCGAAATGAAACGAAATTTTACATATGTAGGTGCTACTTTGATATAAGTAAGTGATTAGAAAATCAAAGAAAATGATTATTTATTGCAGAAAAAAGTAGTCCAGTGTTTCTCAAACTGTGGGGCGCGCCCCCTTGGGGGAGGAGCGCGATAACCATACGAGAGGGGCACGAGCATATCGAAAATAAAAGGTTCGAAAAATAATTAATTCACAGGAATGAATTAAAACAAAATACTTTCAGACATACAAAAAATTCACTTTTACTCTGATATAATTTATAGGCGGTATTAAGTCATCAAAAATAAAAACTTCTTCAATACCTAATTAGCTATCTTTGATCCTTTAACCAAATAAAAAAACTTATTTTATATTTGCTGTTATCCCATGATGAGATATTTTTTATTACGTTTTCTTTTTAAATCTAACATACTACTCTTTCAGAGAAAAAACAAATCCCTGACCCAGAAACGAAAAAATTTAGGAACATAAAAAATTAATCTCTGTGATTATTTTTGAAATACTGCACATTATAGCTGTAATCTGCTTTTGCTAATAATCTGCTTGACCTTCTAAGTTATTGGTACAGTTAGTTATGACCCCTCTCTTATGTGTTTGTTTCTCATTTATGGAAGTTGTTAAGTAATGTATTTCTCTGTTGCGCGCGTTTTTTTCCATGCAAATTAGTTTTATGATATTTGGAAAACCACGCAGAGCACACTTTGAAGGATTACTTAGCCAAGTGTTATTTTTATGAGTATTGTAAAACATATAAAGCATAGAAAAACGTTTTACACAATTTTTTAGCAATAACATAATTATTATCATAATGAATACACTTTTTACCCGGAAGTGGTCGCGTGTGACACAAAGATCACAAAATTGTTAATTCTGGCAAAACTGTTTATTTGTTATCATATAAAAATTGAAAAGTACTTCAAAGTAGGTAAGTTTACTTTCTCTTAATTAAAATATTCACTGGAATCACGATTTGTATCGTGTACAGTAAAATAATTATAAAAAAAAGGATAACCCCGCTCGACCATATCGAGTGCGCGCCTGCTGCCGGTTTAAAACATGTTGAAGTCTTTTCCATTTAAATATTAAAGTATTGCAATCCTTGTTCTTCGAAATTTTATATTATTATTCATTATTTAACATCATTATAAATGTGAATTCTGTGAGGCTTAAAATTACAATTCGCATAAAACTAATTATAATTTGAGCAATCATTTTTAAAAATCATTTTACATTTTTGTGAACATTTTCTCGCACTTGGCTTTACTCTTCTTAAAATTAAGCTATTATATCAAAAATGTTTTATTTTCTTATAAATGAACTCGTGCAAAGAGCAGATACTTCAGTCGGTATACTTTTAATGTATCAGGGCTGCACAGTGAATTTTATAACTAATTAATTAATACTAAATTAAGAAAAAAGTTTAATAAGTATTAACGACTTTCATGGGCTTGACTTGGAAAGCAAAGTTTTTATAAGGAATGCTTATGATTAGAAATTGACCCTCTGAGTTCTTTTTCTATATTTAGCTGATATATATATATATATATATATATATATATATATATATATATATATATATATATATATATATATATATACATTGTCTTCTAAGCAGCTCCCGTATTTTGCAATATGTTCAATTTAAAAATTAGAGAAAGGAAAAATAACATAATAATTATCATATTACTTAATCTTTCTTTGCTTAAAAGTAATGTATACAAAATTTAATACTTATGTTATTAAATTGTATGGTTTATAATTAAGATCGCGTATTGTATCTTTAGCGTCAAAGTGCATTTTTATTGCATTCAGTACACTAGTAATGTATAAGGGGGGAGCGATAAAAATGTTGACTGAAAATGGGGCGCCAGTAATGAAAGTTTGAGAAGCACTGGTGTAGTCCCAACTTTCTGATTTAGAATGCAAAAACCCATTTGGAGAAAAGTAAATTACTACGGAAATTACCCCTGTTGGTGCGGAGGTATCTCCCCTTGGCGGAAAACTTTTACTCAACCTGATAGATCGTTAAAATCTGGTTTCACAACTTGAAATCTGTAAACTTACAATTAGAAAAGCTTCTTTTCCTAATGGACCCTGAGAAATATCCCTGAAAAAATGTGGAGGAACTATTATCCTCAAGTACTAAGGTGTGATATAATTTAAGGCATTTGATACTTATCTGAATGTTTAACTATATTTTGCAGTTATGCATTTGATCTGCTATTCGTAAACCCATTTGCAAGAGTGTACCCAAAGGCAATTTTTACAATGTAAATAATGATAATTTTTGAGTGTGGGATATAGATAATTGATGTTCAGGTAAATTGTTGCGAGATTTTAATTGCTACGCATTTTAGACAATTATCTTTGGAGATAAAATTTTATTTTAATATTTTGCAAACGTGTTCCACTTTGAATTTGCCTGAGAGTTACAAGAAACGGCTCTCGTAATTCTGAATCTTGATCAAGAAACCAGGATAATGCCTTAGCTGGCAAGCTTACCTCCAAACTTTTACACCAAGACAACACCAGAACTTTGACCTTGACAGTGATAAAAATATTCATTTAAATGGGAAACAGCACAGTTTTGGCTTCTTATTTTCGTTTGTTATCGTGCGTTTCATCCTGTGAAACATACGAAAAACGAGAGATAGCTGAACAAAAACATACAATACAATCACAGAAGAATATAGACTTTATTACAACCAATGATCTCAGCTTAGAACCGAAGGGGTGAGCTGCTTTCCATTCGAGACAGGAATTCATTTCAGATGAAAGTCCGACTTCTTTTCCTTAAAATACATCCTTGCCCTGTTCGGGATTTCAACGCGAGCCAACTCGATTACAAGCAGAGTGTTCTATCCACCTTACTGGCTGGGTAGCTTATTTTCGTCTTATTTTAATGTATGTTTTTAAATGTAAGGTAGGTATGAATAAAAATAAATGGTTATATATCAGGTGTTTATAATTAAACTTTCCTTATAAACCAACTCCTAGAGCGCAAATTGGTTAACGGAATGCAACAAAATTTTGTATATGGACTGTACACGAGATGCGCCTGCAGAATTTTCTAAAACAATTAGTTCCAAAATGTCTACCAGGGAACGCTTTTTCGAGAAAAAACATAAAAATTAACTCATCAAACATGATCAAAATGGAATACAGAAACAATATTAACAATCTAGAACAAGACTGATGAGCAAAACCGGGTAAAGCTGTCATTTGCAGGAGCAAAATGTCGAGATCTGTATGCTTGGGAAGAAAAGGAAGCTTTATGCAAAACAGGTTAGCTTTTTGTTTGAAAAACTTTGTGGACGTTGTCAAATTTATAAGTCTTTGTTTCCAGCTGCTAATGGTGGTTTCTTTAATTGAACGTGCGTTGTTGGTGAAGATAAGAGGAATGCTTCTGATGCAGTGTGAGAAATTCATCGTAGAAAGTACCTGTCGCGTGTACCATCATCTACTAAATGTATCCGGGCGGTGATTAACCCGCGATCACAAGCGCGGGGTGTTCGGTACACCCCAGCAACAAAAAAAGCCACCTAGATACGCTGAACCACGATTCTTTCTGTAGCTGCCCATTTTAGGTCATTGAACCTTCATACCTGATGCAATCAGTCTCACTAGTGAGATTGGAATGTAATGACCTTCAAAAATTTATCTAGGGTGCTGAGAAAATTCCGCGAGTGATTGAGTTATATATTCGTACTCGAAGCATTTAAAATAGAGTATGTTTTACTCTTTACGCGTTTACATTCTTTTTTTAAATATATTAATATACGTGCATATTTTATTTAAAATTTCAATAATTGTAGCATTAAAATAATGCAATTCTATAAAATAATTGATATATATATATATATATATACACACACACACATATATATATATATATATATATATATATATATATATTTTAAAAATATTTCAAAGCATTTTCCAGAAACTATGACAACAACTCCATGGGAAAGGGGGGAACAGTGACTTCGTTGTCTATAAGATACCGTATCAACATATTGTTAAGATGAACTAAGTGAATTCGATGACTGTGTAATTTCAGAACCAAACTTAGAGAGATTAAACTTGAATCTGTAAATTTTTATAATACAGGTGGTGTTGATATCACTGATGAAATGTGCAGTGTATATGATGTATCGCGAATATGCAACCGTTGGCCATTGCGAATATTTTATCATCTACTTATTACTGCAGGAATTAATTCTTCCACTGTCTATCATTCGGTTCTCCCTGAAAAGAAAATGACATATTCAAGAATATTAGAAGATATTAGAATGGATCGTGTGCAGACACACACACACAAACAGTGCGATATGAGTTCAAAACTCCCAAACCTTAACAAAACACTCGAAATAATCTTTACTGACGCAGAAGATACTAAAAAGAGCGTTAATTCACCAAAACAAGGACGTTGCACTGTTTGTCTACGGGTAAAAGATGTAAAAATTATTTATTTTTGTCTTCAATGTCAGGAAAATATGTGCTTAAAGCATATGAATACAGTCTGCTCTGAATGGTTGGAAAATGATTAAAATATTATTTTTCTACTTTTAACTATCCTAATCATTAATTATAAAGGTAAATTTTTACTGGTATATACGTTTTACTTGTGGTTTATGTAAAAATATATAATTGTGTATTTTAAAATGAAAATTTTGCAGGTAGGGTTTAAATTAATGATAGTCTCATATGTAAAAAATTTAATTAATTTTATTCGTATAATACAGAACATATATTGTACTTCATAAATATGTATCATAATTGACTTAATTTTTTCGTATTTAAATACACGTGCTAAAGGTTTGGGGTGTTCTCTACATCCCGCGAGTAACGACGGTAGCAAAAACAGGCGCCAGTGACCGCGGTTTAAGAGATTCGAAGAGACGAGGAAATTAGAAGGGAAACTGCAAAATATAGTAACTGTTTCAGACCAGTATTTGTTGATGGAATCAAGACAGCTCTAGAACCACAGTCACAGACATCAAAGTTTGAGGACAGTAGCATGCGTGTAGTTTCTCGACAGACAGGCTATTCTTACAGCACTGTCCGAAAAGTATTCAGAAAACATAATGAACTACTTCCCATACATAATCCTCCAAACCCAGGATCTGCTTGATAGGGGCAAGCCACAACGTCTTTCATTCGAGGTCTGCTTTCTCAACAGAGTGCTGTTGATCTGTCATAGCCTTGGAATGGCCATATGAAGAGGTAAGGCACATGTCTACCTCAATGGGACAGTCAACACACATAATTGTGACATTTGGGCTAAGAAAAATTCGCGGATCCACACTGAGTTTCTCTCATAGTCTCCGAAGGTCACTGTATGGTGTGCGTTCACGGCGACATTCATCGTGAACTATTTTTCTTTGAGGAAATCAATCTTTTTTTCAAAATTCTGTTGTCGCATCTCGTATATAGCCCATGTACAAAATTTCGTTGAATTCCGTTTACCCCTTTGCACTGTAGAAGGCCGTTTATAGGGGAAGTTTAATTGTAACAACCTGGTACATGTACGTGTGTATGATAACCTGAATACCGAAATTCTGTAAAACATTCAGCAGTCTTTTACTTATATTAAAATGTGCAATGTAATAATTTGTATACATTCATTTTCTTTCTACTAAGTTTAATTTTTACTACCTCTTTTCCACTTGAAAAATCAAATCAAAGAAATTTGTATTATTTTGGTCTTATTAGATTTGAAAAATCATTATAATCTTTGATCTGTGTGTGTGACGCATGAGATAATAATACCTAATTTCAAAAGACGGTAGATTTTCTAAAACAATTCCTTTCTATCATTCTTTAAAGATTATAATAATTATTCTCCATTTAAATTTAAAATTCCGGTACAGGAAAGGTTTCCTTTTACAAAATTTATGGTACACAAAAGTTTTAAAATGTCTTTTAAGGGGAGTTCAAGTTGATAAAAAAATTCCACACGATCGTATGGATTTAATTTGATAGGGGAAATCTGAAAGAAGAGGTAATTTTACAGTAAGATAATGTAGACCCCCCCACACACATCATACTTTCTCCCGGCGATTCCAAACACGTTTATGTCTGGGAACTTCATTTTAAAATTGAAGAAAGGATCAATCTCTCAAGGGGACAGAAAAATATAAATAAATTTATTTCAGCTACAATTAAAAGTGTTACGAAAAGCAGAAAACTCTTGAAAAGTTGAATGACTCCTGTGTTTTACATTAAAATATGTTATCTTCGAGAGTATTTAAAGACGTGCCAGGTCCAATTACGAGATCAGGTTTCCAAAGGAGTTTATTCAGGATCAAAAACATTGACTATCTATTGTATTAAACTTAAAAATATACTTCAATTTAAAAGCATTTAAAAGAAAAGAAAACAAAATCATTCAGTGTCAAAAATCATGTCGTGGATACGCGTGCCATTCGAACACAAAAACATTCATATCTCTTTGTCATCTGTAGTTGTATATTTATAACACGTCCTCATTTGCAATTTAGTTGTTGCCAACTGTAGATGACTAAACGTCCAAGAATTGACCAAACGTCCAAGAATCCGGATTTGAGACTCATATCTGAGATCACAGTACGAAAATTCCAAAAACATTAACTAGTTTTTATAAACTATCCAACAATAAATATACACATTTTGTCAGCATTTCTCAAATTGTCAGGCTTACCCCCTAGAGGGGCATGATAACTCTAATAGGGGTGAGCGAGCATATTGGAAAATTCGAAAAATAAAGATTATTTAAAAATAAATTATTACTTTACTGAAAGTAAACAAATAAAATACAAAAAATAAAATGCACACATTTACACTGATACAATACACATAAAAATACACTCATTGGCTTAAAAATTTGCGCAATAAGAAAATATTGCCGAAACGAAACGAAATTTTATATATGTAAGTACAACTTTGATATAAGTAAGTGATTATAGAAAATCAAAGAAAATGATCATTTATGGCAGAAAAAAGTACAAATGAACGGATGTTTTTGTACTCTAATGGATCCCTTCTAGCACGAATGTACGATGCGATGCGATGCAAATGGGCATTGAGGTCTGCAAGTTCCATATGATGCCCTGAGACATCTCGTGCCAAAGTTGCTGTAAGAGCGTCTCAAGTTCAAGTAAACACGTAGGCTGTCTAATTTCCCAATCCCAAATGATTCCAGAAATTCTCGATTGGTGACAAATCTGGGAATCAAGCATGACTGGAAATGGTAGTAATGTAGCGGAGGTGTCTTATGACATTCTTGCTGTGTGTGGCCGAGCATTGTATTGTTTAAAAATGGCTTATGAGAGCTCTGATATGAGTGGAAACACATGTGGCCGAAGGTTGTCAAGGACGCACGGCTGGACTGTCATTTTGCCATGGATCAATATTAGGGGTTACAGTGTATAGTAAGCAAATACACCGCATATCCTCACTCCAGCTGTGAAATCAGTGTGCCGCTGTAAAGCGAAGGAGGGATTGAGACGTCTACCACGGGGCCTACACACAGCACGATTGTATTCACTGCTCAAATTGATTCTAGATTCGTCGCTGAAAAGATGACTGGTTCTGTTCAGTTGCAGCCCAATCCCGTCGTGAGCGAAACCCCTCCAAACGAATGCGTCGGTGGGTGGGTGCTATTGATAGAACATGGGATTCTGGGACCCGCGATACCAGATATCTTTTAATTAGGTGCATTGAGATGCTTCGGAAAGACACAGGGACCCGTAGTGAAGGTGCTACCTGTGTCTGGTCAGCGGCCTATGAGCAAGTGGACTCTACGCCTACATGCCGTATGATGTGACGGTCTTCTTGAAGACTGGTCCGCCGAGAGCGTTCTGAGCTTGGTCGCCGCGTAAATGACATCTCTTCAGTTCACTGATCCCTAACCCTCCTCACAGTAAAGTCAGAAAGGCTTAGGTGTGACCAGCTACACGCCGAGCTGAACACCCAGCTTCCATCATCCCGATGATTCTTCCTTTCTCGAACTCTGACAGGTGCTCAAATTGTCTTCAATGGCGATGTTTCTCAGAGTAATCTTCTAAAATTGCTTAATCCAGCTCATTTTACTTATTTCTTATTAACATGCTTTTTTCATTATTTCTTGTGTGTTTTTTAAATATTTTATGATTTTTAAAATATTATTGTATGTGAAACTAAGTACTGATTTTCACACAAAAACTCACTATTGTTTTTCTTATTAACATTTTTTGTCATACAATGCACCTAAATACTTAAAAGTAGCATCTTATTTGTTTGAAAATATAAATATTAATTCTTTAAATGTAAAGCAGTCTATGAAACAAATCATCAACAACAATTTTATCATAAATCATTTCTGACGTGATTTTGAAATCCCTTATGCATTGTTCATTTTATTTTAATCTTAGATGTGATGTATTTCAATGTTAGATGTAAAATGAATTTATATTCAACATTAGACAACCACGTAATACATTAATCACCTAATTTCAATTCTTTTAAAAACATACACTCATTATACGGCTCGATTCGTTTTCGTATTTAAATACTCCTTTCCACCCACATGAACTATTGAAAATCGATTCGAATGTTTCAACTCCTGTTCTTCATACCTCCTGAGTGTTCCAGCCGACCAACCGTAAAATTGGAAAGCAGTGCTCCATTAGTCCTCAAATTTATGGAACGTGTGAGACAACTACCCACCTGTGTCCAATGGGCTTTCCTTAATAAATCAAGGGCTTTAATCGCCGACGTTTGGACATCGTTCCAAATCTGTTTCGCTTGGCCGCCACTTGACCATGTGCAGAGTTGCAAATTTTCAGTCTCGTAGCGTCTAATCCAAATTCATAGACGAGTGTAATCGAATTACTCTTCACGAAGCAGATATTAAAGGATTTCCATTCAGCCATAATTTCACTCGGAACAGTTTCTAACTGCATTCTTTTAATGAATGTGGGTGTCTCTATAAATTTAGAGAAAAAAACATTTAATTTTAATTTTTAGAAAAACATTTTGTCAGATATTTTTTTTCGATTCTGACTATTAGCTCACACTCTCCCTATATATATATATATATATATATATATATATATATATATATATATATATATATATATATATATATATATATACTGCTCAAAACAAATAAGGATATTGTAAGTTTTATATAAAATAAAGATATAAGCGAAGTTTCTTTTGCCGAAAATGGAAGAAGATAATCACAAATGCAAATTTTTCTGATTTCAAACAGTTGAGTATGCTAATTTTGAGTTCGACGTCAAAAACTTCGCTTCAGCGGCAGCGAATAAAATTTGACTTTCAACTGAAATGAAGACAAGGATGATCGGCATTCAGTGACTGCTTTGTTTCGATGAGTACGATGTCTCAGCGAAGTCATGTAACCGATTCAGAAGCTTGGAGAGTTGTTGGTAGGTTAAAAAGTGGCCACAAACTCAAGCTGAAGTAGCGCAAGCCATTGTAGTGTCTCAAAGTGTGATTTCCAGGATCTGGAACCGTTTTTGGAGACTGAAAGTGCAGGCCGAAGACCAGGACAAGGTCGTAGACGGGCCACTACGCCCAATGAAGATCGTTTTTTAGTGTTAATGGCTCGGAGACACCGAAATATGAACGCTACTCTTCTCCAACAACAACTTCGCTCGGCTACTGGCACCACGGTTTCAACTCAGACTGTCCGAAACCGGTTCCATGGTGTAGGTTTGTATGCTCACCGACCGCTGGTATGTGTTAGACTAACATCAAGGTATCGTCGCGACCGCAGGGAGTGAGCAACAGAGCATGTGAGCTGGAGGAGAAATGAATGGAGCAATGTTCTTTTTTCTGACGAGTCCCATTTTTCTGTTCATCCGGATAATAGGCGTATTTTCATCTGGAGGGACCGTGGCAGTAGGAATAAACCTGAGTTCGTGCACGAAAGTGTCAGATTTGGCGGTGGAGGAGTGTTGGTGTATGGTGGCATCTCCCTTGACGGGCGCACAGACCTCTACATCATTCGAGATGGACCTCTGACTACTCGCCGATATAGAGATGAGATCATCAGACCTATTGTAGTCCCTTACGCTGCAGCAATCGTAGATGACTTTGTTTTAATGGACGATAACAGCAGGCCACATCGTGCTAACATCGTGGAGGATTCCCTTTTCGAGGAAGGAATCGTACGAATGGAATGGCCAGCGTGTTCTCCAGACATGAATCCAATATAGCACGTTTGGGACTCTCTAGGAAGACGAGTTTCTGGCCGCCAACCACCTCCCTAAAGTCTCCAAGAACTGGAAAGAGCTATTCTGGAACAGTGGGACAGAATACCCCAACTCGTGATTAATAGCCTCATTGACTCCATGCCTCAAAGGTGCTCAACGTTGCTGGCCGTCCGTGGAAACCGTACCCCCTACTGAACATGATTTCCTTTGAAGAAAACACCTTTTCTTATTCTTTTTATCTCATATGCACAAATTGTGTTTTTTTCCTTTTGTACACAAATGCGCAATAAAATGCATTTTTTGCCAAACATGTGTAATATATTCTGTCGACCAGGTATCAATCAGCTAAAAAGTTTCCCAGCCACAAGATCCACCTTAAACCTCAATATCCTTTAAATATTTTGAGCAGTGTATATATATATATATATATATATATATATATATATATATATATATATATATATATATATACTGTTCAATTTTTCTATTATTTATAAAATACATTCTATTCATCCATTCAAGTTCAAATATTTTTTTAGAACTTGGAGTGGATGACACATGATGTTAATGCAGTTTTTTTCTAATATTAACTCATTCATTAAATTGAATTTATTAAACAAAATACCTGTTTTCTACGTTAACATAGATTCGTCTCCATTATTGTAAAAATGTAACTGTTAAAATAATCACAAACATGGCTTCAAATCTGGTTTTTAAGCTAAGCTAGCTAACCGGGGTGTGCATTATTACAACAATGCAGACTAGTCATGCTATTTTTTGAATCTCTACTATAAGTTTACTTTCTCTCTCTCTCTCTCTTTCTCTCTCTCTCTCTCTCTCTCTATATATATATATATAGAGAGAGAGAGAGAGAGTGACAACGGCCAGATTGAGTTAAATATACATTTATTAAGGGGAATTATTTACAAGGGAGGGCTAAAAGTTAGTAAAAAGTAATCGAAACATCATTAGATCGTTGGATTCCACGAGGCGTTTCGTTCCAGCGCCCTCGTCATCGTCTCATCGCCGTCGCTTCTCTCGGTCGTCTCCCGCGCAATCGTTCTATTCGAGTCTGGTTTACTCGTTATCCTCGAACCGACTTGTCAGATAGGTGGCGCTCTCTTGGCATTACGTCATTAAGGAAAATAGGAGGGATACGATATGTGCACATCCATTCCTACATCGGCCATCATGACCAAGCATGCGTCCTCGCATGTAAAATACACTGTATTTCAAAATTTCATGAAATAAAACTGAAAAGCTAGAGGAAATAAACTTACAAATAAAACAATTATTAAAACAGACAAATATGTATCAGAAAATCAAAACTAATAATAAAGAATAAAAAAAAATTAGGTATACAGATGGAAAGAAGACAAACAATACAAAGCAATCTTGAGTATGGCGATAATGTCAAAAAAATGTTGAAGTAAAAGTTTTCGTTCGTAATGTAATATTCATTTGTTTGGCCATGGTTTCAAGTATTCGGCACAAGTACTTGTTTTGGTTGGGCCATCAAAATTTCCACATTTTTCGACGTTGTAGGTATCGTTAGGTTTTACTTGTGTTATTTTATATGGACCGATAAATTTATTGCAAAGTTTTTGTCCAGGTCCTTGTTGCGTTTTTTTAATAGCAACTAAGTCCTTAACACTGTATAAATAAGGAGATTTTCGTCGAAGATTATAAGACTTTTTGTTTTCATTTTGCACTTTAAGTATTTGCGTTTTTGCCGCTTTACGTAGGAGTTCTCTGTTTTCATTAAATTCGAATTGTAGTTGTTCGTCGATTAATTGTTGAATGCGCAAATCAGTCTTGTTATTGATTTGTGTTCCAAAGAGTAATTCAAAAGGAGTGGTGTTAATGCTTCGTTGGAAGGTTGAGTTTAAGACTTCTTGTAGTGAAGGAACATGTTTGAACCATTTCGTGGGATCGTCTTCTGACATCTTAGATAAGACAGGAATAATTGTTCGATTAATGCGTCCTACTTGACCATTAGCACGTGGCAAACCTGTAGTAATATGATGAAGTGTAATTTTTTGTTCCGAACAATAAGTGTGGAATTCGTCAGAAGTGAAAGTAGTTCCACGATCAGTGATAAGAAAACGAGGATTTCTAATGTAGTTTTTTGAATGTCTAATTTTTTTATTACCTCAGAAGTAGATGTAGTTTTTGTGGGGTATAACCAAACAAATTTAGTGAAAGAGTCAATGACAGCCAAAATGAATTTGTAGTTTTTACTTGAAGTTGCTAAAGGACCAAGATGATGGATATGGTATGTATTTAGTGGTATATCATCTTTGACAAGAGGATGGAGAAATCCTTCTTGATTACCAGACTTTTTATTTTTCAATATACATGTTACACAATTAGAAATATATTTTTCAATTTTGGATTGAAGTTGTGGTATAAAATATTTATTTTTTATATGTTCTAGAGTTCTTTTAACTGAAAAATGTCCTTTGTCGTGAGCATTTTTTATAAAGTGATGTTGCATCTCGTCGGGAATAACAAGGACTTCGACACCGTCAATAAATTTATATAGTATATTATTTTTAATACAGTAGTTATGATATGGACCATTTTGAAGAAGAGCTTTTATGGAAAGAATGTGTGGGTCCAGCTCTTGAGATTCTTTTATCCTATGCACAATAGAATCATTACACTGGTTTGTTAAAACCTGTATTCTACTTAAAGCGTCGACATGGGCCATTTGTGAGCCAGAGCGATGTAAAATGGTGTAATCATAATCTTGTAAATTCAGGGCCCAACGCGTGATTCAATGTGTTTAGATCTTTCTTACTCATAGTTTTTGTAAATGCATTACAATCAGTAATTATTTTGAAAGGCATTCTAAAATGTACACTTTAAATTTTTGAGAGCTTCTATGATTGCTAAAACTTCGAGTTCGTAGCTGGTATATTTTCTCCCCGTTTCGGACGTTTTTTTCTAGACATGTAATATATAGGATGTAAGGAATTATCATCGGGGAATCTTTGTAATAAAACAGCAGCAATTCCGTCGATTGATGCATCAGTATGTATTTCGGTTTCACAATTTTGTCGATATATACCTAAGACAAGTTTCTGACAGAGCAAACGTTTTAACTCGTCAAGGAAGCTTTTTGTTTACATCAAAATTGAAAGGGAGTATCTTTACGTAAAAGATCACTAAGTGGCTTAGCAATTACAGAATAAGCAGGGATAAATTTACGAAAATATCCAGTGAGACCTAAAAACGTTGAACTTCTTTAGTTGTTTTTGGTTCGGGGTAATTGACAACTGATTTAGTTTTAGAAGGGGAAGGAAAAAGTTTATTATTTTCAATAATATGGCCTAAAAATTCAATTTTCCTATGCAGAAATTGACATTTATCAAAATTTATTTCAATCCGTAATCACTGGACACTTGAAGAACTTTTTTTGAGTCTCTCAATAGCCTCAGATTCATTTTTAGCAAGGATAACTATATCATCCATGTAAGGAGAACAATTCCTTGAACAACTAAGTCACGAAAAACTGTATTGATAAAACGTTGAAACGTTGAAGGGCATGTAGAGAGTCCGAAAGGCATTTTAAGGAACTGAAATTGACCATTTTGTGTTACAAAGGAGGTATATGGGCGATTCTGTTTGTTAACAGGCACATGGAAAAAACCATTACTTAAATCAATGGTACTGAAAACTCATGTATCCTGAAGTTTATCTAAAATATCCTCAATGAGGGGCAGAGGATAGTGATCCTTAACTAACACACGATTTAATTTTCGAAAATCAATGCAGACTCGTGGACTGCCGTCTTTTTTGTGGACTACCAGGACTTGGCTAGCATAAGCAGATGAACATGGTTCAATAACACCATTTTGTATCCATTCATCTATTTGTTTATCTATTATATCACGTTCAGTAAAAGGTAAACGTCTTGGAGAATGATAAATTGGTTTGTCGTCCGTCACGGTAATACTTAACTCAATATCCGTCGTTTTAATTTTATTCGGCCTATAACATACGAGTAATGCCTCAACATCATTACGAGTTTGTTTTGGAATTTCAGAGGGCCAATATCAAATTTAGGAATGTCGTCAGTAATTGCGAAAACAAATGGTTGTGGAGAAGCGTCGGATACTTCGATTTGTAGCTTAGAAAACATAACACTATCAGGGGTGATAGTCAAATTAGCTTGTTTAATTAGATTACAACCAATAATAATATCAAGAAGTTCATTGAGTGGTTGGGGACAACATTAATTTTAACAGGAAAGTCTTGATTTGTCAATTGAAACAGTTGAGTTGAACGAACCAATTACATGAGTTTTGAAAGGCCAAAACCAGTTAGTATATTACCACTATTTATTAAAGAAGGGGAGCCTAATTGATTCCATACACTTTCTTTCATTAAGGTTACTTGACTTCCGGTATCAACTAAAGATAATATTTTTTTAGATAAAATTTTAACTTCTTTACACATAGTAGTTAATGGGGTAATTTCATCAACATTATTAGAAGAAGGGATATTTTTTTATTCTCAAATTTTGAATTAGGCTTTGGTGCATTGAATTTTGGATATCTATCATTTCGATGTTTATGAAGTGTACTTTCAACATCACGGCGTTGGCTACTAAAGTTTGGACTACGCGACGTATCATAAGAGTGATTTTTGCTTTTATTTTGAAATATTTTTGTCATAAATTCTAATTTTTCTTTAAATTCCTGAATTGTTGTACATCCATATAATATTAGCTTATTTGAAGGAGAATCGGGGATTCCATTAATACAATATTCCATAATTGAAGTTTCGTCGAGAAACCCTTTGACCCTCGATTCGCTAGTTCCCGAATAGCGACTAAATATTGGAATACCGTTTCATTAGGCCGCATTCTTCTATTTTGTAATTCCTTATGCAATTGAGCTTGATTTAATTTTTTTCCAAATTTTTGAATAAGTAGTGTTTTTATAAAACTGTAAGAGTTTATACCACGCTGAGATTGAATAAATATTTTTGCAGTTCCTGTCAAAAGCCGTTTTACAAAAACAATTTTTTTTGTTGTTCGGTTATTGGGCAAAACGTTAAATTTTCCTCCACATCAGAAAAAAAATGTTCAATTGAGTATGAGTCATCTGCACTGAAAGAACGAAGAGTTAGAAGTAAATCTTTAACAAAAAGCCACGATAAATCGTTTTTTCGAAATAGAGAAAGCTGACTCATTAATTTGGTTAAGTGCGTCAGCCGATTTCCTGTCTGTAGAAAGTGGGGGGGAAGCAAGGAATTTTCTGCATCCTGCGGGGGCATTCTTCTACATCTCGTGTATTTAATTTATTATGAAAAGCGGATAAATCAGCTAGTGAAAGCAAAATATTATTACAAAGTTCTTCGGCAGTTCCATTTGTTTCTAGTTGTAAAAATTATCTAAACAGATTAAATCGGGTAGGTTAATTTTTTTTTAAAATAACGGCGGAGTAGTCTTCTATATCAAAATCTTGTGCGAAACCCGTAAACTTTCGCAATTGTTCTCTAAGAGGTCCTACTGAATGGGTGATCGTTAAAAACAACAGAATACAATAATTTTTACATTTTGCGTATTGCCAAATTTCAAAGCTTGCGCGATAACTGGGATATCATTCAGTGTTAAGTAAGACATAATAAATCACTTAAATTGAACCAAAAACGTAAAATATACAAATATTTGCAGATCACTTAAAATGATATATGAGTAAAATATTTCAACACAGAAAAAAAAAAAATAATACGCTATGAAAAGATTAAAGTCTAGAATAAAATGTCACTAGTAGATTATTTTGTACAAGTTAAAAAAAATATATCGTATCACAGTCACATTAGCAGTTTCAAAATATATTTTCACAATCACTGAGAGTTTGTAAAAAGCAATGGAAATAAAAACTCACGGTAAACTTTCGCATACAACGTCTTGATTGTTGAATATTAACTTTCATGAATGTATAATAGTGTTGAAGAAAATCTTGATGTGTCGGCGGCAAAATTATCGAATAAATAAATATCTTCACAATCGTGAACTTTCACACAACACTTGAAATAAATCGTCAAACACACGTTGAAAAACGCTTTGAAGAATAAATGCACTTGAAGAAAATCGTCCAACACACATTGAATATATTCACTTCTCTTGCATCGTCATCGTCCTTTTGCTTCGGTTTTCTAGGGGATTTTAAGTTAAGGGAAAGGCCGAGCCCCATATAGAGAGTGACAACGGCCAGATTGAGTTAAATATACATTTATTAAGGGGAATTATTTACAAGGGAGGGCTAAAAGCTCTACTATAAGTTTACTTTCTCCTATATATATATATATATATATATATATATATATATATATATATATATATATATATATGTATATATATATACATATATATATACATATATATATATATGTATATATATATACATATATACATATATATATACATATATATATATATATACATATATATATACATATATATACATGTATATATATATATATATATATATATATATATATATATATATATATATATATATATATATATATATATATATTGTCCACATTGCAATTGTAATACAATACATTCTATTCATCCATTAAAATTAAGAATTAACTTATTTTTTTATATATATTACTTGTTAAAAGTACACAGTCTAATAAACTAAATGTAGATAAAATTAAGTTATTTTGTAACTCATTATACATATAATAGATACTGATACTCGAAAAATATCGTTTTAAACTTTTAAATGTCATTCGATACTTTTGTAAAACTTTAACGATCCCTTCGTCAAATTGACAAATTTCGCCAAATTTCATAGTATGAATATGGCTGTATATAGACTTCTGATTAACTAAAACATTTAACTCTATTTTTAAGAAAAACATTATAACAGTAATTGTTTTTATTACAGCCCGATAAATTAAATGTAGATAAAATTCTTTTAGAACTCATTTTATATTAGACTATAGTACACGAAAAATATGGTTTTAAATTGTTAAATGCCATTCGATACATTCCTGTTATATCAACGACCACTTCGTCAAAGTGAAAAATTTCGCCAAATTCCCATCAGTCAAATAACTGTTTCCATGCATGTTCAAAATCAATGATTTTGATAGCGTATGTTATATAAAAAGTAGTATTATTGTTTTTAAAATTTATAAGTTCTTCTGTATTATTTTTTTCTTATTTTGTTGTGAAAAACTTCAAAACTTGAGAACTATTTTTTTACCGAATCTGTCACAGTGGAATTTCCCCAAAATAAGGATTAATACGTAAATACCCGAAAGAGTTTAACAAAAGGATCATGGAGTTTAACAAAAGGGTGAAACACAACAAAACTACTCAAATAGATTTAAATTTGTACTTGAATAATTTGAAGTCTACATAAAGAAGACTCATCTATCGCTTTTTTGAAAGAAAACGTTGGTGATTTGGAAAACTAAATATTGTAGTGATTGTTAAATGTTGCGTCCATTTCTAATTACTCGTACTTTTTTAAGTACAGTACTTAATTTTTTTCCATAATCCTCAAAATTGGTTTAAAATTGGAAAAAAGATTTTTGGAACTGCACTGAAATTTACAATTTTAATTTATAATCCTCTGTACAAAGGAGCATTCGTTTATAATATATATATATATATATATATATATATATATATATATATAAAGAGTGTTTTTTCCAGGTATAGAAGTTTAAGTTGGCATTACTTTCCAAGATGGCGACCGATTTAACAGCTGTCAATGATTTATTCTCAGTTTGGTTTGGCAATTCATCAAAACGATCATCAAGCCAGGCGTAGATTCGTCGAATGGGCCCAAAAAGAGAATGGCGTTGTTCCCGATTTTCATACGCGAATTTTGTTTAGCGATGAAGCGCACTTCTGGTTGAATGGATACGTCAACAAACAAAACTGCCGCATTTCGAGTGAAGCTAATCCACAAGTGTATGTCAAAACATCGTTACATCCAGAAAAACTGACTGTTTGGTGCGCTTTATGGGCTGGAGGAATCACTGGTCCGTACTTCTTCAAAAACGATGGAGGCCACAACGTTACAGTCAATGGTGATCGGTATAGAGCCATGATTACTAATTTTTTCATTCCTGAATTGAACAATCATGATGTCCAGGAGCTGTGGTTCAAACAAGACGGCGCAACATGTCACACAGCTCGTGCCACAATCGATTTATTGAAAGACACGTTTGGTGACCACCTATTTTCACGTTTTGGACCTATGAATTGGCCTGGAAGATCTTGTGATTTAACACCGCTAGACTATTTTCTGTGGGGCTATGTAAAGTCATTGGTCTATGTAGATAAGCCACAAACGCTTGACCATTTGGAAAACAACATTCGGCGTGTTATTGCTGATATACGGCCACAAATGTTGGAAAAAGTCATCGAAAATTGGATGTCCAAATTGGCCTACATCCGAGCCAACCGTGGCAGTCATATGCCAGAAATAATATTTAAAATGTAATGCCACAAGATTATCTTTCGAATAAAAAAAAATTCATGTCCATCGAATAATACATCGTTGTTTTATTGCAATTTAAAGTTCTATACCTCTAAAAAAACACCCTTTATATTATATGTTACCTGCAAAGAGTAAGAAATACCAAGGCATTCTATAGAGACGTGTTATGAACGTTTGGTTCTATAACATTTAAAAAATAGAAAGTTGGTTCAAAGAATTCGAAGAGCACGTTTATTCCATTAGGCTTAGCTGAGCTAGCACCAAAACATTGCAACAAGTCTAATCAAAATATACTGACTGTTGCCAATCGGGTAATCTGAAGAAGGATACAAGAAATTGTTTCCAGATTTACAAATAGAAATATAAATACAGTTTGATTACATAAAATACAAAATATAGTAAATTGCAAATGCCTAAATATAAAATTCATTTTAAAATTAATTATTTTTCTTTGTTGAGTTTAATAATATTTGTCTCAACATTACTCCCCTACCAGTAACTGAGTTACGAACTGAGAAGTATGGCAGGAATAGTGTTAGATGTTAAACAAGAATTTTTTTTTAAATATGCCTTTTAAACAATACATTATGAATACACAAAATTAAATATTTGTACAAATGTTACATACTTTTAGAAACAGTAATATTATATACAATAACTAGTTTGATGTTAGAGAAATGACATACATTTATAAATATTTGTAAAATCTAAGTAAACCAAAATATCATACACTTGATATAAGTAAATAGTTATAAGTTAGAGATAGATATAGGTTATTTACAGCAGATATCAGTCCTGAAATCTTACAGGTTTCTTTTACCAATCTTCCATGTCTTGAAACAGTGGGCTTAACATCGGTTAAGAGGTTAGTGTCATCCGATTGCTTACAAGGAACTGTTGTTTTGTCAGGAATAGAGTCTGTCATTAACAAATAAGCTGGTTTTAGTCTATCCACTGATATATTCACAGGTTTATTTTTTTATTGTCAGTGTGAAATATTTTTCATATCTTTCTTTTTACTGGGAATGGACCATCATATGGTGGCTCCAGGGCTTTCCTTACACGATCAACTCTCACAAATACATGAGTGCAGGATTTTAAGTCTTTATGAACAAAAATCTTTGATTTTTTTTGGAGGCGAAGATTTTGTTGACTTCAGGTCGTCCATAAAAGTCTGCAATGTAGTGACAAATGTTTCAGGATCAATTTGAATGGAGGGTGGGTTAAAAAATTCACCTGGCAATCTGATATTAGAGCCATAAACCATCTGAGCTATAGTATGATTGGTATCAGGTCTTAGAGCAGTTCTTAGTCCTAATAAGATTGTTGGTAATGTCTCTGTCCATTTGATGTTGTTATGAGCTTTGATTGCCCCTTTCAAAGTCCTATGCAACCGTTCCACTTTCCCATTGCATTGAGGGTGATAAGAAGTTGCATGAGCTACTTTAGCCCCACAAATAGCAGCTAAACTTCTAAACAACTGAGATTCAAATTGCCTTCCTTGATCTGTAACTATTTTCCCAGGTACTCCAAATCTGCAAACCCAGTGTTCGTAAAAGGCTTTGCTAGCTGTCTCTGCTTTACAATCAGGCAAGGGAACTGCTTCCATCCAACACGAAAAACGGTCTATACAGGTCATACAAAATGTCATGCCTTGCGATGGTGGAAGTGGACCAATTAATCAATGTGTATCACACTAAATCTTGTATCAGGTACTTCATATTCTCAAATTTTGATTTTGTGTGTCTGTGGACTTTACATTTTTGACAGGGGAATACATGTTCTTGCCCATTCTCTTATTTCTTGCTTCATATTTGGCCAGATAAATTTTTCAGTCATTAATTTAATAGTTGATCTAATCCCAGGTGTGAAAAACCATGAATTTGTTGAAAATATTTGTTGCAGAAACTGTTTTGGAATGTAGGGTCTTATATTGGATGTTGAAATATCACACCAGAGTGTTTTCCTGATGGTAATGTACATGATTTGAATTTTACTGAAGAGTTACTCTCATTAACTGTTGCAATTCTACATCTTGGGTTTGTTTATCCGCTATAGTATCATAGTCGATTACTGTAATGGCTTCGATTCTTGAAAATGCATCTGCTACTAAATTATCTTGTCCTTTAATGTGACATATATTTGTTGAAAATTGGGATATGTATTGTAGATGACGTAACTGTCTAGGTGAAGCTTTTTCATTTTTTTGATGAAAGGCATATGTACTTGGCTTGTGATCTGTGTAAATAACAAAATTTTTTGTCCTTCGAGAAGATGTTTAAACTTTTTGACAGAAAAGATATATTCCTAATAATTCTCTATCATAGGTACTGTAATTTTTCTGTGCATTGGTTAATTTTTTTAGAAAAAATGAAATCGGTTTCCAATTTCCAGCTTCAAATTGCTGTAACACTGATCCGATTGCAAAATTGGAAGCATCAGTAAATAAAGCCAATTGTAAATCAGGGTCAGGAAAGCTTAATAAAGTAGCATTTGCAAGATCTTGTTTACATTTTTCAAAATTTTCTTTAGCTTCTTCTGTCCAAAGAATTTTTGTCTTGTCATTCTTTCTTGAACCTTTTAAATACTCGTGAAGAATAGCTTGATTTTTAGCAGCATCTTTTAAATATCTTCTATAAAAGTTAATGAGTCCAAGAAAAGTTCTCAAATCACGAATTGTTTCAGGTAATTTGTATGACAAAATTGCATCTACTTTCTCTGGAAGTGGCTTAGATCCCTCTGGTGTAATCAAGTATCCTAGAAATTCTAGATGAGTTACTCCCAAAGTTGACTTGGAGATATTCACTCGAAGACCATGTTTTTGTAACAGATCAAACACAAGTTTCAAATGAGTTTTATGTTCTTCTTCAGTTTCGGAGGCTACTAGAATGTCATCGAGGTATGGGAAAACAAATTCTAGTCAAATAAAACTTCATTGATAAAGCGCTGAAAAGTAGATGGTGCATTTCTTAACCCAAAGCTCATAACATTAAACTCAAATAAGCCAAATGGTGTTATTATGGCTGTCTTTTTCCTTATCTTCTTCAGCAATTGGTATTTGAAAATATGCTTTGAAGAGATCAATTTTAGAAAATATTCTTTTCCCCTTCAAAATATGGTGAAAATCTTCAATACGTGGAATTGGATAACGGTCAGGAATGGTTTGAGCATTTAAACGTCGATAATCACCACATGGTCTAACACTTCCATCTTTTATTCACAAGATGCTAGTGGGCTTGCCCATGGAGATTTAGAAGGTCGAAGGATATCATTATCTAACATAAATTTAAATTCTTGCTTGGCTATTTCTAATTTTTAGAATCCAATTGACGAGCTTTTGAGTAAAACCGGTGGGCCTTTTAGTAGCAATATAGTGTTTAACATCATGTTTTGTATTAGTAATTAATAAATTTGGTTTTCATTAAATCTGAAATTGTAATAATATATAAGAAAATTTTGATGTTTTATCCATTATGTTAATTTTATTTTCTTGCAAAATAGAAGAAATCTCACCTGTAACATGAAGGTTAGTTATTCCATCTATTAACTGCTTGTTTCGGATGTCAATTAACAAGTTAAATTTATTTAAAAATCGGCTCCCAAGATTCCTTTACTAACTTTGGCAATTATAAACGGAAATAAAAATTCTCGACGTAATCCCAAATCAATATTTAGCACTTTAATTCCATAGGTTGGGAATTTCTGTTCCATTGCTGCAAATAATTTGTAATCCGATGGTTGTTTATTTTTAGATGTGGCTGGTATTATTGAACAATCAGCTCCACTATCTACCAGGAAGTGCAAATTTGTCGTTCGACCTTTGACGAATAATCGAAATTTGCGACAGGCTTTATAATCTTCTGCAGCAGAATTTGTCGCAATATTTACTGCAGACTGAAGTTTTCCGTATTCCTATTCCATGTACAAGGCGGGCTGCACTTTTTCAGGTTTTGCATCGAGCACCGAAACGGAAGTGAAAATAACAATATTTTCCTTTGGGGTCGAAACGTTTCCGAGAACGACTTCCGGGATTTAGGATGAAAAACTATTGCGTTCTTTCGTTCTTGATTTGTGGAGAATGCTGAGTTGACATATTTGTTCCTCTAGGCTTTGAATTCTGTTGAGAAGAAGCTGGTCTCTTGACGACGTTGCTTCACCACAGTCTAAAGATTTTCCAGTTGCAAAATCTCTGTTCTGGGAGTCATATCAGATATTTTATCAGCCATTACTGCCAATTTGCTTAAATTCTCATCACTGACAACCAAAATATTTTTAATGGACTCAGGAAGCTTTTCTAACCACAAAGTTTTAATTAAATTATCCGAAATATCGGACGTTGCAACAGTTTTTCAATTTCTGCAACAGCTGACTAGGCTTCATATCACCAAGTTCAATTCCAGTTAACAGTCGTTTTATGCGAAGATTTTCACTTTCTTTAAACAGACTGAGTAATCTGTTTTTCGAGTCCGTGTACTTCGTATCACTTTTGCTATTGACAATGTCCCAAATATTCTCGACGTATTTTGGTTCTAATTGCGATACCAAATAATGGAATTTCGTTTCTTCTAAAGAAATTCTTGATATCTGGAACTGAGCCTCTACTTGGTAAACCAAATTTCTGGCCTGTCAGTCCAAAACGGCGGTATTTTATGCTGACGGCGCTCATTTCAAATTCTTCGAATCTTCGTTAAGCATTATAACAGATTATAATTATGATTAAATTTTTATGCAATATTTAAATAAAATTGTTCCTGGGTCACCAGTTTGTTATGAACGTTTGGTTCTATAACATTTAAAAAATAGAAAGTTGGTTCAAAGAATTCGAAGCACGTTTATTCCATTAGGCTTAGCTGAGCAAGCACCAAAACATTGCAACAAGTCTAATCAAAATATACTGACTGTGCCAATCGGGTAATCTGAAGAAGGATACAGAAATTGTTTCAGATTTACAAATAGAAATATAAATACAGTTTGATTACATAAAATACAAAATATAGTAAATTGCAAATGCCTAAATATAAAAATTCATTTTAAAATTAATTATTTTTCTTTGTTGAGTTTAATAATATTTGTCTCAACAGACGTGTTTAGGCAAAGTTTGAAATAGGAGAATTATTACATAATTTGCCTAGCATTCTGTAGAATGCGAAATGCTATTTAGGCAAAATATGAAAAAAGGTTCTAATAAAGCTATTTTATAAATGCCGTGCATTTCTAAGAAATACAAATGTTATACTAGAAAAATAATAAGAGTGCCATTAAAAAAATTAATTCAAAATACGTAAAGAAAAATGAACGTTGTACTGAACATAATAAAATAATTAATATAAGCTTAAATAACATCAAATATCACTTTAAAACATTAGCTACATTATTTCGTAAGAATAATCGCATTTTCAAATTATTTCAAACCATATATTTTATAAACAATCCCTTTTTAGAGAGTATTAATTGCATAAGAAAACTCAAGGAAAATGTTAAAAAAAATGTTTTCTTTATTTGCACAAATTTTAAAGTTTTTTTCCTGCACATAATATTGAAATATTATATTTTTATGGAAATCATATGATGAATTAGAACTGAAATAATAAAAAAAATTTAAAAAAGCCTTAAGGATAAAAATTTACATGCACACATTTCTAAAGAAATACAAATTACATTAATGTAATATTTAAGAAATATATCCTGCTTTATTTATGAAAGCTTCTTCTTTTAGTTATTATTTCACTTTTTACAATAGCTTTTTTATCTCTCATTTTTTTATCCATAAAGGGATGTTTGTTTATATTTTTCAATTGAGAATTTTTCAATTAAATTTTCAGGCATGCAAAAAGGGTGTATCAATCGAAAGAAAATAATGCAAATAATACAACTAAATAAAAATAAATACGCGATATTCTGATCATTTTTAGGGCGACAAGTCCTCTTAAGGCAGTGGTTCTCAAACTTTCACTACTGGTGACCCAATTTTCAATCATAATTTTTACCGCGCCCCCCCTAAAAATAATAATGCATTGCATGCAATAATAATGCACTTCGACGCTAAAGCTACAATACGATCATAATTATAAACCGTAAAAATTAACAAGATAAGTATTAAATTTTGTATACGTTACTTTTAAGTAATATTTTTTTTTACTTTTTAGTTCGATTCACTATAAAAGCGTGTTTTATAGTTTGTTTTAAAACTACAATTTATTTTATAGTTATTTTTACTATACACGATAAAAATCACAATTCCAGTGAATAATTTAACTAAGAAAAAATATACTTACCTACTTTCAAGGACTTTTTAATTTTTCTTAGAAAATTTGAGACAAAATCCAATAAAACTAAAGAAAATGTTCCAAATGTGCGTGGGCTTCATAAACGACATAAACCACAGACACTTTTCGCTAACAACGCAGGAACGTTATTTTCAAGCTAAACCGTCATATTTTGTTCACGTTTTTATAGTTTTCCTGTTTAAAGATCTACAAATAGAATTTTGAACTTTTTCTTCTTTGTGTCTTTTTGACAAGGCAAAGTGCAGCATTATTGGCTTCATAGTTTTCTTCATAGAGATCTTTAGGCAGCATTTGAAAATTTCAATTCAACTCAAACGTTTCATGTCTAACGCTTTTCTGATATTTACTTTCGCTATCTTCATTAATATGCATTATTTCAGTTTCAATAGCTTGATCAGTTTCAACTTCCTTCAATAGGGATCACAGATGCCCATTTTTTTAATATTCTGCTTATTTACATTTATAAAACATAATAAGTAGTACAACACAGCAATCAAAACTACAAAATTGTTCATGGGGAAAGTGTAGCATGTTCTAAAAATAATTGTGTAAAACGTTTTTATGATGCATTATATGTTTCAAATACTCATGCTTATCCATATATCATAAAACTCTTTCACATGGAAAAAGATGAAACAGAAATATATTATATATATTTACAGCTTTACTAAAAAAAAAGACGGAGATAACTATACCATTAAGTTCGAAGGTCAGCTAAAGTAATATTTTAGGTTAAAAGAAACGTAATAAAGAAATCTTTCATCGTTTGATATCGTTAAAAGAAACGTAAAAAAATCTCTCATCGTTCTCATATTGACCGCAAAGCAAACAATTTTTTTTTAATTTGGTTATACGATTAAAGATGGCTAATGAGCGTTTGAAATGGAATCTTTTATTTTGGATGATCACCAGATGATAAAAATAAATTATATCAGTGTAAATGTGTATTTTTTATTATGTCAGAAAGCATTTTGTTTTACTTCATTCCAAAAAATTATTTTTTAAACCTTTTATTTTCAATATGCTCGCGCCCATCTCGCAGGGTTACCGCACCCCTCCAGGGGGGCGCGCCCCACAGTTTGAGAAACACTGTCTTAAGGGTAATAAAACCTGGCACATTCTATCCCTCTTTAACTGTTCTTCTAGTTTTTGTAATTTCATGCTCATAGGGTTATTCCTTCCATAGGTTTTGTTTTAAACTTTTAAAATTTATTTAAATCCACAATATCTTGGCTCCTGTTTGAGTCTCGACTTGAAATTTGAACCAGCTGTTCCACTCGTTGAGACCCATCCAGTCACATACTTTAATCTCATTGTGTAGACATGGGGAGGGCTTAAGCACTAAAATATCATGTTCCCATGTTAATCCTATGAGGTCTGAAAAAATTTCATCCCCCTCCTAAAGAATTGTGCTTGGGACTTGATTTTTGGAGGTACGCCATATTTTCGTGTATGCGCGAGCCTTACGTGGAATGGCTCTCCTCCATCTACAGGGCTTCCCCATTAATAACTCGAATCATATGCTACCTTGGTCAACCGCACCGGCTGGATTCGATTGTTCTCCATATGAGCTCTTGAAATATGTAATTTTACCCCAATAGCGCCATTCATTCACACCTCCCCCCTCATTTTGTTTTTAAATAATTTTAAATTTTTTAAAATTCCTCATAGTTCTGAGGATTTTTTACCTGTATGGCTCGGAAGTACAAGGACTCAACCTCCCAGGTGTCTCCTCTCCCCCCTGGACAGCAATTTTGCCAATGCAAATCCTGACTAGCTCATTTCATCATTTCACTGAAATAGTTCAGGGTATAATAAAATTAATTACTATCATCATGGAAAGGACATTGAAGAGAGGTTATTTTAAAATATCGACAAAAGATTGTCCAGGGGGAGGAGACACTTGGGAGGGTGAGTCCTTGTACTTCCGAGCCATACAGGTCAAGAATCCTCGTAGCTATGGGAAATTTAAAAAAATAAATAAAATTGTTTTGAAACGTGAAATGGGGGGGGAGGGAAGGAATGGGGCTATTGGGATAAAATTACATATTTGAAGATCTCATAGGGAGAAGAATCGAATCTAGCCTGCGCGGTCGAACAAAGTAGCATAGGATTCAAGTTATTAACGTAGAAGCCCTGTAGGGGGGGAACCGGAGGGGGCCAATTCTACGCAAGGCTCGTGCATACACAAAAATATGGCGCACCTACAAAAATCAAGTCCCAAGCTCAATTCTTTAAGGGAAGGGGGAAATTTTTTCAGACCTCATACGATTAACATGGGGACATGCTATTTTAGTGCTTAAGTCCTCCCCAAGTCTACACAAAGGGAGTCAAGTATATGACTGGATGGGTCTCGACGAGTGGAACTGTTGGTTCAAATCTCAAGTCCAAGACTCAAACAAGAGCCAAAATATTGTGGATTTAAATAAGTTTTAAAAGTTTAAAACAATATTAAACACTATGTAAGGAGTAGTGCTGTGAGCATGAAATTATAATAACTAAAAGAGCAGTTAGAGAGGGATCGAATGGACTGTGAGGTTCGGGTGTCGAGATATTGGTCAAATAACTGTAGAGGGGGTGATAATGCACTAAAGGGGATGTGTCCCAGCAGATCCTAACCATAACAAAAGTTATTACGATCCCCCAAATATCTGTCCCCAGTACCAAAAAAGTGGCATATTTTTTTCACTTCTTCATTTTACTAAAACAGTTCGGGGATTTAACTAATTTACTTACTTATAACAGGGAAAAGACAAGAATTTATTTTAACATCTTGCGTGGATTGATCATCTACTTTAGGGATTTGACTAAAGCCCTAATTTCATCGTTTCCCTGCGACATATAGTCGGAGACCTTCTGGGATGAATTCATGAGATTCTTTATCCCCTGTAAATCAAAGGGTCTCGCGTACACACAAGTCATTCCTCTCGCTCTCCTCCATGACCAATGACTCAGTTAATTGCTGTATTTAATACTTTGCCGGTTTCTCATTAGCCATTCTTAGAATGCCTAGGAAATGCATGAATTAAAAATCCTTTCATACATTGCCGGCTAGTTTTAGGCATTCTATATAATGCCGGATTTCATACTTTGTCGGCAACATGTATACTGACTATTATATTATAAATAAAAACTAAAATCGTCTGCTATAGATATTATTAAAAATGTTTTCGCCGAAAAAAAAAGTCGAGAGAGAAAAGTACTTATTAAACAACTGACAATAAGCTAGTTCTTAAGTAATAAAATTTTTCAAAACTTATGTCTGTGTATACTTATTTTGACACTTTCGAATAAATTTTACCAATTCGATCATTTTTATTTATTTTCCAAAAAGGGCCCCCAACGAATTTTTGATACGGGGCTTACTCAGGGCTGCTTACGCCAATGTGCAGCTTAGGAAAAAATCAATTTTTTGCTGAACAAATTTAAGTAAAATTAAGTATTTCGATATTCCCGAACAAATCACAAGGTGCAACGGAAAATTCAAAAGTCTCGTGTCTTGCTACGTAATATTCGAAAAAATCGGAGATGTTTTCCATACTTTGCCGGTTCCTCATTAGGCATTCTATAAAATGCATAGGCAATGTTTGAAGTATGAATTATTTCATATATTGCCGGCTAGTTTTGGGCATTCTGTAGAATGCCGTATTTCCTACTTTGCCAGTAATATACACTGGTGTGCAAAAATTAAGGACGAGACGGTTTTTTCAATATAACTTTGTACAAAAGCTTTCCAAATCAACACATTTAATACCGTAAGATCCCCAATACGTAAGGACATGTGTAATGTAAGCAACACTTACTAAAAGAGAAATCAGAGGGATAAAAAGAAGTTTGATTGAAAAGTAGCATGGAGCGCAATGCGACTGAAGGCCGAAACATCCAGTCTTTAGTAGGGGATATGATCTCCCCTGACTGCTAGGCAGGTTTCACAGCCTCTGCCCATACTGAGAATGAGGGTGTCAATGAGTTGTTGAGGCATTGCTGCCCATTCGTCTTGCAGCGCCAATCGAAGCTCCCGAATCGTTACTGGTGGTAACGTACGAGCTGCTCGATGGGATTGAGTTACGGAGATCGTGCAGGCCAATCCATACGTTCAATATCCTCACTCTCTAAGAGCTGTTCGGCAGCTACTGTGCGATGACATGGTGCATTGCCGTCCATGGAAAGGAACTGAAGACCCATAGCGCCTCTAAAAGACGCACATATGGAAGAAGAATCTCGTTACAATAACGGGTCCTGTTGACTGAACCTGCGTCGAAGATGTGAAGGTCTGTACGACTACCAAGCATGATGCCTCCCCAAACGAGAACACCGCGACCTCCATACCTGTCCTTTCAATGATGTTCGAGGGATGATTGCGGCTTCTCCGCTCTCTCCAGATGAGTATACGATGAGAATCGTTACTCAAACTGAATCTGCTCTCATATGTAAAGAGTACTCGTCCCCATTCATTGTCTCTCCAATTTTTGTGTTCCCGGCACCACAGAGAACGCCTTCTCCGATGGGCAGGCGTTAAAGGTACACACCGTACAGGGTGTCGTGCAAACAGACCACCACCGTGCAGTCTTCTGGCCACGGTAAAACGCGATATCGGTCGTCCAGTTGCCTGTGTCGTGTGTCTAGCGATTTTCCCGCTGTCTGCCGCCTGTTTTTTCTGGCCTGTAAGACAATGTACCAGTCATCTGCGGGTGTGGTTCCTCGTGGACGACCACTACTGAACCCCCGGATAGTTGTTCCTGTAGTTTGAAATTGTCTCCAAAGTCGTGAAACGATGCTGTGAGCAATTCCGAACTCTGCAGCCACACTTGTCATACTGCGGCCTTCCTCTAACCTCCCAATGATTCGACCTCGGGTAAAAGCATCCAGATGTCGTCTAACAGATTGATTATTCGCCATTTCTCGCTGAGGCAGCAATTCAGTGTGATTTTAACTGCTATACGGCGTGTAATCTCTTTGCCAGAAATATTGATCTTACACCGACAACATGCTTTATACTACTCAGACACTCCCCCATTACGTCTACCTGCATATCTGCGCATGTGCTACCGTACATCACCTTACTTAATCTCCTGATTGGTCTTTCTGCCCACTCTGCCTCTTCGTTCAGCTGATATGCTAATTTTTCGACTTCGTCCTTAATTTTTGCACACCAGTGTATATATAGAGAGATAGAGAGAGAGAGAGTGAGGTAGCAGTTTTTTTTAAAAAATTATCTTTTAAATATGTAAAATAATATTTTAGCATATGTAAAACAATACACAAAATACAGTAAATCTATTTTTTGGCAAAATATTAAGATAGTTTCTTTAAAAAAAATGACAAAACTTTGTAATTTCGAAAATTTTTATTTTTACACCCTTTTTCATACATAAAACTATTTTTTTTAAACTATGTACTACTTAGACTAAAAAAAGATACGTCCATTAAACGCACAGATATCCTGTATAGAAGTATAAAAAGTTTGAAACTGTATAGTTAAAAAAAAATTTTTTTTTAAGTGTACCTAAAAGTAAAAAAATTATACTTTGGGGAAAAAGTGAAAAAACTGAAATTAGCAATGTTTTCACATATCCTGCTTATTGGCTAATATTTTCCTGTCTATAATTATGTACCTCATAATGAAACTTTAAACATTCTTTAGAATTACAAAAGCAATTTTAAATTAATTATTTTTTTCTATGTTTAAGCGGAACACATGAGCATAATTTTATCAAACATTTTCCTTAAGGTATTATTTTTTTAAAAATATTTCTTGAGTATACAAAATATTTTAAATAAATATGTAAAACAATGAACAAAATGTAATGAAATAGTTTTATGATACAATTATAGTCTAATTTCGCTGCAAAAAAAGCCCGTCACACTTTAAAATTTTGAAAATCTCGAATTTTTTCCTTTTTTCTCATGTAAAACTAGGTGTTCAAAAATATGAGACATTTAAAAGAAAGAAGTATTATTGTTCCATTCTAGTAAAAACCAATTAACGGTTTGCATACACTAAAAATAAGAGGAACTATATTTTAAAATGTGTCGTTATTTACGTATTATTGCACCAATCGCTAACTCAAACTTGCCAAGTTCGCAACCACGATTTCCTTTGTGCCGTACGCGCTGAATTGGTAACCATGTGCTTCGTTTTATATAATGTCTCCAATAGGTTGCAATAATACCTAAGTACCTGTGTCAAAATAGGCTTAGTCATTTGTTTACATTTTTATCGGTTACTTTTTTTCCTATTTTAAGGTTATTTTATCAACGACAAGGAAGTGCTGAACATTTTTAAATTCAGAAAGGTATGTACTATTTTTAATGCTAAAATTGAAAAATCGATTTTTTAAATGTGTATGGCCTAGTTTGTTTAATGACAGGCCGTAAAATAAAGACATGCAAGTAAAGAATAACTTTTAAATCTCAAAATGGAAAAATTACTACAATCACATGAATAAAAAAACCTAAAAGCCCATTTAATAATCCCAAGTGACAAAAACCTTAAAATAAAATTGCTTTATTTATATTTTAGTACATTTACAGGAACATATACTGTGCTATGATATTAATGTTAGTGGTATAGAGATGCTATTTATATATTAGTTCTATCAATATTATATAAAACATAAGAAATAATTTAATAGTATTTTGAATCCATCCACCTAGAAATGACTATCCATTTATTTTCAAGAAAGAATCCCTGGTATTTCTAAAATTAATGAAATAGTAAGAATATAGAGAGGAATTTCCTTAGCTCGAGTACCATAAAATATTTTTGTGGGATTCCAATTCAAAAAACATTTATTATATTGTAGATGTTATCAATTCTCTATTTTTTTAAGTATTGATTTCAGAAGAAGTTTCTTAGCAATAAATATCATTTTTTGGTTTCTTTGGACTTACATTTTCAAGTTGAAAAAAGAATGTTTATCTAAGATAATAGTTTTTATTTTACATCATTTGTTAAATATAGCGTTAACGCTATCTATTACATCAATAGCGGTTTTTTACTTCTAAAATACAATATTTTTTAAATCAAATACGTGACATGTGATGAATCTCTTCCTAATTTATTAATTTCATTACCAAGTTTATATTTTTAATATTTATCAAATATTAAAAAAAAAACAAGAAAACGACTTTTATTTCCTAATGACCTACATCTATATATTTTCATCGAATAACCTTTGGTTTTCTTAAAATTTTTCAAAAGGACATAATAACTTTGACTTTTCCGCAAGGTAACTGGGTTGCTTCAGCAGCCCTCAATCACCTATCTTGAACTGAGAGGTTTCATTATGTTGTCAACTTGGATGATTAGGTGAAGGAAAGACAGAATAAGTAAAATATTTTACTTTTAAGCAACATTTTTTGAGACATTTTTTTGGTGTTTACATGTACAACTATTTATTATCATCAATGTATTTAATTATTTTTTTCCTTTGAAGTTCAAAGATGCGAAGTAAAAAATCAAAGTCATGAAACTTAGCTGTTTTATAACTCAGAATTGGAGAATAATGCCACATTAATATCCTCATTTCTATAACGAATCAAATATTTTTGGGACGTCTTCTATGGTAGGAAAATTAATTCTAGTGGGGTACGGCTGATTTACTTTTAGCATTTTTAATATTACCACCTGATGAATCTTAGAAAAGGGAAAACTTGTGTATTAAAAAAATAAACTCTAATTAATACTATGTTAAAGTAAATATTCACACAACCATGATATGTTTGCAATAAAATTACAACTATTTTGCTATTTTACCTTGAAAAATTTTATTTTAAATAATACCAGGAAAAAAATAGGTCCTCTTATTTAAACATTTGTTTCATTTAATAAATCTTTTATGTATTATATATCCTACCTCAATTTGTTTGAATAAAATATGAGCATAAAATAATGGAAGAAAATAGTATTCATCCATGATTCAATGCTACTTTTAAAAAAAATATTAAAATCAGAAATAATACATTTTCTCCCTCAAAATACTACTGCAAAGCTACTACTTAACAACGATGACTGTATTATGCATATATCTTTTTATTTATTGCCAATTTATTATTTTGTTATATCTATTTCAAACTAATTTCCATTATATAATGGTATGAATTAGCTAGGCATTACATATTATGATGTAATTGTGTCATTTTCTCACGATAGAATTAATTTTTCAAATAATGATGATTCCTATAGACACATATACGAAAAGTTTTATTTATATCTTTACTTCTTAATAATTCACAATATTATTAGGAAATTCTGAAGTCTGTTCAAAAATGGGATTTATTTTATTTATATAAGATATCAAGGTTAAGGTATCCGACTACGTTCGGAACCGGGATTTTAAAAAAGCGCATAAATGGATAATCTTCATGAAATTTAGTGTCACTTAGATTACAATACATGTATACAATTGGTTTAAGGACGTTTTGACAAAAAAAAATGAAATACAATATTTCGGCAAAAAATTAACTTAGAATAACCTTTTTTCAAAATGTTCTCCTTTTGTGAAAAATGCATTGATTATAATAATACTTTGTCTGTATATAGCTTAGACCTCTGTACAGAGGTTTAACTATGATTTTTTTTAAAAAAAAATTCGCATTATTTTCAGAGTTACCATCCATTGAAATAATTATCGGCGTTTTTTTCGTAAAATTTCTCCCCTTTGTTGTGGTAAAACATGGAAAACCCCATTTCTATGTCATATACTTCAAAAATTCCTGTTGAGATTCTGTACATAGGTCTGAGCTATATATAGGCAAAATATTATTAAAGTAGAAGCATTTTTCACAAAAGGAGAATATTTTGATACTTGGTAATTTTATGTACATTTTTGTCAAAATATTGTACTTAAATAATTTTTTGTTGTAATACTATACTTAAAACAATTTTATATACATTGTCTAATCTAAGTGACACTAAATATAATAATTATAATTCATTTATACGCTTTTGAAGATCATGGTTCCGAACGTAGTCGGATACCTTAAATAAATTCGTGTTAATATCGTTCTCAGAAGCACAACACAAGTAATATTGACAAAATGCCCAAAAAGACCAACTTGAGCTGCTCGTGAAATTTTAAACGCTATGATCTTTAGCCAGCGTCATACATGTGAAGTATTACCCCGTTCATATAAATTATTGCAATCTCTCAGTGACGGCTCAACTGAACCAGCTACTGAATTTTGTATTTAAATACATTTCGATTTTAGTTTTTAGTTTGTTAAGTTTTTATTGAGTTACTTTGCTGTATCGTTCTTCGTCATCCTTAATGGTGTACCGGGTATACAATGTCCCCAATTGGTGACCCGGCTGTGACTTTTCTAAAAGTCTTAGCGCTACAAACCGACCTGTCTAGAAACCGCCACCACCGAAGAGCATTTTCTTTTTAACTAAACAAAATAATTTTCAGCAGAATTTACTTAAGCAAAATTTACATATTTTTAAAATACAAAAGTACACAAATTACACAAAACAAGTACTGACTAAGAAAAATTGAGCGCAAAAGAAGAAAGATAGTTTTCAAAATTTTTTTGCAATGGATAGCTCCAAAACAAACACATAGCTCGTTAGTGCAAGAACAAAGTTAAAAATAAAAAGACAAAAAAAATAACAGGATTTGTAGCAAAAACTATTATAGATTAATTTTTTTATTTATTTTTTTCTATCTTATGCAAATTAACTACCATTTTCTGGAAAGGGAAACAATAAATGCAAAAGATTCAGAATATCCCAAATATTATTTACTGCATACATAGACTATGACACATATTAAATACAAAGTTCTTTCAAAGAGCAATTAACACACGTATTCATGAATCGCTTGCAAAGGAAATATATAAATAAAACATATATTGCAAATACATGTACAGAGCCGAACCAACAAACTAGGAAAGAGGAGCAATAGATTATCCCGCAAAAACGATTGAAGTAGCATTTAAATTAAAAGAAAAGGCGAAAAAAGTAATATAATAAACTAAGAAATAAGTCTTCTCTTAATTAGAGAATATAACGCAAAAGAAAAGGGGAAAAAAGAGCAGAGTTCTGTGTACTAACAAGGAGAAGGCACGACTAAGGAAATTCATTTGGAATTGAGACTTGCTGTAATAGTAGTACTCCTTTAGGGTGTTCACCCCTCAATGTAATTCCGCCGAATGGCCAGTCAATTCGGATAAATCAGCCTTCGAAATTTATATTTAGCTTTTATACAATTAAATTTTAATTCTTCGCAATGAGTTCGTAGCTTGATTGGTGAATCGTTTGTTTACTATGCGCGAGGTCTAGAATTCCATTATTGCAAATGATTTATCTTTCATAAATGCTTTTAGAGATTTTATAGGCATTTATAGTATATTTTTTGGGGTCACATTTAAAATTAGATAGTCTTATTAGATTTACTCTTGGCTTTTTTTAAAAATATGTTTTTAAAAAATAAGCTTCTAAGTTAGTATATCATTAGTGACCTGCTAACACAATAATTATGTACTATTTTTTGTGGAGAAAAATGAAAGGTCATGGAAAATAAGTGAAATATGTATTTATCATTGAAAAAGGTCCTATGAAACTTAAACATTTCTCAAGGCAGCAAGGATAGTGAAAATGTTAAAATGCCCCCCAAAGCATGGATCAAACGACGTGATGTCAAAATATTACCTAATGTAATATTTTTCTTCAAAATAATCTTTTTTAAATAATATACATTTGGATATTCCTTAAAGTATTTTTTTTTGTTAATGTTAATTCATATCGCAAATAATGCTTAAAACCACATGTGTGTTACTATTTTTGATATAATTGAAACATTTAAAATCAGACTGTATGAGTAAAGAAAAACATTACTTATTTATAATGACAACTTTAGGACCTTCTTCATTTTTTTTTGTTAGAAATGGAAAGTAAAGTCAAAATTTGTGTATAACGTTTATTGCTTGGTATATAATACAACTGTGACGTTTAAATAACCGGATTAGTCTTAAAAAATACCCTTTTTTTAAAACAATGTAATATACCTTTCAATCCCCTTCAACATATTATCCTCCCCTATCAATGCATAGCTGCATACGAGTCTTTCACTGTTAACAGCAGTGATGTGGCTCATTAGGTGACATGATCTACAGTAAGTACGCTGTTTTTGCCTTCTCCTCTCCTACAGACAGAAAATGTGCTCCTATTAATGCATTTTCTCTTTCAGTAACAGGTAGAAATAGTATGTTGCGAGATCTGGTGAGTATGGTGGATGCTCGAGCTCAGTACTGCGTTTGTCCACCAAGAACTGTTCTACAGAGGGCAAATATGCACCGAGGTGTTGTTTTAGTACAAAATCCACTCGTTGTTGCTTTACAGATCTTGCCGTTTCTTCCTCATTCTTCCTCTAAACTTAGTCAGGACCTCAATGTGATACTGTGTGATACTGCTGTTTTTCCGTTTAGCCTAGCGGCGCCCATTCAAGTATGATGATGTCATTAATATCGACCAAAAACAATGAATGCGACCTGTTTTTGAAGTCACAGCTGGGAAAGAACGATCTTAAACCTCAGCAACCTCCCGATCTTCCTAAAATCATTTGTGCCATTCAAAAATTCGACAATGCGACGTGCAATTATCTCCAAACACTCCTTTAACATTTTAAAATGTTCAGTTAGATATTTTTTAATTTCACGAGAAATTTCAAATTAATGCACTGCGGGATTTTTACGTTCATTGTGCTCGCGGTACTTCGACACAACAACGCCTTTCTCAAACAAGGATAAAACACAAACTGAACTAGATAGAGGGATGGATAAACGCGCCACCATCATAGGAAAGATAAACATCAACAAACAACCATTCCCACTCCTTAACACCAAAAATAACGGCTAGGACATGAGCTGTCCGTGCCACACCTTTTATTGACTTTACTTTACATTGATTGGTATATTTTACTCGGACATTAAAACTGTATAATTTTTAACATACTACTTACATCTGAGTATCATATAAAGTCAAATAATGCAGTGTTAAGGGGGTCTGAACGTCCATATGAGCCCATGTTAAATTGCGTAAGTGCATGTACCTTTTTCTCAAAACCTACTTACTTCTCCTGGATAAAAATTTTACAGTTAATTATGTGTAATATTAATAACACTTTAACAGAGAGATATGCTTTTTAGTACAAAATTAAATTAATTATGATTTTTTTAAAAAATTGTCCAATTTTTTCCCCCTAAACTTTAGTTTAAAAAAGTCATATCTAAAACACTTTGCTAGATATATCTAATTCCTTTCATTAAAATGTGCAAACATACCAAAAGTCTACTCAGTGAAAATTTGAAGAGTATATGAAAACTAGTGTTTGACAAAAGATTCATAAAATGAAAAATATAACATTTTGAAAAAACAGGCTAAAAAAGTGAAAGTTTCCAGTTTTTTGAGCATTTACTTTTTTTTAATACTTTCAAGAAGCACATGAAGCACTTTTTTTACTCTCTGCTCGCACAAAAAGACTCTTCTTTACTTTCTTTATTATTTTTAGCAATTTTGCCTTTTTTTGGGGATCTCAAGATACTTTCGTAGGGCTGCACGAATCCTACGTGTATCTAGTTTCTTGAAGCATAACACACATTTATAACTTGGTTCAATGTCACAATGCTTTAAGATCATTAATTTTGCTCCATGACTCATATTGAACTGTGCAATAGCCATACTTTGCCCTAATTGTAGAGTTTTTAGTTCCACAAATGTTGATATTGGAATCAATGACCATACGGTGTTAGTAACTGACTCATTTGGGTTCTGGGTCTTTTCTTGTAAACATTTTCTTAATAACATAGGATCACCTAGATCTCTAAAATTCGTTTTATTTAATTCATTTTGGTTTACACTGGTGTGCAAAAATTAAGGACGAGACGGTTTTTTCAATATAACTTTGTACAAAAGCTTTCCAAATCAACACATTTAATACCGTAAGATCCCCAATACGTAAGGACATGTGTAATGTAAGCAACACTTACTAAAAGAGAAATCAGAGGGATAAAAAGAAGCTTTATTGAAAAAGTAACATAGAGCGCAATGCGACTGAAGGCCGAAATATCCCTGTGATGGGTGTCCAGCAAGAAACATCCGGTCTTTAGTAGGGGATATGATCTCCCCTGACTGCTAGGTAGGTTTCACAGCGTCTGCCCATGCTGAGAATAAGGGTGTCAATGAGTTGTTGAGGCATTGCTGCCCATTCGTCTTGCAGCTCCAATCGAAGCTCCCGAATCGTTACTGGTGGTAAGGTACGAGCTGCCAAGCGTCTGCCTAGAAAATCCCATACATGCTCGATGGGATTGAGATCCGGAGATCGTGCCGGCCAATCCATACGTTCAATATCCTCACTCTCTAAGAGCTGTTCGGCAGCTACTGTGCGATGACATGGTGCATTGTCATCCATGAAAAGAAACTGCAGACCCATAGCGCCTCTAAAAAGACGCACATATGGAAGAAGAATCTCGTTACAATAAAGGGTCCCGTTGACTGAACCTGCGTCGCAGATGTGAAGGTCTGTACGACTACCAAGCATGATGCCTCCCCAAACGAGAACACCGCGACCTCCATACCTTCCCTTTTCAATGATGTTCGAGGGATGATTGCGGCTTCCCCGCTCTCTCCAGATGAGTATGCGATGAGAATCGCTACTCAAACTGAATCTGCTCTCATCTGTAAAGAGTACTCGTCCCCATTCATTGTCTCTCCAATTCCGGTGTTCCCGGCACCACAGACAACACCTTCTCCGATGGGCAGGCCTTAAAGGTACACACCGTACAGGGCGTCGTGCAAACAGATCACCACCGTGCAGTCTTCTGGCCACGGTAAAACGCGATATCGGTCGTCCTGTCGCCTGTGTCGTGTGTCTAGCGATTTCTCCCGCTGTCTTCCGCCTGTTTCTTCTGGCCTGTAAGACAATGTACCGGTCATCTGCGGGTGTGGTTCCTCGTGGACGACCACTACTGAACCCCCAGATAGCTGTTCCTGTAGTTTGAAATTGTCTCCGAAATCGTGAAACGATGTTGTGAGCAATTCCGAACTCTGCAGCCACACTTGTCACACTGCGGCCTTCTTCCAACTTCCCAATGATTCGACCTCGAGTAAAAGCATCCAGATGTCGTCTAACAGATTGATTATTCACCATTTCTCGCTGAGACAGCAACTCGGTGTGATTTTAACTGCTATACGGCGTGCAATCTCTTTGCCAGAAATATTGATCTTACACCGACAACATGCTTTATACTACTCAGACACTCCCCCATTACGTCTACCTGCATATCTGCGCATGTGCTACCGTACATCACCTTACTTAATCTCCTGATTGGTCTTTTTGTCCGCTCTGCCGTTTCGCTCAGCTGATATGCTAATTTTTCGACTTCGTCCTTAATTTTTGCACACCAGTGTATAACACGCGTGCATGTGTTAAACATCATAGTGCCTTTCTTTATATTAAGCTTCTGCCTTTTGAAACGTACACCAGGCATTTACAATTGCAAGGCAGAGTCCATGTTGAGAGTTCTCGTTTGAAGAAAGAAGATGAAAATAAACAGCCTAAACATCAGTTTTTATGTTGTGTAGATAATTCATATTATTTCTAATAGCAATACTATAATATCTTTGAATTTGCGATATATAAATGTCGGTGAGTCGGGTACGACCACTTGGGCTTTTTTCATCTCTTAACTTTTTTTCTCTGTTTCATTTTAAGATCCGAAAAACGCGTACCCATTCACTTTTGGACAAGCCCAATACACTGTAATTTTGCCACTTGAATATCATATGGATTCGCGATCATCAGAAACCTAAGCAAAGGGAAACGCAGGTGCTCCTAACAGAGCTCATTTGATGCGCCTCCAGGAGTAGCTTCATTTAAAAAAATACTTCTAACTATCATATTTCCTCATATAATATATCATTTTAAACAGAAACATTCGTACTTTTTAAAAATATAAAAAAGTGAAAATCGATAATTTTTTGAAAATTCAAGTGCCGGACCGCCTTAAAAGAAGTCATGTATCCTATTGCCTGATTAAGTGCTGACACACAACGTGCGCCTCTGGCAGTAACCGATCAACTGCTTAATTTTGTCGAATGAACGTTTGGTATCCCTCACTTAGTTCAGTTTAAATAAATTTATTTTCCATTATATAAAATGTATTTAATTTCTTGAATCATGCATTGCAATGATATGTTGATGTTTACTATGCATTATAGTAAAAAAATACGGTACGTTTTAAATAAAATTCCAGACCTTCCAAGGCTGCAATGTTCCCACCCCATAAATTTATTTAAATATTAAGAAGTGTTTCTTTATGAAATCAAAAATGTATTCCAAGTTTGAGTCATGTTCTATAACTTTAATTGCAGACATCCTTAATCGAAACCGATAAGCTTAACAATAATATTCAGGAAAAGCAATAGTTCTCTATTCTTTTCTACAAAAGACCCGTTTTATTCAAGCACTGTGTGAAAGGATAATTTTTTCTCATGTCATTTCTTCCAATGCCCATTTCTTTTTCTCCCCTTTGGAAGCTGACGTTTTCATTTAGCCCGCCTCATTCACTTCCCTTCGCTTTTCAAATGAAAATGTTTCCGCGAAATGGAGCTGTCGCTTTGATTTCTCTCTCTGGCGAGATTGTCAACAACAAGGTGAAATATTTACTTCGCTTGGCGAGATTTCAGGCATGAAAGCAGCAAAGGGAAAGTATGATTTCTACGTCCGGAGGGAGAATTGAATATTTGATGCAACATACTATAGGAAAGAAGTATGTGCATCTTTTTTATGAAAATAATGCTTACTTCTACAAGAGATTATTATATTTTACTTGACGGGGTAATAGTCATATTCTTACAGTGAGTGATGATCAGTTTCAACACAGCGTAATAAAACTAGTAAAATAAACATTTCAAATAAAATGTTGCTAGGTGCTTTTCAATGGAGAAAGATCGTAGTTATATCAATATATATATATATATATATATATATATATATATATATATATATATATATATATCTATCTATCTATATATATATACATATATATCTATATACATATATATCTATATACATATATATCTATATACATATATATATATACATATATATATATATCTATATATATATACATATATATCTATATACATATCTATATATATATATATATATATATATATATATACATATATATCTATATACATATGAAAATAAACAAATGATTAAAAATTCAGAACAAAATATCATTTTATACATTGCAAATTAAAATCTATATACATATATCTGCGCATATATCTCGGGACGGCTATATTGGCGAAAGATATATGGCAGGCCATGGTAGGACATATCCTTGAAGACATAGTATATCCTCTTGATAGCATGGGTAGCACTAAAATATCGTCCACGTATCTGCGAGCTGTCAAAGTGCCTTGAAGGACCACTATAAATTGCTCCCCCACACTATACATATATATCATCATCTCTCTCTCTATATATATGTGGGGTCAGTAAATATGTATATCAATATATATATAGATAGATATAGATATATATGTAGATTTATCTATCTATCTATATTCTATCTCTCTCTCTATATATGTATAGATATATACAGTAGCCGTTACCCTCCCTCTTCGCTCGGTATTTCATGAGGTTGTATGATTATATACCGTTTATATATAAATATAAATTATTGATATCTAAGTAATAGCACTAATCTTTCGATCGCACTAAAAATCATTATTTTAACTCTCACCTCATGATTTAAAAAGTACAGGGCCTACATAATAATTCCTAAAATTGAAGTAAAATGATTTTTTACGCTCTCGTTATCCCTTTCCCTAGAAGATTTTTGTAAAATTCATCTACAGTGAATCTCTGCTCAATAAGACAAATATGCTTGTCATATTTCAAATCTAAATCTATTTGTTCAAAAACGGATTTTTTTTATCAATAAACACCATAAGCTCCTTTGAGAATCAACTTCCTTAGAGAATTTCCATTCAACAACAACAACAAAAAACTACTTTTTACTACTACTCTAAGTTTCAAAGTTCAAGAAAAGGGCATTTTTTCATCAATACACTCCAAGAACTCCCATCTCCACCAGAGGAGTCGATTTCCGAAGAACCCGTTGTTAACGGATCTGAATACTACAAAAGAATTATACTGAACAAATTTTAACTATGTGGGTCTGACAGTTCAGAAACAATAATTTTTTGTATAACGCCTCTTAACCCCTCGCAACACCGCATAGGGTTGATTTTCTCAAAACCAATTCTTATTTTATCTCTACACCATGAAACGAATATGCCTATCAGATGTCAAATTTATAGGTCTAATAAATCCAAAACAGGAATCCATAACACCCATTTTTACAAAACGACTTATGTAGCGGGTCTCTACTCTTTGAAAGAAACAAGCTTGCCAAGTTTCAAATCTGTAAGACTAATTGTTCACAAAGGGGAATGTTTATGTGTAACGTCACTGAATTCCTCGCAACTCCCCTTGGAGTTCGAATTTCGCAAAACCCTCTCTTAGCGGATCTATGAGATGAACACGCCTACCAAATCCCTAGTCTGTAGGTCTAATAGTTCCAGAGAGAGTTGATTTTCTTCTTTATATTATATATGGATACATTTTTCGCGTAGGAAATTTATATGGAAATACTTTCCTTATTCTTCTATTCAAAATGCCTGTCTTAAAGAACCAAAATATTCTATATACTACAGTGTTTCTCAAACTGTGGGGCTCACCGTCCCAAGGAGGGTGTGGGAACTCTACAAGGGGGGCCCCGAGCATATTGAAATGTCGAAAACAACACCACCACCAATATTTTTAAAAAATTATTAATTTACTGAAAGTAAACAAACAAAATACAATCCGACACAATAAAAAATACACATTTACACTGATGTAATATACTTAAAAATATATCGGTATTGAGCATTGTATTTTATAGTTACTTTAACAATACTAAGTTAAGAATAAGTTTAATAAGTACCAATGACCCCATGTGCTTGCCATACATACAATTATATTCAAAAATTAACACTTATCTTGATAATTTGTACGATTTATAACTAAATCAAAAATTATCGATTAAAAGTTACGTGATTTGCTCCTCGATGCCAACCGTTTTCCACGTAGGAGCGCTTTTGGGATGTATTGGGAAGAGTGATGGGCGAGAAAAGGAATAAATAAGCGAATTCTCTGAAATAAGTAAATCTGTAGCGAGCACTGTCAATGTCCTTTCATTTATTCCAATGCCTTCGGATTAATTTTATGCACAGCGATGCTTAGAAAATATCGTATTTTGCACAGGCGAATATACACGTCCAGGGCAATTAACGCTTTGATTGAGTGAGGCATTTACATACGCCAATGGTACTTAAAAGGTTAATGTCGTATCGTAGCTTAGCGCAGTGGTTCTCAAACTTTCAATACTGGCGCCCCCCTTTTCAATCACAATTTTTATCACGCCCCCCTTATACATTAATAATGTACTGAATGCAATAATAATGCACTTTGACGCTAAAGCTACAATAGGCGATCTTAATTATAAACCGTACAAATTAACAAGATAAGTATTAAATTTTATATATATCTTACTTTTAAGTAATATATATATATATATATATATATATATATATATATATATATATTCTGTGAATGGGTTCGATTTCGAAGATTTATTTAACTCCATTAAAATAGAAGATATAATTCAGGTAGTTTCAGATGCATATGAGAAATATGATTTAAATAATTACATTAGTTCTGAAAAGTTCAATACACTTATTCGTTTTGTTATACAGGAGAACTTCATTATTTTTGAGAACAAACTTTATAAACAAATCAAAGGATTGCCTCAGGGTGGCCCGGCTAGTAATAGTCTCGCTAATCTGTATTTACACCATTATGAAATAGTTCGAAGAAAGGAACCCTCTTGCCTCTTGTTGAGATACATAGATGATTTAATTGTTATAGGTCATGATAGAGAATTTAAACCTAACATTAATTTTTATCCGGAATATCTAAAATTAATACAGACGAATTTTAACTCAAACAAAGTTGAATTTTTGGATTTGAATTGAACTATTATTGACAACAAACTATATAGCAATATATATGATAAAAGGGAAGCATTTAAATTCAATGTCATAAAGATACCAAACTTCAATAGTTGTCTTCATATATCTGTATTTAGAAATATAATTTTAAATTTTTTGTTGAGAAATAATAATTTAACTACGCACAATATTGATAGATTCAAAAATATCCAGAAATTTATATTATTGTGCATACAAAATGATTATCCCATCAATTTCCTGAGAAAATATATAGATCAGAAATATTTCTTAAAAATATTTTTAAACTCGTAAATGCACAAATCCACCACACAACATTAGGTCCACAAAGTCAGCTTGTTAGTGGTCCAGCTGTGAAGAATTTGTGCATTCCATACACACAGGTTACATTTTAATATACATTTTAATACACACACACTTAAAACAATATTTACACGACTATATATACACTTTAAAATTATTTATTACCAGTTAAACATTTATGTCCAAACAGACATTTATGACCAATCAATCAAGCAAGTCTTTTACATGTGATATGGTTTGCATCTAATGCCTAGTAGTCATACTCTAGTGTTGGATCAAGAATCGATTGGATTGACATGGTTAGATGTTATAAGCAAAATATGATGTGTAATTGATATATTAAAAATGTAATGTCGTGTTATAAGAAATGGATCATATTCTTGATGGGATACTGTTTGGTGAGTCTTTAATGATTTACTCTATTCATTTGTGAATATACTGTATTTTTAATGATTTACTCTATTCATTTGTGAATATACTGTGTTTTTAATGTGAACATTCGGTTTTTAGAAATTTTTAGTTTGAACTTTCGGATTTTTTAGCTTGAACTTTCGAATTTTTTAGATTGAACTTTCAGATTTTTTAACTTGAACTTTCAGATTTTTTAACTTGAACTTTCAGATTTTTTAACTTGAACTTTCAGATTTTTTAACTTGAACTTTCAGATTTTTTAACTTGAACTTTCAGATTTTTAACTTGAACTTTCAGATTTTTTAACTTGAAATTTCGGATTTTTTAATTTGAACTTTTTGATTTTAGATAATTTTTGATTTGAACTTTCGGATCTCAAATATTTTTTGATTTGAACTTTCGGATCGTGAATTTATTTTTTCTACCTTTACAACTATTTTAAAGATGGGTGAATCATCTTGGAAGTTTGAAGATTCACTTATATTATGTACTAAATTGTTTTTAAATTTTAATATTGCAATATCTTTCGGAATGTGATGGCGAATAGTTTTAATTTTCAAGTATAATGATTTAATTTTAACTTTTTAATTTAAAGTGTATTGGTTTAATTTTAACTTTTTAATTTTTAATTTTTTAAATTTTTTTTTCTGAAATTTGAAAAAAATTTTCCAATTAACTTACCAAGTTGCAATAGGGGGAAGGTTGGCGCCATCAAACTAGTTTAACCCCACTTATCGGTCCCTAAGTCCGAGATTGCACTTGGATATTTTATAAATTTTTATTTTTTTTTTATAATTTTTTAATTTTGTTTGAAAATGATGGAACATTATCTTTTATATTCGCCATTGATATTCTGAAGTGTTTTGGTATTTTGGGATTCATATATTTCAATTTTTAAATTGATAATTGTGATTGTTTTTATATATTTAAATATATATATATATATATATATATATATATATATATTGCTTTTTAGTTCGATTCACTATAAAAGCGTGTTTTTTAGTTTGTTTTAAAACTATAATTTATTTTATAGTTATTTTTACTATACACTATAAAAATCACAATTCCAGTGACTAATTTAAATAAGAGAAAATATACTTACCTACTTTTAAGGACTTTTCAATTTTTGTAAGAAAATTTGAGAAAAAATCCAATAAAACTAAAGAAAATATTCCAAATAAATAATGCCCTTAATAAAGGACATAAATCACAGACACTTTTCGCTAACAACACAGGAACGTTATTTTCCAGCTAAACTCAAATCAACTCAAACGTTTCATGTCTCACGCTTTTCTGATATATACTTTCGCTATCTTGATTAAGGTGACTTGGCACCTTTTGAGCAAACTTCCTTATTTACGTATTTAAAAATTATATTTTAGCATTTTATACAATGTTTCTATTCAAGAAAATGTTACCAGATGAAAATTTTCATACATTATTCACACAATTTTAAAATTTGTAATTTTTTGAAGATAATTTGGAAAATTTTAAAATCCTACTCCTTTTGTAAAAATTAATTTTTTGACCTGAAATTTTTTATAATACTCTTATGGATGATCTAAACAGCTTTAGGGATCGATTTTAGAATAACTTCATTCGTTTTCGAGAAAAAAAATAAAATGTTGATATACAGGCTAAAAATCAACGAAAAAGCCAACATGTCTTACATTTTATTTTTTTTAAAAAAAGTATTCAGTTTATAGCAAAACGGATCCCTAATTTTATTACATGCTTTATTTTCAACACGCAAGGAAAAAATGGAAGTGATTGGTAAATAATTGTCGAAGGAGTAGCATTTTGAATGCACTAAGGTTTCGAAAAACACAAACTGAGAAAAACAGGTTTAAAGTATATAATTCTGAAAAAATAATTATTATAAGCTTAATTAAACTTAAAATACCACTTTAAGATATTAGTTATACGTTTTTCTTTAAAATAATTGCATTTTCATATTTTTTCAACCCATACATTTTTATAAATGATCAACTTTTAGAGAGTACTAATTGCCCATGAAAATTCAAGAAAAATGTTAAAAAAATTTTTTTTCTGTCACGACAGAAACTTTAGCTGTTTTTTTTCTTCTTATAATATTAAAGTATTACATTTGTATGAAAAATATATCAGGAAGAACTGAAATTATACAATTATTAATATAAAATGCCTTAATTTAAAAATTTTACATGCACACATTTCACAAGGAAGACAAATTACATTATTGTATTGCCTCGGAAATATTCTGCTTTTAATACTACACATTCTTTTTTATAGTTATTATTTCTATTTCTAAAATAGAATTTTTTTATCATAAAGCATTTTTTAGCTTTTTTTCTAAAAGGGGTTGTGGCTGAATTGCCTAATTTGTTTTCAAATGAAGTTTTAGTCAACTTCTAACTTTCCGACATGCACAAGTGATATATCAATTGAAAGATAATAATGCAAGGAATAAGATTAAATGAAAAATAAAAAACGATAGGTTTGTGATTTTTTGGTTACCAAGTCGTCTTAATATGCATTATTTCGGTAGGTTCTTCAATTGCTTGATCAGTTTCAACTTCCTTTAATAGGGATCACAGATGCCCATTTTTTCTAATATTCTGCTTATTTACATTTATAAACCATAATAAGTCGTACAACACAGCAATCAAAACTACAAAATTGTTCATGGGGAAAGTGTAGCATGTTCTCACAAATAATTGTGTGAAATGTTTTTCATTATGCATTATATGTTTCAGAATACTCAGGCTATTCCATATATCATAAAACTCTTTCACATGGAAAAAAGATGAAACAGAAATATATTATAGATATTTACAATTTCCCTAAAAAAAAGACGGAGATAACCATACCAGTAAGTTCGAAGGTCAGCTAAAGTAATATTTTAGGTTAAAAGAAACGTAATAAAAAGTCTATCATCGTTTGATATCGTTAAAGAAACGTAAAAAAAATCTCTCATCGTTCTCATATTCACCGCAAAGCAAACAAAATATTTGTTTAATTTGGTTATAGGATCAAAGATGGCTAATGAGCATTTGAAATGGAATCTTTTATTTTTGATGATCACCAGATGATAAAAATAAATTATATCAGTGTAAATGTGTATTTTTATTATGTCAGAAAGCATCTTGTTTTACTTCATTCCAAAAAATTGTTTTTTAAACCTTTTATTTTCAATATGCTCGCGGCCCCCCTTGCAGGGTTACCGCCCCCCCAACGGGGGCGCGCCCCACAGTTTGAGAAACACTGGCTTAGCGTCAAAGTATAGTATTATTGAATTCAATACAATATTCTTTTTTGGAGGGGGGCGGTGAAAATTATGACTGAATATTGGGTCGCAAACACTGAAAGTTTGAGCAACACTGATGTACTAACGGAAATATGATACTTTTTAGAAGTTCGTTTAGTTGGCTTAAGGCTGTTTTCGGTTAATGTTAAAGAATAGAACCCGAATTTTGAAAAAATTTTCAGATATAAAAGAAATGAAAAATTAAAATGATATTCTGGCTTCACTATCCCTTAGAGAGCAGCATTATTTATCATACTTTCCATGTTTAACCGAGTTGAATTATTTTTTCTGGTGTAAAATGTGCTTCGCGTTTCTTCTCCTATAATTTTATGTCAAGTGGGCTATGCCTTCCTGTATTAAAACGAAAAGTAAAATATTCATGGAATATTTTGAAATTTTTAAGAACACTATATTGTTGACAGAGATATGAGTTATAATATTGCAAATTTCCATGGAAATTGAGACATTTTTCTGTCTGAAAATGTTCTTCGCGTTTAGTTAGAGCTCTCGCACTTTTACCGAAAATAGCCTTAAATTATTGTTGTTTTAGAGGTAACAAGAGGCTATTATTACCGGTTCTTAAAATTTGCAGCCAAAAAAGGATGGTACTCGAGTAGGAACCCCATTATCTATATTAAATCCAAACCAACATAACAATTTTGAGTTTTAACTGAGTTTAAGTAGATTATCTTCGCATTCGACAGTTCTCTTCCTGAATTTAGTTTCAAAGATATATCTTGATTTGAACTTCACTGTTCACGATTTAACGATCATGACCCTCTGCCTACCATGGCCTTTTATAAATTAGAGAGTACTGTATTGAGTAACAAAAGTGTGTTTAAAAAATAATAATAGATAAAATTTATTCCGTTCTTAAGAAGTAAAATGAGAAATTAAGATACAAGTAGTCGAATTACATGTAAAATTATTATTAAAATATAAGAACGATGAAGAATAGATGTTTATTCCATATTCATTTCAGTATATTGAATCCTTTTAGAGCTAAAGATAATATTGAATACTGTAAGTTGTAAAAAGAGTAATATACATTAAGAGACATGCAAATGGGAATTTATAGAATCTACGTGTTTTAAAGTATTAATACTTGTTTATTTATTACAAGTTTACTTATCTTTTTGATATAAATTCCACGTAATATGACACGTAAATGTGTATTTCCTTGTTGTATACAATTCCTCTTCAGAAATTTTTCTGGGTATTCGTGATGGAACTCTAAAAGTAATTTTTTTTAAAAAATTTGTATATTATATTCATATTATATACCATAATTGTTTTCAAATTAAATGGTATAAGAATTCGCTTAGATCTGAGGTGGGCAGACTTTTTCAGGGTGCGGGTGACTTCCAATTTTTTCTAGGAGTAGCGGTCCACCCAGTGAGAATGGCACATACAAGGGCTGGGAAGGGGTCCACGGGTTCGGACTCCCTTATAACCCTTCCTTTTTTCTGATTCGTTATAGTCTCATGTGTATAGTATGTAAAATATAATTAAGTATTTGGTATTAGTAATTTATTTTTTGCTGTTGTTTAGTTCCCGACAATCGACAAAATCAAAAAAATATGTTAGGCTGCGTATTGGAGTAGGATATGAGAATGGTAGACCTCAATCCTCGAACCCCCTCGCCTCCCCTCTTTATAAAATCTTGTGTGCGCCATTGCCTAATGTCGTGGGTGTGGTGATGTGAGAAAAAGGTTATTATTATAGCTTAATAATAAGTACGGAATATGTGTACTTACCTACAGAACTAAAATTAAAAAAGTAACACTTTTCAAACCATGTTTAAAGAAAAACGCAAGATACAAACTTAATAATAATAGCCACATATAAAATAATATCAAATGCTGCATTTAGTATGAAACAATTCAAAATACATTAAAAAAATAAAGCGTTTTTATCTTAAGTTAGTTTTCGTTTTTATGTTTAATAGAAAACTTAGTCTGCGTATATACTGTCAGCTAATCTTGAATTTTCCGTAAATAATTACTGACTAGTGACATTTTCAAGCGGTCACCCCAAAATGTTTTGGCTGTCCACCGGTAAATCGTGATCGACGTAATGTCCACCCCGGGTTTAGATGTTTATCATAAATAAAATATTTATGCATTTAATTAAAAATTATACTAAATATAGTGAAGATTATTTATTTGTCGATTCATTTTTATCTTCGATAACAAATGCCTGAAAGTTACCTAAAAACAATTAAACTGCAATTTATTTCTTTAGTTGCTTCTATTCATACATATTGCATACAAATATGCAATTCAAAGTCACTCAACAATAAATTTAGATCCATATTTACAAGAATAGTACCGCAGAAAGAATATAATGCCATGGAAATAAAACACTATTTTATAAAACCAGTAATATATTTCAATTTATAATGAAACCATTTTTGCATAACATCCTGTTAAAAACCAGAGACGAAATGTACCAGATAAAACAAAGCAGAGGAACAAAAAAGGAAATCTAAACAAATTTTATTCCATGCAAAAACGAAGACTTCTTTTTTCTTCTAACATATGCATTTTTTTATTTATACATATTTTTTGCTCATGGGACAGCTTAAAAATAAACAGAAAAAAAGGAATAAAAGAAGAAATACACTGTGTTTTTCTCTCTCTTGAAAAAAATTCCAGTTTTGCATTTCAAGCCATTTGTGTAGGTGGGATAAGAGTAGACATGGAACTATACCTTAGGGCTTAGAGGCTTCCCAGATCTAAGCTTAAGTTAGTCCCTGAAGACAAACGAATAAAAGTGGATTGGGCCAGAATATGAAAAAAGCCAGGGCAACGAAGAGAAAAAGCAAGTCTTCGGGGGCGATTGAATAAGTTGGGTGGCTTTGCGAGTGTGTCCAGGAAAAGTTCCTTTCAAGGCATTTAGAAGAATGGGAATTTCTGGCGGGTGAACAAATTCGAGTTGGCTCTTTCCGCTCTCATAAATGGTGACCAGGAAAAAATGTGCTAATTTTTTTCTATTCTGATGTAGGATCCTTATGTTTCACATTATTTTTTTACAAATTATCTAACTATCAGCATGTTATTCTAATAAAAGAAATTTTTGGATCTCTCTCTCTCTCTCTCTCTCCCTCTCTCTCTCTATATATATATTATATATATATATATATATATATATATATATATATATATATATATATATATATATATATATATATATATATCACATATGTTTCTAATAAAAATTATGAGTGCAAAAATGTAACATTTTCTACTAATCCTGTAAGTGTAATAAAATACTTTAAATAACTCTAATTTTAACTGTAGAATTTCAAATTCAAGACCTTTAATCCAATATCATTCATTCTTCATTGTATCTGCCATTTTATTTAAATAAATAAAAACAATTTCTAAGTCAGAAAGAACAGGGATGTTTAATAATTTTCATGGATGATTTTAAATAAAACTCTTGTCGTTAAACTAAAATATAGGCTTTTGATCGTTTAGCTACGCAGAAGAACATCTGAAATAATTCTCAAATGACGATAATATCACCTTATAGTCAACATCTTAGTTTCTCTCCCCTAAAGTATCCGATACACAACTTCAGGATTGCAACAGGAAGATTTGAAGTTAATGTGCAAAATGTTACCATTTCCCCTCAATTTATGAGCTTTCAATGAATCGATAAAAAAAAGGATGTTGAAACTACATGATATCCGAAGATTCATGGAATTTTTGGAAAGCTAAGAATGACAAATAAATTCAAATATAGAAAGCCCATGCGCACATCCATAACAAGTATTATTAACAACTTTATTTATTGTAATAAGATTCTGATATGAATAATAATATAACATACAAAATAAATATCAAACTGTGAAATTGTAGTTTAGAAACGAATATTTTTTCTTAACAAATTACGGTTATGGAAACAAATATTTCAAAAATATCAAGTGACTTTATTCAAACGAATATAATGTATTACACAACTGAACTATTCTTATGTGAAAAAATATGTAATTAACTTATCAAACAGTTTAATGAAAAAAATATAATTAATTCCTTAAACAATATATATATATATATATATATATATATATATATATATATATATATATATATATATATATATATTATATAATTCATTTGCCAAATGATGTTTTGGAAAAGTGATAGTTGATCGAAATTTCCAAAAGTTCTTTGCTTCTTTTTTTTTTATAATTAAACAAAAAGCTAAGATATCCCGAAAAATCTGTTAAAAGTAGAACAAATTTTTCAAATTTAGATATGTTATAAGCAAAAGCAAAATATATCGAGTAAATGCACGCAAAAGTTGGAATTACCATCCCTTTACATAAATCAGATCTATCTTAAAAACAACTGTTCTGAAATAAACCGTTATTTATATTAAATCGTGGTATATTCAATAATTTCGAGACATCGCGTCAATATTAGTTCGAAGCAGTGCACAGCTGTGGAATTTCTATATAGTGCCGTAGGTCGTCTAAGAGTAGATCAAAAGGTCAGTCTCAAAGTGGAAGATAGCAAAATGCTAATCATTTCGTGGTAAGCTGCATTGTGAAATAATTATCTAACAACTGTTTCAGGCTCTTGAAAGCCTTATAGAAGGCAAGCCAAGAATTGTCACACTTCTTCAAAAAATACTCGTACGTGACTACAGAATTATTATTTGTTCCACTTTTAATTTTTCTGCAAGAAATACATCATAACCACAAAAGTACTTAGAATGATGCAAGTAGTTGTCGCGGTTCCAATATAAGCAGTAACAGCCTCCGGACAGAAGTGATCACTTTCGTCTAGTGGTTGAATTACTGGACTTCCGATCCATAGATCGCGGGTTCTAATCTCCGACATAGTTTATATGTTACGCGTTCAATATTGTACATTTCGCGTACCTTTTATGCTACAGAGAATTTGGTTTGTGTACATAGTCTCGTAAGGTGGACGGAAAAAATTAAATTCCGTTAACTAATAAATTTTGCTTTGCTTTAAAGAGTGATTCTCAGTTTGCTTAGTTGTGGAATAGAAGTAAATACTTTATATTTTCTGTATATCATTCGATAAAGTAGATTCTGTTGCTCTTTTATACGAAGGTGTGTGCCTAAAAACTTGAATGTGTTGCCACATAGGTCCCATACATCATACTGGATCCTAATGTTCACCAAAATGTAATCGCAATTGACCTTACTTTTATTTTGGAAATTGTTCCTAATGCTCTCTCTTGTACAACTTTTTACAAGCACTAATTTCCTGAAAAAAAAAATAATCCAAATCGATTAGTCGGAATGTTCTCTCTCCAACTTAATGCAATTGAGTAAACGTAGAATGTTCTCGAGAGGTGTGTTTCTGGCATCCACCACTTCCTCAAACCATGCATGAGCTCATACGGGATCAATGACCATTGAAAGCCTCACAACTCATTGAGAACATATCACAAACAGCAAAATTTAATATTCCTAATATTTGAGGTGCTTCTAAGGTTGATCATAATCACTGCTGAGAAAAAAAATTATATTCAATTCGTATGGTGGAGTCGAATTTATATATATATATGTTATGATATTTTGCTTTCTTATTGTTATCACAAAATGTAAATACTATGTGTAAGATATCCATGTGTTTTTAACTCGAGATCAATCGTACCTTTATTTACTCCGTCTTTGGTCGCGAGGTGTGCTGAGTGCACCCCAAACTTTTTAAGCGTTTGCATGAAAAGGGGGGGGGATATGTCAAGAATTACAAGTTTTTTTTAATTTATACAAATAAAATTATTTAATTCATTGCATACTAATGAGACTAATATTGATATTAACTAAACCTATAGCATTTTCATTTTAAAATGTATGACTTTATATTTTTTTTTCATAAAATATAGGTAAAACCTACCTGTAATGAAATTACTTTGAAATTAATGCTAAGGGTATTGAAATTTGAAAGAAAAATATTTTAATATTTTTCCCGAACATTCAGAGCTGACTGTATTCATATGATTTAAGTACATATTTTTCTTACATTGAAGACAAAAACAGTTAATTTTTACATATTTTTCCCGTAAACAAACAGTGCAGTGCCCCTTTTTTGGCGGATTAATGCTCTTTTTAGAAAGTTAAGACACTAAGACTTCTATTTAGTTCTTTGTTAAAGCTCGGGAGTCCTGGTATCATGTCACATTGTGACTGCACAAGATTCATTCCAATATTTTCTAATAATCATGAACGTCTCAGTTTTTCATCAGAAAAACCGAATGATAGACAATAGAAGCACATTAATTCCAGCAGTGTGAAGCAGATTTTAAGTATTTGCAGTAGCCACACACAGCGGTTACATATTCGTGACACATCACATATACTACACATTTCATCCATGATATCAACACCGTCTTAGGTCATATTAAAAAAAATCACAACTTAAAGTTTCATCTCTCCCAATTTGCTTTTTATTGAAGTATCAATAAAAGCGTAGTAGAGATTAGTAGAAAGCTTTTATTTTTTCTAGAATAAGAAACTTGTGCTATCAGGATTTTATGGTGAAAGCCAAAAGTGGACGTGCCCAAGCTTTTGTTTACTGAACAAGGATAACGGCACCTCTATTTTATTTTTTCGGAGTGTGCCAAATATTGTTAATTTTGGTTTTAACGATTATTCTGCAAGTGGTATACTAGTATACCAGTACAATCACAATAGATAATAAAATTTCAAAACAAATGTAAGATGTATTAATTCAAATTTTATATATTTATTGCAAATATAGAATTGCTTTTCAAACGGAACTCCTTATTTACATTCCTTTGAAAAAGTTTGTCAAAAAAAGTTGTCCCAGAAATGTATAAAATCGTAAGTAAATTGCACTGTAAAATCTAATCAATCGTGAATAATTTTAATTACAAGAGAAATCTCAGAGTTTAATGTTATTTCTTCATTTGTAAATGCTTATTATTTTCCAATGATACATTAATTTTTTTCACATAACAATTTTTTAGGGTAAAAATGTTGTATTTTTTGTTTAAAATGCTTAAAAGTGATCGATGTATTTATTATGAAGTATATTCCCTCCTGTAGGATTTCTAAAAAAAATTAGTCAAACAATTGTACGTCATTTGGTTATTTTTTGTCAAATGTATAAACATTTAATTCTTAAGTCATTATATAATGGAAGTCATTTTTTTGTAAATTCCACACTTTAAAATTAATTATTTAATTTTTAAAAAATAAAAATTTAAGAAATAAAACTTTTACCACATAATTTTTTTGTATTAAAAGAAGCACAATAAATATAGTAATGGAAAATGTTTACAAGAACTTGAGAACTTTTACTCTTCTTGTGTAGTTGCATATACGTAGTTGCATTGAATCTGATCAAATGCTGTAAGCATATTTTTTATTCTACCTTCATATGTACACTGATTTCACTTCTATTTTCAGTTGAAAATTTATAAACCTTAAATTATTCTCAGTTTTAATAATTATTTTTAAAATTGAAAAGTAGTTCATTTTCCTATTTCACATCTAGCTAATTTTAAAGATTTGGATTTTTTGGTTAAAACATCAACAACCCATGACTTTTATTAACACGTGTTCACGAATTCAAGAGGTAAAATTATCACTATATAAAGCCTTTGTTTTCAAAGACAGCTCATGAGTGTTTCTTCTGAAGATCTTAACAAAGATTAATTAAATAATCAAAAATAAATTCAAATGTTTTTAAAATAATTCCTCAAAAAAATTATTATGGAAATTTATGGTATAAAAACAAAGTTTTTTTTAAAATTTATTTCTGATGCTTTGATATTACGAACAAAATAAATTTCCTAAATTGCGTAAGTGCCGTAAGTCTTTAACCTCCAGCTTTTGTAAGCGAGATTAATAAACACCAGTGAATAGAATCTTCTATAAAATATTAAGGAATTGAGAACCAGAGAATTTCAAAATGTTTCAAAAAGGAGGCGATAGCTCTTATCCAGAAATCGTTATTTCTCCAGTTTTCTTTCATTTATTTTTTATTGAATTTTAGAGTAGATTTCAGAAACTCTTGGAGTCACATTTTTATAACCGATTTTCTGCTTTAAAATGAGGTTGTAAAAATAATCCAAAGTCTGGAGAAATATTTTCCTTTAAAGTTTATCTTCCGATTTTGATGCCCTGAAGCTAAAAAATAGAAAACGTAAGAAATGAAGAAAAAGAAAATTAAATGATATGACGAGAGAATATTCTTTGAAACGAAGGGAACTATTAGTAAGTTTAATTCAAATACGTTTCAACTCTCAACATTTTTTTTCTTTTAAATATCTCTAAATATAACCCCATTAAACACCAAATAAGATATTAAGATCGAAAGATTTATTTTGAGTGGAAGAAAATAATAAAATGTAATGATATATTATGTTTCAAAAAATCATTTTCCAACAGTATTTGAAGATTACAATATTATAATAACGTAATTCAAAACTCTATTACATGTAATGAATGGCTATTGTTGAGCTACGTGTCAAGTCTTTCTAAGACTGTGTACTTGGAAGAAATTTTTGACTTCTTTTGAACTTAGTAACTTTAATTCCTTTATTTCTTCCTTATTCTTTATTTGCTGCTCTCATAATGTTAATTCTGTGAACAGTTAAGAAAAAGACATTATAATAGTGTTTGCACTTTTTGTAGAATGCATGAATTAAATTATTAAATGCAATAATTTCATATCTTTACATGCTATTGCACTTACTAATTGAATAATTCAATTATGACAAGCAAATCCTTAATTTTTTAAGAAATGCTTCATTCACAATGCTGTTTTAACAAAATTTAAAACAGTGAGTGGCTTTCATAAATTCCAGATTAAACTTGCAACATTCAGTAATCAAATTCGAAATAAAAATATTTATGAATTAATAAGATGAATAAGAGTCTATTAAGTTAAAAAAAAGATACTCTAATAATTAAACATTTTAAAAACAGTAATTGAAAATTTAAGCCAAAATCCGGAAATCTACTGCAATCATAAACTAACCGTTATAAAACATTATGAATAAAAAATAATTAATATTGAATTAATTAAAGAATTTTATAATGCATTAACTTGAGATTAAGCTCATGGAGCATTATACATTTTAATATATTACTCTTTAATTACTTATTTATGCAGTATTGCTAAAAAAGTAAAACGATATATTGTGAATATTGAGTCGATATTAGAAACTACAAATTTGTGATGATCAATCTTATTTTTTTACATCATTTTGTGAAAAGGGTTTAATTTAGTTTTCTTGATTCTGCTTTTGATAATGAGCAAAGATTTATTTTCAAACGTTGTTTCAGAAAATATATACAGATAACTTAATCAATTTGAACTTTTCTGTTTAAAACACAATACATTACAAGGGAGAAATTTATGTTCTGAATTGCTTTACTTCGAAAGACAAAAAGTCGGCAAATATAAATACATTTTATATTGTTTTAAATTCGGAGTATTACTCACATTAATCCTGAAGGTATTTTCATTTTAATAAATTTTCAATGAATGTTTCAAGTTTTTAGTCTTCTTTCTCGAAACTTACAATTAACTAACATCCCTTTTTTCAACTGCCTGGAGAAAAAACATAAACTAATGTACTTTTATATCGTTTCCGTATCGATTCTAAGGTAGTATATAAGTAGAACCTTTTAAAATCTTCTCAGTATTTAAATACAGATTTTACTGATCCCTAAAATTAGATGAAATCACATCCAAAACAATTGTATGTGTAATTTATTACTTTTTATTTCATTTACGTCGCCTGTTCTCTGCTTCATCTCAAAGAATTTATAGTAAAATTCAAATTTTAAAGATGGATTTTTCTAAATGACAGTTTTAATTATGTTTAGTGATCTAATGCATTTTTAAATAAAAAAAGGAAAGGAAAGGTCAAATTAACTAAAAAAATATTGCAGACATAGTAGTTTGATGACACATTTATATTTATTGTGCACAATTCGTAATACTATATAATATCAAACAAATATATCATTAGATTATAGACAACTTATATTGAACTTTAGTTGTATTACTTTTCATTTTAATAATTAATGATGAAACACATAAAAATTGCAATAAAGAAAGTGAAAAAGTGCTTTTCTTTTGCTACATACGAGTATATATTGTCATGAAGGTTCTTGGAGTAGAACAGGTAGCAATACAACGGTTGAACCGAGCAAAGTTAATTTATTGAATGCAAGGCAGGCGTGATCTACTTGATTGTACATCAGACGAACTACTACTCATATGAAGTTTCGCTTACTTACTGTATTTTGTTGATATAAACGTCAGTTATTTTATAGTGTCTTCTTCAACGCATCAATCTTCATCATTTCCTATTCATGCCATCAGGGTTTTTGATGTCCATTGTTAAGTTACATAAATTTTTAAGACTAAAGATGTTTTTATTTTAAAAAAAATTGTAATTTTTTGTGAATAATCGTTGTCTTAAAATTATTCAAAATTTCATAATTTAAAAAAAAAGATAAATATGCTTTCTGTAATATGTTTGAAAAGTTATTGAAAGAGAAAACAACTACAATTAATTCATTAGACTGAAATATCAACCCGTAGAAAATTCAAAGGAAAATCAAAAATAACCTCGTTATATTTGCAATCGTATCTACAAACTCTCGCACTTTTTCAATACAAATAGAATATTATGTTCAGAAAAAGGTTATTGAGTACAAAAATGTATTATCATTTAATTTAAAGTCCTCATACATTTCCACAAATAATTTAAATGGAATTTATACTATATATTTGATGCAATAGACGAGAGGCTCTTAACCCCGTATCTGCGGGTGCCAAAGTGCCCACGAAGCTATTTTTACGCACCCTTACTTTCTCTTTCTCTCTCTCTCAGTTATATTCTTTACCAATATCAACCGTGGCCAACTTTCTACCCCCACGATTATCTATTTGACCACTACTCCTGGCAACACTATTTTCAATCATTAGTAGTGGTAACACTATTTTCAATCACTAGTAGTGGCAACACTATTTTCTATCACTATTATTGGCAAAATTATTTTCAATCACTAGCACTGGTTATACTGTTTTATACTATAAGTTGTTATTGTTGTTGAAGATCTTCAAGTTGAATCTGTTGCACATTAATGCGGGATATTGCTCTTATGATGCTTATAACTGCAACAAGATGAAGAAATATTAAAAATTTTTATACTTTTTTTAACTGCATCCGCCAGCAATTTCCTGTATGCCACATGTACGCAGACGGGAATAAGGTTAAGAACCTCTGCGATGGACATTTGATAATTATCACATAAGTTTACCGATATGAACTTGTTGTAAGCTAATTCATTTTAAAGGGATTTTTACGCAGTATGTGTTTCATTTAATTGTGGTAAAATAATGGATAAGAGAAAAAACGAAGAAAAGAGATAGGGATCCCCTTCAGCTACCTTCATAAAAAAAATATTTATGTAACATCTTTAAATTAAAATATTTAAATCTTTTTAGAACACCTATCAGAATTTTTAAATGTTATTGTAATCAAACCTGACGGAATTAAATGAAATAACTTCGTTCTTATAACTATGTAAACCAGATGCTGATTCTGTTCATAGAAAAGTAAGATAGTTTCAATGTTATTAAAGTAAACTGTTTTATTAATTAATGTTCTCTATTCCAGTTATTTTTATTTGTACGATTAAAAAAGTATTAAAAGCACAAACTTTAAGGCAATGATCTCCATTTTCTAAAAATGTTTTTTTTATTTTATAATATTTTGTACACATATACTATTTTAAACGAATGGTTTCCGTAGAAATGAGTCAACTTTTATAAATTCAAAATTTTTAATCAACTCGTCATATACTGAGAAAAAAAATAAATAAACATCAAAATAAGAGAAGAGGGAAATGAGAGTTTTAAATTTCAATAAAATGCAATCGATGTACCCTTCATAACATTTTTGTCAGAAATTTCGTTATTAAGGTATGCGACAACGTTCGGAAGAGTGATTTTAAAAAAGAGAATAAATGGATAATTTCCATGATAGTTAGTGTCACTTAGATTTGAATACATGTATATAAAATTGTTTTAGGGACATTTTGACAAAACATTATTTAAATAATATATTTTGTCAAAAAAATTAACTTAGAATAATCTTTTTTCAAAATGTTCTCCTTTTCTGAAACATGCTTCTATTATAAAAATATTTTGCCTGTATGTAGCTCAGACCTCTGACATTAGGTTCCTAACATTATTTTTAGAGTTACAACCAATTGAATTAACTATCGGTGGTTTTTTCTTAAAATTTCTCACCTCTGTTGTCGTAAAACACGGATAAACCCACTTCTAAGTTATATATTTCAAAAATTCTAGTTGAGCCTCTATAGAGAGGTCTGAGCTATATACAGGCAAAATACTATTACAATAAAAGCAGTTTTCATAAAAGGAGAATATTTTGAAAACTGGTCATTTTTATGTTCATTTTTTGTCAAAATATTGTACTTAAATCATTTTTTGTTGTAATACTATTCTTAAAACAATTTTATATACATTTTCTAATCTAAGTAACACTAAATATCATAAATATTATCCCTTTATACGCTTTTGAAAAATCGCGTTTCCGAACGTAGTCGGATACCTTGAATTTGGCTTCTGAAAAAAAAATTATTTTATTCTTCCTCTCTTTCCTCTTTTCTCCCATTCCTGCATCCGCAAAAAGTATAATCAAAGTGATGTTAGAATTTAGGAAAGGTTCAAATTTATTTCTTATAAAGTGTTAAAAATACTACAAAACTATTCTTATTGGTTTTTTCAGCTATGTTTTTATTCTTTGATAATGTGTAAGGAATGGGAATTAATTTAAGTCGAATGAATAATCGATATATTTACTGGTGTTTTTTAAAATTATTATATAGAACTACACATAGTGATATAGTCTGTTTGAATTATTTTTATCGCTTTTTAAGATTCTTTTTATTTTTTGTTCCATTTCGTTCGATTCCTCATCAAGAAACAAATAGTATTTCTGGAATGAAAAAATAAATATAAAATAGAAACTAAGTTTAAGAATGTAGTTTTTTTTTTTACTTATTATTGCTGTTGCTGTCGAGTCCTTCCGGGGAAGAAATGAATCGAAGGGAAGGAATGGAAGTTGTCAGAGTTTGAAACAGTTTGGACTTTTTCACGATAGATGGTGACACCACCTATCTCCACATCCCCAATTTAGACTTGAAACTGGAGGGGAGGGAAATATCCTCCAGCCCCCTTCACCCGTGGTTTCTTCAGCGACCACCCACAAGTCATTCCGACCCTCTGATTTAACGAGTATGTACTCCGTGTTTACTCGGAGGGTATTTGGTGGCATCAGCCATCGAAACCAGGCCGGTCTGGAGTCCGATTCTCTAACCTCTAGGTTACCCACGGCTCTTTACTTCGTATTATAAAACCAAGGTTTGTTTTTTACTCTGAATCCCTAAATAATCTATTTCTGACAACATTTGCTTTAGTTAAACAGAGTTATGCATGGATTATTTTGTTTAAATTTGTTTTTCCACTTAAGGTGCTGCTGTTTTTTCTGATGTATGAACTTATATCAGTGAATTACTTTTCAGATTAAAGTATTTGTTAAAATATCTTTCGGTGGATTTTAATTATTTTTAATTTCTTCTAAAACATTTGCCAGTCATATTCTCTTATAAAACTGTTTATTATAATAGCTTATTACGAGTATAATAACTATTGTCAAAAGGATAACTGCCTTCGTAATCGATTTCCAAAACACGATTTACGAAAAAAATAATTCACTGATTCAAAGTTTGTCTTAGAACTTGTAGCTCAGGTATTTTGTTCCCTATCTTGTTGTATAAATGTATGTATAGTTATTAACGTTTTGGATAAAAATGTTGTAACATTAATTTGTGAAGTAATTTTGTATATTATTAAGGAAAGTGTTGATAATATATATATGCTTCTTTGGAAAGTTCTCTTGAATATTAAGAATGATTGAAATAAATTCGTCGTAAAAATTCAATTGATCCATAAAACTAAATGCAGGAACAGATAAAAAAAATTCATTGACCAGGGAAATAACCAAAAAAATCATGCGGATCCGGATAAAAAAGAACATGATAATTGGTTAAATGAAATTCGATATTCGAATTCATTGTACATTATTCTGTATTAAGTGTTTAATAATTTCCCTTTAGTGTCTGAAAATGTTCATTCTAACATATTACAAAACAAAACGAAAACATACTTTTGATACCAAATAAGGAATTTTAGACTTCGTCAACTTTAGGGGAAATAGAATTCAATGCTTTCCTAAATATACTTATTTATTCTATATATAAACCATGTTTTTCTGACGATACAATTTTTAAATGTTAAGTAATGTCAAAAGTCAATGTCATTACAAGATAGAATTCATACAATATAAATCTTACACAAGAAAAGTAGATTGAAAAGGAAATAACAAGTAAACTTTGCTGCTCACTATAGAACAGTGAAGTCGAGATGCAATTGGAACGTATAAGCCATTTTCTATTTCATAAAACGAAAAAAAAACGCACCACATGTATGCTGTGTTTCTTAATATCAGTGTAAGACTAAATAAAACAAAATGATTGTATTGTACTAAATTTTCTTAAATTAAATCATTTACATTAGTTAAAATAGAATGAAATCAATTTTGACAGTAAATATCAATATAAATTGTTTTAATTTGTACATCTAAAATTTTATCTTTCCAATGTATAACATTAGAGTCACTTCTGGTAACAGATGATTTTATGGATTTCAAAAATGTTTAATCTCTAATATCATCAGCAGAAAACAAAATTACTCATTTACAAATTACTGATAAGGACCCTTCTCACATTTGTTGCAGAAACGTAGGCAATGACCGAGAAAGACAGAGCCTCGTGCTATATTTGAAAGCAGAGTCCTTAGAAGTACTTTTGGACGCTTAAAATATAACAACATTTGGAGAAGAGAGACCAGTTTAGAAATTCATAAAATTTATAAAAAACCAGATATTGTTAAGTTCGTTGCAATACAAAGGTTAAAATGGGCAGGGCACCTGATAAGATTGGATGTCAATCGAATCACAGAACAGATCTTTGTAACCAGACCATATCAAACCCGAAAAAGGAAGACCATGACTCAGGCGGACTGATTACGTAGAAGAAGATCTAAAAACTATTATAATTTCAGAAACTGGAAAAATCAGGCCATGAACAGGACAACCTGGAATGGAATTCTTAGGAAGACCAATGCCCACCCTGGGGTCTCGTGCCATTGAGGAAAGAAGGAAGTGTACAGCATACTAACGTGGAAGCTATTGAAAAATGTAGAAGTTAAAGTTATGCTGTACCAGTCGTATTTTATGGCCAAGGTAGACGAGTTATCACGGTTTCTAATTCACGGAAGGCGTTGTAAAAATTCATGGGTTTGAATCAGAATACCACTGAAAACGTACTCCGTAGATAAGATGATGTCAAGGCCTCATATTGTTCAGTAGAGTACCAGCTCAGCTGATTCCCTCATCATTTGATCTAGATCAGTATTTCTGAAACTGTGGGGCGCGCCCCACTGGGGGGGTGCGATAAATGTACAAGGGGGGGCACGAGCTTATCGAAAATAAAAGATTAAAAAAAATTATTTACTGGAATAAAGTAAAACAAAATACTTTCTGACATAATAAAAAATACACATTTGCACTGATATAATTTATATATCTGCGATATTACGTCATAAAAAATAAAAGCTTCTACTTCAAAACCTCATTTTAGCTATCTTTGATACTGTAACCAAATAAAAAACCTTTTATTTGATTTGCTGTAATCCCATGATGAGAGATTTTTTTATTACGGTTTCTTTTCAAACCAAAATGAGAAGAAACAAATCCAGACCCATAATCAAAAAAAATTTTTTTAGGAAGGTAAAAAATTCATCACACACTGTTATATTATTGTCATCAGCTGTAGGCAGCAGAATGTATTTGCTGCGGTTTGACCTTCGAACTTACTTGTTAGTTAAGTCCCTGCTCTTATGTTGTTGTTTTTTCGTTTAGAGAAGTTGTAAATAAACTATTTCTGCTGCGATTTTTTCCTTGTAAAATTTTTTATGATTTTTGGAAAAGCACAGAGAGCACTTTGAAGGATTACTTGGCCAAGATTTATTTCTATGAGTTATTCCCAAACATATAAACAAAGCATAATGAAAAACGTTTTACGTATTTTTTTTGAACATCCATATTGTAATAAATACACTTTTAATCTGGAGCTGTCACGCCGAGCAAGGAGTGCACGAAATCGGTAATTCTGGCAAAACTGTTTAATTGTTACCAAAGGCTCTGACACACTCTATCCTCCTGTTTGACAGTCTTAACGTGTGAACTAAAATATATTTGTCACATATCATCCTCTTTTTTGGGAGTGACAAACGTTTTTTTAAAATCTTAAGGTACATGTTTTGACTGAGTTCCCGGTGTGATAACTTTTTTTCCGAAATATTTTCTGTGTCCTTGAAAGTAGGTGAGTATATTTTCTCTTAATTAAATTATTCACTGGAATTACAATTTTTATTGTGTACTATAAAAGTAATTATAAAAAAAGGATTGGGGTGACTCAATAACCCCACTCGACCATTAGTATCGAGTGCGTGCCTGCTCCAGGTTTAAAACCTGTTGAAGTCTTTTAAATTTAAATATTAAAAATAATACAATTATTTTTCATCGGAATTTTATATTATTGTTCATTATTGAACAACAATTCTAAATGCTAATTCTGTGAGGTTTAAAATTACAGTTCGCTTAAAACTAATTATAGTTTGGGCAATGATTTAAAAAAATCATTTTACATTTTTGTAAACATTGTTGCGCACTTGGCTTTACTCTCCTTAAAATTCAGCGGTTATATCAATAATGTTTATTTTCTTATAAATGAACTCGTGCAAATAGCGAGTACTTCAGCCGGTATACTTTCAATGTATCAGTGCTGCACAGAGTATTTTATAACTAATTAATTATTGCTAAATTAAGAACAAATTTAATAAGTATTAGCGATTTCCATGGGCTTGTCTTACAGAGGAAATTTTTCAAAGGAATGCTTATATATGATTAGAAATTGACCCACTGAGTTATTTCTAAAAAAAAAGCTGATATCTATATTTTGTCTTCTAAGCAGCCACCGCATTTTGCAATATGTTCCAATTTAAAAATTAGAGAAAGGAAAAATAACATAATGATTATCCTATTACTTCATTTTTTTTGCTTAAAAGCAACAGATACAAAATTTAATACTTATGTCATGAATTTGTACGGTTTATAATTAAGATTATTGCTTTAGCGAAAAAAAAGTGCATTATTATTGCATTATTAATGTATAAGGGGGGCGCTATAAAAATTGTGATTGAAAAAAGGGGCGCCAGTATTCAAAGTTTGAGAAGCACTGATCTAGGTACAAAATAGTGAAGTCTATCACCAATAATTGTAGCTTACAAGGCACTAGGTACGACGTTAAGGAAAAATAAAATGAAATGATATCGTCCAGCTGTATTAACCCTTTATCTATCAACGGTAATTATAAGTATCACTCACTTTCAACTTACATAGAATAACCATTTTTACGAATATTCCGACGATACTTAGCAAAAATATTCTTTGAAATCCACTCTTCCAAGATATATGGCAGCACGGCCATATCACCTTAAGATGAAGACCTTATAAAAGTATTTGACTATTTATTTTAAGTGAACAGTGTGTATAATTAATTTTACAGTTAAATATCTTTAATTAATTATTTAGCTCTAACTAATTAAACTTCCCAAAGTTGAGCATTTTGTTTATATAAATCCCTTAATTTTCGATGTAGTGATCCAAAAAAATATTGCATATAAAAACTGCAGTAAATCATAATGCGGTAGATAAAGGGTTAAAGATCTTTTAAGCAGACTATAATTATAGAATATGGTAGATGTGCAACATATTGAGCTCAAATGAAGTATATTCAAGATAAGTTCAGCTATAACAAATAATTCTTTACTGTTCTGGAAAGAGTTTAAAGCAATTATCCTTTAGACTTTGTTTAGCAATTCAAGTCGCCAACGTGTTTTCTATTTATTCAACTTAAACGGATATTTCCCAAATTTTGAACGATTTATTTTTGCAAATAAAAAATCGTAAATAAAATTGCTTGAAATTGTAGGATTTTATTTATTTTGTTTGAAAATTCTGATTATTCTTTATCACAAAATTATTCTTAAGTATGCTTTGCTTGCCAATTTAAACATTTCTCCTGATTGAAAACTTTGAAAATATGTTGTCATTAGAATAATAAATATCTAATAAAATGTTTAAAATTATTTTGAATTTTTTTAATATTTTAAATCTTGCAAGCAAAACACAAAATACCATACTCACTAATTATTATTTTTTGACATAAATTTACACTATTTTAAGTTAGTGTATTGCAACGTAATTATAACAACGTTAAAAAGCAAGATTTCGCTGTATTGTGAAAGAAAATTAATTAGTTTGTTAAGATTAGAAATACATAAGAATACAAGTATTTCAAATATTTTCTGCATTATTAGTAATTTCTGCACATTTAATCTTAAACTCATAATGTCCATTAAGCTAGGGAGTTAGGCAAAGAAATTTTTCAGCACAAAAGAGATTAAGAGAGCTTGTGTTCATTTTCCTTTAAATCCACACAGAGATAGCGTGCCATTCGACGTCCAATTTTGGGTAAGCATATGGAGTTGTTAAAGGAGAAATGTATTCATATCTGACAAGGCCTTCGTGACACAAGAACACGTGATTAGGGGGATTCTTACTTTCAGTCGGGAAAGATTATAGTTCAGCGTTTTCTCGTTGTAAAAGCTCCCCGAATTAATTTGGAAGTTCTACTGTCTCTCCTATCTCACGATTAACTCAAACGTGCTTTCTCTTAATATTAGCAGAAGATAAGCATTGTTTCACCTATATAACGAAAATTTCCGGGTATTTTCAATTCGTGAATATAATATAAATATTACGGGCATTCTATCGTGCTCAAACGTAGGGTAATATACTGACTTTAATGCAATCAAGTGTATTTCAGAGAGCCACAAGTGTTAAACATTTTTTTAAAATTATGCTATTTCTCTGATATATGGAAGCCTTCCTAACTATTTCTTAAAAGTCTCTTTCTGAAATCTCCCAAATTAATTCTCAAAGTTTACATAAAAAATATTTTCTGGAATCCGATGAAAAATCCAGAAAAGGAACCAGAAAAGGAACCGTATCAATGTATCCGGTGTCAATATATTTTATAACATTCAGTGCCCATCGATGATATAAAGGCGACCAATACCATCTGCTGATATGCATGACTAAATGATAAAATTATGTGAGTACTTCACAGTTGCCTGGAGGCAGACAGGATGCAGCATTTTTGTTATTCTACGTCTTACACATTTTAGGCTATCACTACCGAATAACAGTATTTTAGTTTCATCTTTCTATATAACTTGTGACCACTAATAATTTGTCCAATTAATATGTTCCATTATCCACATTAGTCCCTTTTAGTGCTGCTGTAAATTGAGATACGACTTTTTTCGAGTAATTCTACTTTTTAGTCTTGCATCTACTAATCTACTCCTTATTGTTTTTGAAGTGACAGAAATACCAGCATCACTAAGATCACTTCTGATAGATGTCCTTGAAATTCTGTTACCTCTGAGGCCTAGTATTTTTGTTCTTCTGTCATCAACAGATGCGGTGCACCCTTTTCGACCTTTTCCTGCATCTTTTTATTAAATTTGTCTCCGGACATCTTAAGCAAACCATTCAGTCTCCAGATATTGTCACTGAACTACCAATCTGTTATGCAATTTTAACAAAGAAAAAACCACTTTCTCGTCACACGTATTCAATCAACTCTTTTATTTGATAATATAGCTTTTTGACTAAATATCATTGTTATCTTGGCCAGGAAGCAGTCCTGACCTCAATCCTATCGAAAGCTTGTGACACCATTTGTAAACTCTTCACCGAATGAGGTACCTATGGAATAAAAAGGAACTAATTGAGAATATAATTGTTTCATAGAATTATGTAATAACCAAGACAGAGATTAAAACTATTTTCAGCTCAGTGCAGTGAAACATCGATGTGAAGCTGTAATAAAGAATAAACGGATCCTAAGTTCTGATAACTCACTGCTATTATCAGTATCTAATTTATATCAACAGTTATTGCAGTCTAACTTTCTTTGCGTTCTAAATATTTGAATTTTTCTTTTTTGTATTAAGTATTAAATTCTCTTTAAAAATATATAAAATACTTTCCATTTTGTGCAACATAAAAATTTCTGTAAGCATACAAACTTAAAAAAACGTAAGTCAAATAAGTGTCCAGAATTTTGAACTCAACTGTATTATATCCGTTCTTCGAGAATCCGGTTCTTCTTGTTGTTCTTCATAATCTATAAAATTATTGATAACTTCATTGTCATTGAAAGTTTCGTCTTCAAGCAAGCGCTTGCTGCTAGACCGTTGAGAAAAAGTAATTGAACGTGCCTTGTCGAGAGACTGCTCATAATCAATGAGCAGAGCACCTTGAAATGTGAATATGTACATTGATAGAATACATTAAAGTGGTTCCAAATCCATTAAAATTCATACACGGCATAAAAAAAGATAGCACAAAAAAAAACCGTTCAAGAATAAAATTGGACAAAAAAAATCGCATAAGAAAAGGACCGCGCAAAAACAGGTTCTACTGTATTAATTTTCATAAGTCTAAAACTCTTAACTTTTTAGAGAATTGCAAGTGTACGAACACTTTTGAAAGACACTGCAGAAAAACTGAAAAGAGTACCACATAAAGGTAATTGAACACCTAATTTTCAAATTTTGGTTATCACATTTAAATAAATTCATCAAATATTAATATATTTAACAAATTTTATATTTTTGTGTTCAGTTGCTGTTTAAAGTATCGTTTTCCCAGAAATTTCTAATAGGTCTAAGAGTTCCATGATTCGATAACGTTTGAAGGCCACTGCTCTAAGCCAACACTTCATTTTATAATCATAATCAAATGGTCCTTGTATGAAGAGAAACTTAAATAGGTCCAACAAAAACATATTTGGGAAAAAGATCTTAACAGAAAAATGTCTCAACTGTACATTTTTTATACAACATATTTATATTTATTTATTGATATTTAGTTGACAATCTTATTTCTCCACTTTTATAAATTTGTCTAGAGAATAAATCTTTTGTACACTTTGTCATACTTTTTTAAATGTCTCGTCCGATGTTTTTCGTATATTCCATTCGTTCTTTCCTAATATCAATTCTTATTACGGAATATTTATATCCTTTCACCGATATAATGAATATTAATTTAATAGTATTTAATACTGATTTTCCTTTTAATGAGTCTCATCGATATTAATTGATAACGGGTGTAAATCACCTAAATTTGTTCCTCAAGTGTTGTTCAGTTACTTTGGAAGATATTTATTCTGGAAATTCGTAACTTAACTATTGCTAATGGTCTTGTAAGGGAATTTCTTTATTTCCTTTAGGCAATATCTCTCATTAACTGTAGGACGTCCAGGATTTTGATTACCTTTAAACGTCTACTGGTGTTATTTTGACACCACTATATAAAATATGTAAAGTAATTGTGTTTTAACTAAATAATTGCAAGACTACTCTGTTCAGTAGGTTTTAGTTTTAAGACATTTTAAAATTATTTCTTGTAATTATCATAAATTATGAACCTTTATATCATAAGAACCTGACGTTGCCATTATGTTTCGCGAAGCTTGTTGGACCACTGCTTTGTCCCAAATCATTCCGAGTCGCGAATCTACCAGGAACATTACTATTACACGGTATCCATTCTGTGCTAACCCTAGCAACATATACATCAAGATTTACTGGAATATTATCAATTACATCTGCACTTTCTTCAGATTCTTCACAGTCACTTTCATTCAATCTTATATCTTAATCGGAATCTAAATTTGAGCCAATTCATTCTCAGAGAGTTGTTGCAAAAATTAGCATTTTTATCAGCAGTTAGACCTTCTCTAAGAGCCATCGTTTCATGGTGTCTGCTCTACACTAAATTTCAAAATCGAATGAATTTTTTTATGAGCAAATAAGCTAATACTATGTAACGAAACAGTTAGACAGAACACATTTAGTATAATTGATTCATTTCCACATGGAACTCAATAACACTGCATTCAAGGTCAAAAATATGTGTGAGGGCCGTAGGTAGTCTAGTGGTTAGAGCATCGGACTCCAGACCGGAAGGCCTGGATTCGATGCTCGATGTCTCCAAATACCCTCCGAGTGCACACGGAGTACGTGCTCGTTAAATCAGTGGGTCCGTAGTCTTGTGGGCTTATTCACTAGCGCAGGAACTGGAGAATATTTCCCTCCCCTTCAGTTCACTTGCAGAAATTGTGGAGGTGGAGATAGAGGTCGTGTCGCCATCTATCGTCCCTTCGGTGAAGTTTCTCTGAGCTTAAATCGCACTGTCACCTGTATGGTGCTCAAGGCCAACGACAGGCGTACCTCTTGCCCATGCCACGATGAATTTCGTGGGCCTCGTTCTGACTACGTCAGACAGGTGGCATTAGCCACAACAACAACAATATGTGTGATATAAATTGGGGAAGTTTATTTTATTAATGATATCTACTTAGAGCACTAAATTTTGTTGAACGATAGCCTTTATATAATGATACACATTTCCTTGGAGTCGAAATGACACCAGTGGATGTTCTAGGTATATTTCGTTGAAAAGTCATTCCTAATTTAACTAGAAAAACAAAACTTTTTCTATGTAATCACCAGGGCAAATGATTAAAAGTCACGAAAAATTTTCAAAAGGAGAAGTGCGAAAAGGAGAACAAAGTAAACAGGCTCTGGTGACAAATTGAAACCAACGGGCGTTCTAGTGTTAAGAGATTCCTCAGTTCCGGGGAACTATTTATAGAAAACCTCAAGGAGAAAAAGAATAAGATAAAACAAAAACTTAGAATTTTTTTTCACAAATTGATCCTATTTTTCAAATCCAAAGCTTCTATCGCTGTGATCAATGAAACAAAAGGACATCTGCTTTCTCTCTCTCAATTAGATATATATTTCGAATCTATCAGGCGTCCTCTTCATCACTTGGTAATGGTTTAAAATTACGAGCTCTGTTACCAATTGCCCTCATAGAGCTATTAAATTAAAGCAGTGCTTCTCAAACTTTCTATACTTTCCACCCAATTTTCAATCATAATTTTCATCACGATACCCTCCATATAATAATATGTATTGAATTCAATAATAATATACTTTGACGTAAAGCTACAATACGACTTTAAGGCTACACGGTACCCTTTTTCAAAAAAAATTTTTTGAAGACAATTACAGTAAAAATAATTGATGTTTTATATTTAGATTATATTATTAAGCTGATTCTGTAAGCAAAAAGTCAGTTTGACCAGTCATTATTTTGAAATTTTAAAAAATTAGGAATTTTTGAAGTTTATTCAAACTCTTATAAAATACTCAATTTTTAAAATTTTTTTAGTAATTTTAAGTTATTTATGATTCTTAGATTATTACAAACAATATTTAGTATGGATTTGAAAATCTATTCCCTTGTTGATTTTTAATAATTATTTTTCTAGAAAAACTTGGAAAAAACACGAAATTTTTTAAAATATCAACTTAAAAATTTTTTAGAAAAATAACTAGAGTCTCAGCCCTAAATCCATACTATCTTTTATAGAACATACATTTGGGAGTATACACAAAAAATTCAAGGCTCTATTTTGAACAGGAAAAAAGCCTTAGGGATTAGAAAATACTTATACCTTCAAAATTAAAAGTGAGAGAAACGCATTTAAAGTTTTTAAAGTCATAAAACAAAAAACTTATAATTCCTGTAAAACAATAATTTTTTAATATGTTATTTTCAAATGTATGTTCTACATTAAAACATTATTTTTATTAAACATGACTGAAAATTATATTTTTAATTCAAAATATATTTTTGCATAATATTGATAGCATTTGTTAAGAGGTCAGTTTATTCAGCTTTATCTTAACCTAATATTTCATAAAAGTTTTGAAACATGAAGCATTTATGCACAAAATAATAATGATACTAACTTAAGCTAAAAATATTCAGGTTTGCTCGTAAAATTTAATTTTTTTCAGTTTTAAATTGGGGCAGTTTAGGAAGTTTTAGCTCTTGTTGTACGACTTTAAAATACTAAAATATAGAACTACAATATGTTTCGTATAATGTAGTTTGGTACAGCAAGGAAATATTCAGTCTAATTGCAGAATCAGCTGAGTACAGATTTTTAGATACATCATTTTTTCAGTAGTATTCCATCTCTTCGAAATATTGTTTCTCACAGAAACCCAGAATGGATTTGCCATGGCATTTTCTCTACAGGAAAAATTAATGATAAAGCTTTTAAGTTATATAAACCATTTTTAAAGCAAAAATTGGCCATGAAATTAATCTTTATTAATTAATTATGAGAAATCAAAAAACTTAAAACATAATCAAGCAGAAATGATTTTAGTAATGAAACTTGGAATTAATAACCATTTCAAACTAAAAGCGCTAACATGTTTTTAGTTAATTCAACTTAAGTGTGAAAAAATGCTTTAAAAGGAAACCGAAACCAAAACCATAGCTCATAAAACTTCAAATATCTTAAAAACTAATTTTCTAACAGATCAGAAATTTCGTGGCAAGCATCTCTATGATGTGGGCCACCAAAACATGCAAAAAAAAATTCGGTAAAAATGAAATTTTTAGGGTAATGTGTAGCCTTAATTATAAGCCGTACAAATTATCAAGATAATTATTAAATTTTGCATATAATTTTATGACACTCCCATAGGGTCACTGGTAATTATTAAAAAAAACTTGTTCTTAACTTAACACTGTTAAATTAATTATGAAACACATTGTGCAGTACTGATACATTTATAAGTGTATTATATCAGTATAAATCTGTAATTTATGTTGTCAGAATGTATTTTGTTTTTCTTCCTTTCAGTAAATTATTAATTCTTTTTAAAAAAAGAATCTTTTGTTTTCAACTTTTCGATATACTTGTAGGGTTATCACGCCCCTAGGGAGCGTATGCACTGAGAAACACTGAATTAAAGTTAATATAACCCTCACTCACTCAAATCTTTGAGAAATTTTATCTCTAAGAAAGGTACTCTCTACAAAAATGGTTGTTAAACTATAGTCCACGGACCCCAGGATTCCTAGAAACTTTCAATCCGGTTCGCGAAGATCTCTCACATTTAATATTTAGATTTTTCTCTGTTACCAACTCTGAAAGACCTCGTGTAAACGTTGAAAAGTGCACCATTCTAGACTAGATCGCTGCATTACCCCAATTTAAAAAAAAAACTATTCTGGAACATGTATTTTGATCAAGAATATTAATTCAGTGTTTTTATTATTTATTTTGAAATTAGTATTTAGAAATATATTTTTTAATTTAATGTTTATTTTTTTCATAAAAAGGGAAGACAAAAAAGTGTGGCTAAATAGAAGAGACAGTCTTATAGGATTATTGAGGAACCTTTAAACCACTCAGTTGTGTGTCGGGAGTCAGAGAGATGTGTTCAAAATCTTGGGGCTCGCAGTGCCAGGGTGATACATAAAGGATGTCACTACAATCGAAAATTTAGGAACAGTTGCTCTACAAGATATTTAAAAACTTTGAAACATAGAACTCTAGTAAATTCAATGAATACTTGTGAAGGCTTGATACAAAAGTTAGATAGGTATGGAAGTTTGTTGTAAAATTCTATTGCACTAATAAATTTGATTATCACTTTCAAAATTAATCCAGTCTCTCTATTTTTTCTGATACGGAACTAAATATCAAATATCCCATAAAAGTATTTTTACTTTTTTATAATATTTTTATTTAGAATATCACATCTACTATGAATATCTTAAGATGGTACTCAAAAATACGAAATTGTAATTCTTCCTGTGTTCGGAGATTATTTGATTTTTCTTTCTTGAATTCGTGAATTTTACTCTTTAATTAATACTTATTATTTAACTTTAACACACACACATATATATGTAGTATCCATCCACGCAACAGTGACTCCTAAATCGGAACCACCATCATTAACTGTAACCGTGATTCCGGCAGACATGTAAAACTGTGTGTGAAACGATGCAGCAGAGGATCTGATATTTTCGGTGTTAATTCTCTAACTCATGGTAAGGACTTCATCCACCCTCTTCTTTATTCGTTTTATTTTCGTAAACGTATTGTGCCGTCTCACCTTTTTTACTTATTAAGATATCCGACTACTAGCGACAACTTGTTTAACCCTTTCGAGGGCCGTGGGAAGATTACTTCCCACCTACAAGATCCTACAAAATGCGCCTGTGGAAAGCGCAATTCCCATTATAATATATTGACCCTGCTATTAAAACAGTGGGAACACAATTTCCCGCTTCAGTTTTGTGCAGCCATCTAGTTTTCAATCGACTGAATGGCGGCAATTTTGGTTTCAAAAGTTTGAAAGCCTTATGTGAGACTTGTCCTACTACATCTGTTTTGATGTGACATTTGTACTGCTCAACGATTCTGCTGCAAACGTGAGTAAAACACTGTTTTTGTTGTAATAACATTTTCTTTTTTTGTATATTTCTATACATTTTGTGCCAGTAGCTATCTAATATTATTATAAAGAAAAGAAACATACCAAATAGGAAGACGATCTGTAAAATGATGGCATCATATCTTTTATTATTTTAATGACCTTGACAGCGTAAATAGTTTCATACTGTGGCAAGTGAACAAAAGAAACAGAAATTTAGACCAGCTAACATTCCGTATAGCATTAGCTCGTCAGCTAATAGACGGATATTCCTCAAGAAAAAGGAAAGGACGTCCTGCTAGCTTCCAAGCAAAGAAGTGTGCGGTTTCTTTTTGTTATAGAGTGTAGTTGGATACCTTAAATGTGTAAAAATACGAAATGTGGCTACGTCGTCTTCAGCTACGTCAGCCATAACCTCACATATATGTAACATGTATTCAAAAAAATTCAGTGAAATATATATTTTGCAAACATCTTCAGACCACATTCACTGTGCTAAAATGTAATCGTCATTCTATATTATACACAGTTTATAATGGGAATACAAAGCACCTAATTTTCTTGATAAAGCCTGTTTGAGGATGTACTTTAATTCAAGGCTTACGTTTTGTTGAATCTTTTCAATTGTCAGAAGTCTTTGTGTTTTTCACTCTTACACACTCTTTAGAGTATCGCTTCTGTTGACCATACTTTATAATATAGATATATTTTACTACAGCATTTGCTGACTTTCTGAGTTAAGTACAAAATTACATATTGACAGGGAAATTAAAAGTGGGGTGAATAAAATATTAGGAACTTTTTCCGAATGAGATTCTCATTAAAAAAAGTAGAAAAAAAAACATTTGATTTGTGTGTGTGTGTGAATTATCCCCTTTCTTTTCGCTTCCGTCAAAAAAATAATAATATTCACAGGGTGAAATTTCCCACCTATTTCTCCCGCTAGTGATATCTCAGGGCTGGAGTGTTCAGAAGTAACGCGCTAAAAAGAGACTAAAGCTGCGTATTTCTTATATGCTTGGAATCCTAATTATTTTTCACCAGATGACAGTACCAGATTTTTAGTAGCATGTTTAGAGATAGTTATTTTATTTTAACCACTAGATGATAGCACAACCAATCATATATATTAGCAATATGTTTTTATAATCTTAGCTCAGGTACTTAGTTCCGCTCTACGTAAATACACATGGGTTGCGTTCTGTGATAAAATGTATATAAATTTTTAGTATTGTATACGTTATGGAGTTAGTCAGGAAGTGAATCGGGTTCCATTTTATGTACAAATGAATCTGAGAGTGATTCTGAGGTAACTGATTGTTTTGAAAGTTCGGTTAATGAAGCTGACGGCAGTGATGATGGATATGTACTGTTACCTGTGATGTTGGCTTTTGCATCTCATGCTTTTAAATTTATCCCACAAGCAAAAATTACAAATGTGTTTTTTGTTTTCATTTTGCATAAGTGTAGTAAAATATTTAATCACATGTTTTTAATCTAAAAACTCCTTTAATATTTAAAACACATTTTTTTAAAAAAAATTTTCTTTGTTGGAAAACCAACATTCAGACTTAATAACCCTAAATGTTAGCTTTTTATAAAAATAAAACTAATCTTTTGCATTTCAAGCTAAAAATTTACCCAAAATTTAAATAAATAGATATATTGTACACTTAGTTTTATACATTTTTCTTAAATAAAAAAGAAATCACTTCTATGACTGTTTCCGTCACAATTAGACGATCATTAAGGGATTATTCATGTCTTTTGTCTGAAAAAAAATGTAAACGAGAGATTAACATCTTTTTTCATTTTAACACAGTGCTTCTCAAACTTTCAATATTTGCGACCAATATGCAAGCATAATTTTCATCCCCCATCCCTCCATACAATAACAGAGTATTGAAATCAATAATATTAAACTTTGACGCTAAAGCTACATTTCAACTTTAACTTCTTAAGTTTCACTGGCGTATGTGAATGCCTCGCTCAACCAAAACGTTAATTATCCCGGATGTATATATATATGTCTTTCCGGACTACGATTTTTTCTGTGTACTGTTATACATTAAATTATTCTGAAAGCTTTGGAAGGCATTAAAAAGATCTTGACAGTGTTTGCGAAGGATTTACTTATTTCAGAAAATTTGCTTATTTATTTCACCTCATCCCCCTCAACACATTACATATGCTTGCATACGTAGTAAACGGTTGCTTTGGGGAGCGTATTATGTAATTTTTAATCAACAGTTAAGGTAAAATATTATGTACAATTAATTATAACCAGTAAAAATTATTAAGATAAGTTTCATTTCTTTGAATATAATTTAATCTATGACAAATCCATGGAGACACTGTTAATTATTAAACTTGCTCTTAACTTAGTATTGTTAAATTAAGTATAAAACAGAACATGCAGTACTGATGCATTTATAAGTGTTTTTTTTATCAGTGTAAATGTGTATTTTTTTATTATGTCAGAATGTTTTTTTGTTTACTTTCAGTAAATTAATAAATTTTAAATAATCATTTGTTTTCGACTTTCAAGTGGCTCCCGCTCTCCTAGAGGCGGTGCCCCACAATTGGAGAAAAGCTGTTTTAACACTCTTCAGAACAAAAAGGATGAATAGATTGTTTTTAAACCAAATATTTGGAAGCATCACGAGGATTATTGGCGATATACATTGTAATTTCAAACCGTAGTTAGATTACAAGAACGACAACAACGTGTTTGAGCTGGCAAACATCTCACTAGTTCCCATACAGTATAAGGACTTTGATCTTCTACAACAAGTGTCGGCAACCTTTTAGCTGTGGTGTGCCAAACCAATCTACCAATAGGATCTACCAATAAAACACGTTTTAACCCTCCAACTGGACAGCACGGCTTTTTCCACCCTACTAGAGAGGCTTCGAAAACGGACCACACTGAATTTTTCCTAAGGCCGGGGACTCACCAAAAATGAACCAAACAGATTTTTTCCCCTTCAAGTAATGTGTTCAAAACCGGTAAGGTGGTATTTTTCCGAATTCTTTTCCCCCTTTAAAGGTTTACGATCTTAAAAGATAATTAGAGACGGTCTTAAAGACACAATGGGCATTGAGGGGAAATTTTATGGTCACGGGGAGACCGGTTTCTTAGGAATCGTAAAATCTGGGAAGCATTTCTTTAAACCCTAAAGTGTACGGAAATAAATTGCAAGTCAACCAGTTGAGAATTCTCAATTTTTTACTTTACCTTAAAATTCTCAAATGGAATTAAGATTTTATAATGTATGTCTAAGTTTTTAACAAATATCTGTAGTATTTAAATTCAAATTATATATTAAAACATTGAGGATAATTTACTGTTTCATTTTTTTTATTTTAATCAATATTTTCAGGGATTTTTTTTTAAAAATGATTATTTTGTTATGTGTCAAAAAATAAAAAAAAAAGGTTCAAAATTTAAAATCTTTTAAAATTTCGGACACTTCTAAACATGAATAATTTTTAAGCTTCTGTGTTACATTATTTGCAAAAAATTTATATGTATCGTTAAAAAAACCCTATTTAAATCTTTTAGTTTTTCATAATTTTAAAGCCAGATATTCAGGGCATCTTACATAGAATCCCTTGTTTTGTATTGTTCAGATAACAAATTATATTTGAATTTTGAATGTCTGAACATTAATTTCATTCAAAGAGAATTTTAATTTAAAGTTTCTATTTTTTAACTTGAATCTTCAAATAAAGAGTATTTAAAAGCATCTGGACAAATTTAGAGTTAACATTTGCGCATATAAATAAATATAAAGATCCTTTTTAAATTGAAGTTAAAAAAATATATATTTATGCATAATCCCTCATCATTCATGTTCCATTAGTGGTTGACTGAAGAAAAGGTTATTAAAATTTGGACATTTTTATAATCTTAACCATGCAAAACTAGGAATTTTTTGTATTAGCTCCACTAAAATTCTGCATTGGAATTTCGAAAATGATATTTATGCGTGTCTCACATACTCAGTTGAAAAACATATATTTACCATAAATACTAATAATTCTTTGGATATTTAAAATTATCATATGATTAATTTTTTAATATATATATATATATATATTCGACTTCTAATATTTTTTCAAGTATTCCTTAAATTTCATATAATTTAATTAAAAGAGGGGATATTAAAGTCGCACTCTCTCTCTTCTCTACTCAACTTCTTGAGGGCTTTTGCGACGGTCCTGTGGCCGGGATATCAGGTGGTCAAGATATCGAATCATGGTTGGCATGTTTCGAGTTCGAGCCCAGTGCCACAAAAGATCCGCCGTGTAGGGCAGCGATGCACGTTAAATCTATCGAGAGCTGAAACGTCCTCTCGTTGGTGTGGTGTGGTAATTAGGAGAGGGGTGCTAGCTCAGGTGTCGCCCTCGTCATTTGACCATTTTTCAAAATTACGAGGTCCATCACTAAAAGCCCTCGTGTAGCGGAACAGTGCGACGTTAATATTCACTCACTTGGCGACGGACCTCGTAATTTTAAACCATGGTCAAGTGACGAGGATGACGCTTGAGCATCGCTCCCTTACACGACGGATCTTCAGTGGTGCTGGGGTCGAACTCATGACACGTCAGCTACGAGTCCATTACTTTTACCATTAGGCTAGCGCGGCCTCACAATGTGGTTGAAAACTGCATGTTATGAGTAAAAATATGCTGAAACATTTGATGTGAACTTATAATAGATTTTTGCATAGAAGATAGATGTGTGATATGCTAAAATGACAATATGTAAAAGTTATGAGAATATCGATGACAATTTTTGAAAAATTCAATTTAAGTTTCAGTCTGAAACTTATTCGTTTTTTTTTTCGCATTTAATATTAAATAGTCGCGACAACAAATTAATAGTTTAACGCATTCATAGATTATAAAAAATAAAGGTATAAATGACATTGTTGGGAATAATAAGTTTTTATAGTTTTGAATTCAGACTTCTTTGCAGGAGTGTAGACTCTATTAAAAGGCTGATGTAGAAGTTAGCAAACTAATATTTAAAATATATGGAAAACAATATCTGCAATTCCATGATCTTGACGAGCAGAAGACGGCATTTTTACTTAGTAGGGCAGAGTAAGCATAAGGTAGGAGCTTGTGGAGTAAACAACCAGGCCTCTGCAGTTTTGGCAGGTAATGAGCTCCCATTTGTTGCTTTCAGTAAGGAATATAAAAATAACAAATACAAAAATAAGTCATGTAAAATTTTATATATTTTAATAACAATGAATTGTGAACTTAATTTCCAATTCATTGTCACGAGTTGGTAACACTACGGTACTCTATCGACGTACTTCTTATATATATATATATATATATAAAAAGTACGGTTGATAGAGTACCAATAATTTTAACGCAATTTTATATTTCGTTCTCGTAAAATTTACTCCTTTTAAAACATGTATTGACAAAATACTCTCCTTTTGTATATTTGTAAAATTTTAAAAATATAATGGTTATCTTACCCAACATTTTAAATCAGGGGCGGCAACTGTGTAGCTAACACGTGCCAAACCAATCTGTCAGTATCATTCAGCGTGCCACATAGTAGGAAATTTTTGAAATCCTTCGATTCTTACGGTAATATTTGCAGATTTAAAGAATAGAGGTAAATAATTTAGATTTACAGTTTTATTTTATATTAATTATGGATCAATAAAATACATTTATTAACATAAAAATAAACAATATAAAATGTTACTATTTTTCAACAAAGATAAAAAAATTAAAAATATATGTTTCCAACATATTTACTTAAATAAGAAATAGACAAAGTGAAATATAAATGATTCCCTTCATTATAGTTAAATAAAAATTGTAATGCGAATTAACTCTTTCACGACTCTTCTTTCATATCGCAAAACCAGGGTATAATGCATGACACGATTCTGAGCATTCAGTTGTTAAACAATTTCTTTGCGGAGTCGAAATATTTTTCATATTAGGAAAGATTTTTTTTACTTTGATATGCCGAATCACATAAGTGGAAAGTAGAGTACATGCAATTTTCTTTTTCAATAATTAAATCTAGCAATAACACTCAATTATTTACAAAATAGCTGTAAATTTATCCTTAGAATTACCTTTCAGATTATTTTGTAGTTCCATAAATGTCCATAACTCTCAGAAGATGTTTGTCAAATAAGGTCTATTATCAACTTCCATCCACTCAAGAATTGACAAATTTGTAGAGTAGTGCTGAGTGCCACTAAGAATTGTACCACGTGCCACAGGTCCATAGATTGCCGACACGTTTTAAATGTTCTTATTAACTAACCATCTCCTATTCAAACACAATTTATATGATAAAAAAGGGTTTTCATTCGTTTTGTAGGGAATTGTATTAGATTCAACCATAAGTAATTTTGTGTTTCAAATAAATTGCGTTGTTTCGGGGATCCCCTTAGAGCAAAATGAAAGGAATTTGACATAATTATAGTAAGTTTCTCTAAAAGGGGAAACGTTCACTTTCAAAATACACTGCGTAAAGTGGTTTTAGGTGTACGAAGTTATATTCACTATTATTCCTAAAATAAATTTTGATATTTTGGTTTTTCGTTAAGTTTTGAAGTTATTTCTTCAAATATACTTCTCCATTACATTTCTTACAAACTTGCTATTTTCTTTTGCGGCCACGGTAGCCTGATGGTCGTGGTTATGATCTCGTGTCCAGTGTTCGAGCCCTGGTACCACAAAAGTTTAGCGTTGAAAAGGAGCTGATGCACATTAAACACGTCGACGTCAAAAGTCCTCACGTTGGTGTGATGTGGAAGTTTCGAAGGGGAGTTATCAACTCAGGTATCGTCCTCGTCACTTAACCGCGGTTCAAAATTACGTAATCGCTCGTCAGTGGCCACCGTGTTGAATTAGAATGCAATATAAACCCTTGACGTGTGCACTTGAGTTAATTCGAGTACGCTAAACAGTTCCAAATATGCACATTAGATATAATTCAAACGAGGTCGCATTTTATGCTGCTTTAATTTTCTCACTCAAATATCAGCGAGCGCCGTCTGCACTCGAGATATTTGACTGTTGTTTCTTATATTTACGATTTAGTCGTTAAACATCAAAAACTCGTTTTCAAGGTAAAGACTGTAATGTTGGACTGTGTGCAGTGCCATGTTTCGAAAAATATCACACTGTGACATTTCTGTAAACGACATGTATGTGTCTTTCTCATACTTCTTTGATATTTTTTGCAATTTATACCAGTTAAAATTATTTTTATTAAGGTTTTTGTAAACTAATTGTAAATTGAATAAAACCTTTTCTTACAATTATATGTATTTGAGGATGAAATCTGATTTACTTTTTATTCAGGAAATTTTTAGTAAATTTCTTTTTCTTAGCCAACTTATTTCTTTTAAAAAACATGCATATTTTTGTATTATATAATTAAATTTCTAACTATCTAAAATTATGTCTGGCTTTTTCTTCATTAAAATCTTTCAGGATTTTACAAATTATCTTGCCATTATTCATTTATGTACTTAATAAGGAAAAATATATCTAAATATAAATAATTCTTATGTCCTAATAAACATATAATTGTTTTTAGCTACAGTTTGGAAAATGCATTGAAATTTGTATCGGGACAGGATTTTAACATATTATGAATGTGTTTTTGACTGCCACAATGTTATATATTCATCTTTCATTCTTTTTACAATATGAGTGAAGTCGTAAACAGTTTGTCACAGTAAAATTAATTTTTGTTTTATATTCAAATTGTACTATTATATTGATTCTGAAAATAATAGGTTAGTTTGGCAAGCCATTATTTCACAATTTTAAAGCATTGAACAGTTTTGAAATTTTTAAAACTTTTCTAAAAATGTTAAATTATTAAAAATATTTAATTATTGTAAGTGATTAATATTTCTTAGATTATTGGAAACAAAAAGTATAAAATTTAAAATATATCTCTTTGTTGAATTTTAATAATTATTTTTATGGCTAAACCTGGAAAACTCATTTTTTTTAAATATTAACATTAAGATATTTTTAAAAAATAACTAGAGCTCTCAGACCTAAATCCATATGAACTTTTATAGAACATATGTAAAGGAACATTTACAAGATATTTCAAGACTCTATCTTGAACAGGAAAACGCCTTAGGGATTAGAAAACACTCTCATCTTCAAAATTAAAATCTGAGAAAAACATATTTAAAATTTTTGTAAAGGCATAAAAAAATTCCATTGCCTGTAAAAGCTTTAATTTTTTCAATCTGTTACTATCCAACTTATGCTCTACATGAAAATTCTACTTGAAATAAATATGACTGAAATATCTTTTTTAATTCAAAATATTCTAGGACATAACATTGATAACAACTGTTAATTTGATCAATTATTCAATTTTTTAGAACCTTATATATTCACAAGAGTTTTAAATGCAAAATATTTAAATAGAAATTAGTAGTTATGCAAACGTAATCCAGAAATCACCAAGTTTGTAAACAATATCTATTTTTTCTCAGTTCCCCATCGTGGTAGTTAAGCAAGTTTAAGTTTTTGTAGCATGACTTTCAAATACTGCAATGTAGAACTACAATAGATTTATTATAATGTAGTTTGTGGTACATCAGGGAAATATTTAGTTCATTCTGCAACATTTGTATTATGTAGTCTAATCGTAATATTACCTGAAAAAGCTGCATTTTACATTTACCATTTTCAGTAATATTCCATCCCTTTCAAGTATTATTTATTACAGTAGCCTGCGTACATTTTGGACATGGCATTTTTCAAAAGGAAAAAAAATAATGTAAACAAAGTAAAGAGCTTTTAAATTATATAAACTATGTGTCAAAAAATATATTGGTCTTTAAATCAATCTTAATTAAGTAAATGTGAGAAAACTCAAAAACTTAAAAACATGAGCAAACAGAAAAGATTTTAGAAACTAAAATTGTAGTTAATTGCCGTTTCACACGAAATATTGGATTGTGTTAAAAATATTTTTAATTAATTCAATCTAGGAATGCAAAAATGCTTTAAAATGAAACCGAATTTAAAATCAAAACTCAGAAAATTAAAATTTCTTAAAACCTAATTGGTTTTTAGATCAGAAATTGAGCAAGTTTTCCAAATATATGAAATATATATTTGCAATAAATTGGGTGAACTCTCTGTTGGCCGTGAAGTGTAGAAAATGTCCATTTCACAATCCTCGCCCTAGGCCACAGCTGTGAATGAGAAACCTCCGGTTTCGAAGAACACAGAGACCGAAAAGCCATAAAACCTTCCCCTGCAAAACCAATCGGGACCTCCTGCGGCGTTAACAGGGGAAAGCACTAAACAGCCATTCGTTTTTGAAGCAGTTCGCGAAATTTATCGGAGCATTTTCGGAGTAGCTAGCTTAAATTGACTTTCGAAGTGAAATTCAATTAGCGGGTCATCCAGTCGGCGGGTTAAAGCGCTTTATTGAGCTGAAATTTTATATACAGGATTATTTTGGATGACAATACAATAATATAATAGTAATTACTAAAAATTAATTTATTAAAACTAATTATTTATGGAACTGCAAATACAAGCACGTTGGCATCATTTTTGGCGACTTAGCGACTCTTTTGGCAACTTGTGTCAAAACTTGAAAAGTTTTTTTTCCCACGTGTTAAAGTATTCAGTTGAACTGAAATTTGTATACGCGATTGTTTTGGATGACAATACGATACTTAAATGCTAATTAATAAAAATGAATTACCACTTAACGCTGAGATTGATTCTGTCATATGTATATATATATATATTAATTGTAATTATTTAATAAAAAGTAGCTAAAATAAAAATTTTCTTTGTTGATCTAATTAGGAATTGACTTAAAAACTTTTTCTTTATATTACTTGTTTTCAAATATTTTCGCTTGAGCTCTTCTTCTCTCGTTCACTCCCTGAAATTGAGTGGAAGTAGGCTAGTTTTGACAGTAAAATTTAAATAAAGAAAATAAGAATTCACGGGATAAAGTGTACATAAATTTTTCACTCAAAAAAAAAAAAAAAAAAAGAAAGAAAAAAGTAGTGCCTAAAAAGTTTTTATTTCAAAACGAAACGAACATCATCCACTCGAGCATGACTGATTATCTGATTGGAGCCAAGTCAACCCGAATTAGTCGAGCCGGACGTATAATTTAGCTTTTAGTGAGTAAGTGAATATTTAGGTCACACTGTTCAACTACATAAGGGCTTTTGGCGACGAACCTCATAAATTTGAACCATGGTTAAATGATGAAGGACCACACCTGAGCTCGCATCCTCTCTCGTTACTAGCAAACTACACCAACGGGAGGACTTTTGAGCTCTCGACAGATTTAAAGGGCATCACTCCTCTACACGGTGAGTATTTTGTGTACAGGCCTCGAACTCGTGACAAGTCAGCCACAATCCGATTCCTCGACCACAAGGCTACCTTGGCGTTCCCTCTTCCCAGCAAAACGCGCCTAAAGAGGTTATTGCTTCAAAAATTAAAGAGTACGTTCGTTATTTTGTTGTATTTTTGTACCCTCTGCCCTTTTACGGAGAAAAAAAATATATATAGTATATATATATATAGTATATATATATAGTATATATATAGTATATATATATATATATATATATAGTATATATATATATATAGTATATATATAGTATATATATATATATAGTATATATATATATATAGTATATATATATATATAGTATATATATAGTATATATATAGCATATATAGTATATGAATTATCTTCTAAGATCCTTACTTTGTAAGAAGAAATGTCTCACGTGTTGCTATTAAAACTTTTAGCTAAAAAAATTTAAAAACGTAAAATTTAAGCATTTTTACTCAATTTAAAGGGATGGTGGACCTTTAAAATGTCAAATTTGCGATTTTGAATTTTTATACGAATAATATTCCATATAATTCATAGAATAGTTTTGTCAAAGAGTTTCGTTATTTTAATTTATAAATACTGAATTCTTTTTTTTCTTTTTTATTTAACTCAAATAACTGTTTAAAATGCATTTTCTTAGTTTGTAAATTTTCCCTTTTTATTGTTGCGCAAAATGCTCCTGCGTTTCAAATTATATCATAAGTCTTTGAAACTTTCACAACTTATGGAAGATGATACAATTTACAAAATTGTGCAATAGTTTTCTAGAATATTTAACGAATCTTTTTGGTCTTGTTTTGAATATTTTAAATGTATGATTTTTAAAATATTTCATGTAATATAAAACATTTAACTTTTTTCCATCAAATTTTATTCTGAATTTAAAATCCATGCACATATATATTTTGTTGTAGTTCATATATGTTTAAAACAAATATTGTGTACCTATCTAAAAAATTAATGCGCAAGGAACATTTTTAAAAAAACAATTTTAAAAATTTAATTTTTTTAAAAAAATTAGTTTATATATAACAGTTTTTTTAAAAATATATATATTTAAATTATGAAATATAATAATAATTTATTATATTGATTCCATTTTCAGCTAATTAAGATATTAATTTAAGAAATTAGTATTAATAGTCCACCGTCCTCTAAAGTCGAAAACTTAACCTCTTTACATTAATAAAGAGTGTTTTTTTTCCAGGTATAGAAGTTTAAGTTGACATTACTTTCCAAGATGGTGACCGATTTAACAGCTGTCAAGTGATTTATTCTCAGTTTGGTTTGGCAATTCATCAAAACGATCATCAAGCAAGGCGTAGATTCGTCGAATGGGCCCAAAACGAGATTGTCGTTGTCCCCGATTTTCATAAGCGAATTTTGTTTAGCGATGAAGCGCACTTCTGGTTGAAAGGCTACGTCAACAAACAAAACTGCCGCATTTCGAGTGAAGCTAATCCACAAGTGTATGTCGAAACACCGTTACATCCAGAAAAATTGACTGTTTGATGCGCTTTATGGGCTGGTGGAATCCTTCTTCAAAAACGAAGGCCACAACGTTATAGTCAATGGTGATCGGTATAGAGCCATGATTACTAACTTTTTCATTCCTGAATTGAACAATCATGATGTCCAGGAGCTGTGGTTCCAACAAGACGGCGCAACATGTCACACAGATCGTGGCACAATCAATTTATTGAAAGACACGTTTGGTGACCGCCTAATTTCACGTTTTGGACCTGTGAATCGGCCTCCAAGATCTTGTGATTTAACACCGCTAGACTATTTTTTGTGCGGCTATGTAAAGTCATTGGTTTATGCGGATAAGCCACAAACGCTTGACCATTTGGAAGACAACATTCGCCGTGTTATTGTCGATATACGGCCACAAATGTTGGAAAAAGTCATCGAAAATCGGACGTCCAGATTGGACTACATCCGAGCCAGCCGTGGCAGTCCTATGCAAGAAATCATATTTAAAATGTAATGCCACAAGATTATCTTTCGAATAAAAGAATACAATCGTTGTTTTATTGCAATTTAAAAGTTCTATATATATATATATATATATATATATATATATATACATATATATATATATATATATATATATATATATATATATACACCTCTAAAAACACCCTTTAAAAGAATAAGCAATAGTCTTAATATTCCAAAATTTCACATTACATAAAATAAATATGTAGATGAAAACTAAGGTGTAATAAAGTATTAATTCTTAAAAAAAAAATTCTTATATCTTGTTATGCTTGCATTCTGTCAATGCAAATATTTTATTACTTAGAAACAGAAAGTTGACAGATGAATTCTGTGAGAGTGTATTTTAAAATTTAAGTCAAAGACACATATCATATACATATAAATAGTATACATCAATGCATCTCAAACTTTCAATATTTGCGACCCAATTTTGAGACATAATTTTCCTCTCGTCGCTCTCATATTACAACTATGAATTGAATGCAACAATAATGTACTTCGACACAAAAGCTACAATGTGTCCTTTTGTATATGTCAACCCCATGTGAATCCCTAGTAATTACTGAACTTGTTTTTAATTTAGCATTGATAAATTAATTCACATACAAATACTTTTTACCTTACTGATACATTTACACTGGTGTGCAAAAATTAAGGACGAAACGGTTTTTTCAATATAATTTTGTACAAAAGCTTTCCAAATCAACACATTTAATACCGTAAGATCCCCAATACGTAAGTACATGTGTAATATGTAAGCAACACTTACTAAAAGAGAAATCAGAGGGATAAAAAGAAGCTTGATTGAAAAAGTAGCATGGAGCGTAATGCGACTGAAGGCCGAAACATCCCTGTGATGGGTGTCCAGCAAGAAACATCCGGTCTTTAGTAGGGGATATGATCTCCCCTGACTGCTAGGCAGGTTTCACAGCGTCTGCCCATGCTGAGAATGAGGGTGTCAATGAGTTGTTGAGGCATTGCTGCCCATTCGTCTTGCAGCACCAATCGAAGCTCCCGAATCGTTACTGGTGGTAAGGTACGAGCTGCCAAGCGTCTGCCTAGAAAATCCCATACATGCTCGATGTGATTGAGATCCGGAGATCGTGCCGGCCAATCCATACGTTCAATATCCTCACTCTCTAAGAGCTGTTCGGCAGCTACTGTGCGATGACATGGTGCATTGTCGTCCATGAGAAGGAACTGCAAACCCATAGCGCCTCCAAAAAGACGCACATATGGAAGAAGAATCTCGTCACAATAACGGGTCCCGTTGACTGAACCTGCGTCGAAGATGTCAAAGTGTGTACGATTATCAATCATGATGCCTCCCCAAACGAGAACACCGCGACCTCCATACCTGTCCCTTTCAATGATGTTCGAGGGATGATTGCTGCTTCCCCGCTCTCTCCAGATGAGTATGCGATGAGAATCGCTACTCAAAATGAATCTGCTCTCATCTGTAAAGAGTACTCGTCCCCATTCATTGTTTCTCCAATTCCGGTGTTCCCGGCACCACAGACAACGCATTCTCCGATGGGCAGGCGTTAAAGGTACACACCGTACAGGGCGTCGTGCAAACAGACCACCACCGTGCAGTCTTCTAGCTACGGTAAAACGCGATATTGTCGTCCAGTCGCCTGTGTCTAGCGATTTCTCCCTCTGTCGGCCGCCTGTTTCTTCTGGCCTGTAAGACAATGTACCGGTCATCTGCGGGTGTGGTTCCTCGTGGACGACCACTAGTGAACCCCCGGATAGCTGTTCCTGTAGTTTGAAATTGTCTCCAAAGTCGTGAAACGATGCTGTGAGAAATTCCGAACTCTGCAGCCACACTTGTCACACTGCGGCCTCCCTCCAACTTCCCAATGATTCGACCTCGGGTAAAAGCATCCAGATGTCGTCTAACAGATTGATTATTCGCCATTTCTCACTGAGGCTGCAACTCGGTGTGATTTGAACTGCTGTACTTTGTGCCAGAAATACTGATCTTACACCGACAACATGCTTTATACTACTCAGACACTTCCCCACTATGTCTACCTGCATATCTGCGCATGTGCTACCGTACATCACCTTACTTAATCTCCTGATTGGTCTTTCTGTCCGCTATGCCTCTTCGTTCAGCTGATATGCTAATGTTTCGACTCCGTCCTTAATTTTAGCACACCAGTGTATAAGTATCTTATATTATTGTAAATATGTATTTTATTTTTGACTGTGTCAGGATGTATTTAGTTTTGCTTCTCTCTCTCTCATTTCAGTAAATTGAGAATTATATTATTATTTTTTATTTTTGACTTTTTGATTTATTCGCCCTACCACGTAGGGTTATAACGCTCCCCGTAAGAGGGCGTGTCCCACAGTTTCACAAACGCTGGCATAAAGTCTTTGCAAAATCATAAACCCCTGAAGTGGAATCTCTTTCTCCTAACCCCCGCTAGCGAGACTTTTTTTTCAACAACCACAGATTTTTAACTTGCATCAACAATTTTAATTTAACGAAATTTATATATTCATTTCTGGTAGAGATGTAGCACGAAATGAATGAATCGAATTTCAGCAAATACCAATAATCACTAAAGTGAATTTTCTTGTCAATTTATCAAATGAGTACTTCCGAACACTATCTAGATTGTATCCCGTTTTGTATAAAATTCTTAAGTTACTCTCTACGCTTTAAAAAAGTAAAAGGCAAATGTTTTGTATAATTAATCTTCATCTAAAGCAGTGCTTCTCAAACGTTCAATATACGTGCCCCCTTATTGAACCATCATTTTCATCGTGACCCAATCCATACAATTATAATTTATTGATTTCAATAATAATATACTTAATATAATATACTAAAGCTACAATATACGACTTTAACCTCTTATGTGCCACCGAAGTATATAAACGTCTCGCTCAGTCAAAGTATTAATTTTCTAGACGTATATATACGTATTTCCGAATTACGATCTTTTCTGTGCTGTGCTGTCTATAAAATTATTCCGAAGGCTTTGTAATGTGATAAAAGGACCTAGACAGTGTTCGCAAAGGATTTACTTATTGCAGAGGGTTTCCTTATTTATTCCTTTTCTCTTTTTCCCCTTCCATTTAAAAAACATCAAAATACGCTCGTCTTCATGGGAAATGGTAGCATTGGCGAGCGAATCACGTAACTTTTAACCGGCAAAGAATTAATTATAAACCTTTCAAATTATCAAGATAAGTGTTAATACAAACCCATAGGACCACTGATAATTATCAAATTTGTTCCTAACTTAGTATTGTTCAATTAATAATAAAATACATTGTACAGTACAGATACATTTATAAGTGTATTATATCAGTGTAAATGTGTACTTTATATTTTATTGTATTTGAGAGTATTTTGTTTGTTTGCTTTCAGTAAATAAATTTTTTAAATAATCTTTTGTTTTCGACTTTTCAATGTGCTCGCGCCCCCCTCGTAGAGTTATCACGCCTCCCAAGGGGGTCGCGCCCCACAGTTTGAGAAACGCTGATCTAAAGGCTTTTGGAGTTTATACAAAAAATTTTATTTTTACCGATGTTTTTGTTGCATACCTTTCGCTTAGTATACTTTTTGTCAAACATTACTAGAGTATCAGAGAATGTATAACATGAACTGAAGTTTCAAATGAGGAAAAAAAATAGGATAAAAGAAATATTTTTAGATTTTTTTATTTTTTATTCAAAGAGAGTCTAAAAACAAAAATTACTATTTTCAAAATCTCTCTCTCTCTCTCTCTATATATATATATAAATTTTTTCACGTTTCACAGAGGATTATATTTATTAAAAATGAGCCTATAACAAAATATATAGTTTTGTGTGCCACTTTCAACCCAAGCAATTGTGATAATGCAACGAAATTTAAAAAAATAGTTTTGAATTCATTTTGAAAATTGTTCCACAACATTGCAGGACAAAAAGCGCAGTCAAAAAGCTTAAAATGTTCAATTTAAACCCTAAAGTTTGCACAAAAAATGTTATGAGGGAGAGCGATTGCATTTTATTAAACTTAAAAACAGGACATTTTTTCCCCCACTGTCATCAGTCCGACTACGTTGAACACATTTCGGATTTTTGAATATTAAAAAAATACGTTGAGATATTTTGTCGCAAATGATTCGGTTCCAAAAATAAATGCCATATCTTCCAATGATAGATGTGACGCTATAAAAACTGTCGAAAACTTTCAAATGAGGTGATTTTGAGCAGAAAATTTCTTTGTTGCACTTTTATCGTTTTGGTGAAGGAAATAAAATGATGTGCTGTGATCAGTGATGAATATAAAATAATGCCATCAGACTTTGGTTCACGTTTCTTCGTCCCTGTTAGCAATTTGTATTCAAATTAGAGCCCATGTTGATGGCCTTTTATGATCCATTTCTATCATTTCAATGCTTAATCAAGAAACAAATGAATTTTACTGTTATATGAAAATTTGTTTTTACAATTTTATTCATTTTACCGTATTCCAAGCCGTATTATCATATATTATGATTACTTTACGTCAATATTTATAATATTTAGCTATGTCAGATTTCTACTACGTGACAAAAATGATCAATCATGTTCCGTGGTGCACACTAGAATTTTTCAAGGAAAGGGGAGGGGACCTGCAGCGCCGAAAGACCACCAGTTTGATATCATGGTCCAATACGTCACTGAACATATTCTTTCGAATTTTTGTCGATTTTTGAGAAAAAAAATTATAAAAAATTAATTGTTTAATAAATAGTTTGAATTAATTAATAAAACTAATTATTAGCACCAAATTCTTAATAAAATTTTATGCACTGTATACATAAGATTATAATCAATCAAGGGCTATGCACCCCCCTTCTTTGTGTGTGCACCACTGATCATGTAACAATTCAAATAAAAATCCCATCTTCTAAAGGCACGAGTTCTTGATAGCAAAATATTTAGCCTTTATTCATGCAAGCAGATAAAATATATAATAGTTTCTAGACATAAAATATGAACTGACTGAAATGATTTCAATTGTGGACATCATTAACTCATTCTTATATTCCCTTAAGCGTATTTTTCAAAATACAGCAGAACCTGTTTTTGTGCGGTGTATCAATATCAATGGCTTTGGAGCCACTGTAATGTTTTAAATATATTTATTAGTTATTTATAATGGAGAATGTTAGGACCCCTCTCTGAAAGTCAGGTTTTGAGTTTAATATTTTATAAATTGGGTAAATACATATTTAGCGTAAGTCAGGCCTTGGGCCCCTAGAGTTCTTTTCCTCCGTAATGCGGGGGTGTACGTTACGCCACTGAAATGTAGACAGTTCAGGACAATGTGTTCAATTGTTATAAACAGTCACCCGAAAATGCGCTTTCAGTTGCTTTCTCTCAACGCTCCAGCAGCCCGCGCTTGATTGAAGATTGATTAATTGATTGATTGATTGATTGAATATTAACGTCGCACTGTTCAGCTACACGAGGGCTTTTGGCGACGGACCACGTAATTTTGAACCATGGTCGCTTGATTGAAGATAAAACTTTCAATGACAGTGACATTATGAATAATTTGATAGATTATGAAAACGGACAAGAAGAACCGGATTCTTTGAAAGCGGATAAAAATATGCACGGATCCAGCTTTCCAACAAATTTTAAAAGCAATTCCTTCAAATAGGTAAATTAAGAAAGGAGTGTAAAATTCCAAAAAGGGCTTCAATCATGTATATCTAGTTATCGTGTCTACAAGCAACTGGCCCCTCGACCTTTGCAACAAAACTTATCTCTTACTTTATGTTGCCAAAAAATAAATCAATTGAAATATTGTACCTTCAAGTGACGGAAGCGATTTTGAACTTATTCATTACAGGGGTTTTTGGATTACGATGAGTAGCCATGAATTATGTACGCGCATTTTGAAAAATTATCCGTGTATACAATGATAAACTATATGTTTTTAAAATGTTTCTATGTACAATATTTAATTATTTATTTGGATATGGAAGTACTCTTACATAAATTTCGTAAATAATTGGCATCTTTTATAAATGCGACATTTTTATAAGGTCCCTATACACCGCATAAAAAAAATTCTGTAGTATTTCCACGAATTAGTTTGTTTTATATAAGAACTAGCTGCATGGCCCGGCTTTGCACGGGCTTTCTCTTTCCCTCATGACACCAGCAATTATGTGTGTGTTTGTACGCACGCAATGTGAGTGATTTCTAAAATTATTTCATTAAATTTCCCTTTTTCGAAATTTGTTCCACATATTTTCGATTTAAGGCAGGTTTTTTTCCGCTCCCTCTAGCCGGCATAACACGTTTTTTTTAGTGTAAAATTACTGTTTCCTCTTCCCCTCCCCCTCACAGATAAAATATAGCTTCAAATTTCGATCTATGACTTTTAAAAAACAAAATTGCGTTAGTTAAAAAATTATTAATGTGAAGCAATAGAAAGAAAAAGATTCTTTAGTTAGCTTAAAAATGTCTCTGAAATGTATTATTATCCAAAATAATAGACAATGTACTTTTTTAATTAACAAATAATTAATTTAGTAATGAATTAATAGAAATACTTTTAAAACACACACACACACACACACACATATATATATATATATATAAGTTATAAAAAACAGTATGGGGGAAGCGTAGATATATATTTACATGTACGGAAAAAAACATTCAAAGAGAAAAAAAAAACTAAATGATAAAAACATTTTGATATTTTATTTTAATTTCATAGTTTTCCTTCCACTGTCATAGTTAAAAATTTTGTATAATGAACGCTTAAAATAGTGTAAATAATTTATATCAGGAAGTGTAATACATTAATATTACTTTTTGTTGTATTTATTTTATGTTAAAATCTTGCCATCACCTCTCCCTTCGAAATCTAGTTTTATTATGAAATAAAAATATGATGACACTGACGAACGGAATAAATGAAAAGCGAAAGCGCACTGAGGTATGGCGAAGACAAAACAGAAGGGATAAAAAAGATAGAGGAATGCTGTCACGGACCTTTTTGCAAATGGCAGAATTTTTTCCTACTTTTTTGACAATTGTCGTTATATTTTGAAAACTTCTCACAATATATTTATAAATTTTAGCCTTTGTGTTATTCTGATTTTTAAGCTATATTACTGTAAAGTTTCATTAGAATCCATTCTGTTGTTTTTGCGTGAAAGACCCACAAAGATACTCACAAACTTTCACATTTATAATATATATTAAATTTATGAAATTTTTGAGCATATTTGTGCGTTTATTTTTATGCGGTCCCTATCTACCGCACAAAAACAAGTTCAACTGTATTGTAGTAGAGTTTTGTAAAGCAAGTATTATTGTAAAGAAAGTATGTGTGGTAATGAAAATCAGTCATGCGAACAGAGTAGTTAATAAAACAAGAACTAAAAACTAAATTTATTAACCGAACTGTTGACATTTCCTTTATTTATTAATAAACACATTCCTTTATTTTGTTTATATACATTTTACAGGTATTGCGTTACTACTTAGGGAAATTTTAAAATATTGAATGTAAATATTTTTCTTCAGAGTTTCTTCTACTTATTCTGATTTAAACATGGTGAGTTGTCATTTAAAGTTTTTCTTGCGTAATTTAAAAATGAAAAACTAAATTCTTGCAACTATAGTATTTAAAAAAAAAATGCAGTGTCAAATCGAAATTCATAATTGTTCTGAACTTTATATTTTATGCAGCTTAATGTAGGGCTTCTAACAAGTCTTTTAAGTAAGCTTTCAAAAATACAAGAAAAGTATCTTATAAAATCTGTTAATGCTGAGGAAAGCGAGTTCATTTTGAGATGTTGAATAGAAACATTAAAAAGCAATTGTTCAAATTATGAATTATTTCAATTCCATCGAAATTCGTTTTCTTTACAAATGTTACAAGTTTGTGGTGGTGTGATATCTATAAAAACTGGTACCAAACATCACGCGAAGACGATCGTTTTGGCGTGGTCGATAAAGTACTTGTGTACGGAACGGAAGGTACCCTGATTGAACCTTCCTTCCTTCAATTTATTGACAAGGTCATTTTAGGAAAGTGAAAAATTGTTTTTTTCTCTCATCATTTCATGCCTATAACACTGATTGTGTATACAGAGTAATCAACAAAAAGGGTTAGAACAACCTTTAAAATTAATAATTTACGAACGAAAAATAGTTAAAAAGCACTGTTTTGTTTCAAGCGGTAGGTAAATCGAGTTTCTTACGATTAATTAATTGGTTCACCCATGTGATGGGTTCAAAAGATCAAATTTTTTTTCATAAATTGCGTGCTTAATATGGGTAGAATAAGGTATTAAAGTTAATTTTAAAATTCGAAGTCGTTGTAAAGAAGCAGATGTTATAAGAGTAGTTGTTCGGAACGCTGAGTTAGCAATCGAAGCCAGGGCCTATTGTGTACAGTCGGCTTGATAACATTCATCTTTCTATGTAAATATACGTTCATGCAAGTACAGTTGTAAGAGTATAAAAGGAAATATCTATCTATATATTGAATATTTCGTCGAACTTGTTTTAGTCTTGGTTTAGCTTCGAAGAGTATCACCAATTTTTAGGGTAATTTACGATTTTCATTGTTTTAATCGGACTTGAAACTTTAAACGTGTTTTTTCTCAAAACTGTTTTTTCTCTAGGCAATATGGGTCCACCTGAATCTTCCACTTTTTTGAGTGTGATATGGTTTCTCTACAAAAATCTTTTTTTGTTATTCGATTGTCAGCCAATCTTATGAAGTGTCCTGCCCATTATAACATTTGTATTGCAACGAAAACAATATCTGGCTTTTTAAGGGGGTTCACCTATGTGTTAAGTTCAAAAAATTAAAGGAAAAAAAAATTTTTTTTCATAAATTGCTTTTATAACATGTCTAGAATATGGTGGTAAAATGTTTTTTTAAAATTCGAAGTCTTTATAAAGAGACAGGTGTTAGAAGAGCAGCTGTTCGGTGCGCTGAGTTCAGAATTTTATTGTTTTAATCGGAGTTAAAACGAGTTTTTCTCAAAACTGGGTTTTTCAGCCTGTCCTGCATCATATCTCAAGAACGGTTTCACCTATTGACTTCAAATTCATAGGGTAGACTCAGCACATGTATACGCACCAAATGGAGTAAGATCATTCAAAAATTCAAATATTTCAATTTTTTATAACAAAAACATCACAAAAGAACCCCATGAGATTCGAAACTTTTTCTTCGTAGGTCTACCAAATTTCCAATCTTGGATATTTTTAGTTGAGTATAGTCCATTCTGTGCATTTTAACTTATAGATTAAAATGTCGTTGATTTTTTTTTCAGATAAGACAATCAGCCATAATCGTAGAGGTGAGTAAGCGTCCATTTTTTTAAGCGGGTTTGTACAGAGCGCTATATTTCACGTTCTATTGGATATAAGAAATCTTATATACATCTTCTTTAAATACATTTAAATAAATCATAAAAATACTCAAAGCTCTATCTTTTTACTGGTCGTCAAATAAAAAAAAAATCTCTAAAAGTGCTTAAAAACAGGCCGCTACATGGGTGAACCCATTAAAATTGCTTGAGTAGTTTTTTATTTGAGTACCATATGGCATGAAAGGGGTAATTCGTTGACATGTCATAAGAAAACTTACAGTTGTTCAATGTGATTTTTATCACTCAGAAGCAGAAATGTCAACAGACATAACAGCATTCATCAATTTAAGAAACAGGCTCGTATATAGAATTCTTTATTTTTGGGATTTATATCGGTTTGTAATGGTACCTTTCTGGTTTTACGAATTAATACTTGGAAAAGTCATACAACGTTATATCATAAGATATGTCGAGTAAAGTAAGTAGGAGGGATTGGTTGTAGTATAGCGATCAACACAAAACGTTCTGTGGGAAGAGATCGTTGACCAGGTGAGAAATAGTTAGTGGTGACACTTCGTGACCTCTTAAACCCTCCAATGGAATGTTCCGAATTTTTGTAAAATAATCTCATTTAGTGTTTATCCTCTAAAACCAGAATCTATATGCGATCTGCTTAGACTATTATTATATGATGCATCTGATCTTCCTATACTGGCTACTGTTTTTCAAAATCCGATATCAGAAAACCGACAAGACTATCTATTAATCCAATGTTTCTCAAACTGTGGGGTGCACCATCATGGGGGGCATGATAACTCTACAAGGGAAGCACGAGGATAAAAATTTAAAAAAAATACATTAATTTACTGAAAAGAAGCAAAATAAAATACATTCTGACAAAATAAAAAATTAAATATACATTCACAATGATAAAATACACTTATAAATGTATCAGAGTACTTTGCAACATATTTTATATATTATTAATTTACAATTAGTTAGCTAATAACTAGTTTAATCATAACCAGTCACCCTATGGGCATGTCATAAAAGTATATAATAAATTTAATACTTGTCTTGATAATTTGTCAGTTTATTGTTAAAGTCATGTTGTAGCTTTACATCAAATTATATTATGGAATTCGAATACATTGTTATTTTATGGAGAGGGACGTGATGAGAACTATAGTTGAAAATTGGGCCGCAAATATACATAGAAAGTGCGAAAAACACTATATTAGTTGAATAAATAGCAATTAAAGCAATTTTTAACGAGTTAATAATCAACCGAATTAAATTATGTTCCATCCGTTTTGTACAGAAAAGGGAATTTTTTATTTTATTCGATCGTGAATTATAAGTGGTAGAACCCCCCTCAGTATAGAGGGCGCTGCTTGTAATAACATGTGTTGTTTACACCAGAGATCTTCTGTACGTGACCGAGTGCAGACGCACTCCATATTCCATTAAACTTATTATTTAATCTTACACTTGTCTTCGATGATTTATTGAATTTAATTGAGTCTAACGGATTGTGATGATATGAAAGTTGATTGATATAAAAGCATTCTACCACTGATTAACTGAACCACCGATGATCGTAACATTGGTGGATCGGCCTGTGAATCGGAAATTGACGAAACAAGCATTGGTGCAACGGCCTGAAATTAATGAAAATTGATGAAATTGATGAAAGAATCATTTTTGATACCCTCGACCAAGAGATTGGAATATCATCGTCGACAGTGAATTCAGGTAAGCCGAATTTTTATTGAAAAACTGAATTATACCTGAATAGAAGATTAAAATGTCAGAAGATCTCTCAAAATTTAAAAAGAAGCGTACTGCGGTACGTTCTTCGCTGACAAAATTGATAAATAAAATTGAAGGAAAGATCAACAATGAAAATGAACCTGTTGATCAATTTGAAGCTTTTATAGAGCAATTAAATGACAAAGAAAGTAACTTAAGTTTATTAAATACACTAATTGAAGATCGTTTGTCTGTTGACACTATTACTGAAGATATGGAAGCTTCGGAAGAAATTAAAGAGAAGATTATATTTTGGAAAACGAAGATTTCTTCTAAAATTAGGAGAATAAATTCTGACTCTATCCAGGTTGATACAGTTTCTCGAAATATCCAAGTTATTGATTCCAATAGTTTTGAATGTATGAACATAAATTTACCTAAATTGCATATAAATAAGTATTCTGGAAATTATTCTGAATGGTTAGATTTTATAATTTATTTGAAAGCTCTATTCATAATAACAATAGACTAAGCAAAGTTGATAAATTTAATTATTTAAAATCATATTTGTGTGGTAATGCGCTTGCTTGCATTAATGGATTTCAATTTCTGATGATAATTATGATAGAGCTCTTGATTTATTAAAAGATAGATTTGGAAATAAAAACATGTTAATTAACGCTCATTTGAGCAATTTATTAAATTTAACACCTGTTAGAAACCCTACTGATATTGTGGGCTTAAGAAATTTGTACGATAGAGCAGAAACGCAAATAAGGAGTCTTGCAAGTTTAGGAGTTAAAGGAGAATCCTACTCAAACTTATTAACACCCATCCTGTTGAAACAGATACCCTCGGAACTCGTTTTGGAATTCAATCGTTCTCAAAAGGACGAAGGGTTTGACCTGAGCGCTCTGTTGCGGTTCCTACACTTTGAAATACGTTGTAGGGAACGAGCTTCTCAAATAAACAGTCATAAAGTATGTCATTATTCCCCTCCACCGCAAGACGGAACAAAAAATAAAGGCTCCTATTTCCCCGGACAACGCATGAAGCCAACCCCGAATAGAGTACATTTCCGACCCCATTCATTTCCCACCCCTTTGGAGAAAGTAGAACTTAGAAGCCGAAAATGCTTATACTGCAACAAAGGTCATGAACTCGACACTTGCCGTTCCTTTGGTGCTCACGAAAAGCGAGAAATTTTAAGGAAGAAGGGCTGTTGTTTTTTATGTTTGTCGCACGGTCATAGAGCAAGGGAATGTGTAACAGGGGAGTCGTGTCCTATTTGTAATGGATCCCACCATTTCTCAATATGTTTTCAGAATGAACATGATGTCCATTTGTCTCCTAAAAGGGACACTGATAATATAGTTTCAGCAGTAATCACAAGAGTTTTGAGGACATTTTAACAATGAGTGTTATTGTTAATGAATCCAATATTTCTAAACAGCTTAGTGAATTTTGGAATTTAGAGAACTTAGGAATAGAAGCAGAGGTGTCCGATGAGGAAAATATTGATAATGATATCATGTCTGAATTTGAAGCGGGAATTTCATACCAAAATAAGCGGTATAAAGTTAAATTCCCTTGGAAACCTAACATGAAAACATTATTAGAAAATAATGAAGAAGTTGCTAGGAAAAGATTTCTAAAGTTAAGATCACGTTTTAAAAATGACAGTTCCTTATTTGAGGATTACAAATTAGTTATAAATAATTATCTTTCTGAGAAAATCATAGAACGCGTTCCATTTGAAGAAGAAAATCTAAAGAATAATATTTTTTATCTACCACATAGAGCAGTAATACGTACTGATAAAACTACAAGCAAATTGCGAATCGTATTTGATGCGTCATCACATGCGAAATCACAGCTATCTTTGAACGATTGTTTACACACAGGGCTAAATTTTATACCTAACCTATTTTTTCTATTAATCAAATTTAGAGTGAATCCAATTGCATTTGTAGCTGACATAAAAATGGCATTTTTGATGATTGAGATAGACGAAAGTGAAAGGGATTTTACAAGATTTTTCTGGGATGAAAAATCCAGGAATTGATTTAGAAAACAAACGGCTTGATATTTTCCGTATGACTAGGGTTTTATTTGGAGTAAAATCAAGTCCATTTCTTCTTGCAGCTACGATAAAGCATCATCTTAAAAAATATGTGGATATTTTTCCTGATACTTTTAACCATCTTAACCAGTCATTGTATGTTGATGATATTCTGTGTGGAAATGTCAGTGTCCAAGCAGCCTTGACGACCTGCATAGAAAGTAAACAAATTTTGGAAGATGCAAGTATGGATCTTCGGAAATGGAGAACCAACTCTTCCGAGTTAAATCAAAGGTTAAAAAATTTAAATTTTGTAGTAGATGAACATAAAGAGTCATTGAACACGTTGATAGCTTCAAAGGTCTTAGGAGTTGGTTGGAATGAAAAATCTGATACATTCTATTTTGCTTCCAGCGATTTAGGAACATTTCTTTCTAAAAGAATTAATACAAAAAGATATTTGTTACAAGCCGCAGGTCGATTATTTGACCCAGGAGGTAGATTGAAACATTCGACCCTATCTGAATTCCAAAAACATCAAACGATGTTGCCAAAGGCAACGAACTTCAAGGGAGCAAGAAACATTCTTAATGAATGGAACGAAATTTGCAAGTCCAACAGAATTCAGCTATTCAGCGCGGAAGAGGGAATCGAATGGAACTTCATTCCACCCGCTTCTCCCCATTTCGGTGGATTGTGGGAAGCAAACATTAAGTCCATGAAACGCATTTTATTGAGGGTAGCGAAATCAACTATCATGAACTTCGAAGAGTTAACTACGTTGATGGCACAAATCGAAGCAGTTCTGAATTCACGTCCCTTGTCTCCACTTTCTTCGGACCCCAATGATCTTAACCCTTTGACCCCGGGGCGTTTCTTGACGAACTGTGCAATTTCATCCTTTCCTGAACCTTATACTGCTTCGGATTCTTTGTCCTATCATTCCAGGTGGAAACTCATTCAATCCCTGAGAGACAAATTTTGGAACCGTTGGAGCACCGAATATCTGACCCATCTTCAGACCCATGCTAAGTGGAGTCTTCAGAACCCTAACTTGATGGAGAATCAGCTAGTTCTTTTAAAGGATCCCAACACCAAGCCCCTGGACTGGCCTATGGGGCGTATTCTTGAAGTATTTCCCGGTAGTGATGGTCTTGTAAGAGTAGTCAATGTGAAAACCTCAACAGGTATTTTCCTTTTTGTATTGAATTAATTATTAAATTTTCTTTAAAATGCTAAAAAAAATCTTTAGCATTTTGTGCCACATAAAATTTTCTATAAGTATGCAAATTTGAAAAACGTGAGTTCAAAAAGTGTTCACAATTTCGGCCACCAGAGTATAAAAGAAGAACAATTATGTTTCTTTAACCCTTTGTCTATAGCATTACGCTTTACAGTATCTTTTTTCATCACTGCAATGAAAATTAAGGGAAATAAAATATTCCACTTCGCGAAATTTAATTCTTCAGAGCTAATTAATTAACTTTATGCCTTAAAGTACCGTGAGTACAGATGTTAAAAATATTCTCATAACACAAAATGACCACATGACTTTTTAACGCCCTTAAAAATGCTAAATAACCAGAAAACACTAATATTTTATAAAACAGAATGTATTCATTTTTAAAAATTATAAAATTTATTTACTTTTTTACACATAAAAGCAGACTTTGTGCATGAACTTAATTTAATGATATTAAAAGAAACGGTTTTTCGTTTCATTAAGGTATCCGACTACGCTCGGAATCGTGATTTTCAAAAGCACGTAACTGGATAATTTTCATTATATTTAGTGTCACTTAGATTAGAATATATGCATAAAATTGTTTTAAGGACAAAAACAAATTATTTAAATACAATATTTTGGCAAAAAATTAACTTAGAATAATCTTTTTTCCAAATGTTCTCCTTTTGTGAAAAGATGCTTCTATTAGAATAATATTTTGCCTGTATATAGCTCAGACCTCTGTTCAGAGGCTCAACAAGAAATTTTGAAATATATAACTTAGAAGTGGGATTATTTATATTTTACGACAACAGAGTGGAGCAACTTTAAGAAAAACACGTGAATAATTATTTCAATGGGTGGTAACTCTGAAAATAATGTGAATTTTTCAAAAATTCTTGTTGAGCCTCTGTAGAGAGATCTGAGCTATATACAGGCAAAATATTATTATAATAGAACTATTTTTCACAAAAGGAGAACATTTGGAAAAAAGATTATTCTAAGTTATTTTTTGACAAAATATTGTATTTAAATAATTTTTGTCAAAATGCCTTTAAAACAATTTCATGCATGCATTATAATCTGAGTGACACTAAATATCATGAAAATTATCCATTTAAGAGCTTTTTTAAAATCACGATTCCGAACGTAGTCGGATACCTTAATTCACATAAATTCATCACACGTTGAGAATTTTGAGTGATGTTTCGACTGAATGTTTTCTAAAGCAATGTATTTTAAAGTAGGAGATACTTATTTTTCTGAAAATGAACTACTGCGCCTTGAGTCTTGATCATCTTATAAATCAAACGAAAATCAAAGCGAATTATTTGCAGGGACTTCTTCATCTGAAGAATCACATGTTAGTACAACAAAGCTTTCAGATTGTAGGTTCTGTAATAAATTGAAATCCTCTTGAAGACTGAGTTTCCTTTTTCCAGACATTCTAAGGAAAGGAAAAAAAATAACATTACCTCAAAAACCTACTGTTACATATATTGTCCAATCTCAGTTTAACACAAGGAAATTAAAATCTTGTTAATGTTTGAAGGAAAAATAGATATTTCATTAAATTGTGTGGCGAAAAAACAATCTCAATTCAAAATTTTTTGAAAACGTTGAAATAAACAATAAAAAAGCAAAATAAATATGCTAAAACAAAAGAAATGCCAAAAAAGGTATAAATCTATTACACTTTACTAATGACGCTACAACACAACAAAAATTACAATACTAATAAGGTACATGGACAATAAAACACGAATCTCTAATATCCGTGTACTGTCAGTTTTTATAATTACCGCAAAGTTATTCAACTGTAAAATTAATTATGTGCACTTTTTATTGAAAATAAACTATCAAATCGTTTTCTAAGTTATTAATTAACAAAACTAGTTTTTAAAAACAAATGTGACAAAAAAACGTCAACTGAAAAAAATGCTTTTTATTTTAAAAATTTTGTCTTTTCTGCTAGAATGCTCATCATGGAACCCGTGTTGCTATATATATAGCTATATATATATATATATATATATATATATATATATATATTTATCCTGGAAGTGTAAAATTAAAAGAATATTTCTGCTGCCGTCAGAGTATTCGTAAAAATAGTTATTCTATGCAATCTTAAAGTGAGTGGTACTAATAAGTAGAAGTTGATAAAGGATTTTGTTACCTAATTGTGACTAGAGCATTTTGCATACTTTCTCTATATTCTTTCAACAATTGCATTTAGTATCGTTTTTTACAATGTTTCCTTAAATATATAATAAAGGGCTTCAAACTCTGTGTGGAATATTAGCAAAAACATTGATTTTTTTTCGTTAACAAAAAAAAAAATATTGAAATTTTGTGGTGAATACTTAGCATTACAAGAATGAAAACCATTTCGGGTTACATTTAAGAATAACTTTAATTTAACTACAGTGTGCACAATCTGCAATAAATAAATAGCCTACATTATTACAGTTAGGGAGCTTTTATAATTGACTTTACATTATTTATTTTGATCTTATAATAATCCTCCTTTAATCATCTTTCTTAATATTTCTATAATCTTTCTTTCATAAATCATCAACAATTTTGATTTGCCAGAAATGGAAAAGAATGAAATAGCATTAATTCCTCAATCAGTTTATTTAATTTGAGAAGGAAAATAAAATAGAATCTAGATTCGTTTTCTAAAATTAATAAAAACTAACTCTTTGCCAAGGTTTTTTAATGTATTATTTTTACAAAAGGTTTTCAGTGACAGTTTAGGCCTACGAGGTCTAGGCCTCGGGCGGAAAACTTTTAAGTGCGCAAAAAGTTTCAAGCGGCAAAAATTTGAAATCGATTTGGTTTTTTATCAAATGTTAGGCTGGATTTTAATGCTCTCATTCTTGCTTTGACAAAATCAAGATGTCAATAATAAAATGTTAGGATTACTTTTTGAGATATTGAATCTTGTAAGTAGCAAAATTTAAAATATCTAACAAATAGGTACTAAAAGAAATTTCGTTTTAAGTATAGTATTTATTTACTGGCATTAGATTTTTCATGGTTTTTCTTAAAAAGTATAAATGCAGTGTTTGTTACTATTTAAGTGCAGGAATGAAGCAAAATAAGCTCAATGCACTTGCATTGCTAAACATTTACGCATGAGGATGTCATTGATACTTTAGCCCGCAGGAGAAAGCAAGAAACAAGTATAGTATATGATTAATTAGATAGATATGATTTATTTCTTAATCAAAAACAATTTATTCTAAAATGTATGTTTAGTTGTTATACTAATATACAGGCTGGTCTCAAATTCATGGCTCAAACTTTAAGGGTAGGTACAGAACATTGTAACAATCATTTATTGTATAAGAATGCATGGATGCAAGTGATACGGTGAGGTACAAACACAAAAAATGAGAGACAACAGGAATAAAAAAGTGTTTAATGAAAGCTTCATTAACAAGTGTAATATTTACAATAACTGTTCATTACAGTTCTACAAATGAACTATGAAGTAAAAACGCTGCACACATTGTTGTACCACCGACAAGCAGTCGGAGAAGGTAGTCTGCCAAATTCATAGCTTGTAATCGCTGAAAATGGAAGAGGTGTAAATCAATGTTTCTCAAACTAGGGTGCGCGAGCATATGGGAAATAAAAGATTTAAAAAATAATTAATTTACTAGAATGAATTAAATCAGAATACTTTCCGACATAATAAAAAATGCACTTTTACTCTGATATAAATTATAGGCGCGCGATATTAAGTCATCAGAAATAAAATCGTCTTCAACACATAATTAGCTATCTTTGATCCTATAACCAAATAGAAAAACTTTTATTTGATTTGCTGTAATCCCGTGATGAGAATTTTTTTATTACGTTTTCTTTTTAATCCTAACATACTGCTCTTTCAGAGAAAAAACAAATCACAGACCCAGAATCGAAAAAATTTAGGAACATAAAAAATTCATCACTGTGATTATTTTTGAAATACTGCACATTATAGCTGTAATCTGTTTGATCTAAATGATTGGTACAGTTAGTTATGACCCCTCTCTTATGTTTGTTTTTCATTTAGGGAAGTTGTAAGTAATGTATTTTTCTCTGTTGCGCTTTTTTCCATGCAAAGGAGTTTTACGGTACATATAAACATATCTCAAACATATAAAGCATAACGAAAAACGTTTTACACAATTGTTTTAGCAGCAACATACATATTATCATAATGAATACACTTTTTATCCGGAAGTGGTCGCGCGGGACACACAACACGATATCGTTAATTCTGACAAAACTGCTTATTTTTTACCGAAGAAAAATTGAAAAGTCCTTGAAAGTAGGTAAGTTTACTTTTTCTTAATTAAATTATTCGCTGGAATCACGATATGTATCGTGTACAATAAAATAATTATAAAGAAAAATAGGATTGGGGTGACTCAATAACCCCGCTCGACCGTATCGAGTGCGCGCCTGCTCCCGGGTTAAAACATGTTGAAGTCTTTTCGCTTTAAATATTAAAAATAATACAATTATTCTTCTTCGGAATTTTATATTATTGTTCATTCTTTAACATAAATTCTAAATGCTAATTCTGTGAGGCTTAAAATTACAATTCGCTTAAAACTAACGAAAATTTGAGCAAACGTTTTACGTTTTTGTAAACATTGTAGCGCACTTGGCTTTACTCTCCTTACGATTCAGCTACTATATCAATAATGTTTTAATTTCTTATAAATGAACTCGTGCAACGAGCGGGCACTTCAGCCGGCATACTTTTAATGCATCAGTGCTGCACAGAGTATTTTATAACTAATTAATTAATACTAAATTAAGAATAAGTTTAATAAGTATTAACGACTTCCATGGGCTTGTCTTGCAAAGCACAGTTTTTATAAGGAATGCTTATGATTAGAAATTGATCCTCTCAGTTCTTTTTCTATATTTAGCTGATATCTATATTTTGTGTTCTAAGCAACTACCGCATTTTGCAATATGTTCAATTTAAAAATTAGAGAAAGGAAAAATAACATAATAATTATTCTATTACTTATTTTTTTTTGCTTAAAAGTAACGTATACAAAATTTAATACCTACATTATTAATTTGTATGGTTTATAATTAAGATCGTGTATTGTAGCTTTAGCGTCAAAGTGCATTATTGTTGCATTCAGTACATTATTAATGTATAAGGGGGGCGCTATAAAAATTGTGATTGAAAAGGGGGGCACCAGTACTGAAAGTTTGAGAAGCACTGGTGTAAATGATTTTCGCTTAACACTCAACCAAACGGTCTGATAACACACACTTACGTGATAAGCAACAGCTATTGTACTTGACACTGGTCTATCAGCCACAACGTTCAAAATGCCTTTTTCCAGGCATCATGGCTGGTGAAAAGGAACGAACGTGTTTCCGGAAGTTGATGATGTAACCACTGAAAAATGCTGTGATCCTGCAATCGTCGTTCAGATAACGGCGCATGATACATTCGTAGCGCAGCTCTTCCATTAACATTTTCACAGCCATGCATGTAATGCATATCTGCATTTTGGCATACGTAAAGCCTCCCTTCGCAGACGTCAGAAAAATTGTGAATGGCGCTTTCTTCAATTGAGATACATCCCGTTGAACGATGGCTTGACATGTAAAAGGACCGTAACGGCCTTGCAACGGACCAATAACTTCATTTCTTTATTCCCTTGTTTGTACCTCACTGTGTCACTTGCACCCATGCATTCCAAAACAACAAAAGATTTTTACAATATCCTGTATCTACCCTTAAAGTATAACCATGAATTCAGGATAACCCTGTATATAGTTATTAATTTCCTGCCTTAATTCAATACCTAAATTTAATTCGAATCCATTATTTCAATTTGTATTATAATTATGCATAAGAGCATCAAATTAACTTGGGCCTAGAGCACCATCGAACCTAAATTCATCATTGACGGTTTTTCCTTTTACACGCTGTTGTTTTTAGTCAATAAGTTAAACATTAGATTATCTCTAAACGATGCAAATTAATCATGCAAAAAAATGAGGATGATGGATTGGAAGATATAATGTTATGTATATTAAATGTGTCAAAGAAATATGTTCTCGCGTAATCCTAAAAAAAAGTAAATGATTAGTTTTTAACGACGCACAACTCGATGGATGTAGTTATTGTGAGCCATAATAAAAGGACGAGGATAACACCTGTTTTCATGACCCATACTTCAAACTTCCACAACCACAAGAACGTGAGGGCTGAGTAACGTGAATCAGACCATTTACATTGTGGGCATTTTGTGTCATCAGGATTCGAGCCCATTATTCGGCAGATTCAACACCAGGCACACGTTCGTGACCATGGCCATTTGACCATGGTTGCCATTTGGCTATCAACTGTTGTTATGCAAAAAAGCGGGCTGCGTTTCAGCACTGTGAGTTCGATCCAAAACATAAAAAAATACTGAAACGTCCTCCCGTAAGGTGGTGCCAGCTCCCACGTCACTTGACCATGGTTCTACGTTCGTCGCCAAAACCCTGTGTAGTTACGTTAATATTAACTCAACTTAACTCAACTCGCAAAAGCGTATAAATGTATAATTTTTGTGATATTTAGTGCCACTTAGACTAGAATACATGTATAACATTGTTTTAAGAATATTATTACAGTAAAAAAACTATTTAAATGCAATATTTTGGCAAAAAATGAACATAGAGTTACCTATTTTAAAAACATTCTCCGTATATGGAAAATGTTTCTATAATAATCTTTTGCCAACATATAGCTCAGATCTCTGCACAGAGTCTGAACCACGATTTTTGAAATATATAACTTAGAAGTGGATTTATCTACATTTTAATACAACAAAGTGGAGAAATGTTAAGAAAAAAACACCGATAACTATTTCAATTGGTAGTTACTCTGAAAATAATGTGAATTTTTCAAAAATTCTAGTTCAGGTCTTCTGACAAAATCTTTGCCTTATATATAGAAGCAAAATATTATCATTATAGAAGCATTTTTCATCAATGGAGAATGTTTTGAAAATAGATAGTTCTAAATTAATTTTTTGCCAAAATTTTACATTTAAATAATTTTTTATTCTAATAATATTCTTAAAACAATTTTATTCATATATTATAATCCAAATGATGCTAAATATCATATAAATTATTCATTTATTAGCTTTTATTAAATCATGGTTCCGAACTTAGCTAAAATTAATTTATTGAAATTGATTGAAAACAAAATAGGAATAATAGTATCTAAATCCTGTTTTAATTGACTCTTATAATTAAATGTATATTTTAATTTCTGAAACATTCATACTTCCTTTAATTTTCTTTATATAAAATCAGAAAATACATAGTTTTCCTCTTTTTTCCAGAAATGTTTTCAAGTTTCCGACTTGCTCTTTTTTAGTTTATTTTATTGCGCTCTTTATTATTATTATTTTGTTAGTTGAATCTCTTGGGCATCTAAACTGAGAAGATAGAAATTTAAGATGCATACTTTCCTCACTCCGCAGAATATTTATACTTTTTCATTTCGAGAGTAATAGAGAAGTGCTGTGAATTTCCGAAGTCTTAAAATTCAATATTCAGGAAGTAAGAATATTAGAGGAATCCAATTTCAGGATGAGAGCCATCGCTTTTCCCATAATATTCCTCAATTTCCTGGCATGCAATATCATTTTTCTTTACTTTATTTGCTTCTTAAGCATTCCTTTCCAGTTTCATAAACTAGTTTTTTTATGCAGAAGTCAAGCTAAAATCTTCGACTTAATTGGACTAAAGAAATTTAATATTTTTCATGGCGTCAGGAATGATAAAGAGACTCCAAAATGACGCCATCTTTTCTTGGATCAGTACCTCTGTGTGCTGTAATACTGGCCTTTTTTGCGTAAAGTAAGTAATTTTGAAAAGTCTAAAGATCACTTTTTGCCCAATAAATCAAAAATATATATCGAATTGGTTTATTTAGCAAAAATATGAGTTGTAAAGCTACAAAACCTTAAACTTTTACCGACATAGTCCAAGGTTAAAACCAAATATTTTCTTTTAATAATCCGCTGTTAAAACGTTTTTAATAAAGCCATATTCCGCTAATCATGGAGCTTTAAATAACGTGACATACTTACACATTCTAGCACATTTAACGAAAATTGAGTTGAGTTTTTGGGTTTATGGCGCAAGAGCCGAATTTGGCTAAGCTGCACCAAACATTTATTAAAGTATGAAAGCAATTTTTAAAGTATTTTAAAATATTTACAATACACTCTCTCAGTATAAGTTAAAATATCAAAAAACTGTTTAAAAAGTATTCTAAGCATAAAGGCAAACATATTTTGTTCGGGGGTCATTCCCACCAAGCCAAACAAGACCTTGAAATAACGAATAGGTTTAAAATAAAGGAAAGCACAAAGAAAAAAATGAAATTGAGATATGACAACTTAAAGTGTAATTGCAGAAATGTATATATATATATATATATATATATATATATATATATATAAATTAGTTTTAAAATTCCCTCTAATTCGAAGCAAAAGTTTTAAAAAAGTATAAGGTAAAAATTACTTCCGACTGTTTCTAACACGGGTTGGAGTTAACGTGCGTGATTATTTTTCAGGATTCCAAGCCTCGTCTTGCCAATATTCTTCTGACAAGAAATATGTGTTCTCTTTCGTTTCCTCTACGTAATTGTGATTCTTCCGGGATTCTATCTCTTCTTCAACATCATATACAAGCATGTCTCCATGTAAAGTGTCCGGTAAAGGTGTGCTTTTTCTGGGTTTGTAAGGCGTCATTTGTGTTTTTTTGGGGTAATACTTCTGCTAGGACGTCTTTTCCTGCGAGTTTTTGAAGTTTGTTTTGCAGCCTGGAATTTAAAATCTATAGTATTGGGAGTAGTGTAAGCAGTTTCAAGAACAGGACATGCTAGTAAAAGTGCAAACATTGATAATGTGAATGAAGAAAGTGCTTTATTGGATGAGAAGGAAGATGCAGCAGATGCAGTGGCGGGAGCAGTATCCATCAAATGAATATGTGGTTGAGATTCTGATGACGATGTAACCGTGGCAGATGTGGATAGCAAGAGGTGTGCTTGAATTTTGGCTGATGATATAAGAAGTGTAGGAATTTTGGAAGACATTGTTGGCTTCGAATATCAATGGTTGCAATAATTTTAAAGGCGGACACACTATTTTTGTCATATTTTCATCAGTTTGGGATGTTGTGGTTACAGTTGAGGGTTTGACAGCTTCTGCGTATGTTTGGGATAAATGTGGAACTATTAATTACCATGCTTCTACATACGATATATTTCGATTTGTTTTAATAGTTTGGATTTCTTTTCTATTTCCCATTTCGGGCATAATTTCGAGTCTGATGAATGGGATTCTGATCAATCAATATAATTTGGCTCTAGACTGCAATCCGTGGAAGAATGCCCAACGGATGCACATCTAGAGCACGTTAACTGACCGTGACAAGAAGTTTTCTAATGTCCGAACCTCTGGTACATAAAACAGTGCAGATGATTCGGTATATAGGGATGGATCATGCAGTTTAAATAACCAGTCTTTAATGTAGTCGGAAGTGTCGGGCTGTTGAATGTTAAGATTAAATGTTTCTTAAGAATAATTTCAGCAGCCTTTTTCATAGGGATTCTACCTACTTGAATTACTCTTTGATCTGAAGATCCCTGGAGGATTTCAACCTCAGAAGTGCCCATCAAGTCAAATTCAGAGATTACGCCTCGGCTTGAGTTAAGAGATTTGTGAGGACTCGCAGTCAAAATTTTATCTAAAAATGTTTTTGTCAGGAAAAATAGATTTTTGTTTGTATAGCAGATGCAGTTTCAACCAACAAGTCACCGGAACGTAGTTTCTTTAACGGATTTAGGTTCTCCGCCTATTCTCTGAATAGCCTTTTGAAAGGCAAATGAAGATTTTCTTGACATTACATTATTGGGTATATATAAAAATAAAAATCGACAATACGTAACAATTTTTTCAACGTTGAGAGCGTGTAAAATAAGGCCCTAACCGGAGCACAGCTGACTTGAATCCATAGGCGCGAAACAAACTTCATCCTGCAATGCATCCACCCACCACGGATTCCAACAAAGGAGGAAATATGCCGATCATCTGGCACCAGGCACGACGATTACCTGGAGTACACCCAGAACATAGTGCTGCAGCATCAGTGCGAGGATCCAGTGGGTAAATCCGCCACCCCTTATCTGAGGCACTAACTTTACTGCAATGTTTCTCCAGGGATACCAAAGAGAGGTATCACCAGCCGATTGACAGGAGCGAGCTCACTCCTGCCTGCCATCTACAGTGAAGAGTGGGCCAAGGAGAACGCAAAAGATATTCATAGGACATCATTTTCCTCCTTACGGGATGCCGCACACGGCAAACATGCTGCTTGGGAAATCAACGTTGTTAGTCGAAAAGAAAAATCAAAATATCTAAAGAAATTTAAGATCAAAACCAACATAATCAAAATACTAAAAGAAATTGAAGAGAAAGAAACAAAAATTAACGCAATATAAAATGTAACCCAAAATATGTTATTGATATTAAATTGTTCCCATTAAGAAAAACACTAATCAATAACCGTATCTATCTTGATATTAAATTATTTGTCTGGGGTCTAGACAGGAAAAGAAGAAAAGACTAAATTGTACGACAAGAAAGAGGGCCGAAAATAGAGAAGAATCACTATGGTCCCCCGGGTTCGTGACACCCGTGTTTACCAAAAACAGTAAACCCCTTGGGAAAAGGAAAAGATCACTGAGGCACCTCTGGATTGTGACAGTCATACTCACCTAAAGAAGGTGAGCCCCTTGAGAAATGAAAACTGAGGCAAACATGATGATAATAGACAAAGAAAATATGTAATAATAATGTAATACACTGCTGGACAATTGCTAAGGACGGATAACACTATCATCCATAGCAACCACAAAATGAAAGGAAGCAAAATGTGGAAAATTAGAATGAGTGCGGGATATTAGTAAGAAGAAGTATGAGTATGCAAATTTTTTTCCACGTCTGTTCATCACGTGATAGCGTTCATAAGAGCTTTAAAGGTTTTGACGCGTGTGGACAGTTATTGTTTCAAGTCAAAGTTTTACAGGAAAGATTTAATAGACGAACTTAAAATTTTTGGCATGTCTTCCCGACATCACATAGATGATTTTATGCGTGGCCGAAATATTGGAAAGATCGAAGAAGGGCGAAAAATAACAGATGTTGCCAGGGAGTTCGACATCGCTCACAGAGTTGTTTCACGGCTGTGGAAGTCATTTAAAACTACTGGAATGTGTAGTAGACGGCACGGGGGAGGTCGTGTTAGAAGTACGACGCCTGCAGAAGACAGATATATCGTCCTATCAGCAAAAAGGAACAGGCGCACCACAGCTCAGCAGGTGGCAAATCAGTTTCTTGCTGCCTCAGGAAAGCAGATCTCCCGAAAAACTGTTGCCAGACGTTTGAGGGGAGGAGGACTATACGCTCGCAGACCTGTTGTGTGTGTCCCATTGACCAGACAGTACCGTACTGCCCGTTGGCAATGGTGCCGTGAGCATCACAATTGGACTGAACATGACTGGGCATGCGTAATATTCTCAGATGAGAGTAGGTTAAGTCTGTCATCGGATTGTAGACGCCAACGATCTGGCGCGAGAGTGGTACTGCTTATCATCCTGAAAATATCCAGGAAAAGGACCGATATCCGACATGCAGTATCATGGTGTGGGCCGGCATCATTATCAATGGCCACACACGCCTACATGTGGTTGCGAATGGGACTATGACGGGCCAACGATACATTGATGAAGTCCTACTTTCTCATGTTCTTCTTTTCCGTGGTGCGGTCGGTGATAAATTTTTTTTTATGGACGACGACGCAACATGTCATCGAACACTCCCTTTTCAGGATTGTCTAGACAGCGAGGGTATTCAACGTCTCGTATGGCCAGCGCGTTCTCCAGATCTAAACTCCATTGAAAATGTGTGGTATGCTTTGGGGAGGCAAGTTGCTGGTCGAAACTATCCTCCGACAAACAAGAACACCCTCATCCGTGCACTCACAGAGGAATGGCATAAATTGCCTCAACAGCTGCTGGATAATGTTGTGCAAAGTATGGTACGACGTGTGGAATGTTGCATCACACTCCACGGTGGACATATCCCGTACTGATACCTTTCTTTAAGGTGCCTGCTGACTTTTAGATGCATTGTTCCATTTCTCCGTACGTAGATCAAATTAACGTTTTTTTTCTTTCAGATGTTTCACAGCTTTTGTACTTTCCAGAACAATAAATATTCTTTATTCTAATGTCTGAACAGTGTGGCAACTATATTTTATCCTACTAGGCCTCATGTCTCTCTTAATGTTATGCTACATAGCAATTTGTGATCCGTCCTTAGCAATTGTCCAGCAGTGTATTTGGTGTTAATTACAAAAGCATTGTATAATGCCCATCTATTTACTAGAAAAGGAAAATACAAAAAAAAAGAATAGCACACATTATTGTACGGACTTTTATACAATCTGATTAGTCTTGATTTTTATAAAAGAGCATATCATTCCCCTGTAGCACCAGAATGCAAAATCAATAAAACCCTTCCTTAATCTTCAACATTCAGTGATAAACAAAGCAGTTGTGTTATTGTTTACTTTGGTTGCAATGAAATAACTTAACACAGAAATAGATATACGATTAGACTTTTGCAAAATTAATGTTTAAGGGCTTCCCAATTGAAAAGTGGAAAAGTTGAATACAAAGAATACCTTTCTTGGTATTAAAAATAAATTACCATGTGCTTTGTAACACAGGTCCCATCGTTTGCCACCCTTCATGAAAACTTTTGTTTCAATTGTTCGAACTGAGCAATGCTCGTCATAGACTGCTCACTTTCGCTAATAGCTGTCCACATCCGGCTTACTTTCCGCAGTCAGAAACCATACTACCGTGTATTGTGTCAATACGGACGCATTAATGAATAACATGACTTTACTTTTGATCTATTTCCTCTACCACGATCAGGTTTCATTATTGAATGTCGTACAAGGTGAACACCTCCTACCTTCATTTATACCCATGTTCGATGGCGCTGTTATAGCTGCAATCATTTTGACACAATTACACGTTTCCACGTTTCATTTGGGCACACCTTATATTCTATAGAAAAAAAATCAATTTTATTTCACTTCACTTCTCTTATGAGCAGAAAACATTCAATCTTATTATGCATCGTAATAAATACAAAATGGTGTGAAATTCGTTTATCAATTAAATTTTAAAAAAACATTTATTTGAATGCTTAAGCATTAATCCAATGGTATTTTGATCTAGAAATGGAATGAATATTTTAAAAATAATTATAATAAAGTGCTATCTATAAAAGAGGCAGACAGATTGAATTAAATGTCTCAAGTAAATACATGAAAAATTATTATTCAAGTATGCAACAAATGCGAAACATGATAACTCTGTCTTCATTAACTGATCAATTAGTATCATTATTATATTTAGGGGAGTTCCTCTCGTTACAGAAAATTTTAATTATACGTAATAAGACGTAAAGATCAAATAATGAATTCCTTCTTCAAACATTCGGATTACTATTATAATTATTGTCATCTATTACATTTGATAAACTACTTAGAATTGGTAGTTAACTTTAGTTACCAAATTACCATCATTAATTTTCGACTTTTAATGAACGATTTATAAAGAATAATTGGTTCGGAAAGAAATTCAGAATACAATGGTATTTTTACTTTAGATTGTAAGGAATATTGTTGAAATAATTTTCTGTGAAAATATATTTTTCTTTTAAGAGGACTTGGTACCCTTTGAACAAATTTCTTTATTTACGCATTTAAAAATTATATTTTAGCATTTTATACAATGTTTCTATTCAAGAAAATGATACCAGATGAAAATTTTCATATATTATTCACACAATTTTAAAAATTAAAATTTTTTGAAGAAAATTGGGAAATCTTTAAAATCCTACTCCTTTTTTGTAAAAGTTAATTTTTCAACCTGAAATTTTTTTATAATATTCTTATGGATGTTCTAAACAACTTTAGGGATCGATTTTAGAATAACTATTCATTTTCGAGAAAAAAAATAAAATGTTGATATACAGGCTGAAAATCAACGAAAAAGCCAACACGTCTTACATTTTATTTTTTCAAAAGAAAATATTCAGTTTATAGCAAAACGGATCCCTAATTTTGTGTATTATTTTTAACACGCAGGAAAACATGGAAAAGATAGGTAAATAATTGTCGAAGGAGTAGCATTTTGAATGCACTGAGGTTTCGAAAAACACAAACTGAGAAAAACCACTTTAAAGTTTATAATTCTGAAAAAATAACTATTATAAGCTTAATTAAAATTAAAATACCACTTTAATACATAAGTTAAACATTTTTCTTTAAAATTATTGCATTTTCATATTTTTCAACCCACGCATTTTTATAAATGATCAACTTTCAGAGGTTACTAATTGCACAAGAAAATTCAAGAAAAAGGTTAAAAAAATTTTATTTCTGTCACGACAGAAATTTTACCTGTTTTTCTTCTTATAATATTATAGTATTACATTTGTATGAAAAATATATCAGGAATAAGAACTGAAATTATAAAATTATTAATATAAATGTCTTAATTTATAAATTTTAGATGCACACATTTTACAAAGAAAAAAAAATGATTGTATGTATTGCCTCGGAAATATTCTGCTTTATATATTGCACATTCTTTTTTAATGCTATTATTTCTCTTTATAAGTTAGATTTTTTTTTATCAAAACGCTTTTTTTAGCTTTTTTTTCTAAAAAGGGGGTGGCTGAATTGCCTAATTTGTTTTCAAATGAAGTTTTATTCAACTTCTAACTTTCCGACATGCATACGTGATATATCAATCGAAAGATAATAATACAAATAATAAGATTAAATCAAAATAAAAAAATACGATAGGTCTGTGATATTGGGGGTACCAAGTCATCTTAAAAACTGAAAATCGGATTCCATTATTTCCTAAAATCCTAATTTAGAAAAATTTGGCTTTCTCTAGTAATAAATATATAAAAATGATGGTATTGTACAGCTATATGTTTCTATAAATTAGTTAAAATAAGTTTCGTACTTTAATAACATAAACAGACATAAATGATAAGAAGTTTAAAGCATTTTCCAGTATAATTAGAATAAAATTGCACTACAGATACTTTTATTCGTAATAACGTTATTATCAATTTACGTGTGCTTAAGTCAGATAAGTATTCTATTTTAAGATAATTATTTTTTTCAAAAATAAATGGCTTTTAAATATAAATTATTGTTTATAGTAAAATTAAAAAAAATATTTTTTTAAAGTAAAGGTTTTATGAATCGAGGTAAATGGTTCATCTTATTTGTGACAATCTTGCCATAAAGAAAGAGAAAAAGAAATTTTAAACACATTATTTCGCAGAATATCTTTCCCCAATGAATGAGTTCGATTAAAATAAAACAACGATTGGTAGAAATAAAAGCATTATTTATTTATGTATATATATATATATATATATATATATATATATATATATATATATATATATATATATTGAAAGCATGTTTGTAGTTGTTAGTTAAATCATTCGTGACTTAAATGTTTGAGTAGAATGCTTGTTTCATAAAAATATAATGAGATAACGAATAACCGTATTTACTCGAATTTAAGTCACCATCGATTATAAGCCACACCCTGAATTCTCAAAATGTTTTTCTGAAAACATATCGTCATCGTTCGACCCAATTCTCCATTCGTTTCTGAGAAAAAATAAATATTGTGTAAAAGGTTCATAGAGATATCCCATACTTAAGAAATTAAAAACAATTATTACTGAGAAATAATTAGAAGCAAACCATTAGTTTAGGTGACCAGTTTTAAAAACTTTCCAAAACATACAAAGAACTATAATTATTATTATTTAATTAGAAGGTAAGTGAACGAATGGTAAGAAAGGGATAGGAGAGGGAGACAAAGAAAACAAAAGAAAAAGAGAGAAAGGACTAACACAGAAGTGAATTGAAGCGGTATAAATATGAGAATTACAGATGCATTACTGAGGTAATTAATTCCATTTGAAAGGCATTCAGAGCGCAGGAATCGAATTACACTGTTACAAATTCTTAATATTCAGATAAGTGTTGTGCCCTCCAGCGTCCACTATGTGAAGCTAGCTTTTGTAAACAAAGGACTTAGATAAAGAACGTTCGAAAGAACTGAAACGACATATAACGAAACGAGCGAGTGGAACGTGTTATGTAGCGGTTTTTGTAGAAAATAGTTTTTAGTTTAAAATTTATATTGTAAATATTTAACGTTAGAATTACCTACCAAAAGAAACCTCTTTGCTGTCAAGTCCATGGGAACCTCTCATTTAATTTAGTAACGATCACATGGATCGAATAAGTACACCACAATAAGAGATTATTTTTATTAGTTGTAGCGTCGATTGTGCTTAGTCAAAACGATCCACATATCTAATTATTTTATAATAGATTATTGACAAATTAAGTTAGTTATTCTCTGCGGGAGCGTTTTAACCCGGTAGCAGTCGCGCAGTCGATACTAACGTTAATTGTCGTACGGAGTAACTGAGTATCCCTTATTCTTATTTTTTATAATTTTTTTATTGTCCATGATAAAAAACGTAATTCCAGTGAACACAACTCAACTAAGATAAAGTATACTTAACTGCTATTAAGGACTTTTCAATTTTTCTTTCATAATTTGAGAAAAAAATCCAATCAACCTGCACTAATAGGTTTTAAATGTTCGTGACTTTAATACCGGACACAAATCACAGATACTTTTCACAGGAATGATGACCGCTGGCGAAACTGTCCTATTTTGTTCAAGTTATTGTAGTTTTATTGTCCTTCAATAGAAATAGCATGTTGAACTTTTTCTTGCTTGTGTCTTTTCGAAGGGGTGCAGTGCGTCTTGCGGTACACGTATGTCATTATATATTACTTGATGGAGTTCTTAGGGTAGTATTTGAAAATTTTGCTTTCAACTCAAACGTTCTATGTTCAACGCTTTTCTCAAATTAAATTTCGCTATCTTGGTTAATATGCATTATTTCGGCTGGTTCTACCCTTGTTTGATCAGTTTCAACTTTCTTCAGTAGAGATCACAAATGCCCATTTATTTTTTTTTATATTCTACTCATTTACATTTATTAAGCAAAATAAGTCGCACGTTACAGTAATTAAAACCACTAAGATGTTCACAGGGAGAAAATGTGGCATGTTCATAGGACATATCTTGGCATATATAAAAGTGGTCGCGCAGGGACATCAGTTACCCTAAGTATCTCAAAATTGTAAGAAAACGTTTGCCACTCCCAAAACAGAAGGATATATGTAACAAATACCTTTTAGTTCCCATGCAAACTGTCATGTCGGAGGATACTGACAAGAGAGGTTATTGATAACAAAAACAGTTTTCCCAGAATTTAAGTTTTTGTCAGCCTGGTGTGACTCTGTGCCCGCCTGCCACTCCTGGGCTAAATGAATTAGAATCAAAATCATATGATAATTTTACCGGAGTAAAATAAATTTAAAACATACTTTTAGTACAAATTTATTTACAGAAAAAATAATAAATTCGAACCCGATCTACCTAAAATAATTTTTTTACAAATCGTCTATCATTAGTTATAAAAAATTTGCCCATTTATTGAGTACTATATGATTACAAACAAAGTTAATTCTTTTTAAAAAAATGGTTTTTTGAACATTTTACTCCGAAAGTAATTGTGTAATTATAATCAAACGATAAGCAAAGCAGACATTTATTTTAAAAAATCAAAAATATTAACAATAATAATGAAGTTTAATTTTGAAAAAAAAATACTTTAAAAGTAAGGTATTCGGAAATTATTGACCTCTAACACTAGAAGAAGAAGAAAAAAAAAGGTGCGTAAGAAATGAACTAAGTAAAAGTTTCTAAAGCAAAGATCATGGAAATTTTAAACAAAATAATCATCGAAGTTATAATGGTTTTTTTCCAACAATCGTTTTCCCAATATTTCATTTGTAAATTTCTTTGAGTATTACTTTTGTTATGAATTATTCTGTATAAGCCTCATGTATTCAAAAAGTTCCCCATACTTGCCTCCGTGTCCCAAGTAGCAAATTTCAAGTACCAAGATACAATTAAATGTCAAATAATGTCGAAAGCACTTCCAGGTTCTTTGAGTAGAGTGATTTTGAACAATTCTGACAGCGAAAAACTTATTCCCTTCTCCCTCATGCTAATTTGAATCGTAGCAAGTAAAGAAGTAAGGGGAAGTTGCATTTTCCTTCCTTACTCCTTGTGATTTATTTCCTAACAGAAATAAGATTTTATTTTTTGTTTCTCATGATGTTCGTCGCTGTTGAAGTCACAGAAATATTCACATTAGTGTTATCCATTACCACATATTTTAAGAAAACAGACGTCCCAGAAGCCTTCAAAACAAATAAATGGTATTATAATTATAGTGCTATAGCATTTTTAGCTAATCATTAGTTGGTAATAATTTTTGCATTGAATTTTGCGATGAAATTTCCTGCAGAAAAAGTTGAGAATACATCTAAGCTCTACCAATATTCATAAATCAAAAAAATATAATTTAACAAGTAATATCAAACAAAATTTTTAAGCCAATTTCTTCTTAGATCAACAAAGAAAGTTTTTATTTTAGTTACTTTTTATTAAATAGTTACAATTAATATAACATAATCAAACATTAAGTGGTAATTAGTTTTTGTTAATTATCATTAAAGAATCATATTGTCATCCAAAACAATCGTGTATATAAAATTTCAGTTCAACCGAATGCTTTAAAACGTGAGAAAAAACCTTTTCAAGTTTTGACATTAATCGCCAAAATGGTCACTAAGTCACCAAAAATGGTGCCAACGTGGCTGTATTTGTATCTTTAAATAATTAGTTTTAATCAATTAAGTTTTATTAATTATAATCAAATTAATGTATTGCCATCAAAAATAATCATGTTTATAAACTTTCAGCTCCGTTGAGCGCTTTAAAATTTTTTTTTTATTAACGATTGGAAATTCCACCAAGATAAATAAATAAATATATAGAGCAGGGGTGCCCAACGCAAATCGGTTGGTGGGCCACGTAAAAATTTACTAAACTGAGGTGGGCCGCACATGTCAAAATAAAAAAAACTATTCAAAGTATTTTACTATCGTACAGCATTCAAAATATGATATGATCAACATTCAATTATTGATATGGTCAAAAACACCAAGTTTACCTTTTACTGGATCACAATCACAACAAAGTTGAAAGTCGACCGATTGCACTTGTTGGAAGAATATCTCTTAACCTACAAGGTTCTTATCTACAGTAGATTTATGCTGCCATCTGAAGTTACATAGTATAACAACTATGTCCGTCAAAAAAAGTTTTTTTTCTGCCCAATAGCCAAATTTTTAGTTTCTTCTTGTATGATATTAATTATTGCACCGTGATTAAATATATATCATAAAAGGAAAAAGTTACATAATTTCAGAAGGTTAAAATATTAAACATTTTTATTCTGCTGCCGTAATTATCTTGCATTTCTACTAGCTGGTCTGACAGTCTTGAGGCAACTCATTAAATCCATCATCGGATTCTTTCATTGCCAAATAAAACAAGAAAAAGTCTACTAATCTGAAATTCAAAATATAGACATAAATTATTTCTTTGACAAATAGAACTAAATACACTACTCACTCTCAACGAAGTTTTCGTTGAAAGAGGAAAAACACATCCAAGCTCTTCTGCTTTCCTTCATCCATCAACACCTGTTATTACAATTGCTTGGAAGTCAAATGAAGGGAAAAAAATCATTTCGGTAAAAACTGCATGGGTAGAGATGGGGGTGGGTCAAAACACAATATTTTCGATTCAACCGTCTGTAGTCCAAATGTCTAATATAATATAGACAGAAAGTTCAATTAGGCCGCAAAAATTCTCCAAATGGGCCGCGGGTTGCACATGCCTGATATACAGTGTGTAAGCTAATAGTACGAATTGAAAAATATCCGGGAAAGAAAGGTTTTGGTTTCTTACGTATTAGTGCAACCTATTGGCGTTCTTATATGAAACAAAACACATGGTTGCCGATGCAGCGTTTACGACAAATAAGAAATCGCGGTTGCAGACTTGGTGAGTTATTAATAGAGTTGGAGATTGTTGCAATAATACGTAAGTGCCATTTTTTGCCTCAAGATAACCGTCTCATGATTCGAAAGTCATAGACTGTTTATCTATTTATTCTTATTTCTTATATTTATTAAAAAATATTACATCATCTAAACATTCTAAATATCATTGCCATAACGGCGAAAAATTTGTTTTTGTTGTAATTAAATTTGTTTACTCAATAAGTAATTGATATTTATTCAGTTTTAATTCATTTTTAAAGCAATATAGAACATTTCAGAGGAAAAATATTCTCTCTCTAGTCAATCAAAGGATTTCCTGAAAATACTACTAAGCTCACTCTCTCTCTGTCCCTTGAACCCCAACCGTCGTCCTGCCATTGGTGTTTTGTAAAAGTGAGGAGAGAGGTGGTGCCACCCTCATCACTTAATGGTGGTTGAAAATTTTAGGTTCTTCACCAAAAGCTCTCGAATAGCTGAATAGTGCGAAGTTAATATTCACTCACTCACTCACATACGCCAACTGCCACATTTACGTGCCATTAAGAAAAGCACCTTGTTTTCGGGCCTCACGTATGCGTGACCCGACGTTTTTCCTTTCACTCCGGCCGTCACATAGACATGCTAGTTAAACGGAAAATTTGAAATTTCAATTTTCTTAGCAATAGTTGGTATTGTATGTCCATTAATGTTACATTTCCGAATGACATGCCATATAATGCCTCTTTAAAGGAGCACATGGTTTATTTTATTCGTTTAAAGTAAATAAGAGAGCTTTATTTTTTCGACAGAGCGTTAAGTATTTGGGTTTTCTGTCTTTTTAATTGGATAGTTAGACTTTGTAAAACTTTATATACGTACAATCTTACTATTTGTACAGCGTTGATAGACTTTTCAATGCAGGGAATGTTACGAAATTAACTAGCAAGCTTTTTAAAGGAAATGATTAACACATGAAAATTCAAAATAACAGAAATTCATGGTGCACACTTCTATATAAATCGGCAATACAATATCGCATGATTGAAATGCACATTCTGTATCAGGTTTGCACTCCAATGTTTATATTCTATTATTTTATACTTATTATATTTTAAGAAAATCCTTCTAAGATCTTCTAAGGGTTTACCATTCAGTTATCATCCCAGATGCTTCTAAATATATGTAGGGACATCTATTTTGGTCTCCAAATTTGACGGTATCCAGTGAAGAAACTTGTGTCCACCTCTCTACATTTATTAGAGTAATCTATCTTGGTTAAATTTACCCAGAATGCGAGTAACTATTTAAAATTCATCTTTAAACCCAAAAAAGATCCAAGTAAATCGAAAGATATTTGAAGAAATTACTTTACATTCAGATACGTTTTAAAACACTTTGAATTGCTGGGCCTAGAGATATCTTCAGATTTTTGAGGCCTTGGGTCCCTATGCACACAAAAGTAGGCTCTAGATGAGATCTTTAAAAGCCGACAGTGTATTGCATGCATTGTCAAATACACGATCAAACGTTAATTTGAAACAAATAAATGTACACGATTCACAATCTCAAAAACCCAGGCACTAAACGGCTCGACCGATGGTCGCATTTCGAATAAGAGAGTTGAATGATTTTTTATGGTTTTATGTCTAGGCCTAGACATGGACAACGGTCATCACATAATAATATAATATTGCCACGTTTGCCAGTTGACATGCAGTTTGAAATTCCCTGTTTTTTGGAGAATATGTACGAGAATTATACTTGACCATTAAAATTATCCGGATCATAATCTTATTAAGACAAAGTAGAGGACGAAACGAGGTCCTGAATTCGGGCCAATTGGCCCCTGCCTGTTTACATTATTTATTTCCTCGTAATGAAAAACAGACGAAATTTACCATAGTATAAGGGAAAAAAACCTTTTCCCTTCATCTAATATGAATTTGTTCTAATTTTTTCAATCTCTGAGAAATCTTCAAGAAAGATTTCGATTCAGTGACAGGTGAAAATACAGAATTAATCCACACAGTTTCCAACTCTCCCTTCTGCATCCGCTCGAAGAATTAAGAGCTGGATTGATCGGAGTGACATCGTTGCCGCCAACTCCGTGAATAGTAATTCAATCACCTCCACTCATAAATTCCGAGGATACTCTATGGGACCGAAAATACGCAACTCAACACTTCCGACAGAACGATTTGTGGGGTTCCACTAAAGCAGAACTCGAATGACGTCAGTCCTTCGGGGATTAACGCCCCTCATTTAATAAGAAGGCGGGGAACACAGGTAGGGAGCTGTCACTTGTGTTCCATAAATTCGGGAGCTAATCGTGCGCTGATGTTTCATTTTACGGTCGATCGACTGGAACACTTCAAGCAGGGGGAGGGACGAAAGAAATGGAAAATACAAGTGTTAAATCAGATGTTGAAGGAGTAAATTAAGAAATTTTCAAGGATTCAAACAAAGTAGATTCCCTCCCTTTATTGACATGAATATAGAGGCAGGTTACAATGTATAAACCAGCTTTATAAAATTCATTATAAATGAAAAGTACATGGATTCTATCCATGAGTAATTGAGAAATATATGTTGTAACAAATATGATGAAAAATTAAATATAATCGACTCTACAGTTTCTATGGTCTATTTTTGGGTTGAAATTTTAAAACTGGTTACTCTTTCATTCTGCGAGCATCACATAAAAGTTGTGAAAATGATTAATCATAACATTGAAAACATTATAAAAAAAATAAAAATATAAGTGAGTAGGCCTCGGACTAATCTTTGAAATAATGTTCCGTTTGCCGAATAAAAAGTAATGGGAAAAAATACGCATGCATGTTAGAGGGGGGCACAAACATAAGTTTTTATGTATTCATTCCTGAATATTGCATGCATGCATAATTTTTTTCATTAAAATATTTCACAACAACATCATTTTAATTTTTATCAATTGTGTGTATATTGGAGAAGATATGTTTTCATAGTTTCTACTGTCACTTTTTTTCAATTCTTTCTATAATAAAATGTCTTTAATTCATAAGTTTATTACTATTTTCTTATCAGAGCAACGTATACGCACAGGACGATCGAAACTAAAATACCTGTCTTTATTGCAATCCACAACCGAAACAAAGCAACGAAAAAGAAAACTTAGTAGTTATATTATGAAATAATTAGTAATACTTTGCAGCGACAGTAAAAGATGAATTTCAAAGATCCCTATCAGGTGGCGTGCTATAAATCACACCGATAGCAGATATTTAAATCACACCAACGTTACATCTCCTAGAAACATTCTAATATAACGTATGGTCAGTTGCATGGAATGCGCGAGGACTTTTAGTTTACAGTAGTGCTTCTCAAACTTTCAGTATTTACAAACCAATATTAAATCATAATTTTCATCCCACCCCCTTCATACAATAACAATGTATTGAATTCAATAATACTGCACCTTAACGCTGAAGTTATAATACAATTTTAACCTCTTAAGTGCCACCGACTTATATAAACGTCTCTCTCAGCCAAAGCGTCAAAGGCCCCAGACGTATGTATATGTCTTTCCGAAATACGATCTTTTATGTACACTTCTTCCCTTAAAATTATTCCGAAGGCTTTGGAATGCAATAAAAGAACCTTGACAGTGTTTGCGAAGGATTTGCTTACTTCAAAGGATTTGCTTTTTAAATCCTTTTCTTCTTCCTCTCAATACATCACATACGCCTGCCTACAGTGGCATTGGGGAGCGAATCGCGTAACTTTTAATCGGCAGTTAAGGGGTTAATTATAAACCTTACAAATTATCAAGATAAGTGTTAATTTTTGTTTATAGTTTTGGATATGACAAGACCAGGAAGTCATTGGTTCACATTCCCATTAATAAACTTTTTCGTAACTTAGAATCGTTAAATTACAAAGTTGTGCATTCTATTGAAACATTTATTAGTGTATTATATCAGTGTAAATATGAATTTTGTTTATTATGTCAGAATATCTTTTGTTTACTTTCAGTATATTAATAAATTTTAAAATAATCCTTTGTTTTCGATTTTTTAATATGCTCGCGCCCCTCTCGTATAGTTATCACCCCCCCTAGGGGAGCACCCCCAACAGTTTGAGAAACACTGGTTTACATAATTGCCTGTTGTAGGTTAAACTCTATTCTCAAGGGGTTGCGATGAGGTGCAATAAATGTACAAAGCCTATTAAAACTGATAACCGAATTCGAGGAAAGTGCAACACAAGGATTGCGACATGGAGGAGGACGAAAACACGTGAATGTCGTGGCAGTGGCACTGCATCTTTAAGAGAATAAAGCTCTGAAACGACAGGTTAACATCCCTGTCAGACGTGTAAATGTGGCGTTGATTGTGCCACGTTTGAGATCATAGCGTCATTACTTCGTTCTTCGCATGGATTCAATACATCATCGTAGGCCCGTACTACAGTGCTCAAACTTTCAATATTTGCGACCCAATTTCAGTCATAATTTTCATTCCACCCCACCTCATGTAACTAAGTATTGAATGTAATAATAATGCTCTTTGAACGGTAAAACTACAATGCGTCTTTATTTATAAACTGCACAAATTATCAAGATATGCATTGTATTTTGTATATAAATTAGTATATAACAAGCCCATGGAAGGGTCACTAGAAATTATTAAACTTGATTATAATGTAGTATTGATAAATGTTTATCATACGTTTTGCTGTTCTGATACTTTTATCATTTATATCAGTATGAATATATATTTTATTTTTCATTTTGTCAAAGTGTATTTTATTTTGCTTCCTTTCAGCAAATTTATAATAAATTAAATTTTTTTATTTTCGACTGTTTTGTATATTTGAGAGCGCGTTCCGTAGCTTGGGAAACGCTGCAATACTTTTTCGAAGAGTTGACGCTTAGAGGTCCAGTGGTATTCTATGTTGTTGGACAATATTACACATTACTGCTGTTCAGGCTCTTCAAACAGAAAAGTACCTTGCTTGCAGCATATTATGTACGACGAAGCTCACTTACACATTGGAAGGTGTGTTCGAAATTGTTTGTATATGTGTATATGTATGAGTGTAAGTACGAATTTTAAAGATAACTTTTACATATACCAAAAATAAACCCCTTAGAGTACAGTAAAAACCTTTATTTAGCTTAAATTGAGCCTAGCTAATCTACTAAATCATTTCTTTTCAATTTCAGTAACTGTGGAAATAGGGTCATAAGATACCTCAAAAACAACTAAAAAACTTATCGTTCATTTGTCCTTCTTTGTCTACTTTAGAAAATTACTGAGGAATTTCTTCAAAGCAAATATCTACACTTTCATTTAAAAGTTAGAAAATACTTTTTTTCAACTATTTCCTATTCGCATGAATTTAGCAAAGATACTAGAACTTGAAGAATTTCTGAGAGTAGTTTGATGGATTAAATGTCGTTGGAGAACAGAAAATCTTGGTGGACATCCCCAAAAAGGAAACTTTCTGTACAATCAGGTGCGTAACACTACTTTGAGCTTCATTGAGAATGCCAAGATTTCAGATTCTATTCATTTCAGTTCACCCGAAGTGTGTCACAGAGATTAGAGCTGTATGGTTTTTATTTATCTTACGGTTTGTGTGAGAGAAAATTTAAACTTCATCCCTTGCGAGAAATAAAATGAACTTACACTCATTTTGTGTTGTTGGTGAAATGTCATTATTTTTTCTATGAATTCCTCCTATATGAAATTAAGGTATGCGAATTATTTGCCGACTTTTAAAAATGAAAATTGTATTCTGAGTCAAAATGGTGTCTCTAGTAAGATATCCGACTACGGTCGGAACCGTAATTTTTTAAAAAAGCACCTAAATGGATACATTCCATGATATTTAATGTCACTTAGATTTAAAAAAATAAATAAAATTGTTTTAAGGACTTAATGACAAAAAAAATTATTTAAATTCAATATTTTGGAAAAAAATTAACTTAGAATAACATTTTTTCAAAACGTTCTCCGCGTTTATAAGAAAATGCTTCTGAGATAATAATATTTTGATTAGATAAAGTAAAAACTTCTCCAGAGAGTTTAAACTAGGATTTTTGAAAAATTCACGTTATCTTCAGAGTTACCATCCATTGAAATAATTATAGGCGTTTTTTTCTTAAAGTTTATCCTCTTTGTTGTACTTAAGTGTCAATAAATCCAATTCTAAAGTATATACTACAAAGATTCAAGTTCAGTCTCTGTACAGATGTCTGAGCTATATACAGGCAAAATATTAACATAAGGGAAGCATTTTTCATAAAAGGAGAACATTTTAAAAATAGGTCAGTCTATGTTCATTTTTTGTCAAAATATTGTACTTAAATAATTTTTTATTGTAATAATATTCTTAAAACAATTTTTATACGTTTTCTAATCTAAGAAACACTAAATATCATAAATATTATCCATTTATACGCTTTTGCAAAATCACGGTTTCGAACGTAATCGGATACCTGAAAGAGAAGGTAAACACAACCGTCATTCTTGGTCTTACAACCGTCCATGCCATCTCCTGGGGAAGGCATGGATGTTTGTAAATATATAGTGCCTTTGTGGCATGGGGGTACTCTAATTAGCCGTCAAGCCATAAGTCCTTTCGTAAGGTTGGTGGAAAGGGAAGAGAGGTGGAAGACCCCTGACCCTCCCAGGGTGTTCTCCCTCAAAATTTGGGTGAAACCGAGCAAAATCGTACTGTCACCTGCATGGTGCTCAAATCTAAGGACAACGAAAGGCCTAAAAACTTAGCCCTTAACCGCGATGAATTTCATGGGTTTGATCTGAGGTTACTGTGAATCAGGTGGCATAAATTACAAAGGTAGCTAAAAGAAATTTAAAAAAAATGTTGTTTTAATTACCATTTTAATGAAGATTTAATAAGTCATATGTGTTAATTTCGTTGCACTTTACATACAAGCTCACCTTCATATTATCAGCATTGTTCTAATGGGACTCTGAGTCCCTGTGAGTTTTTTTAATTATCTGTTCACCCGACAGCTTAAACTTTTCAGAACCAAAAAACTGTAAAATTATAATATTTAATAATGGAAAAAGCAGAAAAATTATACTAACGCTTCGTATATGTCTTTTTAGAGCTTCTTCTACCAGGGCTTATAAGATTACATTGATAGCCATGTAAAGCTATAGGTACAAAATACTTTCTGTAGTCATATACTATACCTGTTCCTTATTTGCTTTCCTATCCACATGCTCAAAAATTTACGGGTGGGTAGAGTTCTTAAATTTTCTTCTTTTGCATTTTCTGCCGATATCTATTCAAGTGAGCTTCTCTCAAAATAGACAATTCTCTAAAGATTTCGTACCTTTTACTACTTCGATCGCGACGTGAAAAGAATACCATCTTGGAAAAATCTGCTTCCCCCATGTAGTTTCTCCTAAACACGCCATAAAAGGGCCATTGAACTGTCTTCTCGATTACTTCTCGAATTCACAATGAGCTTAGCAGTTGGTCTTCCATTTGCCCGGTTAGGAATAGTTCAAACTGTATTAAGCTTACTATAGAAACCTTTTTTGAGATTGGCTAAAATGTCTCTACTTGTTATAAAATGGTGATGTAGTGGGCAAATATCTTCACTACAGTTTTGTTTGAGTTTCAAAATCAGTTTTGTAAAGAAGTGGAGGAATTGAATGCGCATTACAATATATATAACTTTTTTTGCTGCAAATAATGTAATTGAATTTAAAAATACTTTTTTTAAATTTTGGACAGTAAATATTATTTCTAAAATTTAAATTTTTTCAACGTAATAATAAATAGCAGAGCTTCTTTTGATTGAATTTCGCACATATTATAACACTTGAGGTACCAAAATTTACAATTTGTCAAATATAATTTTTTCATTTCCCAAATGAATTGCATCTTAAAAAACTCAATAGTTTTGCTCATACCATATGGAATAAATATAGAAATTTAAAATAGATATTATTTTATGTTTTTTTCAATTCGTTGGGAACTCTTCTTGTAAGATATCAGCCAAGAATACAATAGAAAAAAAAATTAATGATAGTAATATACCGTAATTTTTCTGTGATTAAGTTAATGCATTCATTATTTTCATTTTTAAATATGTAATTGGAGGTCTAGGTCCTTAATCCAAATTAAGGTCTCATTAATGGTAAAATTGAAAATCTCGGTAAACAGCCTTATAATTCTGTGAAACTGAATCTGGTTATAATATTTAAAGCTAATACTTTTTCTAAGGTACAAACGACAAGAGACTGAAACATTTAGAGATTTTATTCCATCTAATGAAATCAAGCATTAATTCCTTGTACACAATTCTATAGAACATTTACTTAATGTTATTGATTTTTATCATATGTAATAGAGACTTACTTTTTATGCATAGTTCTTTTATATAACTTCTTGTGCGATCTCCAATTATAATTCAAATGCATTATCTCTCTCAGGTTATTTAAATTGAGTGAATGAGTGAGTAAATATTTAACTTTGCACTGTTTAGCTACACGAGGATTTTTGGTGACGAACCACGGAATTAAGAACCATGGTCAAGTGACGTAATCGACGACAGAGCTGGCTCCCCTTTTCCTAACTACCGCACCACACCAACGGGATGATATTTGAGCTCTCAACAGATTTAGCGTCCATTGCTCCCCTACATGGCGGGTTCTTAGTGGTATTGGGCTCGAACTCGTGACAAAGACAGCCACGATCCTATACCTAGACAACTCGGCTACCACGGACCCGTTATTTAAATTAAATGACATGGCAGATTTTTTTTTTAAAAAAATGCAGTATAACCTGATATAGTATACAATTCCAATAAAAAATTTTCTGTCCTATTAATGTGTTGTTGTTTATGTTGTTTTACTTTGCTTCTGTGTATCATAGCTATCACATACGGCATTTGCAACCATGCATTCCTATGTGATTCCGAATGATCTCTTCCCCCCCCCTTCCTCCTGCAAGTTTATCAGTCTGGTAGCAAATAACCCTGTATATATAGAGAGAAACTGATAGTATATATATATACACTTGGTTCCGGTATATGCGTTCCAGGGAAATCCGCATAAAAAAAAAAAATCGCACAAAAAAAGACATACATTTATATGCAAAATGATGGATACGTTCCATTTATTCAAAAAATCGCATAAAACCCAAATAATGTTTTAAAATGCACCAGAAATCGCATAAAAAAAGATTTATAAATAATAAGATTTATTTTTTTTTCCCCATCATATTTTAATAAATGGCACATATGTATGTTAAAAACAAAAACAAAACTTAATATGTAACAAAAAACAAAACTTCATTTAAAATCATATTAAGAATGTTTTCATCATTATTCGCTGTCTGATAATGTGCGAACCCGTTTGTGGATTGGTGCAAGATCACTTTCATCACTTGAAGATAAAATTACGTCATCAGATCTACATGGTAATGCTTCTTCAGGAACTTCAGTGATTTTTTTTTCTTTGACAAGGTAGTCAGTAATCAAACTCTGTGATGGCACTAGTTCTTTGTAGAGTTCTCTGTAGCCAGACATACAAAATTTCAGATCACGTTGGAATTTTAAGGCGCGTTCTACATCATTATCATTTTGAATAAAAAATTTGCCAATTTACCGGAAAGTTGAAGGCCTTCCCGAAGTAATTTTTCGTCCAGTGGAGTAACATCTTCTTCCGGTTCGCTATCTACTGTTTCCAAATCTTTAGTAATATCTACCATACTTTCCAAAATATCATCATCATTTAGGGCTTCGTCCACAAGCAATTCTTCTATATCATGCTCGCCAAAATCATCAAAACCTTCCCCACCTATTTCCTTAGCAATTGAAATAATTTCTGATGTTACTATTGCTCTATTTGATTCGTTTCCTTTTGATACGCATTCAGGCCAAGCAGCTTTCCAACATGCATTTAAAGTTTGTGATTTTATTTCGGCAATTGCTAATGCAACATGATTTACACAGTTCAAGATATTAAATTGTTTCCAAGCTTCAGTAACTGTTATTGTTTCGGATTCCAGTTTATCGAAAATGAATTGGAAAGTGAATTTTACATAATATTTTTTAAATGTTGAAATAATTCCCTGATCTAATGGTTAAATTAGGCTCGTTGTGTTTGGAGGGAAAAAAGCTACCTTTATATTTGGATGTTCTAAGATTGGATGACCTGGCGCATTGTCAAGAATTAATAAGATCTTAAATTCGAGACCCATCTCATTCATATAATTTTCAACTTCGGGTACGAAGCATTTATTGAACCATTCAGTGAAAATAGCCGTTGTTACCCAGGCCTTCTTGTTAGCCATCCAATGTACGGGCAGTGTATTTAAGTCTTTTCCTTTTAATGCACGTGGTTTTAAAGATCGATTTACAAGCAGCGGTTTTAACATTCGATCGCCAGATGCATTGCTCACAGCAATAAAGTAACTCGATCTTGAGCAGCTTTAAAACCACTGGCAGTTTTTTTTCGGACTTTGCAATGTAAGTACGGGTTGGCATTTTTTTCCAAAACAATCCTGTTTCATCAGCATTGAAGACTTGATGAGCGCAATATTCTCCATCTTTAATAATTTTAGCTAACTTTTCAGGATATTTTCTAGCAGCTTCTTCATCTGCAGAAGCGATTATGAAAAGAATGTCTTTTATAAAACCAGTTAACCACCCTGTGCTGGCAGAGAATTTGGATTACTTTCACGTGAAGATGTAGATGGCTCTGATTCTTTTAACTCCTTGTAAAATTTAAGGGCTTTCATCTTGATTAAATGTCCATCTAACGGAATTCTTTTTGAGTTAAATCTTCAATCCAAATTACGAGAGCCTTTTCAGTTTTTTCTATTAAAGTGTCTCTTGAATATGATGAAATTTTAGAACTCAAATTTGTACCAGATCTGACTGATTTTCTTATTGCCGCTTCATTTTTTTTTTATTGCTCTTATAGTAGATTCGCCTAAATGAAAACGTTTACCTACTGCTGTTGATCTTTCTCCTTTCGCCAAGCAATCGAGAATTTTAATTTTGGTTTCTAGCGAAATTGCACTTCTTTTTGTTTTTTAATATTGTCACACATTTTCTTTAAGAGGACTAAAAATTATAGAGAAAACTTAATGTACAATTACGCACTAAAAAAATAAAAAAACTTACAATTCACTTGAGTAAATTTATCTTCCGGTTTTCGGTAGTAACCTTTTTCACAAAGTTTTGTTTTCTGTTTTCTAATATGCAAGCTTTTTTAATTAGTTTCATAAAAAACAAAAAATGCAATGCAAAATGCAGCATAAAAACACGCAATTTTAGCGGGATATTTTTGTTTTTGTCTTTTTGTTTTTAAGAACAAATCAAGAGAAAACATGTCAATAAAAGAAAAAGTTCAAGGTATAAATTTGCATATAAAGGAGAAATTCTTTCGTTGTATTGATTGCGTAATAGTAGAGTTGTAGTTGTTATTCTTATTCGTTTTCAGAAAAAGTGAATCACCAAAAAGAATTAAATATGAATAAAATTTTTTTTTCTTGCCATAAAAAAACCGCATAACTCTAAAATCGCATAAAAAAAAACCGCATAAAAAGAGAACCAAGTGTATATATATATATATATATATTGATTTGATTTGATTTATTATTAACGTTGCACTGTTTAAGCTACACGAGGGCTTTTGGCGACGGACCACGTAATTTTGAACCATGGTCAAGTGACGTGGACGACACCTGAGCTGGCATCCCCCTCTCCTAACTACCACACCAACGGGAGGACGTTTCAGCTCTCGACAGATTTATCGTGCATCGCTGCCCTACACGGCGGGTCTTAGTGGTTCTGGGCTCGAACTCGTGACAAGGCAAGCAACGGTCCGATACCTATACCACTCGTCTACCGCGGCCACACACATATATATATATATATATATATATATATATATATATATATGTATATATATTATGTATATGTATATATATGTATATATTTATATATATATATATATATATATATGTGTATATATATACATATACGAGAGAGAAAGAGATAGATATGGTTTATATGCATATAGATAGATTGATGTAGCCGATGAAAGCTATCAAAACCTCTTTTTTATCAGTGTTGTTTTATATTTTGATGTATTTAATCTTTTTTCATCATAATTTTAGGTATTTATTTTCCATCAGAACTCCTAATTGGTACTATAAAACTACTTAACCTTTATTTCTGTATTACAGAACTACACACACGCATGCATGCACTCATTATATGTTTAAAACTCAACATAAGAGAAGCATTTAGATGTTTAGAAGCTATACGCATAATATAGTAAAGGCTGCTTTTTTACTTTGGTCAACCAATCCCATCCGGTGTTAATATCAAAACACTTTGAATGACAGAGATTTCTAAGTTAGTATAATAAAGACGAATTCCACTTTTGGATGTGTGTCTGAATGTTGTTTGTATAAATAATAACAAATAATCTTTTTTTTTAGAAAATTTTGATGCGATAATTGATTGAAATATTTTAAATATTTCCATTTCTTATCTATTATATTTAGCTCCATTGCTTACATTTATACTTTAAAAAAAAATATACACTGAATATTGCTTAACACAGTGTTTCTCAAACTGTGGGGGGGGGCACGATAACCTTACGAGGGGGGCGCGAGCATATCGAAAATAAGATTTAAAAAAATTATTAATTTACTGGAATGAATTAAAACAAAATACTTTCAGACATAATAAAAAATGCACTTTAACTCTGATGTAAGTTATAGGCGATATCAAGTCATCAAAAAAAAAAACTTCTGCAATACTTAATTAGCTATCTATGATCCTATAACCAAATAAAAATATTTTATTTAATTTGCTGTAATCCCATGATGAGAGAGTTTTTATTACGTTTTCTTTTTTAAAAATAACATTCTACTCTTTCAGAGAAAAAACAGATCTCAGATCCAGAATCGAAAAAATTCAGGAACATAAAAAATTCATCACTGTCATTATTTTTGAAGTACTGCACATTATAGCTGTAATTTGTTTGACATTCTAAGTTATTGGTAGAGTTTGTTATAACCCATCTCTTATGTATTTATTTCTCATTTAACGAAGTTGTAAGTAATGTATTTCTCTATTGCGCTTTTTTCCATGTAAAACAGTTTTATGATATTTGGAAAAAAAAACCACGGAAAGCACACACACACACACACTTTGATGGATTACTATGCGAAGACTGAGACCAAGAGGAGTATTTTCAAACATAAAGCATAACAATTGTTTTTAGCAGTAACATACATATTATCATAATGAATACACTTTTTACCCGGAAGTGGTCGCGCGGGACACACAGATCACGAAATTGTTGATTCTGGCAAAACTGTTTATTTGTCACCAAAGAAAAATTGAAGAGTCCTTGAAAGTAGGTAAGTAACTTTCTCTTAGTTAAATTATTCACTGGAATAACGATTTGTATCGTGTACAATAAAATAATTATAAAAAAAAAAGGATTGGGGTGACTCAATAACCCCGCTAGATCGTATCGAGTGCGCGCCTGCTCCCAGGTTAAAACATGTTGAAGTCTTTTTGCTTTAAATAATAAAAATAATACAATTATTCTTCATCGGAATTTTATATTGTTGTTCATTATTTAACATCAACTATAAATGCTAATTCTGCGAGGCTTAAAATTAAAATTCGCTTAAAACTAATTATAATTTGAGCAAGCATTTAAAAAAAACATTTTACATTTTTGTAAACATTGTCGCACACTTGGCTTTACTCTCCTTACAATACAGCTATTATATCAAGAATGTTTTATTTTCTTTTGAACGAACTCCTGCAAAGAGCGCGTACTTCGGCCGGTATACTTTTAATGTATCAGTGCTGCACAGAGTATTTTATAACTAATTAATTAATACTAAATTAAGAACAAGTTTAATAAGTATTAACGACTTCCATGGGCTTGTCCTGCAAAGCAAAGTTTTTATAAGGAATGCTTATGATTAGAAATTGACCCTCTGAGTTATTTTTCTATATTTAGCAGATATCCATATTTTGTCTTCTAAGCAGTCACCGCATTTTGTAATATGTTCAATTTAAAAATTAGAGAAAGGAATAAATAACGTAATAATTGTCCTATTGCTTAGTTAATTTATTTTTTTACTTAAAAGTAGTATTCAAAATTTAATACTTATGTTATTAATGTGTATGGTTTATAATTAAGATCTCGTATTGTAGCTTAACGTCAAAGTGCATTATTATTGCATTTAGTGCATTATTAATGTATAAGGGGGGCGATAAAAATTGTGATTGAAAAGGGGGGTGCCAGTATTGAAAGTTTGAGAAGCACTGGCTTAACTCAAAAGTGAAGGTACCGAAATATTTTTTCGGGCTCAAAAATTTCCGTGTTTCGGAGTATTGCAAAAAAAAAAAAAAAAAAACTTACAAAATTAAGTTTGTCGAGACATTAAATTTACATAGTTATGTATATATGCATGTATTTAACAAAAATCAATGAAACAAACAATTCACAAGAATTGAATGAAATTTAATACAAAACTTTCAAATTTTTTGAAGAACAAAAAATTTATTGAGTGTTTGGAAAATAATTACATTTTTTTCTTTTCATTGTCTTTTTCAACATCAAATTGTTAAGAAATTTTTCGATGCTCTTAGTTTTTTTTGTTTATTTCTCCATATAAGTGTGTGTCTAAATAACTACGTATACTTTATGAGATGTTCCTCATTTTGGATGACATGAGAACAGAAGATGCATTATTCATTTCATTTTCTTCCTCGGAATCTGCATCAATGATATTTTTTAGCTCTGAACAAACTCCAAAATATTTCTGCCATAAACAAATGAAATAAATAAATAAATAAAATTGGGACTGCACACACATTGTTGTCATTTACTATAATGTGTTCCTCCGATGACAAAGAGTAGGGCATTCGATTAATATAAAACTTTTCTCAAACTTCTGATGTTTTCCGTATTTTGTTCATTCCCAGAACGGAAATATTTTCGTGTTAAGTGATTTTAATTTCATGTTAAGAGAAAAAAAGAATGCATGAAAGTACATAATACTTATCGGAACCGTTGTATTATTTTGTGTTAACCAATATTTCGTCTTAAGCGTTTTCGCGTTAAACGTATTTCAATGTACTTATTTATCAATAGAGACAAAGTTTCATCATAATTTTTATTTTTTATTCAGAGTTACAGAAGATAATTCACCTAAAATTGCTCATTTTGCAGCATCAGTCAAATTAGATATATTTTCGTGAATAAAAGAGCCTCTTTTAATTAATTCAAGATGCATCTGTGAAATGAAGGAGTGTTTGTTTATCTTTTCAATTGAAAGAGAAAGGAATCATATCATTTGTTTAACATGCTGTCACGAGGAATTTGACAATTATGAATAACAATGTGTAACAGTGTCATATGTTTACTTCTCTGTTTGTAACGTTAAGTAGAAGCATGTTACATATGGCTGAAGGCCATATTGAATGGGAAGAGTGGCGTAAAGGAAAAATAATGAAGATAGAATTGCTAATTGTTACTAAATATCCATTTTCATATCTGATATCATTCAAATGTTTGATTTTTTCACTGTGTAGAGAGGTATATTTAATTCTAAGACTTTTTGAAAATGTATTTTTCTAAATTTATATGTGTAAGCAAAGTTTGAACTATTTTAATAGTCTTACGAAACTCACGCACAATAGTTTTTTTTCAATTGGCATTTTCAGATTACATGCTATATTCCCAAAGATCTCATCTGTGTATAATTTTTTTTTATATTTTTATGTTTAATTTGAATTTAATGTTAGTTTCTTAAAAGGAATTAAAAGTGTGACATTTCATTATTCTTCACCAATTGACTATAAATATGTTGAAATCAAGTTATGTTGTTTTCTTTAAAGGGATAAAAGTATTATTTTCTTCTAAATTGATATGCAGGGTTAGCGAAACGAAACTTTTGTTGCTCAGAGAGCACTGGAAGCCGTTCTGGTAGTCCGAAATGAAAAATATATGGGCAAAAGACATTTCAGATGATGCGGTTTCAAACTTTAAAACAAAATTAGCTTAAAAATAGCCACTAGAGGGCACTACGAGTTATCATGTGAAGAAAGGACAAACTGAGAATAAGAAACAGTGAAGGGGCTTTATGAGTGGTCTTACACAAAAATAATAAAATAAGGATAATACACAATTGCAACGATGCACTTGCAAATTATTAAAATTAATGCACTTTTCTTAACCCTCCAAGCGTTCCACACGGAAAATTTCGTCATTGTAAAGATGCTTCGAAAATGCACCGCACGTACAAATTTGTCTTCAAGTAACATTCTCAAAAGCGGTTGAGCCGTACTTTTCTGAAATTCTTTCCCCCTTTTAAAGGTTTAACATCTTGAAAGATAATTAGGGACGGTGGAAGCCACACAGCAGGACACTTATAGGAAGTTTTATGGCTCGCAGGGAACCCCGTGTTTTGACCCTGGAGCAATCGTAAAAAATCGAAGAATTTCTTTAGACCCCAGGAAGTGATTGTTAGCTTGTATTTTAAAAATTTTGAAAAGTCCCAACGCATAAGTAAAATATGTTACAATTCCCTTTGAGTTTCATATTAATTTGAAACTGTAACAAGTGGGGGCGTGTAAAAGCAATCTGCTTTTTTATATAGTTAGACAAATTACCTTTTTAAGTATACTTTTTCGCTTCATTTTTCTTATCTTAATCAATGCTTTTAGGTTTTGAAACATTATTATTTATTTCATTATAAAATGCCAAAAAAATTAATAAAACAAAACTTTTTAAAATTTGAAACCTTTTAAACTTTCCAACCACTAAAAATGAATAAATTTAAACTTCATCAAATAATTTGAAACATTTTCTTACACTTTGATAAAAATAATAACGAGAAGAAAAAACTAATTCAGATCTATAAGTTTTTTTTAGATTTCAAAGCCAGGTGTGTTCAGGGAAGTTTACGTACAATATATATATATATATATATATATATATATATATATATATATATATATATATATATATATATATATATATATATATATATATATATATATACCTAATTATATATTGTTAAAATACACCGAATTATATTTGAATATTAAGTGCTTGAACTTCAGTTTACATCAAAGACAACATGAATGAAGATTTTCTCACATTTTTTTATAACTTGAATGTTTGAATAAATGGTTATCAAAAATATACGGAAACATATACAGTAGACATTTATGCATATAAATATAAACATAAAAATCAATTTTAAATTCGATCTATTCAAAAACATTCGAATTATTATTCAAAAATATCTATTTATGCAAAATACCTCAACATTTATCTTCTTTTAAAGAATAACTGAATAAGTTATTACAATCTGGATATTTTTTGAAATCTCGACCCTATAAAGCTAGAAATTTTATGCTAGAAATTCCATTTGAAATTTCGAAAAAAAAATGTATCGCGCAGTAAAAAATTATTTACCATAAGTTCTAGCAACTCTTTGAGTACAATATAAATTTCAAATTTTAATTATATAGCTTCTTTAGTATTTTTTAATATATTTCGAAAATTTCGTACAATTCGGTTGAAAACTGCACGTTAAGAGCAAAAAATATACTAAGAAAAATGATGAATATACAATTACAATAAATTTTTATATAGAAGCAAAACTGAGACGCGCTGAACCGTAGGAATGAAAAATTATGAATATATCTGAAGTAGTTTTCGAAATATTTATTTTTAAGTTCAGAAAATTTGTGTGCGCTATGTTATACTTAATATTAATTAAATGGTTAAAATAATATGTTAATAATAGTCATGTAATCGTTTGACGACGCATTCATATACTAATAAAAATTATAATGGTCACTGATGCGAATGTCAACAATTTTATGTAATTTTAAATTCCGACATGAAGATATTGATGTAGAAAATATAAAACGACCAACTAAAATACATGCAAAATGCAGTCTGCTATGAAATGATCTTGACAAACAACATACGGCATTTTCACTTACTATGGCAGAGCCGGCTTAGTCAGCGGCGATCTGGGAAAACAGAGAGGGACCCGCGGTTTTGATGGATGCCGCTCTAGCATTTAAAGTTCTCAGGGGAAAATATATAAATTACAAATGCAAAAATAAGTCTTGTAATTTTCCATACATTTTTATAACAACGAATTGTGGAATTGGCTTCCAATACATTGTTGTGTTTGACAATATCTAAGGTAACCAACCCTACTTTAGATATATTTGTATTACTTTTTCATAAACGTATTCCTTTTAAAATTAATTCATGCAGCCAAAATATACTCCTTTTGCACTCTTAAAAACTTATGTAAACTTAACGGTTAATTTTAATTTATGCAACTTGTGAAATGTTCATAATTAACCATTTGCGTCTCAACAGTTTACATTTAAAAAATTTTTGTATTCCCTCATTCATTATGGAATTATATAAGATTCCAACATTAAGTTTTATTTTTCACCGAATAGGGTCGAGTGGTAGTGTATCGTGCTTCCACACCACAGGTCTTGGGTTATATTAACGGGCTGGGCAAGGTCGACTCTGCCTTTCATCCTCGCTGCATTCGGTCGATAAATGAGTACCAAGCTTGCTTGGGGTCTTAAACACTGAAGGTCTCTCTTCAGACAGACCACCAAATCGGGACATCTGTTCATGCACATCAGCGCCCAATGGTCACGTATATTGGGATGGGCATAATAGTTCCTGGCCCTCGTGGATTGTTGTGCCACTGAGTTTGAGTTTTAAGTTTAGTTTGCCTCACTTTGGGAATACCCCTTAGATAAACATGTATTTCCACTCATTTGCAATTAAACATTTTTCTTTCAATAAGGTTTATTTCAGAAGGAACTTTGATTTTTCAAATGTATTTGCTTAATAACATGTATATTTGTGTATTATATTAAAATTTTGATCCACCCAAAATTACATGTGTTTTGCTTCTCTGAAAGCTTTAAGGATTTTAGAACTGATCTTACAATCCATATACGTGTTATAGTAGTATATTTAAAAATGATAAAGACATTTTTATAACTGTGTGAGCTTTTATGCTTCGTTTATAAATATATTAAATTGCTTTCAGCTACAGTTTTTAAAATGTACAGAAATAAGTGGAGCAACAGGATACTTACATATTATGAATATTTTTGACTGCAGTAAGATATATTTATATTTCAGTTTCTTTACAATTTGAATAGAAGTTGTAAGCCATTTTGCGAATAGTTTGATATTGAAAAAAAACTGAGATAGGCTGTTTAATAGTAAAGTGCTTTTTTATACCAGCACACATTAAAATAAGGCTCATTTGCAGTTATATGATCAGCTTCAGAGATATTTAAATTTTCAAAAATAGTCTACACGTACGAAAACATTCTTTCAAAACCAAACACCACACGTTTCTCATACTATGTCTTCCCTACAGCAGGAAATATTTGTGTATACTCAAAAAATTTAAAATACAGGATACATTTCCAAATGTTAAAATTTTTTTTAGAATTTGTTATGGATACATTGTGGAACTGTCGGTTAACTTCACTGAAAATTTTTTTTTAAGTGTACTGTTTTGAAAAACAAAATTAATTGGGGAGACCTTTTCTCACAATATAATTTGTAATAACTGAATTGTGTGAAAATGTAGTTATATATCGATGTGTGACATTTGTCCTTGTAATATAAAAGAAACAGAAAAATAAAAAATTAAACTTGAGTAGAAAATGGTCAGAAGTACTGTCACGCGAATTTGAAGAAGTACATCCCCCATTAAAATTAAAAATTATTGACTGAATGTGTGTTATGTTCCTCACAAATGTCGATGTAGAAAAGATATTTTTATTTAATACAAGAAGTTCAAAAAGAAGAACTCTAGTAATAAAAATTTAGATTTTTTCTGAAAAATATTCAGTTAACATAAAAATATCATTAATATGATTTTAATTTAAATAAATTAATAAATTATGATTTTAATTTAAATAAATTAAAAGTATTGTAATCATTTTTTATGTTATTTTAAATTAAAAACATAATTGAATAGAGAAAGATAGGTTTATTTCATAAATATAATCATCGTATGTATATCTCCGTATGCACCATTAATTGTCTTATTGTTTAAAAAAGAGATAGGGCCTTTACTCTTTTTACCTCATTACTTTTTTAAAAACAGGAAAGTGAGCGCGTTTTTCTTACTCTCATATTCAAAAATGAATACAGGATTATTTTTCTGGTTTAAATCGCATTACCAATACATATATATATATATATATATATATATATATATATATATATATATATATATATATATATATATATATATATATATATATATATATATACATATATATATACATATATATATATTTTAATTTTTAAAAAATGACAGAAAAATAAATTTTGTTTGAAGAAAATATAATTATGGTTCAACTTCTAACACTCCATTTATTTATTTATTTATTTTTTATCCTTCATTTTGTTTTAATTTTACTGTGACTGAGCGTATCCGGAAAACGGCCGAGTGCAACTACAGCTTTCATTCCAAATTGCCCAAGGCAACTTAACAGCTAACTGTAAACGATTGATCTCTTGGTTCTCACTTGACAAGGAGACCGAACTAAGTCTTAAAATCTTTCCCGTACGACCTCCCAAGTTTTAAAAGGGGGAAAGGAAAGAAGCCTGTTCCATTTTTAAAGCGAATGGCAAAATAAGAGTAAACGCTTTAGAAAAAACTTTTCAGGAGGAAGTGAACCACCCTTAGGGTTAATGACATATTGTACTTAAAATGCAAATCAGTGCTTTAAAACATGTCCAATGTGTGAACCATCAGGTTCGACAACGCGCTTTATTTTGAAAATCAAGCTTTATCAATGAATTGATAGAGTCAACATGGATGTTAATATGCCGTCGAATACTGTTCTTCAAATCCAACGCAGCTGTCAAACACTCCTGGTAAACGTTATGTTTCAAAACGCCCCATAACCAGAAGTAGCAAAGCGTGAGATCGGGTGATCGTAGAGGCCAAGTTGTTGGGTAAGATCGGATGATCACACGAGTGTCGGTAAATACATGCTGGACAATTGTTGGACTAAGTTCGCGATGTGAGTTGGGACTCAATCGTGCATGAATATGGTTTCTTGTAGGCAGTGTCGTTTTTGGAGAGTACTAATTACGTAGGTCAGTAAAATCTCACGATACTGTTTCTGTTAACAAAACAGGTGGTAAATCCTTGAAGGCCACTCGTTTAAAAAATAGGGTCAGAGAATGAATGAAGCAGTGAACCCTTACCATACAGTCACTTTCGTATCATGCAAAGCTTTGCCATGTACCATGGGGGGGATGTATACTGTTACCCAGACGCGATAATTATGGCTATTCACTTGTCTATTAAGATGAAAGTGGGCCTCTTCCGTTCACAGTATGTTTCCTGGCCATGAATCATCGACCACCATTCTTGTGCGAAATTCTAGCTCGAAGGTTTTGTGAGTGTCTGGGTCGTGCGGTTCAATTTCTGAATCGCTGAATCTTACACGGGTAGAAATTTAAAATTCTACGCATGATATGTCGGAATTTAGAGTAGGGCATATCAAGGGTACGTGAAATTGTCGGTACAATGACAGTTCCGTGAAGTGAGATTAACTGCTTTCTTCCACGACCGCTGTAGAAAAATCCTGTACGACGGTGGTGTTGATTCTTTTTCGTCTTCTTCCAGGAAGAACGTCTAGCGATCTTGTTTTCTCGAATTTTATCATCATATCTGTAAGGGCATACTCCGAAGTCGGTCTACGTCGTTGTTTCTTGAGACGGTGGAACTCTCTGAGAGCTGTCACTTCATTCTCTGTTGTGTTAGTGTAGCTTCACAGGAAGTGCTCTCTCAGGCAACGTCGGCATTCTGTAATGCTTATCTGATTGTGGCAAGAACAACATGTTCCTTTTATTCTGCGGGATATTTGCATGTTTTGCTGTAATGTGCTGGCCCAGAGCGTCATCTATTGGCAATTTTTAAAACTACTTTTTTATTTCAGAAACTCGAGGGCTCTCCAGGGCCCTCTGAGTAGCGGAAGTTTAATTTCGCTAACCCTGTACATGTGTCAGTATCAAGCCTGGTCAACATGCCGGCCGCCGCGTCAGATTGTGTGGTCCATTGAGCAATATCTATTGAAATGTTTTTTGTTGTAGTACGTATACAGGAACATATCATATAAATGAAATTTTATGTATCAGTGTTACAACACACAAGTGGGATTGTAAACTATAGTTCAATATTTGAGATCCAGGATTACCAAATGTTACTATACGTACTGCTGTTGTACATTCTATATAATGTATATGTATGTATACACCTGGAAAAGGCAAAAATATTTAATCAATTCTTCTATATTCTTCAAAGCTATAATACGAAATTATTGTTAATTGAATGCCAACATGGTGATAAAGATTCTCTCTTAAATAACTTCCAACACAGTACATCTAAAAATTTGTCAATATATGCTAATGAAACTATAAATGGCATTCGATAGTCGTTCTCCAGATTTTTTTAAAGTTATAAAATAGTTACAATATTTTCATAACCATTTCATGTTGAGGTGAACAGAGATCTTGAAAATCTGTAAGTGGAGCAAATTTATAAGTCAGAATGAAATGTAAAAAAATTACTAGGTTTTGAGTCGACATTAAGAATTAATTTTTACAATACTTATAAATTAAAACTGAGAGATATTCCAGTTTAAGATCGTTTGCACAGTATCGTAAGTGGTTTTGGATCCACAGATGTTTACAAAAGTTTTACATTCTTTATCGAAGATGAAATTTACAAAGTGCTACATGCATAACAAATGCCAATTTTGAAAACCAGCTAAAATTCAGTTTCGAACATGAAAATGTTTTGAAAAATTAAGTGAAAGGAAGGATAAATAAATAACTCATTAATTAAAACCCGAATTTTATTTACATTTAATGATTGAATAATAATAAAAATTGATTCATTTTGTATTTGTTCTACATTTTTAAAGATAAGGTGTAACCCGTTATAACGTTCCACGTCATCATACATTGTGACGTTTCAGAAAATTAATGGTAACGTGAGAATCGACAAATAAAAAAATTGATTTATTTACTTCCACAGCTATTGAGTATAAAATTTATACTGCATAGAAGTCATTCACATTAATCATTATTTCATTGCTACAGAATGTATCATTTGATAAGGTAGCCGACTACGTTCGGAACCTAGATTTAAAAAAGCACATAAACAGATAATTTTCGTGATATTTAGTGTCACTTAGATTAGAATACATGTATGAAATTGTTTTAAAGACATTTTGACAAAAATTATGATTTAAATACAATATTTCGGCAAAAAATTAACTTAGAATAACCTTTTTTCAAAATGTTCTCCTTTTGTGAAAAATGCTTCGATTATAATAATATTTTACCTGTATATAGCTCAGACCTCTGTACAGAGGCTCAACTATGAGTTTTGAAAACTTCACATTATTTTCAGAGTTATAACCCATTGAAATAATTTTCGATGTTTTTTTACTTAAAATTTCTCCCCTCTGTTGTCATAAAACATGAATAAACCCACTTGTAAGTTATATATTTCAAAAATTCTAGTTGAACCTCTGTACAGAGGTCTGAGCTATATACAGACAATCTATTATTATAATAGAAGCATTTTTCACAAAAGGAGAATATTTTGAAAATGGATCATTCTATGTTCATATTTTCTCAAAATATTGTACTTAAATAATTTTTTATTGTAATAGTATTCTTTAGACAATTTTATATACGTTTTCTAATCTAAGTGTCACTAAATATCATAAATGTTATCCATTTATACGCTTTTGCAAAATCACGGTTCCGAACGTAGTCGGATACCTTAAAGAGGAGGTAAACACAACCGTCCTTCTTGGTGTTTCAAACGGACTGTGTATTTTCACTCTGTTGGGGTGGAGTGATGCGTATCTTACCTTTCGAGTTTCAGTTGGAGTTTCCGGCTCATGGGTGGAGTGATTTTTTTCTCACGGCCATATTTTGTCGGAGTGATGTCAGATGAAAGGATCCCGCAATACACACATGTGTAGATGTGAACTGCATTATTCTATCAAAATAAGAAAGTGGATTTGCAGTTATGGGGTGGAAAATGTTACAAAATTACGTATCACATTAATAATAGGTATTTTTATGTAATGAGTTTTAGTAACATTGAAGATTTTTACAATTGTTGATCTCCAATGAGTTAAATGAATTAATGGTCGGGGTATTTATGTTATTGTTTTTAAAGAAATAGAAAAATGAGAATTTTTCCATAGAATACAGGATAATTTTTTTTTAAAAGGTACTAAAGTTCTTCGATGAAATTACATTGGGAAGCTAATATTTTCAATTCTAAGAGCTGTAGCATTCAAATTATATACTGTAAATTAAAAACTTAAAAGAGGACCTTAGTTTTATTTAATTATATTTCTCCACCCACTTGCTTATCACATACAGCCACATGTTTCCAATAGATATTTATTACTTACTGCTGCAAAGAATGCAATTGAAGTACATCACGCTTTCGGCAAATGCAACCTATAAAAGCGGAAGGAATGAGTTATATGATAACAATTTTTTTTCCATTCCCCACATTTTAAATAACTTCGTTTAATTTAAATCATAATTCAATAAACCAATTTTTAGGAGAAATCTAGAAAAGTTCTTAAAGAAAGAATTAACTGGGTTTGTCACATGCTTACAAACCGATAATGAATAAATAGTAAGACATGTCCCGAATTGCATCGTTTATATTTCTGTATAGGATTAAAGCAGAAGTGGGCAGACTTCTCCAGGGTGTGGTCTACTTCTAATTTTTTCAAGCTGTTGTGGTCCCACCATTGTCAGTGGCTCGCACAAATTGAGGGGGAAGGGACACTGGTCCGGATCGTCTCCTCAGCCCTTAATTTTTTTTACCGATTGATTTTAATTCCACGCGTGTAAAATTTAAGTAACTGTCAATAATATTGTTTTTTATTATTTAATGCTGAATATTTATTCAGTGATTTATTCTTTACTGTTTTTTGTGTTCCCGACAATCTACAAAATTAAAAAATATACATGTTTGGCTGCGTATTGTAGTATGATACTAAAATAGTAGACTTTCGACCCTCGACCACGCCTCCTCCTTGAAAAATTATTGTGTGCGCCTTTGCTCAGTGTCGCAGGTGTGATGAGGTATAGGAAAAGGTCTACAATATTTACTATAAATTAATGATAAATACGGAATATGTAATTACAGAACTAAAATAAAAAATTATAACACTCTCAAAAGTGCGTTTAAAGCAAAATTCAAAATACAAACATAATAATAATAGCCACAATTATAATGCTATCAAATGATATATTTATTATCAAACACACACACACACACACAATTCAAAATACATAAAAAATAAAACATTTTTATCTAAAATTAGTTTTCATCGTTATAGTCATTAAAACGACTTATATAGGTTGTGTATACTTCAGCCGATCTTGAAGATTTCATTATATAATTATTAACTGCTAAAATATTCAGGCGGTCACCCCAAAATGTCTTGGCAATCCACCGGTCGATCGCGATCGACGTAATGCTTACTGTGGGATTAGATGATATATATCCTCTAATAAGATAGCATCTTAAGTTCAGGAACATAAAATTATCTCTGAAATTAAATATTTCAGTAAAACAATATATTTTATAATTTTCTCAAGAATCCCTCACTTTTTTTTAATTGTAAAGTTCGACATTTAATAAAATGAAGAAGTAAATTATTCTTAAATGAATGAGTGTGGAGGAATGTGAATAAAATAGCTAAGACAGTTCTTTTTAAAAATTAGAACAAGATCAATGTACACATTACATTAAACATAATGTCATTAATCTACAAACTTTTTCTTTTTTATTGTAAAGTTTGCTCGAATTTATGAAACAGGCTTATTTCTCGCTGTTTGACAAATGATTGCAGTTGGAAGAAGAATCTCAAAATCTAAGCCGTACTATTTGTCCAGTGTTTACGCTACTGAAAATCGGGTGCCGCTTACAATCGAAGGCAGAATATTTGTTAGCTGGGGGAAATTCATTTCCCACCTCTTTCAAAAGGAAAAAATGTAAACATTTATTCTGTCCACTTGCATCGATCACTTATCCCGTATTGCAGTTTATCTTCAGTATTCAATCTACCCTAAACAATGTTGTCTGCTCTTATCTAGGAAATTTTTTTGTATACGATTTTTCTTTTAGTCACCTGAACATTAAAGATATCGGTAATAGCATAAAGAGGAGTTCACTATGACGCAAGTATGAAATTGGAGGCAATTTTATAGGTCGAAAATTAGGAAAAAGAGCAGTGACCATTGAAATATTTGACACGAATGACGAATGAAACAAATATACGACGATGGCGTAAAATAAAATGACAATTCTTTTACATTCTTCTACAATACGTTCTTTTAAAAACTGCTGTGGATAAAAATGAATTGGACGCCACGAAAGACGACACCATGTGGGAAAAAGGTTATGCCTGCACCTATTCCGAAGTAAGCTGTGACAGTGGGAGTAACGATTTGTATTTTGAAACATGATATTGGTGGTTAGATAAATCATAAGTTCATGAAAGTTTTTAGTTCAGGTCAACTAAATATATTAACTTCTTAGTATTTCTCATTGAAATTTAAAAGAAAAAATTCTTAAGTATTGGATATTGATAATCTCTTTTACACTTTTTTTAAAACTTTTTTTTTCTCAAAATCGTGTAGAAAATTGGAAAACTTAAGGTCCTATCACACACGCATATTTGGAGCTACCGTTTGAGACAATTTTCCACCTAGCTGAGAGTGATGGATTACCATAAGCAAAACGACATGCTTTGACGTCAGCCGCGCTCTAGCTTTACATTGAAAAATTACTCGCCGATTTATCTGCTTCGGAAAACGAACATACAATATTATTTCTTTTATTTCAATTGCGCGTTTTTGTTGATATGTGTAAACAGAAATGGAGCACCTTTCTGTTTAAAATATTATACACCGTTAAATTATTATACACGATTAAAATGTAGTATGCCATATCTGATGCGTTTGACGAAACCAAAGCTGCCTTCTTTACTACAAACTTTTTTATGATGTAGACCACAGAAAAATTCCATTGTCTTTCATTTTAAGCAACATTTTAATGGAAAGTTTTTTTCAACCGAAAAAATTTTTCGAAGCCGTTGCCATGGCAACTAGGTAGAAATTGTTCGAAGGTTGGAAAATTGCTCCAAACGTGCACGTGTGATAAGGCCTTTAGAATCGATTGCGGCTTAGATTCGAGTACATACGGTATGTCTTAAAAATAAACAGAGCATGCCTTCCTTATTTTACAGCAACATCCCCTTTTAGCCTCAAATCATTCAGATTAATTCCTGGTTTCTGGTTTGCTCTTTGTTATGAAAAAGAAAACGATTTATGTAGGGATTGGGAAGCCGTGTCGAAGATCATCTGTAACTGCCTCTCAACGGAAAGTTCAAATGATTTCCAGTGTGTGAATTCTTTTATCTCAACTGATCAATCACTACTCCTCGGAATTTCTGACATTAATTTAAAATCAATTTTTGTCAGATTTCTCAGAGTAAATGGAAGCATTAACAGAAATAAATTGATCAGATCTTCTGATAACCTGATGGACTCTAGAGATTAAGAATCTTGGTTTTATTGTTGAAAAAAAAACACACTTCATATATCTTTCTTTCCCCTAGTGCTTTCTACTTGAAACTATGGGGGGAAAGTCAATAATCTCTTTAACTGGTTCTGTTACAAGTATTTTATAGCATGAAACTCAAACATGTATCCGAAATAAAATACAGAAATTTTATTTTAAAAGCCTACAAAAATTTGTAGTTTCATAGTATTCAAAGTAATTGTTCTAAATCAGTTTTAAATATAACTTAATTAGACTGCATATTTTTAAAAATACAAAATAAATACTTTTCGATATTTTTTTAATTGATATACCAAGTGGACAAAAAGTCTGGAAAAACCCAGAAATTAAATAAAATAAAAAACGGTTTGCAGGTTTAACTCCGATAAGTCACGGGATTTTTTTAAGATAAGAAAATATTCAAAAAACAGCCGACAATTGGCATTTCATTGATAAGTGAAACAAGAGACAAGCAAATAACAAAAATAAACCTGTGAAATCATTTGTTATAGCAGTATATATTCCATATTTGCACCATCACGATGCAAAGGCAGCAAACAAATCCAGCAACGGCAGAGTGCAGAATGTCCGGCAGTATACATGAGAGCTCTTAGTGGATCGAATATTTCAACACCGACAGATTGGACAAATGGCATTATTATACCCGGCATTTAAAAAATTCCCTCAGCCAAAATTCTGCTGGTGTCAGCTCTGGAGACCAAGGAGGTCATGGAAACATGTATTAAGATTTTCTTGACTGAACCCGCACCACACTGTGACTTTGGGGGTAATGCAATGGTTTCTCTGGGCACTCTCGTGAATTTGACGTCGCCCAGATGCGACAGCCATGAGTATTAACGTCACCTTAGAGCGAAAAATAATCTTCCTTTTTATCCACAAGATTATTAAAGACGCCAAAAAATCTAGTTCAAATTTGAAGAGAGTCCTCCTTGCAAATGCTTCTCTCTCTATGGTATCTAATGGTAAGAGTTCATGGCAATACTGTATATAATTTGTACGGGGTTCCAATTAAGAACTCCATGAAGTATGTTGAATATCGGGATGGTGGTAATCACAAGCATCTGGTAGCTTCCCGAGCAATGCTAGCCCTTGCAGCGAATTCTGACGCTAATGTTTCCATTTCGGCTGCAACACGTGCCGAACGTCTCTGCCTTAGACTTGATCTTCAAGATCTTACGCGACCCTCGAGTGACCCAGTTTCCTCAAATAGCTGAACAATATTTATGAGATCTGACTCTATTAAGGGCCCTTTTCCAGTCTTCACCTTTCTTCTAAAGTCGGAATTTACGCAGTGTAATAGTTGACGATTCCTCGTTCATGTGAATCAGCTTTACTGACAAAGCTTTGTCTTACCCAAAAACATCCTTTTTCACTTAATTGGCATGCAAAGGAGAACTGGATCTGCCTCTCGAGCATCAGTATTAATGATCGCCCGTTTTCTCTTATTTTTTTGTCTTAAAAAAAATCCCTTGAATTATCGATGAAACACGTGCAAACCGTTTTTTATTTTCTTTAATTTTCCGAATTTTATTAATTTTTAAAATTTTTATGGACTTTTTGCACACCCTGTATTTGGGAAAGGTCACGTCAGGATAATCAATTTATTAATTTCAGAATTACCTTTTGAATACACAATTTTTCTAGTTTTCAAAGGGAGAAAAATATTTTGGAATTTATAAGGATTACATCAAAAATCACAAAAAAATAAAATATGTTGAGCATTTCATACAAGAACGGAACTAAATTTCTGGTGTGGTGCATCATTGAACTTTGGAAAATGAAATCTCGATGGCAATCTCATGAATGTTTTGTCAAATAATTGGATAAAATAATCTGGTACTTATTTTCAACTATTGGTGAAATTGCAATCACAATATATTGGTAATTAGCTACAATTATATAAATAATTTCAAAATTTGACTACTTTCTCAAACTGATATTTTGTAGTCTTGAATATAATTGTCAAATAACATTTTATAAACAATATCTTTTTCAATTCCTAGTAGTATAGTTCACACTCTCTATATATTTATTTATTTATCTTGGTGGAATTCTCAATCGCGTTAATAAAATACATTTTTAAGCCTTCAATTGAGCTGAAATTTTATATACATGATTATTTTAGATGACAATACAGTAAATTATTTATAATTAATAAAATTTAATTGATTCAAACTAATTATTTAAAGAATTACAATTACAGCCAAGTTGGCATCGTTTTTGGCGAATTGGCAACCATTTTAGTGACTTGTGTCAAAACTTGAAAAGGTTTTTTTCTCACATTTTAAAGCGCTCATTTGAGGTGAAAATTTTTATACACTAATGTTTTGGGTGCAAATACGATAGCTTAGTTATAATTAATTACAATTCATTCACTGAAACTAATTATACTCATGGACAAAAGTTAGCGCACCAAGAAGGATTCGTCAAAATGAAACAAAATTTTACATACGTAATGACTACTTTGATATAAGATAATTATTAGGGAATCAAAGAAAAAGGATAATTTATTTTAGAGAAAAAAGCAAAAGAACAGAGGATGTAATACCTGTTGAACTCCCTCTAGCTCGAATGCATGATGCGATACAATCGGGCATAGAGACACACAAGTTCCGTATGATGTCTTGAGACATTTCGTTCCATATTTTCTGTAACCTTGCCTCTAGTTCGCTGGGAACTCGTAGTATGCCCTACTTACCGCTCCAAATGATACCACATATGCTCAATTAGAGACAGATCTGGGGATCACGTAGGCCAAGGAAATTAAGTGCGGAGAAAGTCTTGTGACACCGTTGCTGTGTGAGGACAAGCATTGTCTTGTTGAAAAATGGCTCCTAAGAGCCGTTGCATGAGTGGCAACACATGTGGTTGCAAGATGTCATGGACATACCGCTGAGCTGTCATGGTGTCAGGGATCAATACTAGGGGTGACCGTGTATTGTAGGCAATGACACTATATACCATCCCACCAGCAATGGAAGCATTGTGTCACTGTAAATCAAAGGCAGGATTGAAGCGTTCAACACAGGGTTTTCACACACGAACACGATTGTCTCATTGCAGAGATTGAATCTGGATTCGTCACTAAAGACTACTTGGTTCCAGTCCAGTTACCTCGTGCGCGGCACGACTCCAAACGAAGGCGGGGATGGGTGTACTTCCAGGGCAGCTCACGCAATGGGCGTCACGATCCCAACTGTCCTTCAGCCAGGTGCCTTCATATGATTCGAGGGGCCCCTAATGAAGGTGCCTGACTGGCGGTCGATGAAGAAGTTGGCTGCATACATGCATTTCTTACGATGTGGCGGCCTTCTCGATGACTGGTCTGTCGAGTGGGTTCTGAGCCTGGCCTTCGTGCAAATGACACCTCTCAGATTAACTGGTCGCAACTTCTCCTCACAACACAATAAGAGCGGCCTAATTGACGAGCTACTTTCCTAGCTGACCACTCAGCTCCCATCATGCCAGTGATTCTCCCCCACTCTAAAGGCGACAGCTAATCATATTTTCTTTGAAAACGGCGTAATGGCATTCTCCCTAAGCTCTTCCTTTGTAAATAATTCAGCGAACTCAAACAAGCTTTAGTTACCTGTTTAATATTTCAAAGAGAACGACGTTAAATGCCCTCCAGCAGCGAAATGTAATTCGCAATCACGCTGCATTTGTAATCATTTGCATATCTCAACGACATGTAGCTTCATGCCAAGTTTCGTTACGATGCCGCAATTAATTCTTGGTGAGCTAATTTTTTTGTCTATGAGTGTATTTAAAAATTACAGATACATTCACGTTGATTTTCTTTTTTTGAGACATGGATCAAAACTACAAATTATTTTTTTCTCACGTTTTAAAGCATTCAGTTGAAATGAAATTTTACATACAAGGTTGTTTTGGATGACAATATATTTTAATGATAATTAATAAAAATTAATTACCACTTAATGTTGTCATTCTGTCATATGTATATACATAATTATGTTAAATGTAACTATTTAATAAAAATTAGAGTAGCTAAAATAAAATGTTTCTTTGTTGATCTAAGTAGGAATTGACTTATTTTTTTTTAAGTAGTTTAATTGACTTATTTTTTTACATTACTTGTATATTATATATATATATATATGTTAAGTTGTATGTAGATCCTTTAGTCAATTTAATACAATTATTCTTTACCTTTAAAATGATTAGTCTACTATAAAAGATATAATTTGCGGCCGCAATCGTACTATCGAAGGCGTCGTGGTCGAGTGGTAGCGTATCGAACTTCCACTCCGCAAGTCCGATTAATATTCCCGGGCTGGGCAAGGTCGGTAATTAGTGGGGCGATAAATGAGTACTTAAAAACTGGGGTTCTCGCTTCAAAATGACCCTCTGTTCTTGCACCTCAGCACCCAATGGTCACGTGTATTCAGATGGGCATAGTGGACCCTGACTTGTATGGGCTGTTGCGCCACTGAGCTTATTTGAATCCTATTATCAGGGGATGCGTTTTTCCCATACATTTTGTTTATTTTTACATAGTGAGCAATGCTAGCAAATCCTTATTAATTACATTAAATTAAAACATTTACCTATATAATGCACTTGTTGGTACAGTTTTGGTTTATTTAGAGTCACTGACGTCCAAAAATGTGTTTAAAGTATTTGAATTTATTTTTAATACTTTAATGAAGTGGCATCGCTCGTGATAACTATGGGAGGAGGTGTCCAAGTAATGCTGCAAAATGAGAATTGATGTTATAAGAATATCATCTATGGATAACGAAAATTGCTGATCGTTAAACGAAATTGAAGACCAGAGCCCTCCTATGAAGTGATCCTGAAATTAAGATTGCCAAGTGCATATTTGCTTGTTTTTAGTCATTTAGCACAGGTTCCAAAATACTCTCGTCATCGATTAATCGTGTTATTAAAAAAACAATGTTGCTTCTAAATACTTTTGCTACACAAACTAATAATGTGGTAGACATACATGCACCACATTCTTTGAATTATAATAAAAGGTCGAATAATAAATCTTAATATAAACTCTAATTAAATATAACTGCAATGTACTATGTGAAAGGTAATAAAACTATAAATAAAATATATTCCCCTTTAAATTATAATAAAAAAGTAAATAAAGTATGTTAATTTATAATATAAAATAGCAAAAAAATGTATAATGTACTTAAATTATCCTGCTTAAGTGGTTTTTAATATTTGTGATTAAGTTTAGTAATGTACATATCAGGTTTTTCCATAATAATTGGCCGATGATAAACAACGAAAGAAAACATGTGTCACAAAGAAAGAAATTTATTTTATTCTGCAAAATAGCCACTATCAGCATAAATACACTTCACCCAACAAGTGTTGAGGGACATAATGCTATGGTGGATGCAGTCGGTATCACATTGTTCAAAGACATCAAGAATCTCCTGAATAAAAGCCTCAGGTTCGGGAAATGTTCTCTCTTCACACACCTGCCCAACTGGTAAAACAAGTTACAATCCATCGGAACCAGTTCTGGAGAATGAGGTACGTGCAGCACAAACTCATATCTCAACTTTTGGACCTATTACCAACTACCAACTGAGACATGGTATGAGCTCCATCGTGCAAGAGTATGGGATCTGACTTATTGATCAGTGCTGATTGTTTGATGCGAAGTTTCCTGTGGCATTAATTCAATTGACGATTACACATGTCCTTATTAATGGTCTGAACTAACGAGAAGAATTTGTGATGGACCACGGTCGTGACGTTCTACCCAACTGACATGACATTTTTTTGTGGATGGAGACCTGTTGAGCTGATGATGCAACCACTGTACTTTGCACTTGCAATTGTCATACAGCAGCCATTTTTCAACCACAGTCAGGATACAATGCAAGAATGACTCTCTAGCCTAGCGCTCCTGTAGAGATTTACGGGTTTCCTGAAGTCATAAACGTTGCTTCACAGTTAGGGCATGTGGTACCGAAGTCTACAGCTTTTTCACCATGCCTATTGTCGCCAAATGACGAGATATTAACTGTGGTGCTAACGGGAGTACGGATCTTTTAGCTGTCATGTCTTTGACGTAGTTTGGGCCTCATTTTTCATGCGCAAAAGTGTTTCATTACATCACACTGAACCACAGAGTCCACATATTTATGGTCGCTATAAGATTTATGGCCATATTTATTTCTCCATATCGCCGCTACAAAACTTAGCAAACAATCACTTATTGTGCTCGCACCCCAAGCTTTGTTGACGTTGGCAACTGTTGCAGCCACCGAATGTCCAAACCAGAAATAGTGCTGAATTACGATTCGCCTGTCGTGTTGCTCCATCAAGTCCTTAAATGTTTTCACTGTACCAACTGCCATTTATATAGCATGAGGACGTTTCCAATTCGCATTGTAGGTGCGGTTGATAAAGCACCACTGCTATTACGGTGGGAACGATCTGTAGAATTTGTCTATATAGGTTACGGCCAATAATTATGGAACAACTCATTATTTAAGAGGCGCGCAAAAACGCAAAGCACAAATATTAGTAAATTACAAAGATGTGATAATTACATTTCACAGTTTGAATGACGCATTTTGAGAGGATGCATTAGTGAGTTTTCCTGCATTTTGAGCGAAATAAATTTCCTTCTACGTTGGAAATAATGAACAGTATGTTCAGAAATATATCCATCTTTACAAATACACTCGTTGTTGGGTTATCTAACTAACTATAGTTTAAAATTTTTCCATTTCTATTCATCCAAAGGTTGCATATGTTTCATTATTATTTGTGTGGAACTGAAAAAAGACTTAGAAAAGTTTGTTCGTTATTTTATCTTAATCAAAATAAAATAGTTAAAGTAATAGATTCTGCTTTTCGGATATTTATATTTTTAAAGTTATATCTTTAATTTATATATTTTGATAATAACCAGACAACCAATTCATTAGATAAAGATGTTTGTACGCGATTTAATTTGATTCTGAGAAAATTAACGTCATTCTATAGAGTTTCATTGATGCTATCGGAAACAAATTTGTCAGATGGTGAGAACAACACTAAAACTGATTCTTAAATCACTTAATCTCCCTTCTACCCCACTCCAAATGTTTGAAGCTCATTTTGATTTAATGAGTCACAAATCCAATTTCTCTGTTCTATCGTTTATGGTGCAATCCAACCCTGATTCAATTCGTTTATCACTGTCCACAAAGTTTGTGGATTTTAATCATTAGGTTTACCATGAAACTAAGCTATGAAAGATTTATTTAATTACTATATTGAATATTTAATACGACACAGTATGCATTTTAATGAATGCAATAAATGTATTACTTTTTATGTGTATGTATATGCTAGCATATTTTATATTTATGGAAATACATTGATGTTAGATTTAAACTACTCATTAAAATATATTATTGTGCAAATTTCATGATATTTACTATTTCTTCAGTGACAGAAAGCAAAAATGTTAAATTTTACATCAGCACAGAAACACCTATTATTTGGCAAAAGTTATTAGTACGTTATCAACAAGTCAACAGTATGAAGATGAACAAAATTATATTTCTAAGTTTAATATTTACTTAGTTCTCTACGTAAAGCTTCAATATTTTCTTCTTTTTTCAATCCATCCAAAATAAGCAAATTTCTTGAATGAAAAAGTCAATCATGAGGGAAGATAGATGGCAAATAAAAAAAAGGTGAAACTGATCTTTACTCTTTAATTTCCAGGCTACTTACCTATCAGTTTCCCTAATGTTCTATTTTATGAAGTATTTTGTTCTTTTTTTTAAAATTTGTATGTGTGGAGCTAAATATATCATATGTAGTTAAGATTTTAACAAATTTCTAGTTAGCTCTTACTGAAACCAGATGATCTGGTGTCATCACACACTTTCACAAATACTTAAAAAATAAGATTCCTTTTTTTAAGCCGCTATATTTGACATAAAGGACATGATTTTCCTAATAATAGTGAATGTTTAATATATCAAATTCAGTTTGAAAAAATTGATGAAGTAATGCTTTCCAACCCTACTCCTGAACCATCCTCCCGTCCTACACGTCCTTTGAGTTCATCTTCCTTATAACTTAATCCAAATTATAGCAGTACATTACTCCCCTTCACTACTGAATTCTCGCAGTTAGCAACATCGTTTGGGGGGATCTGAGTTCAGTTCCAACACTGAAAACCACCTGCGTAAATCGTAGAAGACGTAAGGGTTGACTAGTGCAGAAGGTCTGGCTTCTATGAAGAAGAGAGTTGCCAACAGAGGTCGTAGAGAAAACGCAGGGTAGAAAAGCAGAGCTAAGTCATATGATAAGCAAACAGAATTCATCCTGCATTATTCCTGATTGTGGTGCAAACTATTAGGATAAGCGGCGTAACGGAGAACATATGGTATCCCAAGCTTAAATATATTCTTCTTGTCAGTCGGGCTTTGAGACATCTAGAATACCTGCCCCCCGAGGTGCGGGAGTAGTGGGAGTGTACGTTTACGCCACTGATTAGGATGAATATAGAAGACAGGAATGGGTCTATTATTGCTGCTGTTGTTCATCTTGGTTCCATGAGAAATGTGTAGAGTTAGAAGGTAACTTCTTTTATTGTAATGAGGGAAGCGTATGATACAAGGGCAAGTCCACATTAAATGCTGTTTTTCTTTTAAAGTTTGTAAAAGTTTGTTTTAGTTTAATTGTTTTTATCTGATTTTCACCATTTAATTATTTCTAATTCACAAATGAAAACTTGAACATCTTTTTTGTGATGCTGTTTGTTCATTAAAAAAGGTTTTTTTCAAAATCTTTTATTTTCTGTATAAATGCATTCCCGTTTGGGTAAGATAAATTAAGACATGAAAGTTTCTCTTATATATCTTTTTTTAATGCAACCTGACCATATTTCTGGCAATTGTGCCCATATTACCTGAAGCTTTAGTCAAATATAGGTACTTGCGGGATTTATTTTGGAGCTTCTTAATACACGCAGCAACATGAATTAGAGGTTTGTTCTTATACCAGTAGAAAGACTATACTCTAAAATTTGAAATATCTTAATTTCGAAAAAACAGAAAGTGTCTTAGAGTAGTATATATTCATTTAAATGTTTTGGTGTACATATTTTCCAAGTTTCCAAGACAGAAATATATATTAGCCACAGTAATACAATAGCATACTCGTGGCTTTAGGAACCAATATTCCAGGTATAAACAAAATTTTGTGACTAGTCAAACCTTGATCTGCAATTTGCCTATAAACTGGGCCATAGGCAAAGGAAGAAATATCAAGAGAAATGTAATTATTATAAATGAAATACACAAAAATATTAATATATAATCATAAACATTAATAGCCTACGAATATTAACTAGTACAGAGTTAAAGTCCATGAAATAAAACAAGAAGATAAGACTTACTTCGTGAGCACAGCGACAAGTTATTTTTTTCCACCAAATACAAAGGAATATTAGAAGTAACGCATAAAAGTGAAATTAGTAACTTATGATAAAATAATAGTAAGTCTATACACATATAACATTTAATAAAATTAAATATTGATAAGAGACTTATAGAAAAACAGAAGAACTTCATAAACATTCACAATGATACTAAAATAAAATAAAATAGAAATAGTATTAATTTAAGATACATACAGCTCCATCTATTGATTAACTGCATAACTAATCAAAAACACTTAATATAAATATTATTACACACTGTCATTCACTGAGAACTATTAGAAATATAATTTTAAGAAAAATTAGCAGGATATCCATGTTCAATACAATGACTAATAATAAAGTAATGAAATATATATATATATATATATATATATATATATATATATATATATATATATATATATATGCAATGATAAAACTTTAGAAGTGCATTCTATGTCGTATTTTGTCGTGGCGAGTGGTTGATTGAAATCAATGGCGAACCAAAGGTAGGGCGTGGCCGGTGGTGTGATGAATGATACTGTAGATTGATGCATTTTCTATGATGGGATTGACGATGCAGTCTTGTAAATTAGTAAATCCAATTTATGGAAGATCTTGAAACACCTAGGCATATTAATTACATTGTGCATGTGCGACGCAACGCAGACAAAGAAATTACAACACAAAGTATGACTGCTGACAGAAAAAAGACGGGATTTAAAGAGACATCTTTTTTTTTTTACCCGACGGTGAAGACTGCGTGACATTTTTGTAATAAGAGCTCTGATTGATTACAATGGGAGGGAAATGAGTTTATGATGTAATAATATTAGTCTATTATGATTAAGATCAGGGAGTTAGTTTCGAACTAAATAATTAAAAGATTATTTGAATATTAGTAAAAAGAGTGAATTAAAAGGATGAGAGGGGGAATTAATACATTTCCCCCCTCCGCAAAAGACATGTGTGTTCCAGGGCCTTTAGTCCACACCCGTATCCTACAGAGATACCAAGTTTTAAATTAAAAATTTCAGATTAATATTATTTTTAAAAAAAATTCTCTACAATTAAACATTAACGTAAAAATATTCAAAAATTGTCAAAAATATAATTTTTAAAGTATCATCCACCACCTTGTTACTATTGACTATAAATTCAAAAATGTTCCCTTCTCTTAAACACTATCATGAACATGATTTTGAACATGGAGAACATGGTCTTCGAAAAATATGAAACAAAAGTGCATAAGTAAATTATAACATGTAAGATTGCATACTACGAAAATATCAAAATAAGGTTATTAAACACTTGAAATAAAATAGAAATAGAAAATAAATTTCAAAAATATTTGTAAATTGTGCACATCATGTAGAGGTATTAAAATATCTGTACATAGAAAGTCATTTCTTTCGTGCTCTTGTTTGGAAAGTAGTTGTCTTGTCCAAGTTAGCTGGACCTGACAAGGTTGAAACGTGTCCGGACACTGGTAATTATAAATATGCTAGGCCGGAAGCCTCAGCAGTAGGGTGTTGTCTCTGTTTTGGAATTTAATAAATACAAATTCACATTAAAATTTCTAAAATACAAAAATAAATTCTTAAAAAAAGGATCCAAAATTGTATACAAGAAAGAGCACTGAGGATGAAAACAGGCTAGAAAAAAACAAATTAGGAGATTGACCGACGCTTTGCACAATAATTAAGACAATTTTTCCTCCTTATCGTGTAATACTGCACCATAACTTCAAAAACAGAATACTCCAAGACTGGAAATTGTAAATCAACCAAAAATAAAGAATATTTTCTTTCTTTTTTTTAAAAAAAACTATTAATGGTTTATTTATGTTTATACTATGCTTTAATTTTTAAAAAGGTGTAAGTTAGGAGGCAATAATATTTTGACAGTCAAAGGTGTAGTCCTTTGAGGTACTCACTATGCACAATCTTTGCAAAACCCTTCTAATTTAGTATTTCTTCTAAAGGGTGTTTTTTTGAGAGGTATAGAACTTTAAATTGCAATAAAACAACGATGTATTATTCGATTGACATGAATTTTTTTTATTCGAAAGATAATCTTGTGGCATTACATTTTAAATATGATTTATGGCATAGGACTGCCACGGCTAAATTGGATGTAGTCCAATCTGGACGTCCAATTATCGATGATTTTTTCCAACATTTGTGGCCGTATATCGGCAATAACACGGCGAATGTTGTCTTCCAAATGGTCAAGCGTTTGTGGCTTATCCGCATAGACCAATGACTTTACATAGCCCTACAAAAAATAGTCTAGCGGTGTTAAATCACAAGATCTTGGAGGCCAATTCACAGGTCCAAAACGGGAAATTAGGCGGTCATCAAACGTGTCTTTCAATAAATCGATTGTGGTACGAGCTGTGTAACATGTTGCGCCCTCTTGTTGGAACCACAGCTCCTGGACATCATGATTGTTCAATTCAGGAATGAAAAAGTTAGTAATCATGGCTCTATACCGATCACCATTGACTGTAACGTTGTGGCTTTATCGTTTTTGAAGAAGTACGGACCAATGATTCCACCAGCCCATAAAGCGCACCAAACAGTCAGTTTTTCTGGATGTAACGGTGTTTCGACATACACATGTGGATTAGCTTAACTCCAAATGCGGCAGTTTTGTTTGTTGACGTAGCCATTCAACCAGAAGTGCGCTTCATCGCTAAACAAAATTCGCTTATGAAAATCGGGGACAACGGCAATCTCGTTTTGGGCCCATTCGAAGAATCTACGTCTTGCTTGATCATATTTAAAATGTAATGCCACAAGATTATCTTTCGAATAAAAAAAATTCATGTCAATCGAATAACCCATCGTTGTTTTATTGAAATTTAAAGTTCTATACCTCTAAAAAATATAAACCCGAGATATCTGGAAACGTTTTTGTAAATTGTAACTTTATAAGAACACATACACAATAATAGGTGGAGTTGACTGCCCAATCAATAATTTTAGATATAATCGAAATATGGAAATAATTTGTTAAACATATATTGAAAAACAGAATAAACCATAATGATTAGTACAATGGTGGTAGGGATCAAAATATAATAAAAAAGTAAACGATGGGGTAAGATCCATACAATATAAAAAGTAACACTAGAGTGGAACCAGACATATATATAATAAAAATTGTGTGTGTGTGCTGGGTATAACCAGGCTTTATATATTAAAGAAAGCTATATTGATACCACTACCCCATACTAATCCATTCCATATGGAAAACTCTTAAAATATAAACTTCGAATTGCTTAAGCCATAACTTAATATTAAGATCATTTTTCAATCAAAATGGATTATATGAGATAGCATTCTAAACTTTAAATTTATTTGCAAATTATCATCAGGCATATTAATATATAATAACAAATTTCTTAAATATTTTAAAATCAATCATTCTAAAACCAATTTAGAAAATAATAATGTGCACTCAGTTTAAAGCAAAATAAAAAACAAAAGATCACTGAGCAGAAAAGTAGCTAGTGTTGCACATTTTTCACATTACTTTAACCCGGAACACATTTCTTGCACTTCAATGTTAGAAAGATTTTTACTTTTTCTTCTTTCTGCTGGCGTTGAACTTTTTACATAACTTTCAGAACACGATTACTCACAAAATTTGAATTACGAACACATATCAGCATTTAATTCTTTTCGCCCGAGTTGAAGAAAGGGGATTCCCCGTTTTGAGAACGAAGTAGCGAAACAATTTTTTTGCACATGTTACGATGAATGGATGCATCCAGACTTTTATTCTTTTCTTCTTTTTGGTTGAAATAATGTTGACGTATTTTTATATCCCACATAGAACAATCCTGCCGGTTAATGTAATGATAAAACTTTAACAGTGCATAACTTGTCGTGAAGAGTGGTTGATTTAAATAATGGTGAACCAAAGGTAGGGCGTGGCCGGTGGTGTGACGAATGATACTGTAGATTGATACATTTTCTATGATGGGATTGACGAGGCAGTCTTGTAAATTAGTAAATTCAAATTATTGAATATCTTGAAACACCAAGCATATTAATTACATAGAGCATGGGCAATACAGACAATACAGACTAAGAAACTACTACACACAACACAAAGCAGCCAGCTACATGACTACAGACAGAAGAGAGACGGGATAACCAGAGACATCGGTTTTTATACCCGACGGTGAAGACCGCGTGACATTTTTGTAATAAGAGCTCTGATTGGTTACAGTGGGTGGGAAAGGGAGTTATGATGTAATAATATTAGTCGATTACTATTAAGATCAGGGTGTTAGTTTCGAACCAAATAATTAAAAGATTATTTGAATATTATTAAAAATAGTTCATTAAAAGGATGCTAGGGGGAGCTTCTAAGATGCACTATTTTTCCAGTGTTTATTCTACTAAAAATTGGGAGTGGCTTAAAACCGAAAGCTAAACATTTGCTGGATAAGGGAAATTGAGTTTCCACTCCTTTGAAAAGGAAAATATGTAGCTGCCCATTTTGGCCACTTGCATCGATGACTTATCCATTTCCACTGTTTATCTCCAGTGTTCACTCTATCTTAAGCATCATTGTCTGCTCGTATTTATGATTCTTTTTTTTCGTACATACTTTCTTTTAAATTACCTCAACATCGAAGATATCGATAATAACATCAAGACGAATTCACCATAATGCAAATATGAAAAGGAAAGCAATTTATCTTTGCTGAAAAAAATGAAACAGATTCGGATCTACTGAAAATATGACACGAATGATATCAATATACGTCGATGGCGCCAACAAAATCATACAATATTTGCTTGTAAATGTTCAAGAATCTTTGATAGTTCTTTTACATTCTTCAAAAAACCGTTAGTTTTTTTAAAAAAAATCTTGCGTATCAAATACACTGGATGGCACGGAAAACGACACCGTGTAAAAAATAGCGACGCTAGCACAGAAATCAAATGTGACAATGGGAGGGACGAATCGTTACCATAATATGATATTGACGGTCAGAGTAATTAGAGGTTCATGTATGTATTTGAAAGTTATTAATATACTGGTAAAAGAAATTTATTTTTTTTATTAAATTTTTTTAGAAATTCTTAATTGTTGTATATTGATGAACCTTCTGCACAATTTTTTATTTTTTCTCAAACACGTTCAGGGAATTAGAGCTACGACTTAGAATCGATGACAGCACTTTTTTCTCAAAAATTTGATGCTTACTTCTTATATAGATGTCTCGGTGTCTTTCTCTCTGTGTGATCCTTTGAAGTGCTGTCCATTTATATAAGATTCAACATATTTCGTAACGGAACTCTGTTAGTGACACTAGCAGACTTCAATCTAAGACTAATGTGTTGCACTAGGAAGGGGATGATGCTCCATTGTTACTTCTGGGAAGCAATCAAGACCAGGAAGGAAATCTAATTAAAATGGAGAATCTCCAAGATGAACTGATATGAACTCAATACACCATCGTTTCTCAAACTGCGGGACGCGCCCACTGGGGGCGTGATAACTTTACGACGGGGTGCAAGCATATTGAAAAGTCAAAAACAAGAGATTATTTTTATAAAAAATTTAAGGAACTGAAAGTAAACAAACAAAATATACATTCTCAAGTAATAAGAAATAAATATCAATTTACACTGATATAATATACTTATAAATGTATCAGTACTACACAATGTGTTTTATAATTAATTTAGCAATTCTAAGTCCGGAACAAGTTAAATAATTACCATTGACTCCATAAGCTTGTTATATATAAAATTAAACAAAAAAACACTTTTTATGATCATTTGTATGGTTTATAATTAATCCCTTAATTGCCGATTAAACGAAACGTGATTCACTTCCCACTGTCATCGTTTTATACGTTGGCGTGCTTATGTGATGTACTGGAGGTGGGACAAAAGAATAAATAAGCAAATTCCTCTGAAAAAAGTAAATTCTTCGCAAACACTGCCAAGGTCTCTTTATTGCGTTTCAAAGCCTTCCGAATAATTTTATGAATAGCAGTGCACAAAAAGGATCGTACATCGGAAAGACGTATATATACGTCCGGGCACTTAATGCTTTCTCTGAGTGAGATGTTTATATACGGCGACGGCACTTAAGATGTTAAAATCGTATTGTAGCTTTAGTGTCAAAGTATATTATTAGTGAATTCAATACATTGTTATTGTATGGAGAGGGGATGCAATGAAAGTTATGAAAGAATATTGAGGCGCAAATAATGAAAGTTTGAGAAGCACTGCAATACACACTTGCAGCAGTCCCGGTTCATAATAGCATACTAAGAGCTATGACGTGATGTTTGCCATGTGATTGGTTAGGGTTGTTGTATAATGGAAAACTACTCTATTCTGAAATCATAAGAATGCGTAACAATGTCTTAGGAATAAAAAGGTCTTCATAATCTGTTGTCAAATTATTTTATCTACCATTTTATCAAGGTTATTTAGTAGGATTTGTAACACAACGATTTGTAAATATTACAAACCTGGAAAAATAATTATTTTGCGATATCGAAATCATTAAATTCATACTTACTAAGTAGATCACAAATATGAAAATTAGTATTTCTGTTTTAATTATTTTAAATCAAAGATTTAATATTGTTCTGTAATAAAATTGAAAAATATATTTTCAATACATTATTGGAAAATGCCTTAAATAATATTTTTTTAAAAAAAACTCTTCCATATTTTAATGACTGTTTATTGACGATGATTTTAGAAGTTAGAAAAGAGAATCACTTTCACCAACCCCGGAATTCTTTACCACGGTTAAGTGGTGATGACGAAACCAGAGAAGGCTTCTTACTCTCCTAGCTTCTGTATTGTATCAAAATTGTATAATATTAAACCCCTAAATCAGTGGTTCTCAAATTTTTAATATTTGCAACCCAATGTTCACTCACAACTTTCATCGCGCCCCCCTTATACAACAACTCTCTCTATGGATTAAATGCAATACACATATATTTCAACGCTAAAGCTACAATACGACTTCAATTATTATAAACTGCACAAATTATCAAGATAAGTATTGTATTTTGTATGCCCATGGAAGTCACTAGTAATTACTAAACTTGTTTTTAATTTAGTATTGATAAATTAATTATCAAATACTTTTTACCATACTGATACATTATAAGTATCTTTTATCGGTGTGTGTATTTTTTATTATAGCAGATAGCATTTTGTTTTGCTTCGTTTCAGTGTAAATTGATAATTATTTTAAATATTTTATTTTCGATATGCTCATGCCCCCCACGTAGGGTTATTACGTCTCCTTAGGGGTGCATTCTACAAAATAAAATTTAAATATTGTACTCCTATTATTATTATTTTTAATATTTTATCTATTAGGAGTCTCTGATATATGTAAAGTAAATGCAGGAAAGTAAATATAGGACACAAAAAGATAATTTCAAGAGATTCCAAGTAGCTATATCTTTCTTCCATCAAAATATCAACTCGGTCAATAAAACGTAATACAATTAATAAACATAGCAGTATCAAAGAAAAAAATATAATTAAATTAAAATAGAAAGATACTTAAATGTCACGGAACTGGAAAAACGAAAGAACAAAATAGAAGCAACAGAATTAGAAAATGGTGACGTTCTTTTAAAGTAGAAGGGGGCGTCCATAAATCTCGCAGTGTTGACAAGACATGAGAAATGTATATCTCACTCCCTTTAGAAAAACATCAATTTTTACCTTTTTATACCCGAAGCTAGGTCAGATATAAATACGACTGTCACTTGCAGCGAAGAAGAAAAATTACTTTTCAAGTTATTACTATTCCGAATCCTTTCTTATATTCTTCATTCATTTTTCTATTTCTTTAAATCTAGCTATTGGAGTTTCTTTTTTACAAATATTTTTCTCCACACTGACTCCAGAATCAACCGTCACCTTCTAACGAAACATCCACATCCATTTATGTCAATCGCAGATAAAAAGTAAAAAAAGAGTATTTTTTTTTATAAAAAAGAAGTTGAGCAACTATTGATAAAAACTGTGGCCTCCGCAGTCGGAGGGCGAAATGTTTCAAACCTTTTTGTGCCTGAAAAATACTTTAATTTAACAATTCTATCCTTTCATTCCTTTTCAAGCGGTAATAAATGGTTACATTGTATTGGGGATTGTAATGCAAAAAGCATATCGAAAAGTGTTTGGCTTGGTTGGTTTTAATCAATGTTGCTCTGTACCTAAAGAAATATCACAACATAACAATTGGCAAATAAAATGTAAATCTAATTACGAGAATAGATATGGAAACTAAATGTATAGGGAAAATACTATAGAACACAAGGTTAAAACAGATAACAACAACAGGTGCAACATAGCTTCTTTCTTCTTGGAGAAAATGATTGATCTAAGTATGCGCTTCTCAAACTTTCTGTACTTGCGACTCTCTCTCTCTCTCAATTTTCAATCATATTTTTCATCTCGTCCTCCCCTCAAAACAATAATAATGTATTGAATTCAATAATAATATTTTTTGGCGTAAAGCGACGACTTTAATTATAAACCGTATCAATTACCAAGATTAGTATTAAATTATAATATAATTTTATGACATGGTCATAGGTTCACACTGGTAATTATCAAACTTGTTCTTAATTTAGTACTGTTAAGTTAATTGTGTGTGAGAGAGAGAGAAACACACTATGCAGTACTGATACATTTATAAGTATATTATATGAATGCCTTAATTTTTTATTATGTCAGAATGCATTTTTTTCGCTTCTTTTCAGTAAAAAATAATAATAATAATCTTTTGTTTACGACTTTTTGATATACTCGTACACCCCTTGTAGGGTTATCACGCTTCCTCTATGAGGGTACGCCCCACAGTTTGAGGAACACCGATTTCAGTGCATCTTAATTGTCAAAAACCAATAATTAATTTTAAGTACGGAACTCTGATCCAAATTAATGGAGGTCCATAATAAAATAAAATTTATGATTTATTTACATCGATCCACCCCAACACTTTTTATCGCCGCGGACCGGTGAACTTTTGATAATTTTACCGCGGCCCCTGAAGGGGGGATGTTGATTGCTTACATTTTAGATTGTTCTTGTTTATTAATTCTTATTTAATTGTTTTTAAACATACTATTATACCATCAATCTGGAACCTTGAACATTTCACGACTTTCTTCGTAAAATGATCTCTCTGTAGCAAAGTGCATTTTCTATATTACGAACTTTTTGCATTTTATTGTGGTCATAAATCTTGAACTGTTTTATTAGATCCTAATTCGCCGAGAATAGAGTTGTGGAAGTTTCATCCAAAAAGTGCAACCTCTTAACTCCCAATGCTCAGTTCACTAGAAACATGTTCGATATTCTCTTTCACACTCGGTGAGTTGCCCCGTGTTCTAATTATAAAATAATATATGTTTAATATTACTTGTATGCTTTAAATTATAAAATGTCCTTAAAATTCATTAATTTTAGTGTAAATTGTTTTCTTAATATTGAAATTATAGTGAATTCTTCGACATTCTTTTTTTCTTGTTTTCTTTGCAGTTTTTCTTTCTTTATTTTTTGATGTGTAAGATGTATAAAATAAACATATATTAATTTTAAAAAAATATGTGAATAATTATATTTTTAATAAACAGTGTTTATGCATTTAAAATTCGTTTTATGCGGTTTATAAAGTATATTAAAAGATGAACCGCTATATAACGAACTTTGTTCCGAGATTCAGTGACTTCCTTATACAGAGGTCCGACTGTAATTTAATGTTCCTGGTGCGGCTCGGTACTATTTAATCCACGAACCGGGGTTTTTTATTATTGATTTTTTATTATTATCCCCGTGCACCACAGAGTATTACAAGGGGATCGTAGAAGTAAGTATTAATCCCACATTACAAAAGATAGAAAACAAAAAAAAATTGAGGTTATGAAGGATTACCAATGTTTACAACAAATTCATAGAACTTTTTAGAAGCACTTCTGGTAGAAATAAATTGGTGAATATTAGGAGGCCAATTTATATGTTCCTTGAAAACCAGTCTTAGGACCGTTCGTTCTCTGACAAACTTGGAACACAGAAGGAGCACATGTTCTACATTTTCCTCGCCACCAATATTAAAATCACATGGAGATGACGGAACTAAATTAAATTTGTTCAAGTAGCTTTTAAAGTTATCTTGATCAGTGAGAAATTGGGTTATTTTGCGATTAGTATAAAAAATGATGACATAACAGTCTCTTATTAATGGGTGTAAGCGGGGAGAGTGTCCTCATGGTCATTGGTCCCTGAATGTCAGATTCTGTGAAAAGTAGTTTAAAGAAAAGTGGTAACGTATTTCGTTTTCTGTTACACTTACCTTTTTGTACTCACACACTCGAAACTTTGAATACCTTTTTATTCTTAAAATTTTACAACCTCTTTAGTTCTGTATACGTGTTTTTACCCTAAGCCATTGACCAATCTTCATTACATTTCATTTTGCATTCTTACTCTTCACCTCTTCACGTTCAGAATTGATGTTTTTTGTATCGTTTCTGCTTTTTGTGGAATGTTACAGTTTCATGTTATCGTTGTTATTATTCGAATTACCTAAACAGTTAAATGATCAAAACGGCTTTTGCATGGCAAACAGACAATGATTTCGTATGTGTTTTTATCTAGGGTTAATGGATCATTATATATATACTTTAAAAATGTTCTAACTTTCTTGGCATGTACACTCAAACTAACGATAATTGTACCATATTTGAATCCAACGGACAGAATTAGAATAAATACAGTAATTTTAACCTAATTATTTAATATAGATGTTGCAATTTTACCGTAAGAAACTTAAAACAAAAATCCGATGATATTCATATTTAGCAATTGTCCTCTGCATCATATACAAATATTCATGCAAATGAAAATCCATGTAAACAAATATTGTTCCTTTCTAATTAGAAAAAAAAAACAAGTAATTTATATATATATATATGTGTGTGTGTGTGTGTGTGTGTACCGTAAAATTCGGCGTATAACACGCACCACCGTATAAAGCACACCTATACTTTCAAGCCGCGCATTTTTTTATTCTTAGGTATATTCGCAGTATAACGTGTACCCACTTTTTTACGAAGAAACCTTAAATATATGTGTGCAATGCTCGTATGGTTTGAAGTCATTTATTCGTGGTATTATTCTAAATTTTAGAAAAAAAATAGTACACTTCTAGAGCTACAACCTTTTAAGTTCATTACGTATGTCATTTATTTTAAATAAATTGCATCTGAAAATACATAGAGGTGTAACTTATTTATCTACTAATTTCTTTTTTTTAATTTTCAAGTTCTCATTTTTACTTATAATGCGCACGCGTAAATTCCAATCTTATTGTTTGTGTTCAAAGCGCGCGTCATATGCCGTATTTTACGGTATATATATATATTAAAGTCAATTCCTTTTTCGTTAGAAAAACGTACTGGCATTATCTGTTGCAGCCAGCAGTAACTTCGACAAAAATAACACAGAAGGAATTTAGAATTAAAAAATAAATTTAATTAATGAATTAATATTTGAAAAAAACTGTATTAATATCAAGTGTCATCTACTACAAGTTATATATATATATATATATATATATATATATATATATATATATATATATATATATATATATATATATACATAAATTTATAAATACGAAGAGAGTGACCTAATAGTAGGACTGTTTTAAATAAAATCCCTAAATATCGTTAGAATGGTAAAATTATCTGTATATCCTTAATTATTATTTATTATTTATTTATTACTTAATTATTATCTTAATTATTTGTATATCCTTAATTCCAATTTTACAGTGGAAAATAAGTGCATTTTAGCAGAAATCAATAATTCAATGAGGAATAAAGAATACCACTTTCGTTCGGATGATTTTGTTTCTTTGTTTTTATTTTAAATACACATCTATCTTCCTTTCAGACTAATTAAATGTATGATTGCTATTGTATAATAATCAGTTATTGCTTAAAAAATTAAATTAGTGCAGTGCTTCTCAAACTTTCAATACTGGCGCCCCCCTTTTCGATCACAATTTTTATCGCGCCCCCCTTATACATTAATAATGCACTGAATGCAATAATAATGAACTTTGATGCTAAAGCTACAAAAGGCGATCTTAATTATAAACCATACAAATTAGTAACATAAGTATTAAATTTTGTATACTACTTTTAAGCAAAAAATAAATAAAATAATAGGATAATTATTATGTGTGTTATTTTTCCTTTCTCTAATTTTTAAATTGGACTTATTGCAAAATACGGTGGCTGCTTAGAAGACAAAATATAGATATCTGCTAAATATAGAAAAAGAACTCAGAGGGTCAATTTCTAATCATAAGCATTCCTTATAAAAACTTTGCTTTGCAAGACAAGCCCATGGAAGTCGTTAATACTTATTAAACTTGTTCTTAATTTAGTATTAATTAATTAGTTATAAGCTACTATGGAGTACTGATACATTAAAAGTATACCGGCTGAAGTAACCGCTTGCACGAGTTCATTTAGAAGAAAATAAAACATTATTGAAATAATCGCTGAATTTTAAGGAGAGTAAAGCCAAGTGCGCGACAATGTTTACAAAATGTAAAATGATTTTTTTAAATGATTGCTCAAAGTATAATTAGTTTAAAGCGAACTATAATTTTAAGCCTTACAGAATTATCATTTAGAATTGATGTTGAATAATGAACAATAATATAAAATTCAGATGAAGAATAATTGTATTATTTTTAATATTTAAAGCGAAAAGACTTCAACATGTTTTAACCCTGGAGCAGGTGCGCACTCGATACTAATGGTCCAGCGGGGTTATTGAGTCACCCCAATCCTTTTTTTATAATTATTTTTATAGTACACCAGTGTTTCTCAAACTTTCAATACTGGCGATTCAATTTTCAATCATAATTTCTGCACTGAAAACAAAAGCACTTCGTATATATACTATTACCATTTTGAAAATCCTACCTATGTTAAACAGGATTTTCTGCGGTGGCTGCTTTGAAGACAAAATATAGATCTCAGCTAAATAAAGAAAAATAACTCAGTGTCAATATCTGATATTAAACCTTTCTTAGAAAAACTTTGCTCTACAAGACAAGCCCATGGAAGTCACTGATAATTATTAAACTTAGATTAATTTAGTATTAAGAAATTATTTATAAAATACCTTCTTCAGTACTGATACATTAAACGTATACTGGCTGAAACACCGGCTCTTCGCACGAGTTAATTTTTTAAAAAATATAACATTATTCTTGATATAATAGCTAAACTGTAAGGAGAGTAAAACTGCGTGCACGACATTGTATACAAAAATGTAAAATGATTTTTTTTTAGATAAATGCTATAATTGTAAATAACTGTTTAAAAGAACTGTAATTTTAAGAATCACAGAATTAGCATTTAGAATTAATGTTAAGTAATGAAAACGAATATAAAATTCCTATGAAGAATAATTGTGTTACTTTTTAATATTTAAAGCGAGAAGACTTCAAAATGTTTTAACCCGGGAGCAGGCACGCACTCAATACTAAGGCTGATGGTAGTGCGGGAGAACTCAGTCACCCCAATCATTTATTTATAATTATTTTTACTCTACACGATACAAATTGGAATTCCAGTGAATAATTTAAATAAGAGAAAGTATACTTACCGGTTTTCAAAGAATGTTCAATCTTTCTTTGATGATTTGAGAAAAAGTCCAATAAAACTGAACTAAAATGATTGACAAGTGATAGACCTTAATAAAGGACGAAAAGCAAAGATACTTTTCACTAATATTACAGAAATGTTACTTGCTGGCAAAGCTGTCATATTTTGTTCAAGTAATTGTAGTTTTAATGAGCATTCATGATCGAGTGAGTGAATATTAACGTCGCACTGTTCAGCTACACGAGGGCTTTTAGAGACGGACCTCGTAATTTTGAACCATGGTTGACGAGGACGATACTTGAGCTGGCCTCTTAACTACCACACCATTCCAACAAGAGGACGTTTGAGCTCTTTACAAATTTAACGTGCACCTCTCCCTTTCACGACGGGTCTTTAGTGGTACTGGGCTCGAACTCGTAACACCTTTGGTGATCAACAAATAACAAGTTGAGCTTTTTCTTTCTTGAGTCTTTTTGACAAGTCGAACTGAACCTTGTGGTACACTTATGGCTTCATATTTCAGTTGATGGAGTTCTTTAGGAAGCCATTGAAAATTTTCCTTTCGTTTCATGTTCATCGTGTTTCTCAATCATGAATAATATGCATCAGTTTCAACTTCCTTCAATACAGATCACAGATGCCACCGTTGCCTGGTTATAAGTGTATTCAGAAAAAAATACGGATGCTCTAAAAAGTATTATGACGTTTCTCACTATGCTTTATATGTTTCAGATTACTCGTAAAAATAAATCTTAGCCAAATAATCCTTCAAAAATCAATCAATTCTTTCCAAATATCGTAAAACTCTTCATTATTTACAATTTCCCTATGCGAAAAACAAATACATAAAAGATGGGATGAAACTAATGTAGAAACCCTACCAGTAAGTTTGAAGGTCAATCAAATAAATGACTAGCAAATTTATTATGCTGCCTGGCTGAAAAGCGAATCATGTCTTCCTTTTCTTTCTACAACTAATATACAGTATTTCAATAATAATTAAAGTGATGAAATGTTTATCTTAGAATTTTTCTCAGGGTCTGAGTTTCGTTTTTTCTTTTAACGAGTAATATTTTATGTTAAAACAGAAGAACGCCAGATGATAAACATAAATTATATCAGTGTTGTTGTGTATTTCTTTTATTATGGAAAAAGTATTTTGTTTCACTTCTTTCCGGTTATTTTTTTAAAAAAATCATTAAATTTTCGATATGCTCGCGCCCCCCTTGCAGGGTTATCGCGCCCCCCAGGAGGCGCGCCCCACACTTTGAGAAACACTGAATTAGTGGCTTTAAGCCATGCGATAATCGATCAAACACCTGATATTTCGAACAAAATTCTATGTTCTTTGTTTAATATTATTAAACTTTTTAAAATTCTATCTTAAGAACCTACTTTTCTTTAGTTCCTAATATCGATTTATTTTTCTTTTTGCTCTTAAAGGCAATAATTAATTCATACCCGTGTGAATAATTTAACCTGAGCCATTATCGCTTTCTCGGGGCAACACATATATTTTTCATGTGCAGTACTTTGAAAATCTCCGATAAAATAATTCAAAATACTCAATTTATAGCATAGCTCATTCTTCGAGGATTCAATTGAAAGAGGTAAACTCAGATAAAAGAGGCAATACGTGAAAGTTGAAATAAAAGAATCATCGCTAATGAAATCGCTTGCTACCCTTTAAGCTGGCGTGAGAGGCTAGCAAAAAGCATTTTATATCAGATTACAAATTTTGATTGTTTTATTTTAAGCTTTATTTTGCTCATTAAGGTATCTGACTACAACTACAAAAATTATGATTTTTTTTTAAAAATCAACAAATTTTTTGTATGATTTTATTTTGTAGGTCATTATATTAGCTTTTTACCAAGTTTTTTATTTTCCATTCACTGGAACAAAAAATACAAGTGTTTTAATAAAAGCAGATGCCATAACTTTTACATAAGAAGTCAAATTTTAACATGCGTTTTACTCGAAAAGCTCAAAAGCTGACAGTGACTGCTCAAAAAGTTTTAAATATAATTTTCTGAAATTTTGTAGGTATGTTCTGTATAATAATAAAATATTTTTAGCCTACAGATTTATCAATGATTGCTTTATTACAAAATTTACAGTTCTTCATGTGAATATAATCACTGTTTTTTTTAAGCAATTTCATATAATAGCTAAGATAAAGTGCTCTATTTTTTGTAAAAATCAAAATATCTCTTATCTAAACGGTCATTTCAAAAAGGAGTAGCAAAGTAATACATTAAAATAGAAAAATTTAGAATTCGTACATTGGCTATTTGTACAGAGCAGGCTCGTTTATGTACTTTTTTATCAATTTTTACCCATCTTTTCCCATTTTAGTAGTAATAGTGTATTTTTCACTTTTTAATTTTAGCCTTTTTCTTCCTTAAAATGTACTAAATAAATCTAAAAACCAAACAAAAAAAAATCTCTATATCTCCATTTTTCAAAAAAAAAAAAAAAAAATTGTCGCATGTAGTAGGATACTTTAAACGGTTCTTTTTCGAACAATTTGTTGTATTTTCTTTCCTTTACCGATGTTTTGAATTAAAATTGGTAAGAAAAACGGGAAAAGTTAAAATATATCTTGGAGGCCTCTCAGACTGGGTCCATCTGATTATTTTTCGTTCAGAGGTGCGCTTGATGAAGGGAGAAGTAATCAAAGACTTACGGCCAAAATATTTCAAAATACTTTATTTTTAGCAAAAATTTTCTTTTGTGAGATTCCTTTAAAGAAAATGGCAACGAAAGAAATGAAAAATGAGATCCTAGAACTTAAAGAGATTCAAGAAGGAGGAGAGTTTGAGATTTGAAACGGAACGAGATTCGACAGTTTATGGAATGAATTTCTAGTTTGTAAATCGTAATCTTTATAATTTTAGCAATACTTGATGGTTGATTAAAAAATGAAAAGAACATTACCTTTCCTGAATTATTTCTATCGAATGCGAAGGGTATTACACTCTTATGAGAATTAATTGAAAGGACGAAACTGTGTGTGTTTAAGAAAAGTATTTACATAAAAAACATGAAAAATATATATATGTATATATATATGTATATATATATATGTATATATATATATATATACATAAATAAGTCATTTTTACTAAGAGAAATTTTTATTTGTCTTATGTATGCCATAATAAAAGCCTATTCTTTTCAATGCTATTCAAAATATTTATTAATTGTCTTGTCTCGGCTTTCAGATATAAACCCAGTACACAGAACAATCATCTATCTAGAAAGTGCGACGTCAATATCATGGGCTGCATATATTACTTTCTCTCAAATATGAAAAGTATTATAAAATTCTCCGGCACTAAAATCTGTCAATAAATTACCTATTGATTAAGGTTATAAAAAAATTTTCGGATTTTTCAACAATATACATTTTTGATTTGTTCTTATCTTATTTTCAAATTCAAAATCATTTATTGAGAAATTAGCTTTGTTAAAAGAATACTCACAATTTTACCCTTTGTAACGGCGTGGCACATACGAGGCTTGAAACATAGCACACGATAGACTAGAAAGAGGGCGCTGCTGTGAACTGTTTTGGCTTTTGAGTGGAAAGGAGAGAAGAAGAAGGTGGTCTCGAACGTAATATGGAGGAAACTGCCTGTAGTTCCCGATGCGATTTTTAATTGTAAATGAAATTGTTAATATAGTGATGTGTTTTGAAGGAAATAATAAAAACGGTAAATCCGGTTAATTAGAGGTAATTAATTCAACTACAAGACGATGTTACAGACTGGTGGCATCGATGGCATCGATCTAAGAACAGTGTCGATAACAAAAGAAATAGTTGGGGTAAGTACTTTTTCTATCTGAAAGTACCTTCGTGCATATTCTAAATTTGTTCTCAATTTTTGTATTAAAATATGGGTAAAAATTAAATACAGCAATCATTCTTAATTCACTTTTTGTATTAAATGCTGGATTTTGATTATTTTAAAGCTATATACTTATCCCTGCTATTCTCGTTAATTTATGATTTGTTTTTAAATAAAAACAAAAATTTATCCTATAAAAAGGAAGAAAATTGATTTTGTCTGTGGTTGAATTGAGTATATAAAATTGCTCTTTTTTTAGTTTTAGTTAGTGTATTCTGATTTAAAAGTGTGTTTTCTATGTGAGATATAATTTAAAAGATTCTCTCAATGGTGTTTAAGAAAAATCTGTATTGCAAATACAATATTAAGAATTTGTGAAGAGTGAATGATAAATAACTTATGAAAATTGTGATTATAGCACGATTTGAAGGTTCAGTGAAAAATATTATTATATATATAAAGTGTATATTTAAGTAGAAATATTTTTGATTTTGCTGAGTCAAAGAAATATTTATGACTCTTCTCTCTTTTACTGAGAGGAAAAAAAGCTGACTCATTGCGTTTCAGAAGTTCTCAAGGTTAAATGCATAAATTATGTAGCTATTCGAATCATATAAGAATCTGTTTTTTATGAGTTGCTCAGTAAAATTTTTGTTTCTGTGGATTCAGATTACTAGTGGAATTATTTTACTCTCATTATTGTCTTATAAAACTTTTTTTTTGTTGCGAATATAAGTATTTGGTTTTTCTGAAAAAAAGAAAATCTATAGATTTTATTTGAATGGTGCTCTATGAGTTAAAAGTGGTCATTACATTGAAACATTTTCAATAAAAAATTTGTTTGTTTTTACAAATATAAACATCTATTATTATTTTCGAGTTAAGGGTGATGCTGTACAATTTCTATAGATAGAACTTTTTTTAACATATTTGCTCTCATTTGTTTGTTTTAAATTGAAAATAAATGACAATTAATGAATGACAAATTACATTTTGAAGAGACTTTATGAAGAGATAATTTCGACTTAGGATGTATGTTATTGAATTTGCATTGAAAAGTTTTATTTTTTATTTTTGTGCTTGTTTGATTATTCTGGTATTGTAGTTACGTAAATATAATATATCGAAAAATAAGTTTCTTACTCGTCTTATTTTAATTTTCTTTTCTGAGAGCATTCTGATGTTGTTAGTCCCTAAATCATGACATATTTAGCTAAAAGTAATAAACCTGATCTTTTGTCAGCATGTGATTATTTGGGGGTTGAAGAAGATCAGTCCAGCAAGGTGGTAGATGTAAAAAAATGATTCTAAATAGCGAATTTTATGTTGAAGAGGAAGTGAAGATAATTCTCGACAGAGTCATTAGTGATAGGAAAGAACAAGAAAGAAGTAAACAAGAAGAAAAGGAAAGGGAAGAAAGAAGTAAGCAAGAAGAAATGGAAGAAAGATGTAAACGAGAAGAAAGGGAAAGGGAAGAGCGAATGGCTCGAGAGGCCAGACAACACGAATTAGAATTGATAAAATTAGAATTATCACAGCAGAATCAACCATTAAATGATGAATCTGGAAGAAGAGTTGAAATTGGACCTAAAATTCAATTGACACAAATCACAACTAAATTTGATGAAAAACATGAGATTAGTTTATATTTGATTAATTTTGAAAGGAAGGCTGAATTAGCTCAAGTACCAAAGTAGGATTGGGTGGCCTACTTGTTGGTGGTTTTACCAGCAGAACTCTTTAATATGCTGGCTAGAAAACCTACCGAAAGGGCAAATAATTATGATTTTGTAAAAGATCTTATATTGAAGAGGTACAGGTTGAACAGCGAAAAGTTGAAGCAATGTTTTTACAGACATCAAAAATCAGCAGAGAAGTCTTGGAGGAATTATGCTGATGAGCTGAATAGTTATTTTACAGAATGGATAGCTGAATTGGAGATTAAAACTTAAGAGAGAGCAACTGAAAGATCTATTAATAACTGAACAGTTGAAGTACCGTGTTCCAGCTGAAGTAAGAGAGCATTTTCTTGATGACTGGATCAAGTTAAAAACTCTCTATGAACTTGCAGAGAAATTAGACGAATATGAAAGCATCAAACAGAGTTTCAGAAGAGAAATCCCTAAGAAAAATAGTTACAAATTTCAAGGTGGTGTAAATTATAGTGGTGCCAGACCAAAAGAAACTCCTAAAGATTTCAAGTCCAAATTTCAAATGAAAAAGGAACCTGTCCATGAAAAAAATCACGAGAAAAACTTTGAGAAGAGAAGACAGCTTCGATGTTATGAATGCGGGCCTTATTCACATCTCAGACCACAATGATATAAACTAAAGAAGAGTTACTAAACAGTCGCGTCTAATGAAACTGTTAGAAATGGTACTGATATATTGGCTCCATATTAGAGTTTAGGAAGAGTGAATGGAATTGAAATGCCTATACTACGAGATACTGGTGAAACTCTCGATTTAATATGTAAAAAAATACGTAAAGCCTTCCATGTTTATAAATGAAACTGTGTGGCTTCGAATTCCTCTGGAGGAAACCGCAGTGTGTCTGGCAATGGCTAAAGTTGAGTTGGACTGTGTGTTTGGTCATGTGATTACGAAAGCTGCTGTTTTAAGAGATTCATTAGATCAAGGAAAATATCTTTTGGGAAATAAGACTGCTGCATTGTTTGAAGAAGTGAAGAAGAATAAAGAAATACAAGTGTATATGGTGAACGCTGTTGAAACACGTTCGCAGAAGAAATTGACTGAAGAGAGTAAACAAGATCTTAACATGTCAGAAGAAACTACTCCTGAAAGTAACGAAAAGAATAAAGAATCTCCGGATGAACTGGATGATATTTTGCCTTTAATTCTTCCTGAAATTTCTGAATCAAGTCTTATAAAATTATCTCATAAAGATCTTACAAAGGAATAAATGAAAAGTGCTGAATTAAAAACACTGTTTGAAGAAGCTAAAAGCGGGTCTTCAAAGAAAAATGATTATATTGTCGAAATAACTTACTATTTTTCCAAAAAGAAGATAAGGATGGCACTAAACGTAAATGTATGGTTGTTCCCGAAAAGTATAGAAAAAATTTGATGACGATAGATCACGAGGCGACTGTAGCTCATCTAAGAGTAACTAAAACGAAAAATGCCATATTCAAAACATTTTACTCGCCTAAATGCTTTAGTGATGTTGAGGACATTGTAAAGACATGCGGCAAATGTCAAAGGGTGGGTAAACCGCAAGATAAAAAGAAGGCACCACTACAAATTGTTCCCGTAATAACTGAAATTTTCACAAAGATTAACATCGATGAAAGTGGAACTTTACCAATGACACCGTCTAGAAATAAATATATAATTACGGCGTTAAGTATGTCATAAAGGTATCCTGATGCCATTTCTGTAGCAAACCTTTGCTCAACAACTGTTGTAAATGCATTGTTACAGATTTTCAGCCGAATGGGCTTCCCAAGAGAATTACAGACTGACCAAGGCACGTCATTCAGAGTGCACTAACTACGTAATTTTTAGAAAGATTTGGAGTTAAAGTAGAAGTTCTGTTTATAATCCACAAAGTAATCCTGTGGAAAGAATGCACAGAACATTGAAGAGGATTCTTCGTGTCCTGTGTCTGGAGGCAATTCCACAGATTGGGAGAAAATTCTTCCTTAAGTCCTCTTTGCCCTAAGGACTGTTATACACGATAGTACTGGGTTTTCACCAGCTGAACTAGTTCACGGGAAAAATCTAAGGACTCCTGTGATGTTATTATACGAGAAACTGACAGAAGAGCCTGTAGAAAGCAGTGTTGTTGATTATGTATTTGAACACATTAATAGAATGAAAATATGTCAGGAATCGGCAATCCTACACATGGAAGATGCCAAACAAAAACAGATGTTGTGGTATGATAGCCGGACCGTTAAGCGTCAATTTCAACCGAGTGAACTGGTTTTGGTCATAGCTCCATCCAGGCCTAACAAGTTATCTGTTCAGTTGGTTGGCCCTGGAGAAATAGTGCAACAACTCCCTGAGACAAGTTATGTGGTCAAATTCCCAGAGAAGGATAAAACTCTCGTTTATCATGTTAATTTGCTAAAACCTTATCACCAACTAGAGGAAAACATTAATTTGTTGTGCATTAATCCTTTAAAGCATGACGAAGAAGAAGACATACCTAGTTTGGAACTTGAAAACGAAATGTCGGTATGGTCCAAAATCATCAGCGATGTGCAGTTAAATTCAAAATTATCTCAAATTCAACGAGGAAAGCTCAAAGAACTTTTATATGAATATAGTAATCTTTTTTCGAATATTCCTGGATGTACCGATTAGCTGAACATGATATTGAATTAGAATCTAAACGAGCAATTGTTGCTAAGCCTTATCGTATGTCTCCTCGACAAATTGAAGTTCTCAAATCAGAAGTTAATAAGATGTTAGAACTGAAAATAATAGAGCCAGGAGAATCTGACTTTACATCTCCCTTAATACTTGTTGAAGCTCAGGGAAAGGAAGCAAGGCCCTGTAAGCCAGAAGGTTGAATAAAGTAACTCGGACACAATTCTTTCCATTGCCTAATATCGAAGAACTTTTAGAAAAGGTATCGGCAGCTAAATATATCTCTATCTTGGATCTCACTCGAGGGTATTGGCAACTACCCTTGAGTCCCCGAACGAAAAGGTACGCATCGTTTGTGACAACATTTGGAACTTTTAAACCATTGAGGTTACCATTCGGTCTGAAAAATGTGCCCTATTACTTCAGTCGACTTATGGCTAACTTATTAAGAAATTGTGAAGACTTTGCAGTTCCCTACCTAGATATAGCTATCCTTTCACTGGCCTGGGATGATGACCTAAAACATCTGAAAGATGTATTTGATCGCCTACGCTCCGCTAAATTACATATCAAGCCATCCAAATGTCAATTTGCTAAAAAATTAGTTAAATATCTTGGACATTTGGTAGGCCAAGGTTTAAGAACCCCTGGAGAATTAAAGGTTCAGGTCATCAAGATTTCCCGATCCCCACTAACAAGACGCAAGTTAGAGCCTTTTAGAATATCTGGCTATTACACTTGGTTCTCTTTTTATGCGGTTTTTTTTTTTTAGAGTTATGCGATTTTTTTTTTTGTTTTTATGGCAAAGAAAAAAATTTTATTCATATTTAATTCTTTTTGGTGATTCACTTTTTCTGAAAACGAATAAGAATAACAACTACAACTCTACTATTACGCAATCAATACAACGAAAAGAATTTCTCCTTTATATGCAAATTTATACCTTGAACATTGACCTCTTGATTTGTTCTTAAAAACAAAAAGACAAAAACAAAAATAAAATTGCGTGTTTTTATGCTGCATTTTGAAGAACTTTTACTTTGTGAAAAAAAACCGGAAGATAAATTTACTCAAGCAGTAAGTTTTTATTTTTTTAGTGCTAATTGTACATTAAGTTTTCTCTATAATTTTTTTAGTCCTCTTAAAGAAAATGTGTGACAATATTAAAAAACAAAAAGTGCAATTTCGCTAGAAACCAAAATTAAAATTCTCGATTGCTCGAAAGGAGAAAGATCAACAGCAGTAGGTAAACGTTTTCATTTAGGCGAATCTACTAGGTAAAAAAAAATGAAGCGGCAATAAGAAAATCAGTCAGATCTGGTACAAATTTGAGTTCTAAAATTTCATCATATTCAAGAGACACTTTAATAGAAAAAAAACTGAAAAGGCTCTCGTAATTTGGATTGAAGATTTAACTCAAAAAGAATTCCCGTTAGATGGACATTTAATCAAGATGAAAAAATTTTTACAAGGAGTTAAAAGAATCAGAGCCATCTACATCTTCACGTGAAAGTAATCCACAATTCTCTGCCAGCACAGGGTGGTTAACTGGTTTTATAAAAGACATTCTTTTCATAATCTAAAAATAAAAGGTGAGGTGGCTTCTGCAATGAAGAAGCTGCTAGAAAATATCCTGAAAAGTTAGCTAAAATTATTAAAGATGGAGAATATTGCGCTCATCAAGTCTTCAATGCTGATGAAACAGTTGTTTTGGAAAAAAATGCCAACCCCGTACTTACATTGCAAAGTCCGAAAAAACTGCCAGTGGTTTTAAAGCTGCTCATCGACTTTATTGCTGTGCAGCAATGCATCTGGCGATCGAATGTTAAAACCGCTGCTTGTAAATCTGCATTAAAAAGGAAAAGACTTAAATACACTGCCCGTACATTGGATGGCTAACAAGAAGGCCTGGGTAACAACGGCTATTTTCACTGAATGTTCAATAAATGCTTCGTAAAGTTGAAAATTATATAGAATGAGATGGGTCTCGAATTTAAGATCTTATTAATTCTTGACAATGCGCCAGGTCATCAATCTTAGAACATCAAATATAAAGGTAGCTTTTTCCCTCCAAACACAACGAGCTAATTTAACCATTAGATTATTTCAACATTTAAAAAATATTATGTAAAATTCACTTTCCAATTCATTTTTCGATAAACTGGAATCGAAACAATAACAGTTACTGAAGCTTGGAAACAATTTAATATCTTGAACTGTGTAAAATCATGTTGCATTAGCAATTGCCGAAATAAAATCACAAACTTTAAATGCATGTTGGAAAGCTGCTTGGCCTGAATGCGTATCAAAGGAAACGAATCAAATAGAGCAATAGTAACATCAGAAATTATTTCAATTGCTAAGGAAATAGGTGGGGAAGGTTTGATGATTTTGGCAATATAGAAGAATTGCTTGTGGACGAAGCCTAAATGATGATGATATTTTGGAAAGTATGGTAGATATTACTAAAGATTTGGAAACAGTAGATAGCGAACCGGAAGAAGATGTTACTCCACTGGACGAAAAATTACTTCGTTCAACTTTCCTAAATTGGCAAATTTTTTTATTCAAAATGATAATGATGTAGACGCCTTAAAATTTGTGATCTGAAATTTTGTATGTCTGGCTAAGGTCTACAAAGAACTAGTGCCATCACAGAGTTTGATTACTGACTACCTTGTCAAAAAAAAAAATCACTGAAGTTCCTGAAGAAGCATTACCATGTAGATCTGATGACGTAATTTTATCTTCAAGTGATGAAAGTGATCTTGGCCCAATATACAAACGGGTTCGCACATTATCAGACAGCGAATAATGATGAAAACATTCTTAATATGATTTTAAATGAAGTTTTGTTTTTGTTACATATTAAGTTTTGTTTTTGTTTTTAACATACATATGTGCCATTTATTAAAATATGATGGGGAAAAAATAAATCTTATTATTTATAAATCTTTTTTTATGCGATTTCTGGTGCATTTTAAAACATTATTTGGGTTTTATGCGATTTTTTGAATAAATGGAACGTATCCATCATTTTGCATATAAATCTTTTTTGCGATTTTTTTTTTTTATGCGGATTTCCCTGGAACGCATATACCGCATAAAAAAAAGAACAGATATTCCCGAATTCTTTCAGTAATCGGCTCCACTGACAGATTTACTTAAGGGCCGAAATAGAAAATCAACCGTTGACTGGAATAGTTCTTGCCAGAATGCATTCGAGGAGCTCAAGACAAGACTATCTAAAAATCCAATTTTATACAGCCCTGATTTCACAAAACCCTTCATCATTCGGTGTGATGCATCCAATTTTGGAATAAACGTTGTGTTGCCGCAAGTATGTGAAAACGAAGAACATCCCATCATGTTCCTGAGCAAAAAGCTGTCGCTTGCAGAACAGAAATATAGCACTACGGAAAAAGAATGTGGCGCCACTATTTTTGCCGTGAAAATGTTGAAATGCTATCTTGATGGACACCAAAAATTTGTCATACAAACTGACCATAATCCCTTGGTATGGTTAGAGAAAAATACTGGGACTAATCCAAGACTTTTAAGGTGGGCCTTAGTTTTGCAAGCATTTAATTATGAGATTGCTTATATGAAGGGAAAACAAAATCAGAATGCTGATAGTTTAAGCTCTATCCCTTAAGACTTAGAAAAATAAAAAAAACACTTGTAATGAGAATTGATGGAAAAATAAGAATTTTCTTTGTATTATTTTTTTTGCCTAGAATGATTGGTATTTGTATATTAGTATTAATATTCGATATTAGTATTTTAATTTTTCTGTTATTTTGTATATGTTAAAGTTCACATAGATTAGTAGGGATAAGTTTAATGCCTTCCTTAAAATAACGTACTATTTTCGAATAGAACAGGTATTTGCACGTTATTTTTTTTAAATAATTTTTTGCTCCGTTTAAAAGAAAATGATTTCAAGAAATAATTTTTAACTCTCTACTGCTGCATAAACTGATCCCATGTCAAGTATTTTTCAGGTATCACAGTAAAACTTTCCACTCAACTATCGTGAAAAGTTTTCTCGAGGATGGGAGGAAATATATATATAATTAGTCTGTAACGACGTGACACATAGGAGGCTTGACACATAGCACACGATAGACTAGAAAGAGGGCGCTTCTGTGAACTGTTTTGGCTTTTGAGCGGGAATGAGAGAAGAAGAAGAAGGTGGTCTCCAACGTAAAATGGAAGAAGCTGCCTGTAGTTCCCGATGTGATTTTTAATTGTAAATGAAATTGTTAATATACTGATGTGTTTTGAAGGAAATAATAAAAACGGTAAATCCGGTTAATTAGAGGTGAATAATTCAACTACAAGACGATCTTACACCTTACTATCATAGAACAAAAATGTTTGGTCTACATTTTTTTCATTATTTTTTGTTTTAAACAATTTCTGACTTAAAACATAAAAAAACTTACAAATTATCTGTAATATTTTGTATAAAAGTCGGAAATTGATAACCCTTGGAGTGGCCAGGGATGGCTAGTAGTTATGGTCCCGGACTCGTTGCTGGCGTGTTAGGAGTTCGAGACTAGTGTTAATGATGACCCACCATGTAGAAAGGCTGATGCACAGAAATTTACCGATGCTCAATATCCTCCCGTTGGTGATATGGTGAAGTCCGGACAGAGATTGTTAGCTGATGTGTTGTTCTAGTCCACGGGTGTGTGGACTTTTTCAGGGTATAAGCTATTTCAAATGTTTTTAAGGTGTTGCGGTTGATCATGTGGCGTAGATGTGGAAAACATGTATTAAAATTGTACGTTTTATTTCTTAACACTTGTTTTGGACAACGTATCCTTCTTTTAAAATATGACAGATTACTATTTTTACTACAAAAACGCAAGTAACACAAAATTTTCTAATGCTTGAACAACTATAAGTGACTGCAAGACCATGGACAGTGAGCAGAGGACATACATGAACCAATGAATCTGAAACCGACGTATGTACTTACATTTGTTGTTACGCGAATTTCCAAGTCTATGCTGGGCATGACATCAACTCGAGTACCCAATCCCGTGGAGCCAATCTCTTGCTATTTGCGGGGAAGAACTGGTCATCCACATTTATTCTCCCCTTCAAGCAGGGTGTAGGGGAAAAATCATTTCTATGGCTGCAATCACAGTAATCACTTTTTTTCCTACAGTGACAGTGAATGAGTTAAGCGTCAGCTTCCAATGAAGGTACAAGTATCATCTACACATTTATCGAAACCTTTGCTTAAGTAAATACAATCACATATTTTGTAAAAAGTTCAATCTCGTCTAGTTGGCATCCGTGTTCCATAAATATGTTTCTTTTAGTATACGCGTCTTAGATGTTAGTATAGGCGGTCACCCAAAAATACTTTGGCGTCCACTGTTTGATCGCGATCAACTTAAACCGCATCCCTGTTCTAGTCACTTGACCGTGGATCGAAATTATGAGGTCCATCATCAATAGCAATCGTTTTGCCTTGGATTGGGACGATAAAATACATGGTGTTTATGAATGAATATCGGAGTTTTAACGCTTTGTAGTATTTATTACATACAATGTGTTAGTAGAACCAATGCATCAAATGGTAAACTAACTGAAACTTTTTTTGCTGGAATGTGTGCGCATGCGCGCGAAACATACGTTGATTTCTTTTCCCTTCCCCGCTAATCAGCGCGATAGTAGCAAAATAGAGACTAGTGAACAGAATGCATTTTGTGTTCCCTAGTTTATAAGGACAGAATCTGCTATTACTGTTCAACGAGAGTTCCGGTTGACACATCAGTGGACATGGGAACACTCATAATGCGTGCATCTGGAGTTTAGAAAACTCTCACGAAATCTCAACGAGACTCAAATTTGAATGTTTTTGTTCCATATCTCGGCATAATGTGTATGGGCCTTTCGTTTTAGGAGAACCATTTGTAACTGGTTCTGCTGATCTTGATGCTCTACAACTATGGCTATTTCTTCAATTGAAAGAAAGTGAGCCAGATAACTTCATTTGGCAGCAAAATGGTGCACCGCCTCGCTGGCATCATTCAGTACGCGATTGGTTGAATATCTCTGTAGTTGACCAATGAATGTTCCGCAAAGGGCCTCACGATAAAGCTTGTTTTGCATGGCCTCCCCGTTCACCCGATCTGACACAATGCGATTTGTATTTGTGGAGGTTCATTAAGGATTGCGCGTACTTACCTCCGCTATCATCTGACTATCCAGACTTAAGACACAGGATTGAAGCAGCTGTTGCAAGAATTACCTCAGACACACAGAATAAAGCTTGGCCGACTTTATTTGGGCCGTCTGACGAATGGGGCTCACATTGAACATTTGTAAGCTCGTAGGTAAAACTGTCTCAGTTACTCTTTCATTCGATGTATGAATTGCACTTGTTGTAAGTTATATGAAATAAATACTATAAAGTGTTAATACAATATTCGCTTAGAAACAACCGGTACACTCATTCACTTGATAATCCTGTAAGACTTTCTTCAGGTTGAAAAATATTTCAAAGCGTTCATATAAATCAACAACGGTGAATAAATATCCCTTTGGACTGCTAAAAACAGACCAAACGACAACAAAAATATTGCATTTTCACTTAGAAAGCTAAAAAAAGGGGGAGAAAATAACTGGCAACCCTCGTGAATTTGGAATTTGTTTCAGCATATTACAAAACATCTTTTCAGCTCAACCTGGCAAGGGATACGCATTGTAGTCTTTACCTCCTGTTTGAAAATTACGAGTCGCTTTCGAAATGTCCCTAAAGGGCCACACTTAAGGGAATTGAAACATCTTCGACAGAATGTCAGAAAACTTTGTTATATTTCACTATTTTTTCTTTCTTTATGTTTTCAGAGAACGATTGACCACTTGCACAAATTGACTGCCTCTCAAAAAGGAAGCTGAAGTGTGAACAGTAACAAATAGATGCAGGAGACGTCTAGTTTTTCTAAAATTTCAAATTTCTTTCCTTGTTTTGTGCATTGAGCTTTTGTTGCATGGAAGAGTTAAGAATTTGTTAGATGGAATTACCCATTTTTTCAAAGGTTTTTCAATCAACTGAATAACAATTGCTATCGAAAAAGAATATAATTATTCAGAAAGCTTTGGATTTTGCCCCAAGTTGAATTCAAAATAATCTAATTACATACGTTTATTTAAACAAGACTAGCAAAATATTTTATCTTAAGATGATTTTTTTGTTCATTTGCATTCCAAACTGGAAAAATGGTGATATTTATCTTTTTTTTTATCTATTGTTTTTTTGCAAAGTTTTTATATACATTTAATAAAAAATATATTATATCTTCTGGATAGAGTTGGAACATAAAAAGTTATTGGTATTGCACTAGAAAGAAGTGAACTATTTTCCTATTCTATTCATTAATTTTAATCGTATGGAATATTGGGAACTTCCAAACCCCTTATGTGGCTCAATTCAATTCCTAATTATTAAATTGGTAAGGCCACTGACTTAGCTTATTTCAAAATTTCTCTATCGAGTTTGGATCCAAATTTTCATTCATTAGAATATTCCAAATATTTCTATTCCCTTAAAAAATAATTTTCACACATTTTCAGATTTGTTTTTAAAACTGTGGCATATTACTATTAATTATTATTTATGAAAGAAATCTGATAATCGATTGATAAGATTTTTTTTCATTTAATTATATTAATTACAGGCTTATGTAACAATTCTCTTTCATTAAAAGATGTGTGGGTACACTTGGGTTTAATGGCTAGGAATTATTTTAATCAATTTTTCAAATCATTCATTGTTCTATTTTCCAAAGAAATCAAATGAGTAATCCTAAACATGCATTTTAAAAAAAAACTGTTAACAGTTTTTTTCATTAAAAGAAGCATTCTAATTTCTTTCCACTAAAAAATTTTCCAAAAAATTTTACAGATCCAGCAAGAAAACAAGGAAAATGTATTTACAAGGTGCCCCTTTAATTTAATACCCAAACAAAATAATAATAACATTAAGAATCTTACGAACTGAAACAATTCTTTAACAAATAATTAGTTTCATAACGACATCAGAATTTTAAGAATTCACTATTTTTTACTACATTAACAAGAACTCATTTAAAAAAGTTTTTTTTCTTTGCAGAATATTATTTTGTTATTCAAATATCTTCGGTAAATTATGCTAAGACCATGGTTCCTTATCCGATTCATTATCATATATGCATATATATATATAATACTTTTTTTTCTTCCTTTAAATAATCTATTGTATATCGTCTGCTTTAATGGTTTATTATTTTGTTCATTTTCATACAGAAATGCTTTTCATTTCAGAATTCTTTACCTTCAGAATTTAGAACCTTTGTCAAATGATGAGAACAACATCTCATTATGAGCTTCAATTTTCCTTCTATATTCAGAGTTTGATTTCTCATTTTGAAATTAGTTGCCCTATGTAGTGTGTTAATGGGATTTCTCTTGTTTCGACTCTTGGTTCTACTGTAATATCACTGGCTACAGCAATGTTTGTAGTCTTTGCTAATCGGCTCCATAGACATATAAAAATACTTATTCTTAGTTTATCTTGTCATGGTTATTTCTTGACTTTAAACAATCTTAGATATTACTAAAGAATTTTTCGCATATACATTCCTGATATATTGATGTAACTAGCAAATATCTATTTAATTTTCGCGTTTGTATGCATTCCGTATTTTTATGTCTGGTTATATTGCATTAAAGTATTTTAAGATCAGCATTAACTTATGCATGTGAAATTCGGTCCACGCCTCGAGCAGATGAGATGATAAATATCTACGAATGGAAGATTTTAAGATTATTTTCGGAGGAATTCAGGAAAATGGAGCACGGCGAAGAAAATCAAATTTAAAGCTCTATCAATCATATTAAAAAACTGACATTGTTAACTGCATCAAAATACAACGAATTAAATGGGCAGGTCGCGTTGTCAGAATGAACGAAGGCCACACCACTAAAAAATGCTTCAATTCCCAATCAACTGGCACATGCCAAATCTGAGATGGATTAATGGCCTAAAAATATCTCCTATTTCAGAACTAGGAATTGGAGAACACTGGCAGGAAGAAGGTTGACCTGGAAAAGGCTTCTTCAGAAGGCCAAGGCCCATTGATGATGGAAGGGATTTGTATGTAAAATATCTAAAGTTGCATTTATTTGTATTCTACAATTGGTTATGAATAATTTAATAACGATAAAAATAGTTAAGCTACAATTTCGTCGTGAATCTATGTACTGCAAAAAATATTGCAAAATAAAAGTTGTTTCATGTATTGATATGATATCTCAATACAGTATGAGTATATTTTACTCATGGTATCATTTTTATATTTTACTGTGATACATTTTCAATTTATTCTGTATGCACTCAAAATTATTTAATGCACTGAAAATTTGTTAAAAAGGGATTGTATGGTGTATCATGAAATAAACGTATTTTGTTTGAACAATATAAAATTTTATTTCAAAACATGTTATCTTCAAATCTATCTATCTATCTATATATATATATATATATATATATATATATATATATATATATATATATATATATATATATATATATATATATATATATAAACTCCTGTTTGTGAAAATTTCAACACCATGAAGGAAGCATCATAGTTGAATGAAATTTAATACACAGTTGAGTGGTAATGGTACAAATAAATGATTACATTTTCAAACCAAACAAACAGTTAAAAAAGACAGAAATTAGTATTTTGTGTGGCCACCACGCGCCGCAATAAGAGCTGCTACACGACGCGGCATGGAGTTAAACAAATTTTTAATATCTGTCTGCGGAAGAGTATTCCATATTGTTTGTATGCGCAACCAAAGTTCGTCTGTCGAAGCAACAGGACGAAGATCACGAGCGATACGCCGTCCAACGATATCCCACTCATGTTCAATCGGTGACATATCCGGCGAATACGCAGGCCAAGAAAGAAGCTGTACCTGCTGCGAATCAAGATAGTATTTGACAGTCTTGGCGACATGTGGACGTGCATTATCCTGCTGGAATACAGCCCCTGGCAATCCTTGCAGGAAAGGAATATCTTAGGGCTGTAAAACTTCGTTTATGTATCGAGTACTGTTCAAATTTCCCACAATTCGTAGCAATTGTGATCGTCCATGATATTCTATGGCACCCCAGACCATAACTCCGGGTGTTCGTCCACTGTGGCGTTGGATAATGCACTCCGGAATGCGCCGTTCACGAGCATAGAGCCTGACTCGAATTCGGCCATCATGGTGCCACAAATTGAAGCGGGATTTGTCAGAAAAGACGACCTGCTGCCAATCAGCACGCCAGCTCCTATGCACATTGGCCCAGTGTAGTCGCAGGCGGCGATGGTTTTGCGTGAGAGGAATCCTGTATAAAGGAATCCTTGCGCGCAGCCCATGCTGCAGCAGACGTCTCCGAATTGATGAAGCACACAATGAAACACGTGTAGCTGTTGACCACTGTGCTGCCAGTTGTCTAGAAAAAGCTGTGCGGTCCGTCTGAGCCATTCGCACCAGGCGTCTGTCTTCGCGAGCTGACGTCACATTTCGGTGTCCACTCACGGATTTCCGAGCTGTCCGACCCTCGTCCGTCCACTGCTTCGAAACACGCATGATTGAGCTGCTGTTACGCTGCACACGAGTGGCTACTGCACGATAAGACAATCCAGCTTCACGAAGGCCGACGATTCTGCCCCGTTCAAACCCCGAAATTTGCTCAAATTTCACTCTATTTCATCGACGAGGCCTAGTAAAGATTCAGTTAACGTTTACACTAGCATATAACCACCGATAATAATACACGCCTCGCTACAGCTGTCTATTTATATTCGGTTTGATCTACCCTTTAGAGGGCGCTGCTCAGCATACGCATGCGCTACCGGTCTGCAATTCTAATCATTTGCATATCATGCCCTACTTTACATTTCCTGAAAATTTCAGCTCACTCGCGTAGGTCCTTCGTGTTGCAATTTTCACAAACAGGAGTATATATATATATATATATATATATATATATATCAGGTTAGAAAAGTTTAGCTTCAAATTTAAGTAATTAATGGAAATCATATTTAAAGGTGGAGCGAGCGCTGACGAAGGAGAAAGAGAATACTTGAAAAGTCTTAGCTAGTAACTCCTCGTCGAATTGTTGTCTATTGTTCTACTCGGTTGCGTGCCAAAGGGCCGCCATGTTGGATTTTATGTGATTGAAGCAAAATAAAGACGTTATTATAGAGATGATGCCCTCCTCATTTTACCAGCAGGCCTGGGGCATGACATATATATATATATATATATATATATATATATAGTTACTTTTTAAAAAAATATTATAAAAATAATTTTTAAGGAGGAAAATTATTTTTCCCAAATTATGAATTGCATATTAATATCCTATTTTCATTATCTTTAGGCTCGCATCAAGCAGCCTTATCAAATTCATGTACAAAGTATGATTTTATGGAGTTATTAGAATATCTTTTTTAATTACAGAAATTCAGTCTTTCCCATCTCCAAATCCTTTCGATCTATAGAAATACGTATTATTATACTATTGGAGTGTGTATAATTAACATTTGAAGACTCAAGACTAAGGCTACTGTCTCAGCCAGAATCTCAATGAAGAAGGGAATGAGGAATGAAGAAATAGACATGCAACTATATATTATTTAAAAGAAATAAGTATAATGAACCGAGTTGTCGCAACCTGGAGGTTGCAGTTGTAACAGCGTTCAGAGAAGCATCTGCCGTGATTTTAAAAAAAAATAGTTACTTTTATTTTAGATCCAACACTTTATGAACACTTTATAACTTATATCTCCCTTAACTTTGGGAGCAATCTTAAAACCGAATTCTTAATATAACTCCTGAGATTATTCAAAAAGACTTCTCTTTGCCCATAGTTCTTTAGACAAATCCTTCTCGAATAACGACAACTTCTGAAAACTGTATTGGCATTATTTTTACATATTTTATAAAACATTTTAAGTTTTTTAACAAATTTTTGGCAAAGTATAGCCAGAATTGGCTCTTGCGCCCAAAACCCCTACACTCACTCACTCTCGAATAACGACAACTTGGTACAATTCCAACTCTTTTTCTTTCAACCACTCCGGGTGGCTATTAAGAGGAATTTTAATTTCAGCCCGCCTGACTTCCCAATCACAAAGCTCTTTCTACTACTTCGAGATTTCCCGATTAACCTCATACACCCCAATGCTAGCGTTTAAATAGCATTGTCATAAGCATAAAATCTAGTCATCTCCAAAGAAAGTGGTTTATAATCGAAAATCAAAGATAAAGAATAGATTCCCCAAGAGGATAAATAAAAGTTCCGCGGATAGAACCTGTCAAAGTGTTACAAATTGGAATATTTCTATCTTTTTTTATTCTTATGATATTTTGTTTTTCTTTTAATTCCAGAAAATATTGGCAAATATTTTTGAAAAATCAGGAATATATGCATGTTCTTAAATAAAAATAACACTGCCTTAAAAATTATGGTGGAAACAAGTAATGCAGTAAAAAGGCTTTCTTATTTCGTATTCATCTAATACATTCCCTTGGTTTATTTAACTCTAAAAACATCACTAGGGATCTGAGGATAGATTCATAAAAGATTTTGATCAATTTAATGGGGATTAAATAGGACTAATTCATTATAAGTAACGATTAACGCTTGCGAACTCCACATTGTTGGTGTCGGAACCATAAGAGCCGAATAAAAATATAGATGTAACTTAATTGTTCCAATAGCATATTTTATAGTAATTGAAGTGTACAATTTTCGACTAAGAATCATTTTCCATACGTGTATTTTATAAAATTATATAACAGGATCATTCACATCTTTTCCTTTACCCTTTATCTACCGCATTATGATTTACTGCTATTTTTTTCGTGCAATATTTTTTAACCACTACATTAAACATTAAGGGATATACATAAATAAAAAAAATCAACTTTTGGAAATTTAAGCTGTTAGAGCTAATTAATTAAATTGGTACTTTAAAATACCGTCAGTACACACAAAAGACTAAAATATACTTATAATACAAAATGATCGTATGATTTCTCTTGACGGAGTTTTAACTCTTATAAATGTTAAATAACCACAGAACACTAATATTTTACAGCAAAAAAATTTATTTAAAAAACATTATAAAATTTTTAAAATTTATTTACTTTTTATACACGTAAAATAAGGTTTTACACATAAACATAATTTGATGATATTGAAAAGAAGCGTTTTAATTAATACACAAAAATTCATTACACGTTATCATTATGATTGAGGTTTCAGTTGAATGTTTTTTAAAGCACTGCATCCTTGGGTAGGAAATACTGTATTTTCTGAACATGAACTACTGCACCTTGAGTATTATTCAGTCTCTTTATCGTCTTCTTAAGAATCTAACGAACATTGCATCAGATTATTGGCTGGGACTTATTCCTCTGAAGAATCATCTGTTAGTGTATCACTGCTTTCCGATGGTAGAATCTGTAATAGATCCAAAGCCTCTTGAAGACTGAGCTTCTTTTTTCCGGACATTCTAAGAAAAGGGGGAAAATATTAATAGCACCTTGGAAACCTCCTCTTCTTGTTTAATCTTACTTGCATATAACAAAACAAAGATGTTGCTAATTTTTGAATAAATTATAGATATTACATTTAATTGTGTGGTAAAAAAGCTCAAATTCAAAGCTCAAAATGTTTTGATAACCTTAAAAATAAAAAAAGGTAAAAAAAAAAAATAAAAAAAATAAATATATATATATATATATATGCAGCTTAAGGTTATCAAAACATTTTGAGCTTTGAATTTGAGCTTTTTTACCACACAATTAAATGTAATATCTATAATTTATTCAAAAATTAGCAACATCTTTGTTTTGTTATATGCAAGTAAGATTAAACAAGAAGAGGAGGTTTCCAAGGTGCTATTAATTTTTCCCCCCTTTTCCCCCTTTTATTACGTAATTTCTTGTTATGTTCTTTATCTATTATTTCTTGTTTTTGATAAATATTACATATTTCTTTTATATATATATATATATATAGAGAGAGAGAGAGAGTAAGAAATGCCAAAAAAAATCATAACACTATTGAACTATTGGGATGACGCTACAACACAATAAAAAACTACACTATGCTAAATGGACGAAAAAAAACTAAATTCTTGCTCTAACATCCAGTGCATTGTCGGTAGTTGTAAGTACCACAAAGTTATTGAACTGTAAAATTAATAATATCCACTGTTCTCTTACAATAAATAGTCAAATCGTTTTCTATGGTCTTAAATAACATACAAAAAAAAAAAAGAGTGTGAATGTTTATGACCACACGATAGAAGTGATTACTTAATTTTTTTTGTTATTTCAGGGATTAGTTAGGTGAATAAAAAATAAGGGGATATTAGTATTGCCATATAAAATTGTTTATTCATATGTCTGCACTCATAAAGTAATATTTTTCGAGAAATATGCAATCATATTTGTGAATTAATTGTATTCTAAGAAGGAAACGATATGTATATATTAGCTGAGAAATAGGTTATAAATACTTTAGATTCAAAATTTTATTCAAATATCTACTGAAAACAAACTTTTTTAAGTGTTGTTCCGGACTTTACAGTGCTTTCGTCTGGTTCATTTGACATAATTAAATTTAATTTTCATTTTAAAAAATCTACTAAAGGCTTTGATTTGTCTTTTGAAAAATCTAATATAAAATCCCCGTTTAAAATAATAGGCAATTGGTTTAGAAGAGTTGATCTGGCTTCAATGTATGCAACTAAATTTTTGTGAATGAATTCAATAATTTTCTCTACACTTCTATTTGGTGAAATATAAATAATAACTAGTAGAGAATTATTTGTCCATTTTCTGCTCTGCATTTCACTGCACAAATTTCTCAGATACATGACTCATTAAACATAAATGATTCAGTAGTATTATAACCATTTAGTAGTATTTTGACCATTGTTACGAACGTTACAAACAATGCTTGGCTTTTTAAAACGCATCATTCAAATCCACTCTCCAGCAAAACGGGCCTGAAAAAGTTATCACTTCAAAAGATAAGACACTTACCCTTTGATATTAAATACCTGTTTTGGAACAAAAATAACATATTTGAAGTCGGATCAAAATATCAGTTGAAAATGCAACATACCTCTGTTTTAAAACTTTTCACCTCCCCACCCCCACAAAAAATACTCTTCATAGAGCCTGTGCTGCTATGTATCCTGGAAGAAATGAATTAAAAGAGCCTTTCTGCTGAATATCCTCAGGGTATTCGTAAAAATGGTTATTCTTTGTAATTTTAAAGTTAGTTGTACTTATAAGTACCATCGGTAAGTAAAGGGTTAAATATGAAACATTTAATTATTATCTCTAGAAGATTCTTCATCTTAAGGTCAATCGTATATATGAGGATACTTACTAAATACGTTTAAGTTAAAATTACCTTTAATTCACCTTTTATCTTTTTTACTTTTTTTACTTCCTTCCAACCATCTAACAAATAAGGTACCAACAGCTTGTAGTCGATGATGTGGTAACCCGCTCGATATAACTGTCATATTCTCTTTGAATGACAGACACGAATTGTCAAAGGCGTCTGTGAATCAATATATCTGACATGAAATTTATTTTGCCATTTCTTTCCATTTTTGACGTCTCTCCTGTCAATGTCCTGCCATCGGATTATGAAATATTTCCTTTTTTTCGAATTTATTCTAAATATATTCAAAAAATTGTAAGGAAGTGGGAAATAGATTATTTTGAAATAAGAGACTTTTAGAAAGCACAAACAAAAGTACTCCTTTAAAAATTGAAATCCACTGAACATAAATTGTGCATTAGAATAAGATATGTAAAATACGTTTTGAATTTCGATGTGTAGAAAATCTCATGAAAATAGAACTTTTTAAAATAATTTATTAGAAAATTCACTTATAGCGAAATATTTTTATTAACTCTTAATGTAATTATTTTCTCGGGGGTTTACTTTTTGCTGCCTCTTTTATTTTTATCTATTTCTTCTTAAAATATAGATATATTTTTCAACACTTGTTATGAAAAAAAGTTCCGTTTTGTTTCCTATATTTAAGGATGAAAATGAATGAAAAAATAAATTCTTGATGTTTTTTTCTTCCTGTTGACGTCCTATGTCAATACGAGTATATAGTTTCAAAACTGTTTTATAAATTTGTATTATTTATTTTATTATCAAAAATATATTTAAGAGCAATATCCAAACAGCGTGCGATTTTGTCATACTTAAAATAACTTGAAACGAGAATTCTTGTCCACTAATAGGAACATTAAGGACTCCTGCCATATCACAAAACAAGCAAATGAAGATAATTATTCAAGGTAACTTTCAGCACTTTAATTTCCCATATTTGAAATATATATGGGATATTTTGCAGACCCACATCACAAGGAAAATTTTTGCTTGAAAGTGGGAGAGGAAATTCTGAAACGAACAGAACTTCCTGCTTTTACAAGCACAAGAGTTCTCTTTTCAAGTCAAAAAGTTTTTTATTCTACTTAAAATTGAAAATTATTGTACGTGAAGAAATTAAACAGAATAAGTAACATCAATTGTTTATCGATCTAGGAAGAGAAAGAAGAAGTTCGTTTTTTTAGAGATAGTTAAAAAAAAGGAAGGTTTGGCGAAATTATTTCTATACCACACACACTTCCTTTTCATTTTAAACATATATTTTAGAGGGTTTTTTTTAGAATTTTTATATTTTTTTTATAAACCATACTACTTTTTTAAAAAAATAAGCTTTAGCAGGTTTATATTCCACCCTGTTTTTTTACCGCTTTATTTTCATTTCTTGAATAGAAGTTGGGATTGTATGCAGCGTACATATCCATACCGATTTTTGTTTAAAAAAGTGAATTGTACATCTTACTTTAAATGGTTTTCTAAGTATTTAAATATTTGAGTAAATTAATTTTTAAATATTTGAGTGAGTTATAATTTAGAAATAAATAATGCTTAAAAATCCTTCATTTATCAGACAAAAGAAAACATAATTAAGTATGATATATATATATATATATATATATATGCGTTAAAGGTTTTTTCCTAATACTTTTTTTGTAGAAAAAATTAAAAATAACAGTTTGTCTGAAGGCAAACGTATTTATCCAAATATCCAAAATCCAAATTTGCCGTCATGCTTCTGTGCATGAAACAACGTAAAAAGGATTTTATTATTCAAGTAAAAGCGTGTTTTAAATCAATATTACAGCATAATATAACACAAGTAAAAGATAAAATACAAATAATTTATAATACACCGACCTCTAAAGGCTTAGACTCCTTATTAAAGGAATAAAAATAAAGTTTAAAAATATGGCTTACATGAATTATATATCATAAGCATACTTACTTAAATAATAAAGCAATATACTCAGCATTATCTTTAAAAAATAGAATTTGACACATGTGTAGTTAATGCAACAAACCATAAATGTTCACATTTTTCAACTTATGGAAAATTATTCGATGCATATTCATTTTCAATTGTAAGCGCTTAGCTACATTTGACTGTGTCTAAGGAAATATCAATTAGCTAATTCCTTATAATGACCACAAACAAATAGACGGAAATTGAGTAAGAAGAAGTTGACGAAAAGAGTTGTAAATTCAAGGTATAACTGCATCAACCTCATTAACAGAACACTGAACTATTATTACAGCAAAAAAATGTATAATTATTCTTCAAAATAAGAATGAAGACACATATTGAACTACAAACTAAATTTACTACGTAGCAAATACATTAAGGGTCTGACATAAAATATAACTGAATAAGATGCACCCAAGCATAAGAACACGCTCAAAAGTACACACGTTCAAACACACACATACATTTTTCATATAACATGTGGCAATTTTGAGACAATGTGCTTTACCATAAAAATAACCAAAAAATAGCAAAAATATTGCAATAAATAATCTAGAAAAACTCTTATTCATGATTAAGCATATTTTTAAGATAACGTAATAAAGAAAATATAAAGTAACTTTATTATTCTCGAATAAGGCACTGGATAGTACATGGAAAGTAGAAAAATCAGAATTCGTACAAAATTGAAAATTTTAAGACTGAAACAATTTTTCTCTCGTGCTATTAAATTTAAAAGAAATTTGGACGCAAAGTTAGTATCTTAAAACTTGATATTTTGCACATTGTTGTTGAATCAAAACTCGTTATTAAAATGGGATTGTGATATCAAATTAAATTATATCTTTTACAAAAGGAACTCAAAATAGAAAGATTACATTCAGAAATTTAGTTAATTCATAAATGATAGTTTATTCAACATTTATTATTGCCAAAAACTATGCTCTTATTGATGTCATCCATGGTATATTTTTAAGTTTTCGTTTTATATTTTGTCATTTTGCTCTAAGTTACTCACTGATTTATGTTTCCATCCAGTCCTAGGTATATAAGTTGAAATCTCTTGATTTTGCATTACTCAAAACGATTCTATAACTTACAACTAACCTTAGATTTCCTCACAAAGAGTTTTGATTTGTTATCATATTTTAAAAGTTCATGCACCTAAATTTGTTCCTATATTTAATTCTCCAATATAATTCATACAAATTATCAAAAGACTATTCGAAACCTTTATGCCATCTTGAAGTATTAAATCAGTGACCGTCAAATAAATTTGCATCTCCGAATTGGTTCCAGATTTCTGAAACGTAAGTTAAGTCTCTCCATCTATGTTCGCAATGTTACCTGATTAAATAGCACTTGTTCACCGGACACATATTTTTCGAATTTGCTTTCATAGATTTCACCCTTCATCCGTTCAAATTTCTCTTTTGATCTTTCAAGTTTTACAAATTTTCGTATCCCTGCGCCTCCGACAAATTTATGAGCATTGGTAATTTCATTAAATTCCAGTGGCTGAGTGATTAGGGCATCACGCTTCCCCACCCCAAGTCCGAGGTTCAAACCCTGGGGTGGGCAGGGTTGACTTAGCATTTCATCCCTTCAGTGGATCGATAAATGATTACCAAGCTTGCTTGGGAACTTAACACTGGGGTTTTGCGTCAGACTGACCACCTGAACGGAACATCTGCTCATGCACCTCAATGCTCAAGGTGGCGTAAACTGAGTTGGGCATAGTAGGTCTTGGCCATCCTGGGCTGTTGCGTCACAAGTTAATTTCATTACAATTCATTAAACTCGTTGCGGCTGGAGATCATGGTCACGAAATAGTCAGTGACGTTATTTCTGTAGAATCTATATTTGAAGTTCTGGTAGCATTAACGATCCAGCGGGTAGAGGGCTGATACACGTTAAATTTCACACGTTACTCAAAGAATTTATATGTACACGGAGTAGAAGTTTGTGGGGGGAGGTGAGTTTTCCATTCAGGTGTCTGCCTCACCCCTTACTGTGATTTTCAATAATAAGATATTATATTCTAGAAAAAGTCATCGTCCCTTAACACTATAACGTCCGTCGGTGTCTACTGGACACCAGGACATGTTTAATTTGTTTTCCTTCCCGCATTTTTGCAGGGAATTCGAAAAGTTTTAATGACTTTTAATCATTCTCCATATTAATTACACAGAAAAAGCTGTGTGGTTCTAGATAAATCAGGAGAGGCTTTACAACGAAATATACTTAGAACGTCCGCTGGTGTCGTTTCGGCACCAAGGCAATTTATCATTTTAAATAGCTGTCGTTCAGCAAAAAATGATTCACAAAGTATTTACCATTAGTAAAACAAACTTCCCGAAGTCCTATTACCCAATTATTTGGTCTTGAATGAAGTGTTATAGGGTTAACAGAGGAAATGAATCAGTTATACTAAAGTGTTACTTCTGTTTAAGTGTTTCGTTACATAGCGTTTGCTTATGTACTCATAAAAAAATTTCGTTCGATTTTCGAACCTTATGTGGAGCAGACAGCTTGCAACGATGATTCATAGAAAAAGTCTAAGCCCAGATGAAGCAGCTAATTTGTTGTGAGAGCTTTCTGAGAATGAATCGGATGGTGGTAAGCTGTCTTGTTCTAATTCCGATTCCTATGAAGATATAAAATTTCATACATACGTAGGCTGTACAATAAGTAAGTAATAAGACTAATTTTATTGCCGCAAAACCACTCATCGGAATGTTAATATCTGTGGCGTAAGAAAAGTTTGTTGTCTGTATTAACAAAATCTACGGATAGATGGCGTGTACAGACATATATTTTTGAGTATCACGTGATCGAACTGAAGAGTGTTTGTGGGCGCCTACGAGATGCGGCCAGTTGTCGGAATGGAAGCAAAAATCAACATCGGAAACCTTTGATATGATACGATATAATTAAAGACTAGAGCAAGAAGGCAACACTATCTTAAAACATTTTATCACAGCAGACGAAGTTTGGTAATATTACTATGATCCAACCATAAACAACAAAGCAGTGAATGGAAACATCCTTCTTCACCTACTCCCAAGAAATCAAAAACTGTGAATTTGGCTGGTAAAGTTATGACCATATTTTTTTTATTATGAAGGAATTATGTATCAGCACGTCGCTTACTACCGTAAGTAACTCGTACTACACGATTATCCTGCGAACAATGGCACAGCACGTTAAAAGGAAACATCCATTGCTTCAAAATGGCTTCCTATTCACCATGACAATGCCCGACTACATATTGCTCGTTGTGTACTGAATGTTTCACAGCAGAACAACGTAGAGATTTTATCACACCTTCCATACAGTCCTGATCTCACTCCATGCGATTTCTGGCTGTTTCTTCAACTTAAGAAACAATTACGAGGCAAACGTTTTGCAAGCAACAAAGCATGTGTAAAAGCTGCGAAGGTGGTTTTAAAACAGGTCTCACAAAACGGACTTTTACATGTTTTTCAGAAGCGGACAGAACTTAGGGATAAATGCATTACGTGCCAAGGAAACCAATTTGAAAAAAACCACGTAAATGATGACGGTTAAAGATGTTCTATTTTTTTATAATTTTAGTCTTATTACTTATTGAACAGCCCTTTTACATTTTACAATATTTTAGTCCTTGCAGCAATCAACCATTGGATTGTTTATCGCTCCGTATTGGATAAATCTATGTCAAGAAAAGAGTACATACAAACTTAGCTAAAGAATTACGTTCAAATTACGTAAGTGCAAGAAAGTTGAAAAATCAGGTAAATACTGATTTTATATAAAGAAATCACAAATACGATAAAGCGCAAAAAGGTGCGAAATTAAAGAGTGTAATAGAAATGCAACTAAAAAAATGCGGGTCTCTTGTATGAAAGTAAAATGTGGGGAAAAAAATGACAGAAAAATTTAACATTACTGTATTCATTTCAAATGAGGTATGTACAAAACATTATACATAAAACCGATAAATAATGATTAAAAACTTGCATACGTACAAAAATTATGATTTTGATTATAATATGTATGAATATTTTTGCTTTATTTAATTTTACAAGATTAAGTCATTTGTTTTGTTACAATTTTTTATTGTATAAAAAATCATAATAAATGATAATTACATGAAAAAATATTAAAAATCTTAAAAATAAACCTTATGAACAGCCGTCGTGCAATTATTTGGTTATTACACTTATTTTATGCGTTTTATATACATCGCGATTTCGAAACGACATCGGTGGACGCTTAAGGGTAACCGAAATCTCTCGGACGTTTCTAGTGCCAATTCCATTGAAACATTTTGTGAATTCCTGTGTTATTTTCACTTCGCTTCAGATAACTGTTAGGAAAAATTTAATTCTCTCGTACATCAAGTAGAAGCCTACCCATTTTAGGTGATCCAAATGAATTTAACGACATTGATCTTGACCCAGCACTTCATTTGACAACTATATTGGCATCTAATTTAATTTTAATTGAAATCGAATGATTTCGTCATTTCATCGATATGATATGGTATATAAGTAGTGTTGTAAAAATAAAATTTGTTTTATATGCTCTTACCACTGGTGCCAGCTTTTACTACTTGTTGATCTCAGCCTTTATCAACAATAACGTACAACTACTTGTGACTATAAAGTGTCCTGATTCTCATGGTTATTTCCAGCAATACAATATATCCTGGTACCGAGTTTAAATTAACTCTAATATGAGAGTAACATGTGTGCATGTATGATTCTTGCTTTAATTATTTCAATGGCTCTCAGAGAGACCCCAACTCAACTTAATTCAGAGCGTGGGATGAAGCTGAAAGGTCTATTGAAAGTTTGAAACAATTTTTTAATCTGAAAGAATAATGAGGGCCATTTCATTGGTATCGATTAACATTGTTTTAAACGTTTTGATAAACTTGCAGAATTCATTACTTGAAGAATATTTGCGATCATTGAAACTAGAGGCCGTTCAATAATATGATATTTGTAGTATGCAGCGGGAGAGGGGTTTCAAAACTTTTCTCTTTTGAGTATGACTCTCTCACTATATATATATATGTGTGTGTGTGTGTGTGTGCGTGTGTGTGTGAGTGTAATAATTCTAGTAAATTAGTCTTTTATAGCTTTTGATTTATCTATGGTCCAGTCCTTCAGGATAACCGTTTAATTATTTTAACTAACTATCCGCCTAACGGGGACTTTTGGATTACATCCATCCACCCTCCCAAAGCATGTGATTTCCCGCTGGGTATAAAAAGCGAGATCCTTGGAAATCCCACTCTTCTCACGGCTGAGCGCTCGCCGTACTTAAGTTAAAACTGCAGCAACACTGGGAACGGTCAATGCGAGGGAGGGTGACCGCCTCGCAAACCACCCGGCTGTTTCCTTTTCTATGCATAAAATTTCGCCCCTACTGGACATCCGTCACTACACCACTCACACTCACACCCCCCTAGATGGGCAGCTATTTTTCCTGAGCCATTATCCTTACTTTTCAACAGCCAATAGGAAGACTCGCTCTTCCACTCAGATTCCTCACTGAAAACTTTCCGTGATGTCAAGATCCATGTCTCGAACCTGCCACCGCTCGTCCAATTGCAATGATCTACTACCAAACATGAAAACTCAACGATCAGCCATGTCATTAAAGAGACTTTTGCCAGATACGGGATTAAGGGTTCTTCGAACCCAGGTGCCCGAATAAATTCCCGCAGATTCCCGCAGAAATTCCACTCTTCTGTCTTTGTCTTTTGCACCATGTAGTAGGCTTAAGCACGATGTGTATTCGTTTTCTTTGTTTTGTGCCCCCTTGGCTGCGTCTTGCTTTGTTGGAACGCAATACGTGAAATGTGCAATATAAACTGGATTACTAATCACAAAACTGCCTTTTCAGTCTCATTAGTATATAACATCAACAATAATTAAAAATGCATACAGCTTACAGTAATCATCAACAATGGCCACAACCTGTCATTTCGTTACAGTACCATTACCACTCGTCACGTCTTTACAGGATTACTGCAGTTATATAATTACTTTATTCGCCAGAAATACTTCATATATATATTCATTATATATATATATATATATATATATATATATATATCAAAACACAAAAGAAGATCTTTTGTTGTTATTGTCGTGTGTTTATTATCCTGGGAACACATGAAATACCAGAGAACAGAAAGCAAACAATAAAAATAGAAAAGTATTCACATTTTATTTCACAGATGATGATCCCAGCTTTTAACAACAATAAGTGGTGCAATGTTTTCGTTTCGAGACGGGAATCCATTTCAGGCGAAAGACCGAATTCTTTTCCGAAGAAATACTACCATGCCTTACTCGGGATTCGAACCTGAACCCACTCGGTTACAACCCGTGGTCATAACTACCATACTGGCTGGGCAAGAGAAAATATCTTTTAACAATTATAAGAACATACGGATAAAAAAGGAGATAATATTCTGAAATATTATATCTCAATACATGAGACCTATTAAAAGAATAAAAAAAGGACAATGTAATACAGATATTCGTTAATAAAAGAAAAGCTTCATGGGTGATAAATGATCATACGTGAAGAATAAAATGATTAAAAACACACTATAAGATATATATCTATCTTGAATGTCGCAATATAAATAATTATTGTAAGCCATTCGCGTCATTTTAGACATTTTAAATGAAGTTTTGGGGTAAAAGGTACACGTCTTAGAAGTCGCTAAAAACTCCAGCTCACCCCCAAAAAGCACCGTGAGATGGTAATACAGGAATCGGCAACCATTTATATAGCTCTGGTGTGTCAAACCAATCTTTCAATATGATTCAGCACGCCACACAGTATTGACATTTTTGAAACAATTCGATTCCCGTGATAATACAATACAGTTAGAGAATAGAGGTCAATAATATATATTTACACACACAGTTTTATTAAATATTAAGTTTGCATATATATCTTAAAGATATCTCTTAACTTAAAAATAAAGAGGATAAAATATACAACTGTTTATTCAAAACACTAATAAATAAATACAACCTCAGACAATAAAGTTTGGTGAATAGTCATGAAACATTTACGTAGAAGAACTTTTATCAAATGTTACCTTACTGTCCTTTGAAATAGTTGTGACAAATCTATACGGAACTCTATCACTAACCTTCTAAGTCGACCATTTTAGGGAAATTTAATTCTCTACCTATTTCCAATCAACTCCAAAAAAAGCGGACAGGATTCCTTGTTATATGCAGATTAGATAAAGTATTTAAGTCAAACGAAATAGTAAAGTTAGAGCAGTAGGAGATAGATATTGAAGCATAAAGTTATAGTGAATTTGAATTGAAGATTTCTTGTTGGAGATAATTTAATCTCAAGAAGAGTTGAGATTCCGTTGGTAATTATATAGATTTATAATTAAAGTCTCATTAAAGTTTTAGGAGTGAGATTAAAGTTAAATGTTCAATGAGAACATTATTAAATATAATTCTGGGATCTCTTATCGTGGTAATCTCTGCGTGATCGTTATTTAATAAATTAATTAATTGGATCATTAATTAATTAAGTTAATTTAAAGGATATTACCTTTAAAACCTCATAATACTAGTTAGATAAATTTGTCAATAAGTCTTTGATTCTATTTGGATAAGATAACCAAATAAAGAAAGTTGTTTATAAAAATGGCTACTGGTTCTTACATGACTCCTATTTATTCTCGTTCTCAAAGTGAGGTCCTAGGAGACCTTCACATAGTCACCTGCCATAACTATGCACTGCAGAGAACTGCCATGCATATCCTGGAAACTTTGCAACAAGTTATCTTTTCTGAAGGAGTTCAAAAGCCTCGTCACGATTCGTTGGATGTTATGAATATCGTCAATATCGATAACACGCGTTTTTCTCATCCTTAAACTTTGGGTAACGATTTGTCGCACGGATTCACGATTAATCTGCAATTCATCAGCTATCATACATACAGTTAATTGACGATATTTAGTTATTAATTAACTAACTTTCTTAATTTTTTCGTCACTGATAGAAGTCACGCGCCTATCGCTACGGTGATTATCAGCAACACATTCTCTGCTGTTCAAAAACGGGTGAACCACTTGTACACATACTTCATGAACAGTGCTTGATCTACATAAACACTTTCTAATAACGCATAAGTTTCTTTTGGTGTTTTGCCAAACTTAAAACAAAACTTAAAATTGTTATTTTGTTCGTTCATTTTCCTGATCTCAGTTAAGAACCAACGTACTAAAGAAGCCATTTGTAAAATAAATCTTTCACGGAACACAAATGAGTCTCAACTTAACAACCACGGGAGTAGATAGTCAAAACCTGCCACTACGCATGTGCAGCGTATTGTTCCGCCAGTGTTGCCAGTTCAGCCGTTCTGACTTCATTCACCGAACTTCATTGACAGAGGTTGTAAATAAAATTGTACATATATTATGTACCTTTAAATACATTTAATAAAACAAGAAATAGACAACATAAAATGTAAGTATTTCTCTTCATTATAAATAGATAAAAATATAAATAAAAATGTTAATTGGAATCCAGTACTTGTGCATCACTCTAATTTCATGTCACAAAATCAGGAGTATAATGTATGACTTTCCATTTGACACGATTCCGAGCATTAAGTTGTTAAACAATTTCTTTGGGGACTCGAAATATTTATCATTTGGAATAATTTTTACTTAGATATGTAGAGTCAAAGACGGAAAGCTGAGTACATGAAATTTTCTCTCTTCATACAATCAAAAATCTTCAGCAATGACATTTAATAATTTACAAAATGGCTGTAAATCTATCTTTAGGTTATCTTTCAGATTTTTTCGTATTTCCTTTACTGTCCATAATTCTGAAGATGTTATACAAAAAGGAGGTCTATTACAAATTTAGTAGTGCAGAATGCCACTAAGAATTGTATCACGTGCCACATAGGGCACACTTGCCATAAGTTTCCGATCCCTGTATTGGAAAGTTCTATGGTTGATATGGAATATGATGTAAAATGATGAACAACAGATCATGACGCCGTTGAAATTTGGACTTGTCAAACAATCATCTGATGTTGCTTCTTATTTGTGTACCTTAGCCTCTTCCAGGTTTCATTCTGATCCGTGTTTTTGTAGGTTTAATTGTTACTTATTATGCAGTGAACGAGTTTCTGAACAGAAATGATGCTAAAACAGTTATGGAATTTTCAGATCTTTTCAGGGATTTCAGTAATTGAAAAGAAACGAAAATGACATATAATTCAAGATCTAAAATTATATCAAATGTGCAGATAATAAGCAAATGTCAAATAAAAACCGAAATCTCTAAATGGATTAAATACTGGAGTTGTAAAGTGGCTTTTTTCAATATTCAAATTATTAAAAAACAAAGAATAACATTGACAAAATGAAAACATCAAAGCATTTTATCTCTAACAAATGATTTAGAGGAGGAAAATAATTTTTTTTTAAACAAATCACACATTGTATGAGTAATTCATTTCTTCTTCAAAAAAAATCCTTCTTTGCATGTTTTTTTAAGTAACTACTTTTTTTACTGTTCAAGTGAAGTGAAGTGAATGTGGGGTTTAGTGGCGCAAGGGCCAACTTTGGTCAAGGTGCGCCTTTTTTTTTTTTACTGTTCAAAGTTTTAGATTCAATTTTTTGGAAAATTGGTTTTCTCTTTTCAATAATACGGGCTTACACATTTTTAAATGAATTTTGAAAGCGTATTTATATGCATCTAGTATGCATCTTGTGACGGGGATTTACGAGACTTTCTACTAATAGTCCTCTTAAGGAATCTTCGGGCTAGGAATCGCGTTATTTCACAGTCATTCAACTCAAGAAGAAACCATTATGTGCAGATTAGCTAGTGTATGTATATAGTCTAAGAATCGTGAATTAGAAGGAAAGGAGAGAGGAGTCAATGAAAAGCAGTGCTGATACAGTAAGAACCAAAATATTGCCACGTGACTAAAAGACGGACTTTAACTATAAGAATAAATTAAGAAAGTTATGTGATTACAGTTAAAATATTTGGATTTCGTACGCATATTCACATAAGATTTGAGCTCTCTTTATAACTCTCCAAAGGTTCCCTTTATAGTTTCCTTGTCTTGGAATATTATCTTTGGTAATAATAAATTAGAGTTATCATGGTTAGTCTGGGTCATCCATATTTCCCTCCTACAGATTTACGTTCATTAGATGGCGAGGAAGCGTTCCCAGGGGTGAGGCCTTTACAATTTATGTATCTCATGTACCTGTTTTTTAATCTATGTTTTAAATATCGTAAAACCCGTCTTACAACGCGCATCGGCGTATAGCGGAGTTACCTATACTTTCAAGTTACATTTCTTAATTTTATGTGTTTTCACTGTATAACGAGCACCCCTGTTTTTACGAGGGAGCTAAAAATGTAAATATGTAATGCTTTTATATTTTGAAGTTATTTATTAATCATCCCCAAAGATTTGTGAAAAAAATAGCATTATTCCAGAACTCGAATCCTTTTTAAATTTAATAAGTATGCAATTTCTTTGAAATATACAATATTCCAATCTATGTAGAAGTCTAATTTTTTTTACAATCCTCTCTTTTGTTTTATTTTTAAAGCTATCATTTTTATACCCGGAGTTTAACGCACAACCGTGAATTTCGATCTATTTTTTGTGTTAAAAGTGATTCTGTTGGAGTGTTTTCGGCCTCCTTGTGGTGACACATTTACAAATAGCTCCTGAAATACACTTCCAATTTCTCAGTAAATCACTTCCTAAGAGAACGAAACAGATTCCAGGAATGCATCTCGATGACTGATTTTTCCAAAATTCACAACAGTCACCAAAAAAAAGACATTGGAAAAACCATTTATTTAAAGTAAACATGATTCGGCAATAAAAAATAAAGGATGGAAAATAATCCCTAGCGAGAAATTGCGCGTTGAATAATAGCATGAAGTCTGCAGTGTTAGAATGATAAAGACCGAGAATAGAAACTATTTTATCTATAAATGTTTTTTGGACAAAATGTAAGCAATAAATTTCATTAGATTCTCGGAGGTACTATTTTCGGGCACTTGAATTTAATATTTCATATAATCGTAATAAACAAGATATCTACCTGTAAAGCAACTCATTTATTAAACTTGCTTAAGTTTTTTTTCCTTATAATTCTTTTTTTTTGTTTAAATATGTTCTACTACTATCTATTTAGCTATATATCTATCAATGAATCAATTCCTATCCATTTTTTATGAATATATCTGTATAATATTCCAGGCGAGTAGTAATGAGAACTGTAACAATATGACTGGGAGAGGTCATTGGTAATGCTTTCTTTAGAGGTTGATCATATTTTTGATGGTTGATGTTCGATATTTAAGGTATTGATGAGACTTGATTGTTTGATTGAATATTAACGTCGCGCAGTTCAGCTACACGAGGGCTTTTGGCGAAGGACCACGGAATTTTGTACCATGGTCAAGGGACGTGGATACCTCAGCGGGCATCCCCTCTCCTAACTTCCACACCACACCAACGGGAGGACGTTTCAGCTCTCAACAGATTTAGCGTGCATCGCTGCCCTACACGGCGAGTCTTTAGAGGTACTAGACTCGAGCTCGTGACAAATCCAGCATTGTTCCGATACCTATACCACTCGGCTAAAGCGGCCACATTGATGAGACAGTCTTGTAGTTAGTTCATCCAGTTTTTCCGTTTAACATAATGCGTTCCAACATAATAAGAAGCAGACAAGATGACAGGAAACACAAACCGAGCTACAGCCGGTAACAGATACTGAAGGCAGACAAAGAACAAGAAAAGTGCAATTTTTACGGTGCATCTTTGAGCATATGGGCTGCAAGCAGCCCTCCATCCCATATGTGATAGCTTGTGATGATGAATCGACGAATGCGGAGTTTTTCACTCTGCGGTATACTTCACGGCTATTGGTGGAAAGAACTGGTCTGGTCTCTCATTGTAAAAGAAACTATGTGATATGCAGCCTATGTAAAAAACGAGAATGATTTCTTGATCACTGCTGACAAAATACGTGTTTTTATAGGAATTTTGCTGCTAACTGGTTATCATTCAAATGTCTATAAACAAGATTATTGATCAGATGGTGAAGACTTTGGCATTAACCATGTGAAAAAATGCCATGTAATGAAACCGCTTCCAAAAGTTGGAATCGTATTTATACTTTATGGACTATGGCACTGTAAGTCAGTTCGCCCAGGATCGATCCTTCAAAGTAAAGCCTTTTTTTTGCCAAACTCAATAATAATTTTATGAAATGTGGACACTTCTCTGCTAATATAAGCATTGATGAAATGATCACCATGTATTTCGGTAGAAATAGACTGAAACAGTTTATCTGAGGCAAGCCAATACGTTTTGGATAAAAAAATTGGGCTCTCTGTAGAAGTGAGGGATATTGCTACAATTTTCTCTCTATTGAGGTAAAGAATCTGATACAAGAAATGATACTCCTCTTTGGTATTCGGGTTGTGATGAAACTAACGGAGAATTTAGGGAACACTTACAAGTTTCACTTTATATTTTGATAACTTTTTTACTAGCTTTGATCTTTTGAAAAGTCTTAGTGAGGGAATATTAACGTCGCCCTGCTCAACTACACGAGGGCTTTTGGCGACGGACCACGTAATTTTGAACAATGGTCAAATGACATGGACGACACCTGAGCTGGCACCTCCTCTCCTAACTACCACACCACACCAACGGTAGGACGTTTCAGTTCTCGACAGATTTAACGTGCATCGCTGCCCTACACGACGGGTCTTTAGTGGTACTGGGCTTCAACTCGTGAAAAAGCCAGCCACGATTAGATACCTATAACACTCGGCTACCGTGGCCACTGAAAAGTCTTAGTTAACAGCGCTCTTGAGCTATAGAAACCATACGAGGAAATTGGATAAACTACAAGAGTCCTTTAGAAGAATCTAAGTCTATGTGGGAAGTAAGAAAAAGGCACTTCTGATTTTGCATTTGTCGAGAACTTGCGATGGAATGACAATAGTACGGTAACTGTTGCTACAAATTTCAGCACTTTAGAATGAATGAGTGAATATTTACGTCGTTCTATTCAGCTACAAGAGGTCTTTTTGGCAACGGATTTCGTAATTTTGAACCATGGTCAGGTGACGAGGACGACATCTGAGCTGACACTCCCTGTCCTAACTACCACACCACACAAATGGGAGGATATTTGAGCTTTCGAAAGATTTAACGTGCTTCGCTGCCCTACACGGTGGGTCTTTCGTGGTACTGTGCTCGAACCCGTGACATGCCAGCAATGACCTTATATTTGACCACTAGGCTACCACGGCCCCTCGTGGCCGCGGTAGCCGATTGGTATAGGTATCCGGATCGTGGCTTGCCTTGTCACGAGTTCGAGCCCAGTACCACTAAAGACTCGCCGTGTAGGGCAGCGAAGCACGTTAAATCTGTCGAGCGCTGAAACGTCCTCCCGTTGGTGTGGTGTGGTAGTTAGGAGAGGGGGTGCCAGCTCAGGTGTCGTCCACGTCACTTGACCGTGGTCCGTCGCCAAAAGCCCTCGTGTAGCTGAACAGTGCGACGTAAATATTCAATCAATCAATCAACCACGGCCCCTCAGCACTTTAAAACCATTCTTTAATATAAAGAGGCGAGTAAGAGGAAACAAAGATAAAATTAGCGTGAAAATGCCAAATTTGATAAATCAAACATATGGGTGGTGTGAATGACCACGACTGGTTGGCTGGATATGATTCTATTAAAATTCGTGGGAAAAAGTGGTACTGGCCACTTTTTAAACGTTCGCTGGAAATGGCTATGGAAAACGCCTGGATAATTCACAAAACTCACAACAAAGATGAAGCGCTAAACTTGAAGTAGTTTCGAAGAGAGCTATAACAACAGTCTATCTGAAAAAAAAAACTGTAATAAGAACGAGAGGTAGGCCTAGAATCTGGACTGTAACTTCTTATTTAGAAGAAGACATCCGTAAAGATAGTGTTGGCCATTTGTTACTAAAGCAAGAAAAACAACGTCGTTGTCAAAGAGAGGGCTGGAAAAGAAACCAAAACATATTGCGGCATATGTGACAAAACGCTTTGTCAGGCTTGCTTTCGACCTTTCCACCCAAATTAGAGTAAAATTTAACTGAGAAAGGAAATATTTTCTAAACATGAATGTATTTTTCAAATAAAGTAAAATTTTGTACTCGGAAATAGCTTTTCATCATTGAAGAGAACACTAAAACATGTTAGTGCAAATTTTATTCCCTTTATCCTTATTGTATCTCCTTTATTCCTATTTAGAGGATGGGTCAAATATCTTACATAAAATAAATAAATGTTTCAAATTTCGTTATATTCAGTTTGTTTAGGGTTAACTAAGTTTAGACAATATAATTATTTTCAAATTTGAACAAAATAGATAAATTTGGATAAAACTGGTTAATAATAAATCTTACTTATCATCTTAATAGGTATCATGTAGTATTCCTCATTTCAGTTACAACTACACTGGTAACTCACAAACTAATCTCTCATTTGCCTCAAATTAATGATTAAATTTGTTTCTCTCTCTCTCTCTCTCATAACACAAAAATATATTCATACAATAACTAACTTAGCTTTTAAACTGGCTAAACTTCATTTTCATTATGAATGAAAAAAAATGTCAGCTTAAAAACAAATAACTCTTAACCTCGCCAATCATAACAAGTTATTTTGATTCTGCATTCATGTAAGCATGAAAACAACTCAAAAAAGAGAAAAATGAATATTTGTAAGCTCAGTTTTTTAACTTTAAGCGTTCCATAGTTGAGCAAAAGCATGTGCAGGTAATTGAAGAAGTAACATATAAGTACTTATTATTAACCTTGTTCATGATTTAATTTTTTTAAAAAAATTCGATATTTGTACAGCGTATCAAAATTCTCATTTAATTTTACTGTATGATAATTACATGTTATGCCATAAGAATGAAAAGAGAAGGAGTTTAAGTTTTACACTTAAAAAAATACAGCATGACAAGTATAGAATAATATATTTTTTTTTTACTCTTGTCTTATGATTAAAATATTAAGATAAATTTCAGTGCGATACACTCTTTTTTCATAGCATTATAACCTTCAGCTAACAGAAATTATAATGTACTGCTTATAGTTTAAAAATTAATATTCGATGTATATGTAAGTAATTCAATGCATATTTTCTACAGTTTTTAAAAAATATATACATAAATACATGAAATAAACAATTTTATAATTCATATTAGTATATCCAAAATCTTGTTTAAAACTTTCAGAACTACATCCGTATTGATTGTTAGGTTGTTAATAGGTACCATAATTTGATAGAACATTGTTTCTTAGAACTTTTTCTGGCATATTCTTTTGGGAAGATTTTGTGGGTGTTTTCTAAAATATTGCTTCTTCCCTCTATTATGCTAAGGTTTTAGTTAATAAGTTAAATAATTATATTTTCTTAACTTGTGGTAGAGATGGTGCTTCTAAAAAATAATGGCAATAGATGAAGAATTATTTGAATTCTCGTGGAAGAACATTTCTTTTTAGTCAGAGTCGACTTTTTAAAACTAAAATTTTATTGATTGAGCTTTGTTTGTTTTCGAAATTCTTTTTTATTTCGTTTCCTATCCGTTTTATATGTACTCTTTAAAATGCTTTGGAAAACTTTCTCATTTCTTAAAAAGAAAATAGTTAGATTTCTTAGGCAATCTTTTACCTTCATTACTTCTTCCAAACTAGAAAAACTTGGGGTTTGATTTCTATTTTATTTACTCGCCGGGAAAAAGTTCTGAAGTTATATATGCCTGTAAACCACAACAGAGTATATTTTTTATTATTGTTCTGTTTATATAAAAAAAACAACACTAAGCTAAAACATTTGCTTATTTGTAAGTTCGTACTGCAAATCTTTCACAAATAAATATTACGATTCCACTTTCATTTAGTTCCAGTATAATTACATTATCCATACGCATATATATTCCCCTTCATTTCTTAACTAAACAAAAATAAATACTTTTTTTTATCAATTGATTGTATTTAAGATTTCGATGAAACGTGTAATTAGCATTTTTTTGTAAAACTTAATTTTAAAGAAATCTTTATTTCTATTGATGAGAAATAAAAGTAAACAATGCAAACAGTATTTAAGAACAGATTTTAAAATGAGAGAAAATTAAAAAAATCAACGGAGAGAATACACACACACACGCACCATTTTTTTAATATTGAATGGTATGCATAGTTTTGATTATTCAATGAACTTATATGAACCAACAATAAATTATATGTTTTTTTTATTTATACACCAATTAATAATAAAGAATTTCACTATATCCTCTTACGGGGATTCACCCATGTGCCGGCCTGTTTCTTAAGCATTTTAAGGAATTATTTTTGACAACCAGTAAAAAGATAGAACTTAAAGTTTATCATTTATTTATATGTATTTTAAGAGTACGTAAAAAATGTTTAGTCAAAAATATCCAATAGAACGTGAGTTATAGCGCTCTGAACACACCCGAAAAAATGGGCGCTCACTTCCTTCATGATTCCGGCTGATTGGCTTATCTGAAATTTAAAAAAAAATAACGGTGTTTTAATATGTAAGCTTAAATGCACATAATGTATTATACTTAATTGAAAACATCAAAAAATTGGATTTTTGGTACACTACTGAAGAAAAGGTTTCGAATTTTATGGGGTTTACTTTGCTATGATTTTTTTTATAAAAAATGGAAATAAATTTTGAATTTTGGAATAATCGTAGTCCATGCGGTACGTACATATGTGCTGAGTTTATTCTATAAGTTTGAAGTTATTCACTCAAACCGTTCTTGATAATATGATGGTGGAAAGTTTGAAAAACACAGTTTTGAGAAAGTCTCGTTTCAAGTCCCATTAAAACAATGAAAATCTTGAATTATCCCCAATCGGCGAAGCTCTTCGAAGCTAAACCAAGAATAAAACGAGTTTGACGAAATATTCAATAACTATAGATGTTTCCATTTAAACCTCTATAAAACTTGTCTATACTTGTATGAGCGTATATTTGCTTAGAAAGGTCAATGGTATCAAGCAGACTGTACACAAAATACGCCCAGCCTTCGATTGCCAACTTAGCTCTCTGAGCAGCTGCTCTTCTAACACCTGCTTCCTTATAACGACTTCGAATTTTAAAAAAAATTACTTTACCACCATATTCTATACATAGTATTAAGGAAGCAACTTAAGAAAAAAAAACCTTTTGATTTTTTGAACCCATCACATGGGTAAACCATCTTAATAAATTACCTTTATTTTAATTAATCATTTTTGATTGTTAATCAAATCATAATTTTTTTTAAATAGATCAAATGGAATTACCTAATAATATACAAGTACAAATAAGTTTCCCCTATTTCTCTTTTGAAATTGTTTGTTAAGTTATTAATAATGCAGTTTTTTTCAAACTTTCAATATTGGCGACCCAATTCTCAAACGTAATTTTCATCGCACCTTCCCCCCTTCATATAGTGAGAAGTAATTAAATACAATAATAATAATGCATTCTAACGCTAAAGCTACAACATTACTTTAATTATAAACCGTACAAATTATCAATATATGTGTTAAGTTTTATATACTTTCTTTTAAGTAACAGATATTTTAAGACTACATAGTACCATTTCCAAAGAAAAAAAAAATTGGAGATAGTAACTGTAAAAAGTATTTTTGTATTGATTTTGAAAGTAAAAAGCCCGTTTTTGAACAGCCATTTTTTTTACAATTTTTAAATATTTTAAATGCTCAATTTTTAAAATTTTCTTAGTTATTTAAAGTTATTTATGTTTCTTATATTATTGGAAACAAAAGTTAGCATGGATTCTCTCTTGCTGATTTTTAATAATTATTTTTCTAGAAAACCTGGAAAAAACTCAATTTTCTTTAAAATAGTAAAAATTTAGAAATTTTTTTAAAAAAATAACTACAGATATATCAGTCCCAAATCCATATTATTTACCAAAAAACATACGTTTGGGATACAAAATATTTCAAGGCTCTATCTTGAACAGAAAAAAAAAGTCACTTAAACCTTCAAAATTAAAAGTCTGAGAAAAACGCGTTTCAAGTTTGTATAGGCATAAAACAAAACAAAACAAAATTTACAATGCCCCTTAAGCGCTAATTTTTAATACGTTATTTTTCCAATGTATGTTCTACATTAAATCACTATTTTAATATGACTGAAAATAATATTTTTAATTCAAAATATATTTTTGCGTAAGATTGATATCATTTGTTAGGACTAATGTTCATTCAGATTAATATTAACCTGATATTTTCACAAAAGTTTTGAAACACAAAGCGGTTATGTATAAAATAATAATGATACTAACTTAAGCTAAAGAAAAAGACACAGATTTGTTCAGAAAATTTAATTTTTTTTAGTTTTAAATTAGGGCAGTTTAAGAAGTTTTAGCTCTTGTATGACTTTAAAATACAAAAATATAGTACTACAACATGTTTAGTATAATATAGTTTTTGTATGTGGTATATCAAGAAAATGTTCAGTTTTATGTACAATACTTGAGTTCAGAATACTTGTATTTGGAAGTCCAATTGCAGTATCAGCTGAGGACTAATTTTTAGACACATCATTTTCAGTAGTAGTACATCTCTTCGAAATATTGTTTCCGACAGAAATCTGAGAACGTTTGACATTTTCTCAACAGGAAAAATTAATGTTAAAGCTTCTAAGTTATGTACACAATTTTTAAAGCAAAATTGGCCTTGAAATCAATTTTAATTAATTAATTATGAGAACTCAAAAAACTTAAAACATAATCTAGCAGAAAAATTTTAATAATGAAAATTGTAATTTTCTAAATATTTCACACAATGCTCAAAATTAATTTAATTAGTTCAATTTAAGAGTGGAAACACACATGCTTTAAAATGTAACCGAAACCAAAAACATAGCTCAGAAAACTTCAAATATCTTAACTCATTTGATAACAGATCTGAAATTTGGTAGCAAGCTTCTCACTGATCTGCGCCATAAGAAAATGCAAAAAGAAAAAATGTGGTAATTATAGAATTTGTAGGGAACTGTGTAGCTTTAAGTAACTTTTAAGTAATTGATATTTTAAGTGATTTTTAGTAATATATATATTTTAAGTAACTTTTAAGTAATAGATATATTTTAAGTATTTCTTTTAAGTAATATATATTTAAGTAAAAAAAAACTTTTAAATAATAGATATTTTAAGTAACTCTTTTTATATTTTAAGTTATAGGATAAGTAATATTTTTTTCACAGTTCAGAATATACTTTGTTTTGCTTCGTTTTAGTAAATTGATAATTTTTTTAATAATCTTTTATTTCGAACCATTCCATATGTTCGCGTCCCCCATAAAGGATTTTCACGCCCTTTTAGAGGGGGGGGCACCCCCACAATTTGTTAAAATATTTCCTAATGTAAAGACAACTTCTTGTATTTGTCGCAAATCTTCCACCAATGATCTTCCGCCACGTTTTTTGTCTTCGACGACAAACTAATCCTTCTTAAATTTTTGTCACCACTCACGACAACATTTCTTACTCAAAGAAATATCACCATATGCTGCTTAAAGTAATCGAGCAGCAGATTTTTTTTCAAATTAATAAAGTAAATGAAACGTTCCCAAAAATGATGCTTAATGTGCTCTAAACGTGACAATTTCGCATGAAAAAATGTGATTCTAATAACACTAATAGTTCAAGGCTATGGTGTTGCTAGATGGCCAACTTAACATTTATGAAGTTTTACATCTTTAAATTTCAACTTAACATACTTTCGACACCATCTTTTGTCAGTAGGGGGGAAATTTGTTTGTATAATCTTTATAGTTGTACTACACATAATTAATTAAATTGATTAAAATGACTTCTACTTAATGCAATAAAAAGAACATAAGAAACTAATTGCTTCGGCACATCATTCTAAAATTATTTGCAAATGATCTCAAGATGATATTTATTTTAATTTTCATTCATATATACTATTCCTCTCTATTCGGAACATTCGAAGCAAATGGTTCTCAGTGGGCTCAATTCATGACGTCACATGATAAAGATAAACACGTGTTCTTCAATGAATTCAAAACAAACATTAAACTAATTGTACTTGTTGTTCTATTTGTAAAACCCAGATAAAATTTCGAATTTAAATTTGGGTAAAGATGTTTAAATGTCAAGAAAAAAAATCTTCAAAAAGATATTTTTTAAATTTAAAAAAATCCTATTTTATGTTTATAATTTTAAATAAAATACATTTTGTATACATATGTAATTTTTAAGAGAAAGTTTCTGCAAGGAGCAAAGCTTGGCCACACCGGAGCGCGTGAATTGATTAGCTGGAAACACTAGATAGTTTTTATGGTGTGACTATCACGTCGCATGATTTTTTGAATTGATTGGCTAGAATCACGTGGGTTTCCTCATTATGTGACTATGACGTCACATGAATTGAGCCTATTAAGTCATAAATGAACAACTTAGAATCGTTTGATTAAATTTATATTTAAAACATTTTCGTAAAGTATCTTACCTTTTCAATTCTCAAGACGATAAATTTTTATTCATATCTCCTTTTTCTTAAAACATATCTTTTCACATATTACGCATGATTATTATTTCATTTTCTTATTTCATTTTTGCGTAGAAATGCAAAATTTAATAGTAAAATTCAATTAGCTCTCGAATTAATGGATCGCGAATTATAATTTTCCTTCTGTCATCTCTATGTAGACCGTATTAAATCAGAAATGTTAATCTCACCCCTATAGCATCAAAATTCGAATTCTGCTTTACTGGGCTTCCCCCATTTACCTTCTCAAATATTCCTCTCGGGACATGGTGAATTGCGAGTTTTCCGTTTCGTTGCACCTATTCTGAATTTATGGTTGAGTGTAATTGAATTAAGCGATTCACAGAAATAGCGACAATGATTTCAGTTGCTTCAATTCATTTGGTAGTTTTTCGGGTATCAAATCTTAGTTTTATAAATCGTCATTGAAGCCATGTTATATATTATATTTTAAATTAACATATACTTACCAATTATTATTGTAAGAATAACTCAGAAATAAAACAATAATAATTTAATCAATACAGCAGTAATGCATACCGACCCAAAAGACAATTTATGGAAGGAGAAAAGGCAATTGTGATCTGTGGTTTCTAACTGTTCAACAGATTAAAAAATTTTATTTTTAAATACGGAATCCTTATAAATGGTGACTAAACTTTTAAAGCACTAAAATTCTAAATCGAAGATATAAATGCGCTTCCAAAATTCTTTTGGAAAGTAAAGAACTTAGTCATACATAAAAATTTAGATTCACCCCGCGTGTTCTAATAAGTAGTTTAAGAAGCAAGTTTTAGAATTCTTTGGAAAATTGCGTTTAATACAGACAGAAAAATATGCATAAGTATTTTTATTTAGCAAGGTTATACACCTTTAAGACATGAATTTTTTTTTTTTATCTTAAAATATTAAATTATTCTGGTTATTAATACTACATTGACCCTAATGACACTGGGAAAACTAATAAAAAAAAATTCCACTACCCCCCTCTGGAGCGTAGACGGCAACCGCACGATCGTGCGGGTTGGGCGTTATCTGTGAAATAGGTCACCTATGAATTTTTAAATTTTTAGCTCTAAGCTAATAGTAAGAACAAACTTAATTCAACTAAAATTGTTACAAATGTGGAAATTATTGATGTATAATTAACTCTTCTATTAATTCATTACTTATTTATCGATAAAAATCTTTTGTTTCGTGTTTGACTAGTAAAAATAACCATTGCATTTTTCACAACATGTTTTCGAACTGCTTTCGTAGTTTTCAAATCTGCACTTACTAGGCCTTGAAAAATGGTCAACGCATCGAAATTTGCTGAAATGGCCAGGATAAAAGCCATAACATGTATAGTAGGGGGATTGTAAAGCTTCGATATTTTTGCAAGTGGAATTTCAACACTCTGTTATCTTCATAATCAGTTAAAATACTTTTGTTAGTAGGTGGAGTAGTTGATAACGCTTCAAGTATCTCTATTTGAAATTTTAACCAATCCATTTTGATTTTTAGAGGAATTTTATTAAGTATTACCTCTTGTTTGCACAGAAACCAAGAATTTGAAACTGCTAAATGAATGTAATGAATGTGTTCAAGAGACTTTTATGGTAAAGAATGATCCAAAATTGTCTTTCCATTTTAAAATATTCCTATGTTTTTCTTCATCGCTCACATCTGAACTTGATTCTTCTTCCAGAATACGCGATTCATATGATTTGTTCGCAACATTGTCATCATCCGAGAGGTCACTAAGTTCATTCTAATTTATTCATCAATTGCAAAATTTCCTCTTCTGTGAAAATTTTCCTCCTTTTTGAACACCTGAAAAAGCTTTTGGCTAAAAGTAAGCATAGTACTCCATGAAAAATAGTAAAATGTATCAGAAAATTTTATTATTTAAAAAAATAAAATATATTTAAACCACACCATACTAACTCCCACCTGAAAACCTAGATTTGGGGGGGGGGAATTTGAATACAGATATCTGTGGAAAGGATAAATGTGTCATACTACTCAACACATGTATGACAAAGAAAATTAATTGCAAAAAAGATAGAGAAAAGAAAAAAAGGGACTCGTGCATTACAAACCTCAAGAAAATTTGGTATTAACAATGTAACTATATATTTCATTTTTTGGTAGGCTTTTATCAAAATTATTGAAACGGAAAAGAAAATTCGCATGGTAAGTACTTACCAACGCCCAACCCACATGATCGTGCGGGTAACGAAACCCCGAGTCTTACGAGCAACATTTCAATAGAGGATAATTAATATTTTTTCCCTTTTACAATTATTTAAACATTAATACAAAAATTTTATCGAATCAATTACAAATATATTGATAATTACCTTTTAACGACAGATAAAAAGGAAACGTGTTTTCATGGTGTTTGAAAACAAAGCTAGATTTGCCAACTAAAGGTAACAATTGGACCAAAACCATCGTCTGTTGATAAAAAGCATCCTTTATACTTTCTGCAAACATTCTCAATCGTTTGATTCGCGATTTTGTTACATACGACTATTCCAGAAGCAAAAAAGTACAAGAACATCTAACCCACACGATCTTGCGGTTTGGGTCTTAAGGGAATACATTGCATGTGTTATCCATCATCACAAAATAATAATTTTCAGATGAATAACAGTCATATGTAATAATCTGAAGAGATACAAGGTGTTTAACATTAAATAACATCCATTTACATCTCTAAAAAATAATACATTACAATGCACTCAGTACTTAATGAGACCCCAAAATTTAAACATCAATGGGTGTTAAGTCCTATTTTAGCGTAAGTCACTCATTTGCATATTCACGACTGACCATCCATCATCGCTCTTTTGATAAAATTAATTTGCAAAATTAGTTCACTTAACTTTTCAATTTGGTAAGACCTTTAAAGGAATTGCGATTTGCTGGGTATACAGTTGCAAGAAACCATAAAAGATCTAGTTCCACTGATGTATTTGCTATATACAGGCATTTTGTGTCAGTTCTTGAGCGCTACTTACTGCACTTGTTACATATTCTAATATAATGTCTTTTGCGAATCCAATGCAGATATCTCTCCCTCTAAAAACATAGCACACATGATGTTAATGTGGAAACAGTCACACTAACTTTCTAATTCCTTGAAACACAGTTCCATAAAAACCAATGAGATATTATTGTTGGGATATGAACTCTAGAATTTCTTCTGAACTGATTCCTTAGTAAAGATGCAGTCTGTGGTTGAAAAATAGATTTATCAATTATGCTTATCTGCTAATTTCAACACCGGAATTAAGTCTTTTAAAACTAAAAGATTTAGAAATACAAGATGTGACACAAAAAAAAACGAGATTAAGTGTGTAGCTTGGAATGAGAGCGAAGTTGACAGCAACTGTTTTGGTGATGTCATCCCACTATTCTCCTCTGTCCATGTGACTACTTTCACCTTAACTGATCACTCTAGTTGGTAGTATTGTGTCATTGAGTGATCATGTGCAACTGCATTCTGCCAGGAAAATGCCAAATTATCATCAAGTTTCTTGGGAAACTGAAGAAGTCAGCCACGAAAACATTTCAAATACCAACCGAGGCTCATGGAGGTGAAACTTTGTCTCGTGCACTTGTGGTTGAATGTCATAAGTGGCATAATGGCATGGGGAATTGACAGTGTAGAAGATGATAAACGTGCTGGGCGCCCAACGTAAGCAATTACAGACCAAAACATTGTAAAAATTTGTGATATGAGTGGGTGCCAACTCACATAAATGGTCAGAGTGTTAATCAACGGAACTAAATTGAAGTACTAAAAATACTTCATGTAAAATTTTTAAAAATACCAGAATTATTTGGGAGGGATGGAAGACAATACCCCCCACTCACACGACCCTATTTGCAAAGTAGTTTCTGACCAGCAAAAACATTACTGTGATACGGCATCCTCCTTATTCACCTGATTTAGCCCCATACGACTTATGTATTTCCTACAGTTAAATCTTACTTTAAGAGAACCCATTTTACTTCTCTCGAAGGGCTTCAGGCAAAAATGGAGAATATTCTGGAGGGCCTTCCAAAAACCTCGTTCGCCAGAACTATTACCAGTAATGGCAGCAGCAAATGCAGAAGTGTGTGAATGCTGAAGAGAACTACTGTGAATGTGATAATGCTGCAGAGAACTTATTTTGTATGTACAAGAATTTATTGGACCAGTATCTTTTTTTGTGTGCCACACCTTACATGTTGAAACTTGCTCACCATGCATATTATAAACCTCTAAACATTATATTTCCTGTAATTTAATTGCAGGCAGCGTCCTTTGAATATTTTTTCTTCTAAAATAAATTTTTTTTCTTTAGAATAACTTTTTCGTAAACTTCAATTCATTGCAGCATTTTTTATGATTTTTTAATTAAAAACTAATTGGACAACTTTAGTATATATTTATTATTAGTTAGTTGGTAATAAGTAAGTTTTGATGTGACAGATAGCAAATTTATCATTATTAAATCACTCGATCAATTCGAACGATTTTTTCATAGAAATTGGCCAGTAGCCATTTTTATAAATAACTTTCTTTATTTGGTTATCTTTTCCAAATAGAATCAAAGACTTATTAACAAATATTTCTAAATAGTTTTATGAGGTTTAAAAGGGATTTTCCTTTAAATAAACTTAAATATTTAATGATCCAATTAATTAACAATTAGAATATCGATCACGCAGAGATTACCGCGATAAGAGATCCCAGATTTATATTCAATAATGTTCCTATTGAACATTTAACTTTAATCTCACTCCTAATATAAAACTTTAACGAGACTTTAAATATAAATCAATATTTACCAACGGAATCTCAACTCTTCTTGAGATTTATCCACCTAGAAATCTAACTTCACCGTTATACCTTCCTGCTTCAATCTCTCTCTCCTACTGCTTTTTTGCTTTACTATTCCGTTTGACTTAAATATTTTATCTAAGTATTTTTATATATATATATATATATATATATATATATATATATATATATATATATATATATATATATAGAGTAACGTTTGCACTTATCTGAATTAGGCGAGGCTGGATAGGAGGCTGAATCATCTGGTCGACGGGGTCAGCAGAGTCGATTGGAGTTTCGCGAAGTTACATGATAATTACATTGTAAGAAGCAAGTGGGTCTGTCGAAAATTGTCGCGCACCCCTTTTTAAAACCGACCTGTTCACCTCAAATAACACTGCGCTGTACTTTTTGTTAGCGCTTCCGAATGGCTGAATCCTAGTGCGCAACGTTACAATTTTAAATAAATTTATGGGTACTTCGACGCGAACTGGGTGCCACAATCCCTTTTCTAAAGAATGTAATAACATCCGGTCAAAGGGACAAATATAAAAATGACAAAAGTACGGGGGGCAACCACCATGTCAGCCTCCTATCACATGCTAAGAATGCACCATAAAAAGAAATGTATTTATCTACAGTATAAAAAAAATCGTATGTATATAATTCACTAATTAAAATAACTATAATTTGTTCTATTTATATTGCAAAAATATTAAAGTCTTAAAATAGCTCGAAATATTCAGGAATTGAATTCATTTTGATGAAAGATCTCCATAAATATACGTCAAATTTTTCAAACCATGCGTTAAATTTGCAAGTTTTACAAATGTTTAGATTGTGAGAAAAGGGGGGAAATTATAAATTTTTCTTCCTGCTTTGAAGTATTGAAACGATTTTCTCTAACGAATCAGAAAGGATTCCATTGAAGATAAGAGAGATTTCAGATACCATTAAACTAAAGAAACACCTAAATGAATGAGAAGTAAGGCAACGACGTTTGAGGAAAAATATGTAAGATGCATTAGCATAAAATCAAATAGAAGGTGAAGGAATGAGCTTTCACTCAACTAGATAACAAACATCACATGCAGTGAAAATTAGGTTTGGTAAAATAGAAATTTATTGTTTATTATTTCAGAAGGTATTTGATATAGCTGCATATGTAACCTGCTTCAGGGTTAATATAAACCCTTTCTTGTCCAGTTGGGGTTCTCTGAATCTCATTTGCATCTTAAAGTACTAATTCAATTTCTGGATCTTAAAGAGTTTTCAACTCAAAGGAGATTTTTTTTCTTTGTTGACTGTGATGAACACATATTCAGATGGAAAATTCTTGAACATATTTTGCTTAAGATGAAATATCAAACTGAAGTTTTGCTTTGCAACAGTAAGAAAACGATGGAAGAGAGAGAAAGAGACTGGTGTTTTTCAAAACTCCTGACAGAGACTATGAAGTTTTGTCGTGTTGCTTTTGGTTTGTTTCAGATTCAGGAGATTTGAATAATACAATGTTTGATATGTCCCGAAAAAAAAAAAAACAAAGTTAATTTACATCTAAATATTCATACATGCTATTCTGATATAAACCGTCATCAATTACCAAGACTCTTTTTGCTCCGTTTTCTACTTTTTCTTTCATAAAATAAGATAAAATTCTTTATTTCCTTTAATTTGTTTAAAAATAATGAATTTTATTTAAGAGCCCTTTCCCTAGGATAATTTAAACCATTGTTTATTTATGTTAGATGGATCAATTTTGATATAAAAAGTTTCAAAAAAATAAAATTAAATAATTTATGGAAACACGAACACAAACTACCCAATATATGTCAGTATTACGTTGAAATAGATTGTACACTTCATTTCGAAGCAGTGTTATATTTTCTTACAAATTACATTTGAAGTGTCACTTGGAAAAAATACAAAATTGTAAATACTAATACGAAATTTGAAGATCTTGAGATTTTCATTTCTTTCATGAGATATACAGATTACAGATTTCATGGAATGTATATTCTGCCATTTATTCTACCTGTCATTGGGAATATATACAATGTGTTTGTCAAGGTCTGTTATCACCTCCAATAATTTTTGAACGACAAGAGATATATTCATAAAAGGGGGGCCAATGTATAATGAAATTGCTATGCGATACACAAAACACTGCTAGTAGCGCCTTTTGGAGGATACATTAAAAGTTAATATTCCTACCTAAGAAACATTACAATATACATGAAAAAAGTAAATTTCACACTTATTCAGCATCATCGATTAATTACATTGATGCTCAAGATGCTCATTCATGCTCAAGATGGAGTCTTTCATGCTGTATTACAAATCTCAACTCGACTTTGCATTTTCCACTACATTCTTTAACCCTTTATCGACCGCATTATGATTTACTGCAGTTTTTTTAATGCAATATTTTTTTTGAATCACTACATTGAAAACTAAGGGATATACATAAACAAAATACTCAACTTTGGGAAATCTGATTAGTTAGAGCTAATTAATTAATCAAAGATATTGAACTGTAAAATTAATTGCACGCACTGTCCACTTAAAATAGCTAGTCAAATCATTTTTTAAGATCTTCATTAACATACCAAAAATAAGAGTCTTACCTTTAGTCATTAATTTTTTTTTCTGAACAAAAATGTCAATCTTCGCTATTCACTGAAAACGCAATTTCTACTTAAAACTATTCGCCTTCACCGCTTAAATACTTATCATAGAACCCGTGTTGTCATATATCTTGAAAGAGTGGATTTCAAGGAATATTCCTGCCATGTATCGTCAGAGTATTCGTAAAAACGGTTAATCTAAGTAATTTTAAAGTGAGTGGTACTTATAAGTACCTTCGTCGATAAAGGGTTAACATGGCACGTGAACTTCGACAAAAGAATTCATAATTTTGTTTTGAAATTCCTGCAGGGTTAATGGAGGGTTTTCATGCGCCCTTTGGTTGGTGTACCTTTAGAAAAAGTACCATTGGGTTCAGGTCATGTGACCATGCAGGCCATACACAATGACTTGTTTTTGGAATGTATTCCGAATGTACTGGTACTGTGTGACATGTGCTATCTTGTGGGGTGGGGCACATCGCGTTGCAACCTTACATTGGAGAAGTCACTCAAAGGCAAATCCTCAAGAAAATCGGATAGTAAGCCCTTCAGTAATGACAAGTATTAGTATCCCGTTAACGTGTCCTTTTTTATAAAGAAAGACCCACCTACAATGAAGGATAAGGAGCAACCTATCGATATAAAAGCTCATTCAATGTTAAAATCTAAACTTAAACATGAACATTTACTACATTTTAGGTTGCGAATCACATACACATACAGAATGAACACACCTTCTCACATAGGAGTAAACATTTTAATGCCATCCAGAATAATGTACGTAAGTGAAAAATATTTCTCAACTCATATGCAGTTATGAAAACGAAACACAAAAACAAATTATACACAAAATATGAAATGCGACTGCAGACACTTTTAACAGACCGAGAATACGACAGTTTGTGAAAAAAGAATGAAATCAAGTATCCCAGTTACTAAATATAATGCATAGGTAGGAAGCTCCTGCATTACAGAATACGAGGCTAAGGTGAAATATTATCGGTCTAATAAAATAAAACTGCGATTTTCACAGTTAAAAATAACTGTATTTTTCTTGATAATCTCCTTTGATTTCAACTCATTTGGTCCAGCGTTTCTGCAACATCAGTATTCCCTACCGAAAGCGAGAGTCAGGAAGGCTGTGAAAATATTCTTCTACGGCCCATTCAACTTTTGTATTGGAAACAAAGTTCTTTAAAAAAAATTCTTTAAGTTAGGGAACAGGTGGAATTCTGAGGGTACCAAATTAAGAGAATACAGGTAGGTGCGCAGATCATAACCGCAATTCCATGGTTTTCCATCGCGCACTCACCCTTGGGTACAGGTGTCATATCCTGCTGAAATATGATTTTTTTTTCTTTTTCAAGCCAAGCCTCTTTTCGCAAATGTCAGCATCCAACGCATCAAGTTGGTTGGAGTAATTGTTTTGCCTTTTTCAAGGTAATCAATTAGTTGGATCTCTTTCGAATCCAAAAACACCCTGGACATAACATTTCTGGCAGATACTATTGCCTGCACATTCTTCGGGCACTGAACCACCGGCGTCCACCCCCTGCTTTGACTGCTGTTGTGTTTCTCGGTGGAAGTGCTGGGCTCATGTTTCTTTCAGGGTGACAAATCGTCGCACATAATCTATCAGATCGCTATTGAATCGGCCCAAACATAGTTTCGAAAATAATTAGTGTATTTGCTTTTGATCGGCATTCAGCAAATGCAGTCTTTAGGAGCAATCCTTCCAAAATGAAAAATTTTATGACCACATAATATCCAAGTTTATCAATTATAACGAAAAACACTTAATATGTCTACTGCAGAAATTTGTATAAGCAAACCACCTGAGAGAACCAGTTGAATTTGTCATAGGAATGAATGACACATGCACCCAGGCAGAAATCATATATTTTTGCTAGTGGAAATGCCAGCTGAGTATGTGGCTGAAAACTTTCATATTACCCTCGTATTATTATAGTAAGTATATCTTACCATTAAAATTAATTTTTTTGAAGTAATAGATACAATAACTTTCTTAACTAATGTTGATATCACGTTGGTAAACTTTAAATATTATTGTAAGATATATTTTTCGAATAGAGAAGAGAGAGGGGAATATAGAGGTTCTATACGGAAACACTTTATAGTTCTAAGGGTTTCGCAAGTCAAAAAAGTTTAAAGACCACTGGTATAGCGCATGTTAACTATATTATACCTAGATCCCACTTTATGACCACGGCTTTTGCCGTTCACAAATTATTGAAGTGACGAAGGGTTTAAGTGAGCACACTGTACATATATATATATATATATATATATATATATATATATATATATATATATATATATATATATACTCGTATGCAAAAATTAAGGACGAAGTCGAAAAATTAGCATATCAGCTGAACGAAGACGCAGAGTAGACAGAAAGACCAATCAGGAGATTAAGTAAGGTGATGTACGGTAGCACATGCGCAGATATTCAGGTAGACGTAATGGGGGAGTGTCTGAGTAGTATAAAGCATGTTGTTGGTGTAGGATCAGTATTTCTGGCAAATAGATTACACGCCGTATAGCTGTTAAAATCACACCAAGTTGCTGCCTCAGCGAGAAATGGCGAATAATCAATCTGTTAGACGACATCTGGATGCTTTTACTCGAGGTCGAATCATTGGGAAGTTGGAGGAAGGCCGCAGTGTGACAAGTGTGGCTGCAGGGTTCGGAATTGCACACAGCATCGTTTCACGACTTTGGAGACAATTTCATACTGCAGGAACAGCTATCCGGGGGTTCAGTAGTGGTCGTCCATGAGGAACCACACCCGCAGATTTCCGGTACATTGTCTTACAGGCCAGGAGAAACAGGCGGCAGACAGCGGGAGAAATCGCTAGGCACATGACACAGGCGACTGGACGACCGATATCGCGTTTTACCGTGGCCAGAAGACTGCACGGTGGTGGTCTGTTTGCACGACGCCCTGTACGGTGTGTACCTTTAACGCCTGCCCATCGAAGAAGGCGTTCTCTGTGGTGCCAGAACACCGGAATTGGAGAGACAATGAATGGGGACGAGTACTCTTTACAAATGAGAGCAGATTCAGTTTGAGTAGTGATTCTCATCGCATACTCATCTGGAGATAGCGGGGAAGCCGCAATCATCCCTCGAACATCATTGAAAGGGACAGGTATGGAGGTCGCGGTGTTCTCGTTTGGGGAGGCATCATGCTTGGTAGTCGTACAGACCTTCACATCTTCGACGCAGGTTCAGTCAACGGGACCCGTTATTGTAACGAGATTCTTCTTCCATATGTGCGTCTTTTAGAGGCGCTATGGGTCTGCAGTTCCTTTTCATGGACGACAATGCACCATGTCATCGCACAGTAGCTGCCGAACAGCTCTTAGAGAGTGAGGATATTGAACGTATGGTTGGCTGGCACAATCTCCGGATCTGAATCCCATCGATCATGTATGGGATTTTCTAGGCAGACGCTTGGCAGCTCGTGCCTTACCACCGGTAACGATTCGGGAACTTCGATTGGCGCTGCAAGACGAATGGGCAGCAATGCCTCAACAACTCATTGACACCCTCATTTTCAGCATGGGCAGACGCTGTGAAACCTGCCTAGCAGTAAGGGGAGATCATATATCCTACTAAAGAACGGATGTTTCTTGCTGGACACCCATCACAGGGATGTTTCGGCCTTCAGTCGCATTGCGCTCTATGCTACTTTTTCAATCAAGCTTATTTTATCCCTCTAATTTCTCTTTTAGTAAGTGTTGCTTACATTACACATGTCCTTACGTATTGGGGATCTTACGGTATTAAATGTGTTGATTTGGAAAGCTTTTGTACAAAGTTATATTGAAAAAACCGTCTCGACCTTAATTTTTGCACACCAGTGTATATATATATATATCTATATATATACATGTATATATATGTATATATATATATGTATATATATATGTATATATATATGTATATATATATGTATATATATGTATATATATATGTATATATATATATATGTATATATATATGTATATATATATGTGTATATATATAATATATATATATATATATATATATATATATATATATATATATATATATATATATATATATATATATATATATATACCGGGTGGGCATAAAATCCGTAAAAACTTAAAAAATTCATAAAATCCGGAGAAATGAATGAAAAAAAACTGTTTGCAGGATCAGTATTATTATGTCACAGGATTTTTTTAAATCAGAAAAAAAAATAATTCGAAAATCATCCGGTAGTTGGCGCTGTTACAAGCGTCTGTGGTGGAAATATGCAAATTAGACGGCTATAAAAACCTTTGCTCTCAATGAATCCACATTCATTTCACCATTACAAACAGTGAATGTGAACAAGGATGCTCAGTGCGCCGGATAAAGCTCTGTTCCTGAAGTTATTTTACATGAACGAGGAATCAGCGACCATTGCCTTGCGTAAATTCCGAGTTCAGAAAAATGTGAAGAGTAGAAAAGGCCCTTTATCCCCTGCAGGTCTCTTAAAGCTTGTTAAACGTTTTGAGGAAACTGGAAAGTTAGAGGATCGAGGAAGAGCCGGACGACCATGCTTGAAAGAAGCACGTGCACCCTGCATTGCTGTCGAATTGGAAGCGATTGCGTCCGAAGCAGCTTCGGGGACCAGCAGTGCTCGTGAAGCTGCCAGACGATTGGGCTTACCACCATCATCTGTCGGCAATATTCTTCGTCGAATCCTCCAGCTGTACCCATACAAATTGCAATCGTGCCATGAACTTTTGCCAGCAGATACCGCACAGCAGAAGGAAGCATTTGCGAAGTGGGCCTTCTCTAAAATGGAACAGGATCCCACCTGGGTTTTTAACCTCTTGTGGATAGATGAAGCTCATTTCTCGCTTCATGGTGACGTTAATAACCATAATTGTCGCATTTGGGCGACCTCTAACCCACTGAGTACACATAGAAGCCATTGCATTCTCCAAAAGTGACAGCATGGTGTGGTTTCACGGGTTCATTTATCATAGGACCCTTCTTCTTTGAAACGAGTGCCCAGTAAGTGGATGGATAACGGAAACGGTAAATGCTCAGCGTTATCTAACGCTTCTGCGGGAGACTGTCGTGCCATGTTTAATTCAACGAGGTCAGATTTCAAATATCACGTTCATGCAGGATGGAGCAACCAGTCACACTGCTAACCCGGTTAAGGCATTCCTGATACAGACGTTCGGGGAAGACAGAATCGTTAGCAGGCGCTGCAGGTACCCATGACCTCTTTGGTCTCCAGATTTAACACCGACAGACTTCTGCTTGTGGGGATATTTGAAATCTCGGGTGTATCTATCTGGTCCATCAAGTCTGTTGGAACTGAAAGATGCGATCCGCAGAGAAGTATCCTCCATACATTCGGACATGTTTCACTCTGCCGTTGCTAGATTTGTCACTCGTCTGGAATATCTTCTCCCCTGTGGTGGTGGTCATGTGGAACATATTCTGGTGTAATAAAGTTGTGAAAGTTTTCTGTTCATTATTTATGCATTGTTTCTTTGATTTGCGTACATCAGCGCCACCTACTGGATGATTTTCGAATTATTTTTTTTCCAGCTTAAAAAAAATCCCGTGACATACTAATGCTGATCCTGCAAACAGGTTTTTTTTTCTCGTTCATTTCTCCGGATTTTATGAATTTTTAAAATTTTTACGGACATTTTGCCCACTTGGTATATATATACATATATATATATATATATATATATATATATATATATATATATATATATATATATATATATATGGTTATTGTTATTTCTGTGATTAATATCATCACATTTGAAAGATACCGGATTTTTTGAGTGATCTCGATAAAAAGATTAGCGTTGAAGAACAAATAATTGCATAAAGAGAATGTCCTAAAGCGTTTCAGAAATAAAAATTAAGTTTGGTTTTAGCTACTTAAAAAAAAATTAAAGAAAAGAATAAAATTAAAGAAAAAAATTAGCGATAAACTAATTTTGAAAAAAATTAGTTTTATCCAAATATCTCACTGATATATGAAAAATACATCTTGATTTCATAGGTTAGAACTTTTTAAATCGAGTCTTTCTAAAAATATTTATATTCTATAAGATATTAAAGTATGTATGATTAAGTATCATCCGAGTAAAAATTTAAAAGATTTGAACAAACAATTAACATTAAAAAATAATATTGTTTTAGATATATTTTGTCATTTTATAAAATTGTAACTTTTTGTAATATATATTTTATGGTGGCTAAATATCTACCATATATTTAGAATAATTATGTCGTTCAAGAGAATTAATGGTAGATATTGAACGAACTGCGCCCTCTTAAAGTTTTAATATAAGAGAAAAAATCAATATGATTTTGCAAAAGAGCTTCCGGAAATGCTTGTTGGAGAGTCATAAATAAAATTATCTTTCTAAATAGTTCAGGACTTAATCCGTTTAGCAGTTTGACTAATGAAATTGGAGTAGGAACCTCAAAGAAATAGACAAGGGAAAGAAAACCAATATATCAGATTGCCAGGAGCTATAAAATCATACTGAAATTAGAGAATTCGTTGGATTTTATGTCATCTTTATTATTGAAGTTTCAAGTGAAATAATAGAATTTTCAATATTTGATTTATATATATAACTTCATTATATAAATAAAAGTTATTTTATTGTTAGTTAAATCTATCATTCTTTGTTCATTAAATTTAAGTACATTTAACAAAAACATTTTTTATGCAAGGTAGATGTATATTTTATCATTGTGACTCGCATTGTTAATTCGTCTTTTTGAAACAGGAAATAATGTATAATTAACATATTGAAATTTTTAAAGTAACATCAATAATATTATTTAATTTTGAATGAATATACCAATTAAAATATTTTGTTCTTCTTACCTTTCTTAGTGAATCATTTATGTATCTCTAAGAGGAATCTTAATCTTCACACTATTTTTGAAAAAATATGAAGTTCTTTTAAAAGATAACTCCACTTATCTTAATTGCTGCCGATTGTTCAAAATAATTATCAACACGTGTACGTACGTTATATCAAGTTAACCGCGAAATAAGAGGTAAGTAAATGTATATATCTTCGTGAGATCTACTTTAAATATACAGCGCATGCGAAAAAGATTGTAACTTTTTTTAAAAATTGTTCTCTAGTTTATCCCAGGTACTATTGGAATGTTTTATTATACCAGAAGTTAGGTAATAAATCAAAATTGCCTTTTTTGTACCAAAGTTGTAACTTACAAAGATTCAATATGGGCGCCCTTCCTGACACGGAGGATATCTAGGCGATACTCTATTTGCATCCATACTCGCACCAACATGTCTCGTAAAGGCAGCAAACTCATTTCTGATCCTCCCTCGCAGCTCCACCAGATCTCGAGGTAAGGGTGGGACAAAGGCTTAGTCCCCTAGTGTTCAAAAAAGAAAGCACCCTTTTTCTTTACTTTTTTCTAGGTATCCAGTGTGTAGAAAGTGGTAAAACTAGACAAGAAAGCTACTAGATACTTCGTTTTGAAATATCCCCCTTTTCTGTGTGCACAAAATTTTAAACGTGTCGCCCACAAAACCACAGGAGGCACTTTGTGTCTTCTGTGGTTTGGGCCTCATCATTACCATAATGTTGTAGGAAAGTGTCTGAATAAATATCTCCTACAACATTGGATAAGTCGAACTGGTCGTGATGATAAAGCGTTGTTGAAATGGCCTTCGAGGTCTCCAGACATGACGCCCTACGACTTCTTTCTGTGGGGCTTTATCAAAGACAAAATCTTAGTCCCACTATTACCTAGAGATCTGGATGAGCTGCGAGAGTGGATCAGAAATGAATTTGTGGCCGTTACAAGAGACATGTTGGTGAGAATTTGGACAGAAATGGAGTATCGTCTAGATATCAGCCGTGTCACGAAGGACACCCATATTGAATCTTTGTAAGGTACAATTTTGGTACAAAAAATAACTTAGATATATTACCTAATTTCTTGTATAATAAAACATTCCAATAGTACCTCAGAGAAATTACAGAAATTTGTTTAAAAAAGCACAATCTTTTTCGAACACTCTGTATAATAAGAAAAAAAATGTAATACTTTAAATTTCAAAATCTCGAGCAAACAGTGTTTAAACAACTACAACAAAAAGAAATGTGTTTCCTTTAATATTAAAAATGTATCTCTCTCTCTCTCTCTTTATCTTTTATAATTAAAATACATTCTAAATAAAGTGACACGAAAAAAACTATTGAAGCATTCGATGTGGAACAATCTAAGATAATGGTAGCTACTTCCCAAAGCGAGACATTTATTTTTGTTAAGATGTTTATTTCTTTTTACTTTTTATCACATTTTCATAACACTAATTTATCTTCCTCCATTTAACACATGATTTCATTCCGGAATATCTGTCAAGGATTTTTTGTTGCTGTATCCTGTTATGTATTAATAAATGGCTTTTCTCTTCTCCCCCGAGGCAGGCGTGACTCCTCTGGGCATCAGTCATCGAGATTCATTCCCGGATCCTGTTTTGTTCCTCCTGAAAAAGATTTATCGCAGATACGGGAATGGATGTCGAAAGCCATTTGTAAGCCACCACAGGGAGCCCCGGCAAAATCACAGGGGCATGCCCTTATCTCGCCTCTACCGTCGCTAGCGTAGGGAATTGCTCACATCCGACAAAAGTCGATACTTTTCGAATTTGTAGAAAAGAGGAAGATAAAGAACGGTTTTGGGGAGGGAATGTAAACAAAAGAGAAAACAAAATCTCAACGTAATAGCTCTCAGATACAGTACAGTGTTAGTCGCACAAAATGTCGAGAGTAGAATTATACAGCTCTTTCTCTTTTGGTTTTCGCATAGATAAGTCGTCAAAACTCATTGGTACTTCCAAAATTATTTTCTATCATTGTTAATAAAACACAGTAAAAATTGTTTCACACGAAACTGAAATATATTTTCGTGTAATGATAATTTTGTGTTGTGTGTCTACACAATTACGAAAATTAAGTTTATTAGAGTGCATGTTATTTATATAAATATATACAATTCATATGCATGTATTTAATAAAAATCAATGAAACAAAAACATTCTGAAGAATTTAATGAAATTTTATGCAAAATTATCAGTTTTTTTTTTGGAAAACAAAACATTTATTGAGTTTTGAAAAACGATCTGATATTTTTTGCATTGTCTTTCTTTAGAATCAAATTGTCATTAATTCGATCCATGCATTTCATTTTCTTATCCATTTTTTCATTGGAATGAGCGTTTAAATATTTGGGCATACTTTTAATATTGTTCCACATTTCAGATGACTTGGGAATAAGAGCTCCATTATTAATTTCATTTTCGTAGTCAGAATCTGTCTCAGTGATATTTTTTAAGCTTTGTATAAACTCCAATTGGGGTTGTACACATTATCAACATCCACTGCAACGAGTTTTTTCAATGAAACAGTAAGACAATCCAATAATACAGAAACTTTCTCTGATATTTCATTGTATTGGCTCGGTTTCAGTATCCTCCTGGAGTTTTCCATGTTTTTTTTTCATTCAAAGAAGGAAAATATTTTTGTGTTAATTAAGCAATTTTCGTTTCCGGTTAACAGAAAAAATGCATAAAAATACATAGTAGTTTGTAAGAATCTTTGTATTATTTCGTGTTAACCAATATTTCCTCTTGGACGCTTTCACGTAAAACACAATTCACTGCATGTCATTTTGCAGCTTGCAAATATCTTTACTACGATAAATTAGAATGAAAAAACACAGGGAAGTTTTTAATTGCAATTTTTGGAATGTTATAAGTAAGATTATTTTTGTTAAATGTCATTTTGTTTAATTTTTTTTAAGAAAAAACTCATGTCAGATACGAATATTTTGAAATTTCTTTCTAGAACACACACTTCACCTTATTGTTGTGTCAGAGAAATTTAGATTATTCCGTAAAAAGGCAGTTGCTGTTTAGGACATGTTTCATACTTTCTATCACAGAAAGAGACTGAGAGTGACATAAATAAGCAATGTATTAACATTTTATAACGATGTATGAAATATACTTACCAACTTCATCAAATTTTTAAATTCCGGTAGCAAATTATTTTTCCTACTGTAATTTGTGCTGCCAGAACTTCGGCTAGCGTGATAACAGATCTTTGGAATTTCAAATTGTGAACGCAAAACACAATCTATGAGATTTTTGAGCAGCAAGAAATCCGATCATATGACATATGATTCATGAAAGGCGATGATGACAATATACCATATTTTCAAGAAAAAACAACAACAATGCATAGACGTTGCATTTGTGCTCTACTAAAGCACTTGAAAAGAGTTAAGAAACGTTTTATCATCTTGCAATGCTTCACTATGTCAGTGTTCCTCAAACTGTGGGGCGCGCCCCCCTGGAGCGATAAACTTACAACGGGAGCGCGAGTATATCGAAAATAAAAGATTTAAAAAAATATTTATCGGAATGAAGTAAAACAAAAAACTTTTTTACATAATAAAAAATACACATTTACACTCACTGATATATTTTTTTATATATCATCTGCGATATTACGTCATCAAAAATAAAAGCTTTTACTTCAAAACCTCATTAGCTATCTTTTTTATCTTTTTTTGATACTATAACCAAATAAAAACATTTTATTTGATTTGCTGTAATCCCATGAGAGATTTTTTTTTATTACGTTTCCTTTTCAAACTGAAAATGCTACTTTTTCAGAGAAAAAACAAAATCCAGACCCATAATCAAAAAAAATTTTAGGAAGATAAAAAATTCATCACTGTTATATATTATTGCCATCAGCTGTAGGTAGCAGAATGTATTTCCTGCGGTTAACCTTCGAACTTACTTGTACGTTTAGTTACGTCGCTGCTCTTATGTATCTGTTTTTTTTTAATTTAGGGAAGTTGTAAGTAAACTATTTCTGCTGCGCTACTTTCCTTGTAAAATATTTTTATGAATTTTGGAAAAACACAGAGAGCACTTTGAAGGATTACTACGTCAAGATTTATTTTATGAGTATTCCCAAACATACAAAGCATAATGAAAAACGTTTTACATAATTTTTTTAGAACATCCATATTGTTATAAATACACTTTTAATCTCCGGGAGCGGCAATGTCGAGCACAGAGTGCACGAAATCGGTAATTTTGGAAAACTGTTTAATTGTTACCAATGGCCCTGACACTATCCTCCTGTTTGACAGTCTAAACGTGAACTAAAATATATTTTTCACATATCTCCCTCGTTTTTGGAAGTGACAAACGTTTTTTTTACAATCTTAAGGTACTTGTTTTGACTGAGTTCCCGGGGTGATAACTTTTTTCCGAAATATTTTCTGTGTCCTTAAAAATAGGGGTGAGTATATTTTCTCTTAATTAAATTATTCACTGGAATTGCGACTTTTTTTGTGTATTATAAAAATTATTATTATATAAAAAAGGATTGGGGTGACCCAACAACCCCGCTCGACCATTAATATCGAGTGTGCGCCTGCTCCAGGGTTAAAACATGTTGAAGTCTTATCGCTTTAAATATTAAAAATATTACAATTATTCGTCATCGGAACTTTATATTATTCTTCATTATTCAACATCAATTCTAAATGCTAATTCTGTAAGGCTAAAAATTACAATTCGCTTAAAACTAATTATAATTTGAGCAAACATTTTTAAAAAATAATATTACATTTTTGTAAATATTGTCGCGCACATGACTTTACTTTCCTTACAATTCAGCTATTATATCAATAATGCTTTATTTTCTTATAAATGAACTCGGGCAAAGAGCGGGTGCTTCAGCAGGAATACTTTTAATGTATCAGTGCTGCACAGAGTATTTTATAACTAATTAATTAATTCTAAATTAAGAACACAAGTTTAATAAGTATTAGTGACTTCCATGGGCTTGTCTTACAAAGTTTTTGTAAGGAATGCTTATGATTTGAAATTGACCCTCTGAGTTATTTTTCTATATTTAGCTGACATATATATTTTGTCTTCTAAGCAGCCACCGCGTTTTACAATTTGTTACAATTTAAGAATTGGGGAAAGGAAAAATAACATAACTATCCTGTTACTTAATCTTTTTTTGCTTAAAAGTAACATCTACAAAAGTTAATATTTATGTCATATGAATTTGTACGGTTTATAATAAAGATCGTTGCTTTAGCGTCAGTGCTTTATTATTGCATTCGGTACATTATTAATGTATAAGGGGGGGCGATAAAAATTGTGATTGAAAAGGGGGGTGCCAGTAATGAAAGTTCGAGAAGCACTGCGCTATGCCTTGATTCTTATTTTCTGAAATTTCGTGGAAAATAATATGTATTAATTTTCAAATTTTTCTCAATAAAATATACCAATTTTATAACTTTGTTTGAATATATTAAAATTTTAAAGTTATATTTTATGTATATCTTTCAAAGTGGTATAAAAAATGCAAAAAGTGCCTTTTGAATAGGTCCATATATGCAGCGGCATGCATACTTACCAACAAAAATAATAGTTTTAAAGGGTAATAAGCTTAAAGGTCTTTACTTTTAGGTGATAAGCTAAAAGAATTTCTCTTCAAAATTCAATACCAGACATATTTTTACACAGCATTACTAGAAAAAAAATAAACTTATAAAAATTTATATATACAACTATTCATAAAATAATGAAATAGCAGTACAAAATTTATGTTGGAGAGTTTTTCTCTTTGAAAAAAAATCTTGTTCTTTTTCGAATCCTTACAAATAAGCAAATACATTTTTTAGATAACACAGAAAACCAAAACACAAAGATTACTTAGCCATCCAGAAAATAAATATACTTTTTATATTCGTTACATTATACGTGTAAAATAATATTCATACGTTTTGAGTCTTAATAAGTTTTGAATATTTCTAAGTTAGAATAAACTTGGCGCAAACTTTGCCATGCATAAACAACTGTTTTCTTCTGATTAAAAAATAATTGTGCTTTTGTATAAAGTATATTTGCTTGTATATAATCATAAATGAAATAACGTGAAACGTGTGTTATTTTATAAATAGGGGAATCAAATATAAACTTTGTCTGGAAATATGTTGTCTGACCCTCCTCAAAACATGATTTCGTTTTTAATTTTTTGAAATACCTTTAAAAATTTGAACTAACTTAAAATATTTCTTTAAACATCTGAATAATCTACGGACCCCTAAATATAAAATTAAAATAAGAAGGAGAAATTAAAAAAAAATTCTAATAAAATGAATGCATAAGAAAATTTTCTGGCGTTTAAATTTTTAAATTTCAGGAAAGCCTTTGTCGATCTTTGGTAAGTTCCAAGAGAAAGATTCTGAATACATGAAAAAGATGATTGAAAAATAATGGCATACAAACACATTCTAAAATTCGATATTTCGGGCATATTAGAAAACCGGTTTAATTATTATACTTTTATTATTTAAACTTTAGACCACAAATAAGAAAAACGGATGTTTTAGATATTAAATGTTCTCGTTCAATCGAAAGGCAAAAGTACCACACTTGTGGCTAAAAATATATGTACTATTTGTAGCAAAAGTTCTGTAGCTGAAAGAATTGTTCAGAATTAGTTTGCTACATTAAAAGGTAGTGCTTTCAACCCTGAATATCAAAAACGCCCTGGTAGTTCGTCTACGACAAATAAGGATCAAATTAAAAATTGATGGAGTATAATGCCATAAATATCTAAACACCAATCACAAGCTTTCATGAAGCTTTGCTACATAAACAATTTGATGTAAGGATTCCCCACGATATTAAACATGGAAAATCTGATGGATCGCATTTCCATTTGTGACTAGAAGTAAAAAGGAGATACAATTTTTTGAAACACAAATAGTGACGGAAGTAATTTATAATAATTGATGGAAATAAACTTTTAACCTGTTTTTACCTCAATTTTCTATCTCACCAGGAATTTCCTGTAGACCAAGTATAAGTGGATTGTTACGCTATTTAATCAAACCACTATCGAACGTGCTGCAATTAATTTACATTAAGTTTTGTATAAAAGGTTCTCTTATCTTCTATAGCATCAGTTCTTCCCTTAATATAACGTAAATATGAATGTGATCTGCTTATTCGAGACATTGATGGATTATTAGTATGACTGTTTCTTAAGGTATCCGACTACGTTCGGAAAGAACCGTGGTTTTAAAAAAGCGCATAAATGGATAATTTTCATGATATTTAGTGTCACTTAGATTAGAATACATGTATAAAATTGTTTTAAGCACATTTTGACAAAATGTTTATTTAAATATAATATATTTTAGCAAAAACTAGAGTAATCGTTTTTCAAAATGTTCTCCTTTTATAAGAAATGCTTCTAAAAAAATAATATTTTGCTTATGTAAAGTAAAGACTTCTCCAGAGAGTCGGAACTAGGAATTTTGAAAAATTCACATTATTTTCAGAGTTCCCACCAACTTAAATAATTATCGGCGTTTTGTTCTTAAAATTACTCCCCTCTGTTGTCGTAGAATATGGATAAACCCACTTCTAAGTTATATATTTCAAAAATTCTAGGTGAGCCTCTGTAGAGAGGTCTGAGCTTCATAGAGGCAAAATATTATTGTAATAGAAGCATTTTTCACAAAAAGATAATATTTTGAAAAGGGTTCATTCTAAGTACATTTTTTGTCAAAATATTGTACTTAAATAATTTTTTATTGTAATACTATTCTTAAAACAATTTTATATACATGTTCTAATCTAAGTGACACTAAATATCATAAATATTATCCATTTATACGCTTTTGCAAAATCACGGTTCCGAACGTAATCGGATACCTTAAGGCTGTTTTCGCCGTATGTACGAGAGCGTGAACTTAACGCGGAGCACACATTTTCGGACAGAAAAAATGTCTCATTTTTATAAAAATGTGTGACTTTGTAACTCAAGTATTTGTTTATAATATAGTGTTTTTAAAATTTCAAAATATTTGATAAATAATTAGTTTTTCCTTTTAAAAGCAAGATAGCTAATTTGGCATTATGGTATAGGAGGAAAATGCGAAACACATTTTATAAAAGAAAAAAAATGTATTAACTAGGATAGAATAAGTAATATGATATACTAAGTGATTCTCTACAGGATATTGAAGATAGAAAAAAATATTAATGTTCGAGTACTTTTATACATGAAAAAATATTCCGATTTTGGGTCCTAATATTTAACATTAGCCGAAGACAGCCTTAAGAGTTTAGCATGATTGAATGTCAGTTTAGTTTGCTTAGGTTTGAGAATTTAACCTTTGTTTTAATGTCAATAAATTTAATGTTTCAAGTTTTTCAGACTTTGATTTAATGGATCTTGTTTCTCACTGCATACGTGTTCGCGGATTAATATCATTATAATCCGCATCATTAATTATATGGAGTGAAAAAAATAGTGGGAGAAACCAAATAAACCACCTTTAGCCATTCCAAGAGTCAATCTTCCTACGCCAACATATCCTATTTTGTTTTCGGTGAGCTTAAAAAGGAATTCTGCATTAAGAGCTTTCTGAAAACAACGAGACAATAAACTCAATGAAGTATTGGTTCCAACTAACGGAATGAAAGACAGAAATTGAGCAATATCTTCCAGAAATAGGGCTTAGGAAGAGCGTCGTGTTCCATCAGGACGATTGAAGTATTATGCTTTATACCTCATATTTACTAGACCTGATACCTTCCCATTTCGATCATTACTGAAGTCTCTTAATAACAAAAAACTCAGCTCTATGGATGAGATTAAAAAGACCATGTAGAACAATTTTGTTGGAAAACCAAAAAGGTTTATTAATTATGAAATTATCAAGTTTTCTAAAAATAAATAAAGGTTGTAGAACAAACCGACATAATAAATTTGAATTTCAAAATTGGCTGGATTTTTCTGGACATTCTATGAAATATAATTAGTGGAATAAAAATAAATAGAACATATTTTATAATTTATGTTTGATTTTAATTATATTACAATAGTAAGAGGAATCGTATGATTGAAAGAAATACTCTTTTATTCCATCTTTATTATGTATTAATCCACTTAAATTACGTCAGCGTGATTTTAAAGATATATCTCTACATATATAAAATATCATATTTTAAAATGCATTTCAGACTACATCTGCTTCTACGAATTTTAAAACAAGTTACAAAGATTGATTTACATATTTTAATCGATATTTATGCAAAAAACTAATCACATTATTTACTTAGAGAAATTTATTCCAAATAAAAGTAAAAACTCCATTCGAAGTAAAAAGGCCCCAAATAAATTTGAAAGAGATATTCACAAAAATATTTTTTTGACATATTTTTCTTTCTAATCTTAAGGTTTCACTCTTGGTAACAATAAAGGCAAATAACAAAAAAAAATGTTTCAAATATTTTTTCTTGGGTATTAAATGTTTTCTTTTCGCATTGATGATGCTTGGAGCATGAATCAACTGGAGAATATCACATGGGCTTTATCGTTAGCAGCTTTTGGTACTCCCTAAAGAATGAAAGTGGATTGAACTTCAAGAGCGAAAACTCTCCTAGCGACTCTTACAAAGACTCTAAAAAGAAATACAAGTCTTCAGGGACAATCACTTTTCTCTAAGCGCTCGTGAAGATAAGGTGCAAAAGAAGAAAGAAATTGCGTGAAGTCGTTGAACTTATATTTGTAGAGACTTCGCAAAATGTTTCAACAAAAATAAAAGAGTGATAGTACTCTTCGACACCAAAACTAATTACAAAGGAACCTAGAAACTCATTTCACACAAATTGTACGAGTTCTTTAAAAAATAAACAAATAAGTGGAACTTTTTCCCCAGAAAAAAACCATAAATTTAGACGTACGTATTTCAGTACCTAATTTTTTTCTTCAAAGAAGGTGTTGTTTTTTTAAATGTTTAGATAAATGTGAACTGAAAGGAGACACACTCGGACACAATTTCAATACTCGCATACCTGATCATCACAGTATCATGTACAAATTTCTTTGATTTTTCATTTTTTTACGGAAGAAAATTAATTTTGAACAATGATTTAAACATTTTTATAAATTTGACTTGATTACATCTGAAAAACTGTTCATCAGTCTTCTGGAGACAGTACTGTCCCTTGTCCACTGCGTGGAGAGAAAATCTACTTTCTCGTTGCCCAGTTGTAAGACCTCGTTCAAACTCGGTGAGCTGTTGATAATGGCTTATTCGCCTTCTTAAAGGTTTCTAACAGTTTGTTGTGTCACTGTAGTACCAACTGCAACTCGAATTTCTGACACAGACGCAGTAAGATGCGCTTACAGCCGTACGCCAAAGACGACAGTCTTCCCTCTCAATAGTGCCACCGGAGCCACCTGGAACCCGGTATTCTTCTGGCTGTACCAACCATTGACCACCGCACGGAATAAAATCTACTTTCTCGTTGCCCTGTAAAACGACCGCGTTCAATCTCGATGAGCTAATGATAATAGCTTCTTCGTCTTCTTAAGGGCATTATTGGCTAACATAAACTTAATACGTCACGTTTCACAGACAAAAAACCCTCACGAACTATATAGCACACATTTAAAGCAACCCTGATTTGCAAGTTTTGAGTGACGCTACTTAAGCACGAAGCGTGAAATTTGAATCGATGTCATCCTTCAGATGTATGAACACGAGTACCAAATTTCGTTTATCTAACACAAGTCTTTCTTGGTGTTGGGATTTTTTTCCTTCAGTGTAAAATTTATCATCATACTGTAGATGTACTTCATCAGGTCGTTTAATGCTTGTAGCATTTACTTGAATTTCATTAAAATACTAATGGTCCTTGAGGTTGATCTCCAGTAATTTTTATCATTAGATATCTTTTTGTAACGTATTTATTTACGAATCTGAGCTCCAATTCCAAAACGGACTTCCATTTGGATAATAGAAGCCACTGTGCAAAACTTTGAATCCCACTTTTAATGAGAATGGAATGACTGCTACTAATTAAAACTAATTTTCAGAATTCTTACATAGTTGGTAAATGTAAATATCTGAAGTATTACGCTCTCATTTAGAGGTTATCTCCTTATATATCAATATACATCAATTATTTAAATATCAACATATGTGGCAATGGTTATTAAAGAAATAATTATCTTACTCTTCATTACTTTGAAATTGTGACAACCAGTAGATCATTAAGAAACATAATTGCATTATTCATGTGGTAATATTTAAATTAGCTGGAATTTTAAGCAATTCTTGGAATTCTCCGTAAGTTATTGGAATGCATTAGATCAGGGTCGGCAACCTATGGCACGCGTGCCACATGGTACAATTCTCGGTGGCCCTCTACACTATTCAACAAGGTTGTCAATTTTTGAGTGGAGGGAATTTGATAAATTTACAATGGAACTTATTTGACAAACATCTTCTGAAATATGTACATTTACATAATTAAAAAAAAATCTAAAAGAGAGATCTCTACAGATAAACTTAGATATTTTGTAAATTATTTAAATGTCATTGCTAGAGAGATTTAATTGTTTGAAGAGAGAAAACTGCATGTACTCTGATTTCCGCTTTTTGTTCTACATATTTAAGTTAACAAATCTTTTCTCATATGAAAAATATTTCGAGTCCGTAAAGAAATTATTAACATGCTAACAATGTTCAGAATCGTATCAAATTGAAAGTTACCAATACCCCTGATTTTCCAATATGAAATAGAGCGGTGCAAGCACTGGGTTCACATTAAAATTGTTATATATTATTTCTTTTATTTAACTGTAGTGTTGTTCTTATATTTTATTCTGCGTTTTATTTTAATAAATGTTTAAAAAAACATAATATTCCCATATTTTCAATTTTAATATTTTTATTTATGTTGAAGAAATAGTTATATTTTATGCTGCTTATTTTTATGTTAAGAAATATCTTTAAATGATGCAAAATTAATATATAATAAAACAGGAAATCTATACTATTGACCTATATTCCTTAACTCTGCATGCATTATCGAGGGTATCGAATGGTTTCAAAAATGTCTTACTGTGTGACATGCTGGATGATAAATAATGGTAGATTGGTTTGGCACATCACAGCTAAAAAGTTGTCTGCCACTGCCTTAGATGTATGAGATTATAAAGATGCTCTTTTTTGCTCTATCTTAAAAAAGAGGACAAAAACTTGGTACAATTTTCCAAATCGTAGAAGTACTTAGTTATTAATGTAACATTCTGGTTGTTATAAATTATAATCCATCCTGGTTTACGACTGTACTTATTTCAGTACGAATCGGTGCTTTTTTTTTTCTTGTTCCATACTTCGTCTCATACATTACAAGACTAAACTGAAGTTTAACATTACAAATTACATTATAACAACATTATATGTAACATTATACAATATTAACATACGTTATTTGTTAATGAGAAACGAAGTGTGTTTATCAGTTCAATAACAGTGTTTTATTATAAATGCAATTAATTTCTGTATTATATTAGTTTAATAGGCAATATCTTGTTTATTTTAACTATTGTTGTAGAAGTCTGAGTTCTATAATGTTTCTATGAAAATATGTTGTACATTTATTTACTCTGAGACATTATTCCTTCTGTTTCGCATGAAAATCTAATATCTGCTTGAAACTCTAAGCATTATATAAGAGAGAAGGTAAACTTATTCTTCTATAATCTTGTTAAATATATGTTTGAATAAAATATTTTACACATTTCTTATATATATATATATATATATATATATATATATATATATATATATATATATATATATATATATATATATATATATTTCTTATATTTATATATATATATATATATATATATATATATATATACAAATCTAAGAAATCATCATCTAAGAAATAATGTTTATTTCGTCCGTATTTAGCCATGTTGGAAAAGCGTAATATACGAACCTTTTCCATGCGTAATCTACATTTAAGACAAATGAAAATTTATATAATACTCATCCTTACTCTCTTCCCCCCTCGTATAACACAATATCAGAATAAGTTATTGAATTAAAAGGGGGAGGGGCTGGAGTTGAATAAATGTTAGAAAAGAAGTAGCAGAGAACCTTTTATTGCCAAAAATTCAGCATTTTTATTGCTCTGAAGTGGCGCTTATCCAGAGGAAAAATCCCATGGCATACGGATTTCCAACCACTTAACATATCATCAAACAAAAGTGGTCACCCCTGTCCGTGGAATGTTAATAGCTTATGTAGAAACCACCGCGACAATACTCTCCCATCAGTAAGTCGGTAGATAGATTAACGAATGAAATATTTTAATATGGCGAGCGTGTGGGTTGTTGCTACTAATTGGAGGTGTTGCGTCAAGTGAGTTTGACAACTTTGGTTGCTGCGTCAAGTGAGTTTTATAACTTTAGTTGCTTCGTCAAGTGAGTCTGACGAATTTGGTTGCTATTCTTGCGGGTAGATTGTACCAAGACAGATCGGAAGGTTGAGCTTTTTCTTAATTCAGTTACGATCACCAATGAGGTGGCGCAAATCCAGTGCGCAGAACCCACTGACCTATGGATTCGTAGCCAATTAACATGCCATGAGACAAAAGTGATCATTCCCGTCTGGAGACTGTTACTGCTTTTTTTTAGATACCACAGCTACAATTCCCTCGATTTTTTCAATGGAAATGAATTCTTTGCAGATATAAGATGATTTAACGAAACGATAGAGATTAGGAATTGAAATAGAGATTTTGAATTTTTTCGGATAAACTGCAAATGAAGAAAAAAAGGGATGATTTTTACTTTACAGATTGTGTTATTAAAAAGATAATCATATTTCCATTTAAGTATATATATTTGGCTAGACTATCACTTTTATCACACAGGGTAGAAGATGCCGAGACCTTAAGGCCATGTACTTCGCCATGTATGTCATTTTGAATGCTAATTTTGCAGAATTCATCAAGTTTCTTCTTCTCATTATATTTTTAGTCTCTTCTTTCATTAAAAAAACAACTTTATCAAAATGACGTCACGTCCAATTTCTCAATAAGACAAAACTGATATTAGATTGTTAAATATATGTGTGTACAAGTTATATCTAATTTTTCTATAGTATACGGGTTGTATTTATGCATGTGTTAAAGTAACTGTATACAACAGGGGTGACGAACCTTTTTGGATCAACGTGCCATTTTTTCCACAGAAATGTTTAATGAGGTACAGACGTGCCGTCAAAGAATTTTAACTTGTGATTATTGGAACACACTATATAATTAAATGCTAACAACTCAGAACTCTTTATCTGCAACGAAAAATTACATTTTGCACTGTATAGTAGTAACTGTTTTAGTTATACGTGTAATTCAAATTCAAGTAACATTACAGTGGGACTTTTGTTGTAGCAAATTATAGATGACAAATAACTTATATTACGATTGTAAGATGTTACTTTTAGAAAAATGCATGCCGAATTGGAGTCATCTGTTAAACGATTTATTAGTCTTTAATGTTTTTCATCTCTGAAAATAATAATTGGCAGGCATAAGCAGATGAAAATATTGCTGAAATAGCATGATCCAAATTCTTCAAAAAGTTAAATGTGTCTGGAACCGATTTTCATGGTTCCAAAACTTTACTAATAGCATTTTTACCTTTTTTGCTTGTGAATCTTTCTATTTCAATCAATTCCAACTTTGTCCTTGTTTCGATAAATTTTTGAATCCATATTAAACTAGACTGGAAATCAATCTCTTAGTTGCATTTCAAATTTTGTCAACTTTCAACCAATCGAATTGAGACAAGTTCAGTTTAATAAAAAAGTCACTTCAGGGTACATAATAAAATTGAACGTTTAGAGAAAATCTCAATGAAAATTGCAAAGAATCACTCACGTTTGTTCGTAATACTTCTTTGTTTTGAAGTAAAATGACAACCGTTTTAATCGGTAGCATGCCCAAAATATTGTGTCGAGTGCCATCAGTGCCACGCGTGCCTCTGGTTCGCCATCCCTGGTATACAAGATATAATTATTTAGTTATTTAACCCTGAAGAAAGCGCATACTCGATACTTACGTTAGTGGTCACGTTGGTATCGAGTGGAGTGACCGAGTCACCCTAATTCTTTTTTTTATAATTATTTTTATTGTACAAAATAAAAATCGTAATTTGTGTGATTAATTTAAGTAAAAGAAAGTATATTAACCAACTTTTAAGAGCTTTTCAATTTTTCTTTAATAATTTCAGAAAAAAGTCCAGTCAAACTGAAATAAAATGTTTCAAATGTACGTGAATTTAAGGTATCCGACTACGTTCAGAACCGTGATTTAAAAAAAAAAAAACGCATAAATGGATAATTTTCATGATATTTAGTGTATAAAATTGTTTTAAGGACATTTTGACAAAAAATTATTTAAATACAATATTTCGGCAAAAAATAACTTAGAATAACCTTTATTCAAAATGTGTTCTCCTATTGTGAAAAATGCTTCTATTATATAATATTTTGCCTCTATATAGCTCAGACCTTTGTACAGAAGCTCAACTATAATTTTGAAATTTTCACATTATTTTGAGAGTTGCAACCAATTGAAATAAATTTTTTTATCGGCGTTTTTTTCTTAAAATTTCTAACCTCTGATGTCGTAAAACATGGATAAATCCACTTCTAAGTTATACATTTCAAAAATTCAATTTGAGCCTTTGTACAGAGGTATGAGCTATATACATGCAAAATATTATTATAATAGAAGCATTTTTCACAAAAGGAGAATATTTTGAAAATGGGTCATTCTATGCTCATTTTTTGTCAAAATATTGTACTTAAATAATTTTTTAATCTAATACTATTCTTAAAACAATTTTATATACACTTTCGAATCTAAGTGATACTAAATATCATAAATAATACCTATTTATACGCTTTTGCAAAATCACGGTTTCGAACGCAGTCGGATACCGTATTAAATAACACAAATCACAAACACCTTTCGCTAATATTATAGGAATGATATTTACAGGCAAAATTATCTTATTTTGCTCAAATGACTGTATTTTTTGTGTCTTTTGATGACAACAAACAGCATGTCGAACATCTTTCTGCTTTTGTCTTTTTGACAGAGCACACATGTGGTATACATGGGGCTTCATATCTTTCTTGGTGGAGTTTTTTGGGTTGCCTTTGAAAACTTACATTTCAACTCGAAAGTTTCATGTTAATCACTTTCCTTAAACTTACTTTCACTGCCATTATAATATGTATCATTTCATCAGGTTCTTTTCCCACTTGATCAGTTTCAATGGAGTAAATTTGAGTAAACCCCTACTTTCTTAAGGGGCTCCGGCACATGAATGTTTGAAAAATTATCGGTTTTGACTTTTTTACATTTTTTAAAAATTTCAAACATTTATGCTTAAAATGATATATGATATATAGAAATACAAAAATTAGAAACATTTTTATTTATTTTTAAAAGGAAGCCAATCTCATTTATAAACTACAAATTTTTACTTTAAAGCCTGTTTTCTCAATATGCAATATTTTTTCCTTTAAGTACCTTTTTCTCAAAAACTAATTAATGTAGGATTTTCAAATTTTTAGTGAACATACTTTCAACATGTTTACATATTTTAATGGAGGGAATAAGATATATCTAGCGAACTGTTTTAGATAATGTATTTTTAAACTAAATTTTAAGGAAAAAATTTGGCATTTTTTAAAAAAATCATAATTATTTAAAATTTTAACAAAAAGACAAAACCCTCCATTAAAGTCTTATTCATAGTACATATAACCTACTGTAAAACGGTCATCAAATAAAACCAAGAAGTTTCTGAGAAAAAAGTACATAAACTTACGTAATTTAACATGGGCTCCTATGGAAGTGCCGGTCCCCTTAATATTGATTTTTTGCAAATTTATCTACTTAAATGTGTTATTGACAGCTGGTATATAGAGCTATACTTAGAAATTTAAAGGATTTAAATTTCTAACTGCGGTGAAGTATAGTGTTTAAAACCCAAGACACGCATGTTAATTAATTAAACTAAAATTTAATTAATGCATAAAATAACTGTTACATAAAGTAACTCAGCAACAAACAAATACTTTTAATGGGAGGGATGAGCCTGGAGCTTCTAAAATTAATGATATGCTTTTCTAAATTTTATTTTAAGAACTTAGTGCATATTCCGATCAGTTTCTCTCGTCATATGACATTTTTTTTTCTTTCAATGTGACCATATGAATTCATTGCCTCCTGTGGTATCATCCTACTCAAATCCTTCTCAAACCCAGTTTCAAAATCAGAAAAAAAGGGCATTTAAATGTTGAACGTAGTTTTAAACATCCTTTTCCTGACAGATTGTGTGCGACACAATGAGAAAATAGGAGAATTCGGAACGTCCAATATTACACTCCTTAGCTTAATTCTGGAAAGAAACGTCGAAATGATGGTCCTTGTAACTGCAAATTAATCATTATACTTAGTAAATAAATTTGTTAAATAGGTAATTCTGGTTTCCACTTGATTGAATTTTCTTTTAAAATCAAATTCATGATCTTGTTTAATGAGAGTCACTGTCGTAGACCCCATTTTCACCTCATGGACCCCCAAATTAATTTTTGCTGACGTGGATCCCTTGCAGGTTGACATAGACCCTTGGGGGTCTATATAGATCACTTTGGGAATCACTGATTTACATTTTATATTACGCTCACTTTCATTTATAAACCATAATGAGTCATACTACTGAACTCAGTGGCGCAACAGCCCTCGAGGACCACGGACTACTGTGTCTATCTCAGTATACGTGAACTTAGGCGTTGGGGTGCATGTGCAGATGTTTTAGCCAAGTAGTCTGTCAGGCGTGAAAGCCCCAGTGTTTAGTTCCCAAGCAAGCTTGGTACACTTTTATCGACTCACTGAAGGGCTGAAAGGTTGAGTCGACCTTGATCAGCCCGGGATTTGAACTCCGGACCTGTGGCATGAAAGAGCGATAAACTACCACTCAGTTGTATGGTTTCGAATCAAAATCACTAGGTCATTCATAGGGGGAAAATGTAACCTGTTCTGAGGAAAAAAAATTATAGACAAAAGTGATCACGCGGGGAACTTAGTCACCCCAAGTACCTTAACCCGCGATCACTCGCGCGGGGTGTTCTGTACACCCCAGCAACAAGAAATCCTTCCAGGATTCTAAAAAGAATGCGTAGAACCATAATTTTTTCTGTAGCCGCAAATTTTAGGTCATTGAAACTTCAGGCCTGATGCAATCCTTCTTTCTCGAACGATTGGAATGTAATGACCTTCAAAGGTATATCTGGGGGGCCCAGAACTCCTCCGAGAAGTTGAGCATATGTATACAGTCTGCTCTGAATGTTTGGAAAATGATTAAAATATTATTTTTCTACTTTCTACAATCATTATCTCATGAATTATAAAGTATATTTATAACTGATATATAGGTTTTACTAGTTTATGAAAAAAACATTAAATTATGTGTTTTAAAATGAAAATTTTGTATGTTTAGTTTAAATTAATGTTAGTCTCATTTGTATGCAATAAATTTAAAAATTTTATTTGTATAATACAAAAAACATCTACTTTATAAATATGTATCATAACGACTTTAAATTTATTTTCATAGTTAAATACACGTATTAAAAGTTTGAGGTGTTCTCTACACTCCACGAGTAACGACGGTAGCGAAAACAGGTGCGAGTGACCTCGGGTTAAGATCATAAGAAAACGTTTGCCACTTCCAAGAAAAGGGAGATATATGACAAATAAATTTTAATTCCCATGAAGACTGTTATGTAAAAGTCACTGACAAGGTCATTGGTATTAAATAAAAACTTCTCCCAGTAAAAAAGGAGCCTGGGGTGACTCAGTGCCCACGCGACTACTCCCGAGTTAACTGTATACAAGTTACATATACTTATGTCATAGTATACTAATTATGTTTATATACAGGTATAGGACAAAATAATAGGAAAATCTGTGGAAAAATGAAAATTTATAATTAGTAAGGTGTTGGGCCACTTTTGGCCTGAATGACTGCTTGCATTCGACATGGGATTGAAAAATAAAGGCCTTTTGAACAAAATTCATAGGAATTTTCACCCATTTTTCGTGCAGGACAGTTTCGAGCTCAAATAGTGTACGAGGACGTGAAAACCGGAATCTAAATAACCCCACAATTTGTTCTCTAAATAACCCCACAAAGGCTCAATGATATTAAGATCAGGGCATTGAGGACTCTAGGCTAGATGTTCCACTTCATAATCATGCTCATGTAACCATGTTTGAACACAGCGTGACGTGTGAACAGGGGCGTTGTCGTCTTGGAACAAAGGACGTTCTCCTGGAAAGAGAGTCTGAAGCATTGGGTGAAGATGATCTGCGAGAATGCTTCGATAATGGTCACCGGTGATCCTCTTCCTGAAGACAACGAGAGGCCCCGACCTACGGGAAGATATTGCTGCCCAAACCATCACAGAACCCCCTCCAAGTTTCACAGTTGGAACCAGGCAATCAACATGAAATTCTTCTGTCAGTATTCGCCAGACGAACACACGTCTGGTGGTCTGTAATAATGTAAATGAGGATTCGTCAGACCAGATGACTTGTTCCCATTGCAGTTGCGTCCAGTTTAGGTGGTCTCGGCACCACTGTAATCTCTTTGCTGCATTCCGCCCCGAAACTAACGGTTTTCGAATAGCTACTCTGTCGTGGATGTTCGCAGTATGCAACTCTCGTTGAATAGTTTTTATGGATACGGGGTTCAGCAGGTGGTTGTTCATCTCGGACGTTATCTGCGGCAGTGTAGTCTTGCGATTTCGGGTGACTATCCTTTTCAACATCCGTCTATCACGGTCTTTCAACTTCAACTTTCCCCACTGTTGTGCTTCGCAGAAGACACCTTAACCAGGTTTGTGTAGGCTGTCATAACCCTTGACACAGTGGTCCTGAAAACAACCACAAGGTTGGATGTTCTGAACACGAAGGCTCCAGTGAGGCGAGCTCCAATTACCATACTTCTTTTTATGTCAGAGAGGTCACACAAAATCCCGCTTAGCTGGGAACAGAATTTTCTCCAGCAACTTTCACACTGTAAAATACTTGACTGATACCTTCCTTTTCGTCGCCACTAGGTGGCACACTGTTGCGACACGTGGCAACTGTTTATTGGGCGGTTTAAGTTCGACTCCTTTTTAAATGAGTGTTCCTATTATTTTGTCGTATACCTGTATGTGTTAAAGTAACTGTGTACACAAGATCTATTTATTTATTTATTTAACTGTAAACAAGTTATTTTTAAGTATTTATGTAAATATATTTGTTACACTTATTTATGTATTTATGTAAATGTATAGATATGTTATATCTATTTATGCACTTATGTAAATGCATACATATGCTATACTTATGTATTTATCTAACTGTATGCGACTTATTTTTATTGAATTTATGTAACAATATTTTCCAAACTACTGTGATACTATTATAATGATAATGTTCAGACTTTAAATAAAAGGAAAGAGGCACCTTCAATTTCAGAAATCTAGTTTCATCCGGGTTAAAGTTATATGATAAGTCAAAGGCTAAAATGAAACTGAATTATCATATTAGCATATGTGTTGAGGAACTAAATTAACATAATACGTTAATTTTTAAATATAATTTCATCTTCGTGGAATTCGATTCTCATAATTAAGCGAGTAATGTCATGAAGGAATCAAATTTAAAGTAATTTCAATATTCGGGGCATTCCACTGGGAAAGAATGTGCAAAATTACTTTGAGTAAGTAATTAATCTGTAAAGCATCTCTCGCTCCAGTATTTTAATAAATCATTACTTTCTCATGAACTATTTTAAACAATATATTTTTTATTTTAATACCTTATTTAATGTTGCATTAATGAAAAGTATCTTAAAATTGTGTTATCTCAAAATTAATTTAAAATGAAACAGCTTGTTCATTTTTATGCCATTTTGAAAACTGATAAATTTTTGAACTGATTTTTTAAAATAAATTGATCATTTGCTCACGATTGTAAATTGATACAAAGTATTTTAATGACTTTTTTTTCCAATCATATATATCATATTAATATTTGTGAACTATAGAAGAAATTAAAATACATTTTAGAATTAGGGAATTTTTTAATAAAGTGAAAAATCTAAACATAAAATATTTTCTTTTTATATACAACCTACTTTTTTAAAAGATAAAAATTATATTTATTTCTTCAGAAGAAAATTTTTTTTCAACCAAACATTTATTTTGAAATTAAAAAATAGTTATCAATTGGAACACTTTCAAATAACTTCGAAAAATCTTGAGTAGAAAACTTTGTATCCTTTAATGAATCAAATTTTTACTTATTACTAGAAACTTGTATTTAAGACTCTAAATAAATAAAGGAAAATTTTTACAAGCTTTTGAAAGATTTATTTTGTGATGAAAAAAAAAACTGTATTCGTGGAAGAGTATTGAATTTAAATTTTTCTTTGAAATTACTTCTGCCTCTATTTCTCTCATATTAATTTATTAATTAATTTACCCATTAAAGCATATTTTCTAAAGTTTTAATCAAATCGATTTCGTCTAGATTTGATTAGATTGACAAAAAATTTTATGTTTCTTATTTGACTTATATTTTTGATGTTTCATGTTAGTGAAAAAAATCAATGAAGTTGAAGTCAGTGTATAGGAGTCCATGATTTTAATAAATAGTCAAGCACATTTATAGCAAAAGTAATATTGCAGTTTCTAATAAATACAAAGTTATTAGATAATTTATAAATAAATGTGAACTCATGTGTGAGAGAGAGAGAGAGAGAGTTTTCTATGTAATTTTTAGAAGAATGTGTACGTGAAAGATACATGCAAAATGCAGGAAATACAAGTCAGTAATCAGAATAGTTAAAATAAAAGTGAATCAAAAACAAAATAGATTTATGCAAAACAAACATTTTAAATAATTTTTTACATATCGGTTCTTTTCAAGTAAAAACTTTAATTTGAAATCATATTTGGCAAAAGATCATCAATTGACAAATAATATTTGAGATACATTATTGCAGCCATACTGCACAGCCATTATTCTTTTTTAGAAATACTATAATAATCCACGGTTGGATTTGAACTATGTAATATTAACCACTTCCCAGTTCTACCTGAACGCCGCACGAGCAACACTTTTTCCTACTCTAATCCCTGATTCGGCTGGATTTTTTGCTCGTTTAGGGTGCAATATTTGCAACAGATGTCTTTAATAGTCGAGTAAAGTTAGGATAGCAAAATAATTTCTAAATAGGTTTCAAGGTTAATTTTGACAGCATTTTTTAGACTAGATATTGCGAGAATTTTCTTTTTACTAGATCAGCATACCACAAACTTCGAACACTGTCTCTTTTAAATTTGGAGCTTAAAAGAAAATAAGTGATTATGAGAGGTTGATAAAACAGAAAATAAAACTGATATTGACTCGGGTAGTAAGGCTAAAAAACTTGTGTTAATGTTTCTTGATGTAATGAAAGTTAGTTATCGCACTTCTGTGGAGTAGATAGAATGGATCAGTCTCTCACAAATTACACATTAACAAAAGAAAAAAAAGAGAGGCAGGAAATAATACAAACAAAATATTGTTCTATCTTTCAGATACATCATTGCGGAATGTTTTCTTTACGTTTTATATCAGAAATTGAGAGGAAAATTATCACATCTGAATTTCAGGCTTGATATTAAATATCGCCTTATTGAAAGACACGGGGAGGTAAATGAGAAGAAAAAGGACAACCAGGGTTTTTGCCTAGTCCCTTACGATTGAAAGAAAAAAAAATTAGAAGTGATTCCTCCACCCACAAAAAGTTGAGACCAACAAGGCAATGTTTTGTGTGTTGTTCGAAAAGAAACAATATTGAAAAGCGGGTGAAAAAAGAAACACGATATATTTTTGTCCCAATTGCGATAATGGACTATGCTTGTCTCTCTGTTATAAAATTTACCTCACAAAAGCATAATTTTAAGAGAATAATTAACTGTAAGTACAATATTATATTTTTAAATCTAAAATACACTTTTGTAATGTGTTCTTTTGAGTTCGTTTATTTCTTCGTAAAAAATCCAACTTTAAGGAAAAATAGGTTTTTTCAATGAAAATAAAAATTAACACAATTCTTTAAATTCAATATGTATAACAATTTTGATTGCTAATTTGAGTCTATATAATTGATTTCATTTAAAAAATCTTTATAGAAAATATCATTATTTTTTATATAATATAACAGAGAAAAGAAACTCTTAAGTGGTTAACCCGAATAAAAGGAAGCTTATATTCTTATAATGACTGTTTTACAACTTTTCGCAGCAATGTTTCACCTGAAAGGATGTCACGGGCAATATCAATTGAGCCAGATCTTATCTGTTGGGCTACCGGTCTTCCTGTTCCTGACACATGCAGTCTTCATTCCATGACTGTTCTATTAGTTGATGAAGTGGGTGGGGTGCACTATTGTCACTCCTGGGAAGCAATCAAGGACAGAGAGAAAATCTAATTAAAACGGAGATCCGAGATGGATGGACAGAACTCAATATGCTAGCTACAATTACCTTTCGTAATAGAAGTTAGAAGACGGGATATGTCCTATGATTTAACAGAGGTAGATCTGGGTGTAATAGTTATGCATGATTTCTTTACATTCAATGAAAGCTGTAGTTATCTTATAATCCTTTCTCGGATCATTGCAAACTATACCTGATCATACAACATTTCTACTTCCTTTAACCCCTTCTCTGTCGGATATTTTTACGAACTTACGACCCCCCAAAATTATTTTTATAGCAAAAAAAAAACTCTCTCTCTCAGTAATATATATTATACTTCAAGTGAAAAATGCAAATCATTTTGATGAGTAAGCAGTTTTTAATTTGTTTTACAATTTGAAACATGTGATATCCCTTTCACTGATGTCCAGTTTTTCCTGCAATGCTCCTTAGCATTAAATTTTAAAAAGCACACTGTTATGGTATTAGGTTGGGGAAAAAGAAATCCCTTATATTTTTTCGGTAGATGGCTGTAGTGTCGATATCTCGTAAAGTATCGATTAAACAATTTCAAATTTATGCTCGTTGTCAAGGTGACATTTCACACTAAAAAAATTCTTTTTCTATTTTTTGTTTGGTTTATTCAGTTGTCAGTTACATGGTGTTAAAAATGGAAGTCAACAAAGTAAAAATTCGGTACATTTTACAGTTTTTCTTTGATAAAGGCGAAACAGCAAGCCAGGCACCTGAAATTATGAATGGTGTTTATGGCGCCTAAACTGTAACAGCTAATTGCGTGCAATTTTGGTTTCGTTGATTCCGTTCACGCATTTTTGATGTTAAAGTTGCCCCGCGCACGTCTTCGAAAATGTCGGCAAAATCACAGAAAAAATCGAAGTTGACCGGTTTGTTAGTAGTCGTAGCATCGCCCAGGAGCTAAAGATCGACCATAAAACAGTTTTAAGCCATTTGAGCAAAGTTGGATTCAAAAAGAAGCTCGATGTTTGGGTGCCACACCAATTAAAACCAAAAAACATGATGGATCGAATTTCCATCTGCGAAGCCCTGGCCAAATGGAATGAAATCGACACATTTCTTAAGCGAATGGTGACTGGAGAAGAAAAATGGGTCACATGCGACAATATTGAGCGAAAATGATCATTGTTAATGCGCGCTGAAGTTGAAGACGGTTAATGCGCGCTGAAGCTGAAGACGGTGGCCAAACCCGGATTAACATCCAGGGAGGTTCAACTGTGTAATTGGTGGGACTGGAAGGGAATCATTTATTATGAGTTGCTTCCGTATGGCCAAACATTAAATTCAGATTATTCAACTGGACCGTTTGAAGCTAGTGACTGACCAAAAACGGCCAGAATTGGCCAACAGAAGAGGTGTGGTGTTCCATCTGGATAACGCCAGGCCATACACGTCTGTACTGACTCGCCCTAAGCTCCGGGAGCTTGATTGGAAAGTTTTAATGCATCCACCATATAATATGGGCCTGGCACTAAACGATTACCAACTTTTTCACGCATTGCTAAACTTTCAGAGTGATAAGAAATTGGGATCCAGAGAAGCATGTGAAAATCGATTTCTAGAGTTTTTTGCCAATAAAGGCCAATATTTCTATGGGAGAGGCAATATGAAACTACTGATGCGACGCTATTTTTAACTTCTTTAATTTATAAATTGTGAACCCAGTTTCCTAATTTCACATCGCATCATGACCATAGTTAAAATAAACAAGAATCAATAATTAACCAAATTAACTTTACACTAAATTAACAGTCCGTTCGTATAGTGGTAAACAAATGTATTTATTTTCAAACATACTGAAAACAATATTAAAAAAGAACGATGACGAAACTTATCTGAGTGAAAGGGGAGTTTGAATGGGGGGTTGACCCCAGGCAGGGGGTTCTCTTTCCAGACGGGTTGGTACTTCTGGAAATATATAAAGAAAGGGAAAAACCACGAGGAATGGCGTGTCAGTGCTTTTAAAGCTGACCGCACCACTTCGAAAAGAATCCGCTACGGGTTTATTATCGTTAAATCTATCCCCCTGATTGGACTCAACAGTCCACGGAAGAACACAACCTTGCCGGCCATAAAGTACGTTGAACCTGGACGCACCTACATTCTTGTGTAATCCCTATTTCCTGTAAACAGGGCAAATGCAAAATTAAAATTGTATCTCAGGACCGGCAACCTCTCATCACTCCTCCCCTCTTTCAGATTAACAAAACTAAAAATAAAAAAACAAAGAAATCATTGAAGAAAATATAAATATAAATCCAACACAAGAAAAATTCACTGAAGAAAATGTCTATATAAAATTACAATTGTGTCACAGCAGTTTCAACAGTCCCGTCGTGCTCTCACCGAGCACTCGCAGACTCCTGATCATGAATGACTGTCCACGTCTTGAAGGTAGAAGAAAAACAATAATAGTCCCGTAGTCCTTTCGATGGGCACTCACAGACTCCTGGTCATGAACGGCTGTCCACATCTCGAAGGAAGAAAAAAAAAAAACGATGTCTGGAGCGTCCTGATCTTGGTGAAACTTTAGCGTAACAGTTCCTCGGTCTTGTAGTAGTAACCCGGTGCTGTTTGAATCTTGTAGGGGTTCTTCTCGAGGTGCAAGGGCTCCATGAATGAACTCTGTCTTTTAATTGTACATCGTGAGATCTGACTCTCGTCGGAGTTCATCCCGTGGTGCAAACTAGACCCAATGCACCTGAAATAACCATGGCATGATGTCCTGAAAGAGAGAAAACACGAACACTCTCCTAGGAGAGTCAGAATCAGTAAAGTATATGAAATAGGGAGAACAAAATTTCCGAATCTTTTACAGGGCTTCAAACACCCGAGGTCCCCATCCCATCCCCCAATCAATAAAACGTAAGGAAATCAAGAAAGCTTCGCTAAAAAGAAATATTAAAAAAATGCACAAAAAACAAAAACAAACGACAACGAGATGGCTACATGCTAAAGTCCTACTTCCCTAAACATTGCGAGAAAAAGAAAAGAAATAACAATTAACAACTTGAATTAAATTCATCTTCCAAACAAAAAAAAAATTGAGGTGAGACCCGGGCCAGCGAACAATTCACAAGGACTATGTATATAAAATAAGAAATAGAATAAATTGAGTAATCTTAAATAAGCGTGTGACAATAAATGCAAAAATATCAAGTTAAGTAACGCATAGTAAATTCAAACCATATATTTATCATAGCTTTGACACACTAACACAATAACCACACATACAAACATTAAAAAACTGTGATAAAGAAATAATTACAAGTGAAACACACATAATCAATAAGAACGTGACAGTTTTGGTTAAGACAAAAAAAAATTTCAAAAAGAAAAAGAAAACAAAACGGAACCATGATAGCACCAAGAAAACAAACACAACATAAAAACATATAACATCGAAATTATGACATGAATAATATGATGTGCCTGTATCAGACACACAAAAAATTTTTCTTGTAACCTTTGACAATGCTTAATAGCCTAAGAAATTGGAAAAGAAAATTCACTTAAAGCATTGATTACAATTTAAAACAATTATTGCAAATTAAATTTAGAATTGCAAACGATAAGTGTGCATAGATAAAAAAAAAATATTTTATAACCTTTGACAATGCTTAATAGCCTAAGAAATTGGAAAAGAAAATTCACTAAAAGCATTGATTACAATTTAAAACAATATTAAAAAAGAACGATGACGATACTTATCTGAGTGAAAGGGGAGTTTGGATGAAGGGTTGACCTAGGGCAGAGAGTTCTCTTTCCAGACGGGTTGGTACTTCTGGAAATATATAAAATAAGGGAAAAGCCACGAGGAATGGCGTGTCAGTGCTTTTAAAGCTGACCGCACCACTTCGAAAAGAATCCGCTACGGGTTTATTATCGTTAAATCTATCCCCCTGATTGGACTCAACAGTCCACGGAAGAACACAACCTTGCCGGCCATAAAGTACGTTGAACCTGGGCGCACCTACATTCTTGTGTAATCCCTATTTCCTGTAAACAGGGCAAATGCAAAATTAAAATTGTATCTCAAGGACTGGCGGCCTCCCTAAACATGTTAAATTAAACATGTTAAATAAAGTTTTGAATTTCATGCATGTATTTCTTTTTCCCCAACCTAATATAAACATATTAATTCTAATGATTTGAAGTGTTTAAGATAAATATCTATAAAAAAAATGGTAAAAGCTCTAGTGCCTCCCTCTGGAAAGGAAACTGGACATAATAATCACTTACGGCGATTTGTAGACCACGCATACGGTACTACTCTAAAAAGGTATTCCAACTCCTGGAGAATGTACAAGATCTGCAATATTTAAATAAGAATCAGCAGCCCCGTTAGAAATAAATAAAACGTTTTGGATATTTATATCAAGGTAAAAAAAAAAATGAAGAAGTCAAAATTATACTCAGGATATAAAAGGAAATATAAAGACTGTGTTCAATAAGGAATTTATTTAAAATGCTCTAAACTGTAAATGCTATTGGAAAATGCTCCATGAAATAAATCGTGGACAAAAGCCTGATTCCTATAAAAATGTGCTAAATAAAATTGACATGACGGACAGATTCGGACATGCAATCAACACAAAGTACACAATTCTGTGCGTGCATTTAACAATGTAGACAACCATCATAACCAAAATATGTGCAGCGCTTTTTTAAGACTCCAACAGATCATATAAAATACATCCATTGAATATAAGTTGCAGTTATTTAAATAAATATGCATAAACTGTGACGGATCTTTACAGGATCTTCTCACTAATCCTCTTGGAGAAACTTTAAAATAGCAATCGCGTTTAATTCACAGCCATCCCTCTCAAGAAGAAACTCTGATATGTAGATTAGTTCGACTACATAAAGTCAGAGTTTTGTAATTGTAAAAGAAGGGAGCTGAGAAACTGTCACGGTCGCCACAAAGGTGAAATAGAATAAAGTTTATTTTCGCAGCTTAAGTTTAAGAGCAGTGTTTGCCACCGTATTAAATTAGTCGATTGGGGATTTAGAGTCCACGATAGATTAGTTTTTTGTTCACTTAAGGTTTGTTACTTTCTCCCTATCACTCCTAGGGCATTCACTTAAAAGTTTAATCTGTTGTTGATTAGTGTGCTTGAGTAAAATAAATATTGATTATAATGGAAGTTTCTGGTTCTGCTATTTCTGGTTCAGCACACTCTTAGGTAGGCAAGACGGTGAAGAAGCAACTTCAGAGGTAAATCACTCACAAAACAAATATCGACTTTATCTTTAAATTAAAGCATTATTTATATATATATTTTTAAAATTTTATTTGCCCAGATACTAATGATAATGCTTACAGGATAACATCCACATTTAATTTAACCAATGGAACCCAAGATTTCCTTTCATTTTTAAAAAGTACCACTTTCTTTAGAACATTATTTAAAAATGTACTGCTCTGATTCTAATGAAAGTGCTAATTGTGTTTAAGTATCAAGAAACTTAACCAATGAAACAAAAAAGTTAGATCTTTACTTCCAAAGCACCGCCTTCTTTCAATAATTTCATAATGTTACTGTAGAATTTGCTCAAAAGCACGTTAGTTGGATGTTAATCACAAATGTCTTCACAGAGCGAATTTTTTTTTCAAAAATATAAGTTTCTTTATATAGCACTTATTTTATTACAGCCACCAATTGCAGAGCTGATTGGATAAAATTCGCAATTAATTTAACCAATGGAACCTTAGATTCTCGTACATCTGTAAAGTACCTCCTTTTCTGAAACACTCATTTAATTTTATTGCTCAGATTCAAATTTAATTTCTGATTCGATGAAATTCTCTGCAAATTTAACCAATGCAACAATAGTTAATCCTTTCCTTTTAAAGTACCGCCTTCCTTCAATAATTTAATAGTTTTGTTTCCGTAATTGCTCAACAAAGCGTTGCTCGGAGGCAGGTCACAATTATTTTATTCAATATCATGCATTGACTTTTATTTTTAAAGTACCGCCCGCTTTAATTAAATTTATTGCTGATTCTCATGACAGAGCTGATTGGATGTAAGCCGTAACTATTTTAACCAATGTAATAATAATTAGGCCTTTACATTTAAAGTCCCGCCTTCTTTAAATGATTTAATGATTTTATTGCTAAAAAAAATTGTGCAACAAAGCTTTGATTGGATGTAAATCTAATTATTTTATTCAATGTCATCGTAGATTGGGTTAATTTTTAAAATACCACCTTTACTTAGTTAAGATTAATTTGTCTATATATTCTAATGAAAGCGCTGATTGAACAGAAGTTTCCATGAAATTATTGTCTATATATTCTAATGAAAGCGCTGATTGGACAGAAGTTTCCATGAAATTAACTAATGTAATCATCGTTCGGCCTTTATTTTTTAAGTACTGCCTTTTCTTAGGCGATCTTACCATTTTAGCGTTCAGATTCAAATAATTTTTCTCATTGGGTGAAAGACACATTTATTTTAACAAATATTGCCATAGATTGACTTTTATTTTGTAATATACCGCCTTTTTTATAACTTTATTTAAATTTTATTGGTCTGTTCTATTGTAAGCGCTGATTACAGTTGCATGACACAATTAATTTAACCAATATAATCGAAGTTCAACTTTCAAACTTTAAGTACCACCTTTTTTGAGAAGTTACTAATTTATTTTTCAGATTCTAATAAATATAACTAGTGGATGTTCGTTGTAACCTTTTTCTTTGCGTTGCTTTTTTTTTCCAAGAGAAGTTATTTACTTCATGAGAGAATCAACCGATTGTTGTGATGAACAATTTCATGTGTTTTAATGATGACGTAGAACAGTGCATCATACATTTTCAATATTTGCGACCCAATTTCCAATTATTATTTTCACTGCCCCTCCTCCATATATTAACAATGTATCGAAAGCAATAATGCTCTTCTTTGACGATAAATTTACAATATAACGTTAATTGTAAACAGTACAAATTACCAGGCTAAGTATTAAATTTTGTATATGTTACTTTTGAAGTAATATATATATATATATATTTTTAAGTTAATTACTTTAAGCATTACGTTCGTCACTTGACCATGATTCAAAATGACAAGGTCCGTCGTGAAAAGCCCTCAAGTAGCTGAATAGTACGAAGGTAATATTCACTCACTGACTCACTTAAGCATTACGCTACTTTTACTGTCTACAATTATAAGCATATTATATCAGTGTATATGCGTATTTTATATTTTATAATGTATGAATGTTTATTTTCTTAGGTAAATCAATTATTTTTATTTTTAATTTTTCGATAACCTAGCACCTCCCACTTAGAATTATCACATTCCTCTAGGGGTACGTGTCCTACAGTTTAAGAATCGTGGTCATTTCCACCCTCACACAATTCTTTAAAAAAAACCATATGTTTTATTGTTTATAACTAAACACCATGCTAATTCTCGCCTTCATCACAAAAAGAAATGCCGGATGAAAAACCTTTCAGTACTGTAGACAAATTGCATCACTTTTTCAAAATACTATTAAAAATTAATGCTAATCAAAGAAAGGAAGAAAATTTCAGTGCCCACAAAGCACACGGGAAAAGTAGTTTCGCCCTACTTTTGGTAGCCCACACTTTGTATGGGTAAAATACTTATGAGGTTAAGACTACACAGTACCCTAAAAGTTTTATTTTTACCGAAAATTTTTTTTTGCGTATTTTGGTGGCCCAAAACATTTAGATGCTTGCCACGAAATTTCAGACCTGTTAGCAAATTAGTTTTTAAGATATTTTGAAGTTTTATGAGCTATGGTTTTGGTTTCAATTTCCTTTTAAAGCATTTTTTCACACTTAAGTTGAATTAATTAAAAAATATTTTTGCGCTTTTAGTTTGAAATGGTTATTAATTCCAATTTTCATTACTAAAATCATTTCTGCTTGATTATGTTTTAAGTTTTTTGATTTCTCATAATTAATTAATAAAGATTAATTTCATGGCCGATTTTTGCTTTAAAAATGGTTTATATAACTTAAAAGCTATATCATTAATTTTTCCTGTAGAGAAAATGCCATGGCAATTGCGTTCTGGGTTTCTGTGAGAAACAATATTTTGAAGAGATGGAATACTACTGAAAATGATGTATCTAAAAATCAGTCCTCAGCTGATTCTGCAATTAGACTTCCGAATACAAGTATTCTAAATTCAAATGCTGCAGATATAACTGAATATTTCCTTGATGCACATTATACTAAACATGTTGTAGTATTATATTTTAGTATTTTAAAGTCGTACGACAAGAGCTAAAACTTCCTAAACTGCCCCAATTTAAAACAGAAAAAAATTAAATTTTATGAGCAAACCTGACTATTTTTAGCTTAAGTTAGTATCATTATTATTTTGTACATAAATGCTTCGTGTTTCAAAAATTTTGTGAAATATTAGGTTAAGATAAAACTGAATAAACTGACGTCTTAACAAATGCTATCAATATTATGAAAAAATATATTTTGAATTAAAAATATAATTTTCAGTCATATTTAATAAAGTAGTATTTTAATGTAGAACATACATTGGAAAATAACATATTAAAAATTAGAGTATTACGGTCATTATAAATTTTTGTTTTATGATTTTATAAACTTTAAATGCGTTTTTCTCAGACTTTTAATTTTGAAGGTATAAGTGTATTCTAATCCCTAAGGCTTTTTTCCTGTTCAATATAGGGCCTTGAAATTTTTGTATATACTCCCAAATGTATGTTCTATAAAAGTTAATATGGATTTAGGGCTGAGAACTCTAGTTATTTTTCTAAAAAAATGCCAAAGTTGATATTTTAAAAATTTTTGTGTTTTTTCTAGGTTTTTCTAGAAAAATAATTATTAAAAATCAACAAGGGAATAGATTTTCAAATCCATACTAAATATTGTTTGTAATAATCTAAGAATCAAAAATAACTTAAAATTACTAAAAAATTTTAAAAATTGAGTATTTTATAAGAGTTTGAAAAAACTTTAAAAATTCCTAATTTTTTAAAAATTATAAAATAATGGCTGGTCAAACTGACTTTTGCTTACAGAATCAGCTTAATAATATAATCTAAATATAAATCATCAATTATTTTTACTATAACTGTCTCCAAAAATTTTTTTTCAAAAAGGGTACCGTGTAGCCTTAAGTTATTACAATTTGTGCTCTATCAAATTCGCTTAGATCATCAATCTTTCACATCACTCGTAAAAGTAAAAGCAGGAATTGTTCCTTACTTTTTCTAAAATCAGTCAAATATTATTTTCACTTAATAACGTAACTTCTACGTCATCCACACCAATTATTTGAAAAATGTTGGGATGTTTATAATATTTTGGTTCAACAATATATATTTTATCGTTAAAGTATTAATTCAGTTATTTCATAGAATAACTACTTATTTCATGAAATAACGATAGACGTCAGTTAAGGTATCCGACTACGTTCGGAACCCTGATTTTGCAAAAACATATAAATGGGTAATATTTATGATATTTAGTGTCACTTAGGTTAGAAAATGTATGTTAAATTGTTTTAAAAATATTATTACAATAAAAAATTCTTTAAGTACAATTTTTTGACAAAAAATGAACATAGAATGACCCATTTTCAAAATATTCTCCTTTTGCGAAAAATGCTTCTATTATAATTATATTTTGCCTGTATATAGCTCAGACCTCTGTACAGTGGCTCAACTAGAAATTTTGAAATATTTAACTTAGAAGTGGGTTTATTCATGTTTTATGACAGCAGAGGGGAGAAATTTTAGGAAAAAAAACGCCGATAATTATTTCAATTGGTTGCAACGCTGACAAAAATGTGAATTTTTCAAAAATCATAGTTGAGCCTCTGCACAGAGGTCCAAGCTATATACAAGCAAAATATTATTATAATAGAAGCATTTTTTTCACAAAAGGAGAACATTTTGAAAAAAGGTTATTCTAAGTTAATTTTTTGCCAAAATATTGTATTTAAATAATTTATTTTGTCAAAATGTCCTTAAAACAATTTTATACATGTATTCTAATCTAAATGACACTCAATATAATGAAAATTTTCCATTTATGCGCCTTTTTAAAAATAACGGTTCCGAATGTAATCGGATACCTTAAAGTACAAAATAGATGAAAATTTTATACTTTACATAGTTATATTCTATGATATAACTAATGGTTGACCGTTAAAGTGAAAAATAAATAATTTCAAAGTTATTTAATAATGTAATTGATCACAAACAACTAAAACCTCCCGGGTAAGCTTATTGCGGATGATTTATTGATAAATAATAAGGAAAAGCAGATGTTATAACTTATTATTTCTCATTTTGTTAACACAGTGCTTCTCAAACTTTCAATACTGGCGCCCCCTATTCAATCACAATTTTTATCGCACCCCCTTATACATTAATAATGTACTGAATGCAATAATAATGCACTTTGACGCTAAAGCAACAATCTTTATTATAAACCGTACAAATTCATGACATAAGTATTAAATTTTGTATCTGTTACTTTTAAGCAAAAAAAAAAAAAAAATTAAGTAATAGGATAATTATTATGTTATTTTTCCTGTATCTAATTTTTAAATTAGAGCATATTACAAAATGCGGTGGTTGCTTAGGAGACAAAATATAGATACCAGCTAAATGCAGAAAAAGAACTCAGGGTCAATTTCTAATCATAAGCATTCCTTTGAAAAGCTTCGCTCTGTAAGACAAGCCCATGAAAGTCGCTAATACTTATTAAACTTGTTCTTAATTTAGTATTAATTAATTAGTTATAAAATACTCTGTGAAGCACTGATACATTAAAAGCATACCGGCTGAAGTACCCGCTTTTTGCACAAGTTCATTTATAAGAAAATAAAACATTATTGATATAATCGCTTAATTGTAAAGTGCCAAGTGTGCGACAATGTTTACAAAAATGTAAAATGATTTTTTTAAAATGATTGCTCAAATTATAATTAGTTTTAAGCGAACTGTAATTTTAAGCCTCAAAGGATTAACATTTAGAATTGATGTTGAATAATGAGCAATAAAAAAAATTATGATGAAGAATAATTTTATTATTTTTAATATTTAAAGCTGAAAGATTTCAACATGTTTTAACCCTGGAGCAGGCCCGCACTCGATACTAATGGTCGAGTGGGGTTATTGAGTCACCCCAATACTTTTTTTATATTTATTTTTATAGTACCCAATAAAAATCGTAATTCCAGTGAATAATTTAATTAAGAGAAAATATACTCACCTACTTTCAAGGACACAGAAAATATTACGGAAAAAAGTTATCACACCGGGAAATCAGACAACACAAATACATTAAGATCGTTAAAAAACGTCTGTCACTCCCAAAAAAGAGGGAGATATGTGACAAATATATTTTAGTTCACGTTAAGATTGTCAAACAGGAGGATAGTGTCAGGGCCATTGGTAACAATTAAACAGTTTTGCCAGAATTACTGATTTCGTGCACTCTGTGCTCGGCGTGACCGCTCCCGGATTAAAAGTGTATTTATTACAATATGGTTGTTCAAAAAAAATGATGTAAAATATTTCTCATTATGCTTGGCTTAGTAATCCTTCAAACTTTCCTAAATGAAAAAAAAAAAAAAAAAACATAAGAGCAGGGACGTAACTAACCGTACAAGTAAGCTCGAAGGTCAAACCGCAGCAAATACATTCTACTGCCTACAGCTGATGGCAATAATATAAAGAGTGTTTTTTTTCCAGGTATAGAAGTTTAAGTTGGCATTACTTTCCAAGATGGCGACCGATTTAACAGCTGTCAAGTGATTTATTCTCAGTTTAGTTTGGCAATTCATCAAAATGATCATTAAGCAAGGCGTAGATTCGTCGAATGAGCCCAAAACGAGATTGCCGTTGTTCCCGATTTTCATAAGCGAATTTTGTTTAGCGATGAAGCGCACTTCTGGTTGAATGGCTACGTCAACAATCAAAACTGCCGCATTTGAAGTGAAACTAATCCACAAGTGCATGTCGAAACACCGTTACATCCAGAGAAACTGACTGTTTGGTGCGCTTTATGGGCTGGTGGAATCCTTCTTCAAAAACGATGAAGGCCACAACGTTACAGTCAATGGTGATCGGTATAGAGCCATGATTACTAACTTTTTCATTCCTGAATTGAACAATCATGATGTACAGGAGCTGTGGTTCCAACAAGACGGCGCAACATGTCACACAGCTCGTGCCACAATCGATTTATTGAAAGACACGTTTGGTGACCGACTAATTTCACGTTTTGGACCTGTGAATTGGCCTCCAAGATCTTGTGATTTAACACCGCTAGACTATTTTCTGTGGGGCTATGTAAAGTCATTGGTCTATGCGGATAAGCCACAAACGCTTGACCATTTGGAAGACAACATTCACCGTGTTATTGCCGATATACGGCCACAAATGTTGGAAAAAGTCATCGAAAATTGGACGTCCAGATCGGACTACATCCGAGCCAGCCATGGCAGTCCTATGCCAGAAATCATATTTAAAATGTAATGCCACAAGATTATCTTTCGAATAAAAAAAAATCATGTCAATCGAATAATACAGCGTTGTTTTATTGCAATTTAAAATTCTATACCTCTAAAAAAACACCCTTTATAACAGTGATGAACTTTTTATCTTCCTAATTTTTTTTTTACTATGGGTCTGGGTTTTGTCTTTCCTCTGAAAGAGTAGCATTTTCGCTTTGAAAAGTAAACGTAATAAAAAAAAATCTCTCATCATATGGGATTACAGCAAATCAAATAAAACGTTTTTTATTTGGTTATATTATCAAAGATAGCTAAAAAATGAGGTTTTGAAGATTTTAATTTTGATGGTGTAAAATCGCACATAATATATATATATATATATATATATATATATATATATATATATATATATATATATATATATATTATTTCCGTGTAAATGTGTATATTTTTTATTATGTCACAAAATATTTTGTTTTATTTCATTCTAGTAAATAACTTTTTTTAAAATCTTTTATTTTCGATATGCTCGCGCCCGCCTTGTAGGTTTATCGTGCCTCCCCAGGGGGGCGTGCCCCACAGTTTGAGAAACACTGTGTTAACATTAGTTAACAGAAAGGGGGCAGGAGATAAAGTTTTGCATTTGTTACTGGCCCAATGAATTTTTCTACTCCTTGAACTTCAAGGATACCATAATGCTGGAGTAACCAATAGTCACGTAGTAATTTTTCTGCATTGTTTTAACACTTTTTACTTCTGTTATCAAAGTTAATAATTTTTCAAAAGTAAGTGCAGCACTTTTTTCCTTCCTTCCCCTACTCATATTGAATAAAGATTCAAACCTCTCGCATTGATTTTTTTTATATATAGGTTGGTTCTCCATTCTTGCAGAAATCATTGCTTGAAATCAGGTTGAAAAAATATGTGTTCATAATCCAAAATGTAAGACGCCAACATAAATACACCGCCTAAATTATACGTTTAAAAGCAATGGAATGAAGAGTACACACACACACACGTCTGTGCAAAGCAGATATAAGCGGTTCAAAACCGATTAAAAATAGCTAAAATCAGTTAAAAAAACTTTCAAGTGCTGTATTTTTTAATTTAATGATCAAGTAATCGTTATTCTCTAGAATACCTATTTAAATCGTAGAATTCAATAATTTTATGTACTTAAACTGACTTATTCAGTTATGTCATAAATACCTACTTATTCTATGAACAATGGTTATCCCACTTTAATGGTAACATATATATCAGTATGAGTTGTAACTATCTTACTTTTTCAACCATAATCTACATATTTCAACAAATGTTTGGTGCAGCTTAGCCAGATTTGTCTCTTGCACCATAAACCCAAACACTCACTCGCTCACTCAACCATAATATGTAAATTTTAAGTATCTAATGATTTTATTAAAATTGATAATAAAATAGCCATAAAAAGATGATCCATTAATTTTGATTCATAATTTCATTAATTATAATTCTAAAAAAAATTCTTTTTTTAAACTTAAAATAATTTAGAAACAAGTCAATATATATATTATGAGTATAATCCAAAAGAAATAGATCATGAGCCAGTTTATTACAAATCCTGAGTTTCCTATAAAAAAACCTCAGATAATATTCCATATTTAGATTTGTAGCTACCATTAATAAACCATCCAGATAAACTATTTCCTTCTATCAATATAAATTAAATAAAGATATTTCACAAATATATTTCACCCTTTAAGGAATTTAATTGGAAATTAGGAATAGATATAAAGTCGAGATTTTTTGGTCGCACTCTACGAAAATTAAAATTAGTTCTCACGAAATAACGGAATAAAAACTTCTTATAAATTCATTCGTGCTTCGTTTCAATTTCGATTACTTGGTGGCATAATTTTCTCGTCAAGCAACTTCTGGCTGACCGCCAAACACCTCACGATCACCGGAGTGATTAAGTTGTTTCAATAAAACTATCATATTCATCTTGACTTTCTGACATAAATTGACAACCATTGTTTGAGAAAAATGAATTGGTTTTACTCTTTCTTCTATTTTTACTTTACTTGAAGCATCATTTAAGCCTCTAAACAGAAAATATTCCATCATCTTTATCTCATTCTTTCCTTTATCTTTTAAGTAATTGATAAGATAAACTTTCTTCTTTTGTATTTCAAGATACCTAGGAATTGAAAGAAATTTATATCTACCAGTAAATTCGTTTTAAGATTTCAATTGTGTTTAACAAATGGCTTGGACTGCACGGAGGGTGAATGTATTTTTCTTTTTAAAATATTTTTGTATGTTTGAAATATAAGTACAGGAACCTTGAAGTTTTTTTTTTCATTAGTACTCATTGTTTTTACCAATAAGTTAACAAATACAAATAAAGAAATGTTTTATGCATTACAAAAAAAAATCACGCGTGAATTAATATTACGTGTTATATTAATTGTTAATGCTTACCTCAATTTTTCAAATTATAAGCATGTCTTTATTCCTTCTTAAATAAAGAAATAATGCATATCAAATTATAAGCAATTTTCCTTTAATTAAGTTCATAAAAATGATAGAATTAGAAGATTCCACATTTTAACAGGTAATTAAATTTAAGAAATTAACCAAAATTAAGATCACCTTAAGGTATTCGATTACGTTCGAAACCATGATTTTGAAAAAAGCGCATAAATGGGTAATTTTCATGATATTTAGTGTCACTTAGATTAGAATACATGTATAAAATCGTTTTAAGGACATTTTGAAAAAAAAAACCACCAAATTGCTTAAATACAATTTTTCGGCAAAAAATTAACTTAGAACAACCTTTTTTCAAAATGTTCTCCTTTTGTCAAAGATGTTTCTATTATAATAATATTTTGCCTGTATATAGCTCAGAATTCTGTACAGAGGTTCAACTATAATTTTTGAAAAATTCACATTGTTTTCAGACTTACAACCAATCGAAATAATTATCGGCGTTTTTTCTTAACATTTCTCCCTTCTGTTGTCGTAAAACATGAATAAACCCACATCTAAGTTATGTATTTCAAAAATTCTGGTTGAGCCTTTGTACAGAGCTCTGAGCCATAAACAGACAAAATATTATTAAAATAGAAGCATTTTTCACAAAAGGAGAATATTTTGAAAAGGGGTCATTCTATGTTCATTTTTTATCAAAATATTGTTCTTAAATAATTTTGTTTTGTAATACTATTCTTAAAACAATTTTATATACATTTTCTAATCTAAGTGACACTAACTGTTATACATATTATCCATTTATAAGCTTTTGCAAAATCATGATTCCGAACGATGTCAGATACCTTAATAAAGAAGGGGAATTTTCCAAAAAAAAACATAATAGAATTACTTTGGCTAAATTTTAAATAATGATTAAAGAATCATATGTAAAATGCTTACACATTATGAGCGTATATTTGAATATTAGAAAAAAAAATACAAAGTTAACGTTTTACGAGTGCTGTTTTTTAAATAAGGTTCGTTTATTTTAAAAAAATAACGACAGTATCTAGTTTCAAAAAACTTTATTTTAGGATTGTACACACTTTTGACGATTTTTCTACATAGTTGAAGAGTTTCTTAATGCACTTGTCGTACCTTAAAACAGCGTTTCTTAAATTGGGGGTTGCGCTCCCCTAGGGGGCGTGATATCACTCTAAAGGGGTAGCGAGCTTATGAAGAAGTAAAAAATATTATTAATTTTCTGAAAGAAGGTAAAACAAGATTTATTCTGACATAATAAAAATTAAATGCACATTTACACTGATACAAAATACTAACAAATGTATGATTACTTCACAATGTTTTTGGTAATTAATTTATGAATATTAAATTAAAAACAAGTTTAATAAGGACTAGTGCATCTTGTGGGCTTGTCATGTACAAAATGTAATACTTATATTTTAATAGTTTGTATGGTTTATAATTAATTGTGTACAGTCACTTTAGCGTCAACGTATGTTTTTATCGTGTTCAATGCATTATTATTGTATGGAGGGTGAAAATTATGATTGAAATTTGGTTCACAGTCATTGGAAGTTTGAGGAACACTAACTTAGAACTAAGTTTTGAAAACTATCTTCAAAGAAGTCTGCCGTCTGGTCGGACAGACAAGTGTTCACGGCCATTTTCACTTTGTTGTCACTAAAGCGCTTCCTGCCAAGACTGTGTTTGAGGTATTGGAAAAGGTGGAAATAACTCCGAGCAAGGGCAGAGCTGTATGGTGCATGGTCCAAAACCTCCCAGCCCAAAAATTCGATTAACTCCCGAGGGGTTTGAGAAGTGTGAAGCCTCGCGCTATCAAGGAGGGGCAAAACACCTTTTGACAGCATGCCGCGCCGTTTGTTTTGCAATGCTCTTCGGAGTTTCCGTAGAGTTGCGCAGTAGGCATCTGAGTTGATCCTCTTCCTTGAGGCATTAAGTCATCAAGCAAAACACCGCGCCAGTCCCAGAACACTGTTGCCATAATCTTGCGCTTTGACAGCGTTTGTTTGTCATTGATCTTGACGGGAGAGGATGTGTGTCGCTATTCCATCGACTGTTGCTTTGATTCCGAGGTGTGATATGAGATACCCAAGTTTCCTCCCCAGTAACGATTTAACTCAACATGTCATCCCCTTCTTTCTCGTAACGAATCAAAAAGTCCAATAAAATGGCAAACCTCTTCTCTATGTGTCCCGCTGTGAGTAGTCTGGGTACCCACCGAGAACACAATTTCCTAAAGTTGAGGTCTTCAGTCACAATTTTGTACACCACCGACCGAGGAACGTCGGAAAGTTCCAATGAAAGAGTGATTATCGTGAATATCCTTTTCTCACGATTTTTTGTTTCAACAGCTGGCATCAAATCATCATTGATTACAGAAGGCCGACCTGAGCGTTCTTCGTCATGTAACTTCCTCACCTATTTTGAACTTTGCTGTCACTCATTGCTTTTGTGCCATAAACTTCTGATCTGGTGATAAATGTCTGCAGCCGACATATTCCTCGCAGTTAAAAAACGGATAACAGACCATATCTCACATTTGGTTGGCGATTCAATCACCTTAAACATTTTAAAGACGCATTGTGAAGCTTCCATGACAGCTACGGAGTTGGAAATGGCACGAATGTGTTCGCAAAGGATGCTGGTCAGTGACGCAGAGACTCGTTGTGGCGTACGCGCGAACTAGGGAACTATACACGCCAACAGACCTTACTTAAAAATAGACCTCGTATTTATTTTAGCAATTTTAATTCATGCCAAAAAACGAGAGAACGGAATCATTTATCCACTTAAATAGTTACTTCAATCAATTCAAATTTTTTACAACACTTTACCTATAGCTGGAATAAATATTATTTATTTCAGATGCAGAATCTCTTGCACTTAGAAAAAGTTCTCAACTTTTATATTCAAAAATTCTAAATCAATTTAAAGCAGGTGTAAAAAATAAAATTTTGAAAAATGAGAATAAAGTATATAAAAAGTTTTAAATTTTAATACGATAATCACTCGCGCGCGCGTTCTTCTCTATAACAATTTCACCAGCCATCTCTATTAAATTTTGTCTCTTAGAATTTTTTACTGTTTCATTTTTCAAAACATTTTCAAAAGAGATTTAAATCTGATCTAATTCTTAAAAGTTATGGCAACTTGGATCAAAAGAGGTACAAAACATTTGTTAAATTACCCAATCGATTTTTTTATCATTTGTTTGATTTGTTGAATACAAGCATTAAAGTATCCAACTCCGTTTGGAACCGTAATTTTGAAAAAGCATACGAACGAATATTTTGTATTAACATTTTGTGTCGCTTAGATTAGAATAAACGCATATAATTGTTTTAAGACTATAATACGGTGAAAAATGAATTTAAATGCAATATTTTGGTAAAAAATTAACATATAATTTCCGGTTTTCAAAAAATTCTCCTTTTATGGAGAATGCTTATGTAATAATAATATTTTGCTTATATATAGCTCAGACTGCTGTACAGACCCGGAACTAGGATTTTTGAAATACATAACTCAGAAGTAGATTTATCCATATTTTAATACATCAGAGTGGAGAAATTTTCACAAAAAAATTGATAGTAACTCGGAAAATAATGTGAATTTTTCAAAATTCCTAGATATTAACAAACAATATCATATGTTTAAAAAATTTTAAGCAATGCAATAATTCCAACTTAGTGAGAAGTATTAGCCACAGAAGTTAACCTCTTTTCTGACTATGAATTTAATTTAATAGGTAATACAACGTTTCGCACACACAAACTGTGTGACGTGAAAACTGTACGAGGGGGAGGAAGTTGCGAGCATGTTAAAAAGGTGAAAATAAAGGATAATTTTGAAAAATTATTAGTTTACTAAGAGTAAACAAACAAAATACATTCGACTATCATAAAAAAATAAAATACACATTCACACTGATAATGTATCAGTACTGCACACTGTATATTATAATTAAAATAATAATACTTAGTTAACAACAATTTTTTACATATACCAGTGATCCCATCGGTTTGCCACATATTAAATTATACATAAAAATTGATACTTATCTTGATAATTCGTTTGTGTTATAAGTAATCCTTTAAGTTCCTATATAAGGCTACGCTATTCACTCTCCTATGATACTGGTTTCCACGTAGACACGTGTATGGGATGTATTTGGGGGGCGGAAAGGAACTAATAAACAAATTTTCTAAAATAAGTACATTCTTCTCCAACACTGTATATGTCCCTTTCTTGCATTCCAAAGCCTTCGGAATGATTTTACGGATATTAGTGGACAGAAAAGAACGTACTTTGGAAAGGTGTATATATAAGCTTAGAGCAATTAAAGCTTGGTCTGAGGAAATCATTTTTATACACAAGAGGTACTTAAGAGCTTAAAGTCGTAAGTTATCTTTAGCGTCAAATTATAATATTTTTGAATTCAATACATTGATATTATATGGAGGGGGTGAGGAAAATTATGATTGGATATTGAGTTGCAAATATTAAAAGTTCGAGAAGCACTGAAGTAATATGTTAATATCTGCTAGTGAAATACATTTCTTTTTAAAATTGACATCATGCTGCCTTATGAATCACAAATATTAAATAAGTTTGATCCAGACGACTGCTAACTATTGAAAAAGGAACTCAGAAAATAACTAAAATCATTAGATTCACTGCTTATCTTTATCAATAAGATTATCTTGACCAGCAACTCATCTCTCTGATAAGAACTTTGAAAAATATTAAGAAAAGAAAATAAATATAAAAAAAGAAAAGTAAAACAAACTATATTTATCGCTACGAATATTTAGAATTATTACTAACCCCAGAAATAATTTTAGAGTTTAAATGACTAAATATTCGTCATAAAATGCACATTTTTATTATTTCCGTTTTTTTTATTCTTCCATCACCTCTCACAGAATTCCATTCGTTTCGCATGGATGCTAACAAATGACCAGCGTCATGGAAATGTCCGTTCGAACTTGTCCTGATCCTACCGTAAGTGAAATATGCCCTAAGAAAGATAGAAAGCCTCGATGCGTCTCAATAGCGAGCTTGTCGAACTAAAATGGACATACCTTTTAAAGATCTATTGCGTAGCCGGATAAAATAGTATTTTTTAGACATGTAAAATAATTCTAATAGGTACTGACACATTAGTGTTATATATAAAGATAATACTTATTTATACAGTATTCTGTTTCACACTGACTAACGAAAATGACAAGAAATTAGCCTTGTTGAAATATTTAAAGGTTCCAAACATAATGATATTTTAATATCTTTCGAGTAGACATAGATCTAATCTTTTATACTAATTTGAAAAATAATAAAGTCTCTTTTTCCATTATTTGCGTTTTGAGTTTCTAATAAGAGCCACATATAACTAGGAAATTTTATTGCATCACAGTTAAATTTTTACAAGCTGGAAAATATTTATTTTTTGATACATAATATTTCATATAAAATTTGGTCATTGTTATGGTCGTAATTTTAAAATGAAAAAATGTAGCTGTAGGGTTCTAACTTTAAATGGCATGTGATTTTTGATCTTACGAAAGAACGCTTCTATATAAAAATTATTATAATAATGCAATATAATATTTTCAAGTATTGCAAAAGCAAAATCTATCATACAAATTAAAGATAAATATTATGAACTAAAATTATAGGAAATTACAAGCAATGACATGAATTTATCTCTAGCACAGTGTTTCTCAAACTTTCAATACTTGTGACCCAATTTTAAATCATAATTTTCATCTCGCCCCCCATACAATAACAATGTATTGAATGCAATAATAATACTTTGATGCTAAAACTTATGATGATCTAAAACTACTATACGATCGTTACTTAATTTATAAACCACTAAAATTATCAGCATAAGTATTAGTTTTGTATACGTTACTTTCAAGTAATAGGTTATTAAGTAAGTTATTTTTAAGTAATATATATTTTAAGTAAGTTATTTTTAAGTAATAGATATTTTTTTAAAAAAGTAAGTTATTTTTAAGTAATATATATTTTAAGTAAGTTATTTTTAAGTAAGTTATTTTTAAGTAAGTTATTTTTAAGTAATAGATATTTTTTTATAAAATTAAGTTATTTTTAAGTAATAGATATTTTTAAAAAAAGTAAGTTATTTTAAAGTAATAGATATTTTAAGTAAATTATAAATATACTTTTAAGTAGTAAGAAAAGTATTATGTTGCTTTTCTTTTCCAATGTTTAAATTAGAACAGATAACGATTAAAATGCAACGTGCATTTTTATTATGTCAGAATGCATTTTGTTTTGCTTCATTTAAGTAAATTTTTATAATTTTTTAAAAATAATCGTTTATTCTCGACTTTTTGAGAGGCTCGCGCCCCCCTCGTAGGGTTATTATGCCTCCTTAGGGGGGGTGCCCACAGTTTGAGAAACACTCCTCGAGCAGACTTGAAATAATTCGGTGGATTCTTATTACTGTTATTCAGAAATGTATAATAAACATGTATACGAATTCTTAATCTCTCTTGGGTCCCCTTACAATCTACTTAGCCTTTTAATCTATTCAGCCATAAATAGTCAACTAAAGTTGAACACCCTGTGGTACCGCATGGTGTTTGTCAATTTTAATATTCTAATGTATTTGTTAAGTTTGTGGCAATACCATTTTTTTATTATAAAAGCTCGCACCGACATTTTCATGGCACTCTGCACTGCCAGGCTTCTAGAGCATTCTTATATTTTATATAGCTGAATTCTTAAGATACTGTTAATAAACTTGTTGCTTAAACGTTTGGTTTTTCTTTAATTGAACAAGCAGTAGCTAATTTGCCCTAATTTTCTCACCATGCCATCTTAACAAAAAATGTATACAGGTTGCCGTCCCTGTGCTGCAATAAAATACATGATTAGAGAATAAAATACATTTGTACAGCTTGCAATGTCTCACTATGTGTTGATTCTATTTTTTTCTTATGCAAAATCTATGTAATTAATAATTCCTTCTGTGAATTTTTATATTTATAAGTTATATTTCTTTAAGATCATGTAATGCGATGTAAAAAAATGCAAAATATAAAAGAGGCTCCACCTGTGAATAGCTCTTTTTGGCTGATGGGTAAAATAATTTACATCAAAAAGGGTCTTAAAATAATATTAATTTAAATTTAATTAATTTCTTTATACCAATGAATCTCAGTCTCCAAAATATTTTAACTTAACATTGTAAAGGATGGCTATTGCAATCCATTAGTGTACGAGAGTCAATAAAAAGATTATCCTTTAGTCAATACAACTCTATTTATTAAAAATTCGCAACAATGTCACAAATTCAAAAGCCAAGATAAGAAATACACCGATTGATAAATATGGGGAGCACTACCGAGGTAGACGAGATAATTGGAGTTATAATAATAAATCGGATCACGTACGCTTAGAACGTTCAGGCAATACACCTTCTTATATGTGAAAATAATTTCTAAATTAATCTAATTCAAACCAACCCGAATCTAATTTAGCAACTAATTAATCAAATTATCAATCTTAACATTAATCTAATAATCTACTTAGCGCTCTCATCTAGCTTTACGATAATCACTCCTTGCTATCCTATTGGTTTTCAATCTCTCTCTCGAACTTGAAAGTTTAATATTTAAATACAAGTCTTGTGATTTGAATAATCAAGTTTTCATCTTCGGAGGGAAGTCATCAATATAATAATCGTTTAGAGCGATCTTTTTCTTATGCAGTGTATGAATTTCTTTGGCGCCACTGTAATGTTTTATATTTATTCACTAGTGGCGTAACGGAAGAGAATGTTTGGACCCCCTCCCCCTGAAAGTCAGGTTTTGCCTTTAATATTTTGTAAATTGGGTAAATACCTATTTAGCATAAGTCAGGCCTTGGGCCCCCAGATTCCTTTCCCCCGTGATGCGGCGTGTACGTTACGCCATTGTAATGTAGGCACTTCAAGACACTCTGTTAATTTGTTATAAACAGTCTCCCGGCAATGCACATTCAGTTGCTTTCTCTCAACGCTCCAGCAGCCCGCGCTTGATTGAACACGAAACTTTCAATGACAGTGACATTATCAATAATTTGATGGATTATGAAGACGGACAAGAAGAACCGGATTCTTTGAGAGCGGATAAAAATATGCAGGGATCCAACTTTCAACAAAGTGGAAAAGCATTTTCTTAAAATAAATACCAATTAAAAAAGGAGTATAAAATTCAAAAAGTTAATTTTGTATATTTAAGTTTGAAATTGTTCTTATAATTATATGATTTAACACAGTTCTTTTTAGCTTTTTAAGGAAATTAGTTAAGATGCTGATACTGATAATCAAAGATACTTATATGCACGCACACACATACATATATGAACCGTTCAGAATCCAATGCGGTTAAGTCCATTTTTTTATATGTTGTGATTCTTGTATATTTTGATAACATAAGTAATATTCTTCTTAGTTACTAAAGGATTTATTCGTTGCTTCATTTTTTTAGGTCATAGAAAAAAGGAAGCAACGAGAGTAAAGCTTTTAGTAGTTAAAAAGAATATTATTTATTTTATCAAAATTTACAAGAACCAGAATCTATCAAAAATGGACTTAACCACATAGGACGTTGATCGACTCATATATCTAGAATAACAGTGATTCATTCACTCAATACTATATCTCAGTAACTTAAGATTTGGAAAGACTGTTTCTTCTGTTCTTTATATCCGCTAAGTAATTGTTTTGTAGGAATCAAATATCACAAGGATCGTTCTTAGATTGTTACAAGCACAAAATTTCTCCGTTTTTGATCTATTAGAACTTAACTCAGTGGCGCAATAGCCTATGAGAGCCAAAACTAACTGGGACCGTATCAGTATATGTGAACTTGGGCCCTGAGGTGCATGAGCAGAGGTCCTGATCAGTTAATCAGCCTGGCGGGCAATCCCCAGTGGTAAGTTCCCAAGTAAGCTTGGTACTCATTTATCATCCCACTAAGGGGATGAATGCAGGATCAACCTTGCCCAGACCGTGATTTGAGCCTCGGGCCTGTGGTGGGGTAGCACGATGCACTGTCACTCACCCACTAGGTTTCATATTAGAACTATGAATTTGAAATGTGGGTACCATGTTTATTTTGTCGAATAGAGATTTGCTAAGGTTTGGTTTTGGGGAAATACCAGCTTATACATGGGTTTGAAAGATAATTCTACTTCCGTTTTAGAAAGAGATGTTATAACGTTTTTCTCAATACGATGAAAAACTTTATACTATTACTTAGATATCAATAGCTTAAAAATTGTATTGGGGCATACAACATCATGAAACCACCAGCAAAGCAGGCGGGTAACATCTATTATATACCGGTATATATACACGTTTAATCCAGCATTGAGATTTTAATTTCAAAAGAACGGATAAAAAATATTCCCTCTTTACAAATAGCCTTAATGAGGAGAAATTGTTTTCCTAAATCGTTAGTATCTCATTACCCTTAACAAGTCACACAAAATCCAGCAAAAATCATTTTGCTAATGCTAACCATGAGTTCCTCAGGATCATTAATTATGGAGGGGGGAATTTACGATTTCTATGTTAATGAATAATAGAAGAGGATATCATATGAAAATGAGAACAAAACTTTTAAAAGTATCCGCCTACCTTCGGAACCGTGATTTTAAAAAGCGCATAAATGGATACTTTTCGTGATATTTAGTGTCACTTAGATTAAAATACACGTATAAAATTGTTTCAAGGACATTTTGACAAAAAAAAACATTATTTAAATACAATATTTTGGAAAAAAAAATAACTTAGAATAATCTTTTTTCAAAATGTTCTCCTTTTATAAAAAATGCTCCTAAAATAAAATTTCGCTTATAAAGTAAAGAATTCTCCAGAGAGTTTGAACCTGGATTTTTGAAAAAAATTCACATTTTTTTCAGAATTACCACCAATTGAAATAATTATCGGTATGTTCTTAAAATTGCTCCCCTATGTTGTCGTAAAATATGGATAAACCCACTTCTATGCTATATATTTCAAAAACTCTAGTTGAGCCTCTGTACATAGGTCTGAGCTATATGCAGGCAAAATATTATTATAATAGAAGCATTTTTCATAAAAGGAGAATATTTTAAAAAGGGGTCATTCTATGATCATTTTTGTCAAAATATTGTACTTAAATAATTTTGTATTGTAATAATATTCTTAAAATAATTTTATATACATTTTCTAATCTTAGGGAGACTAAAAATCATAAATATTATCCATTTATACGCTTCTTAAAAATCTCGGTTCCGAACGTAGTCGGATACCTTAATATATAATTGGCAACGAAAAATGGTAAGAAAGTTATAAATATAATACATATTTTTCATTTCAATAAATTAGCGATACTTCAGAATGCGTTGGTGCTTTATATAATTTCGTAATATGTCAAATCATTCTTAATCAAAACAACATTTATCAGAACATAGCGGAACGTCATCGCCACAATTCACAATTCGGTATATGTTCTGTTAAAATTATTTATGACAAGAATCCCTTTGTGACAAATTATAATTATAAGCAAAAACGTAGATTTATATTATAATTTATTTGCTATGGTATTATTACAGAACATTTTGCTTCTTTGGTGCGTTATTAAAATTATTGTGATAGGAAAAATTATCTTATTTATTTGTATAATGCACAGCGAAATATATGTACTATTTATATGTAGCTTTACTGATTTTGGCAAATACCCCAATGTTGTACTTACTGAAATACAGTTTAAATGCAAATAATCCTTCAAAACATCTCCAGATATGGAAAAGGAGGATTAAATTTGGGAATGGAATGATTAAAAACCGCAAAATCCGGCGTATAACGCGCACTTTTAACACAAAAATTAAGATAACAATTTACGGTGCGCGCTATACGTGGAGTATAAAAAATGAGAACTTTAAAAATAAAAGAACAGATGAGTTAGAAAAAAATTAGACTTCTACATGTATCGAAATGTTGTTTATTTAAAAGAAATGGAATTTCTTATGAACTTAAAAGTTTGTAAAGGGTGTTTCTTTAGAGGTATAGAACTTTACATTGCAATAAAACAACGATGTATTATTCGATTGACATGAATTTTTTTTTTATTCGAAAGATAATTTTGTGGCATTACATTTTAAATATGATTTCTGGCATAGGACTGCCACGGCTGGCTCGGATGTAGTCCAATCTGGACGTCCAATTTTCGATGACTTTTTCCAACATTTGTGGCCGTATATCGGCAATAACACGGCGAATGTTGTCTTCCAAATGGTCAAGCGTTTGTGGCTTATCCGCATAGACCAATGACTTTACATAGCCCCACAGAAAGTAGTCTAGCGGTGTTAAATCACAAGATCTTGGAGGCCAATTCAAAGGTCCAAAACGGGAAATTAGGCGGTCACCAAACGTGTCTTTCGATAAATCGATTGTGGCACGAGCTGTGTGACATGTTGCGCCGTCTTGTTGGAACCACAGCTCCTGTACATCATGATTGTTCAATTCAGGAATGAAAAAGTTAGTAATCATGGCTCTATACCGCTCACCATTGACTGTAACGTTGTGGCCTTCATCGTTTTTGAAGAAGGATTCCACCAGCCCATAAAGCGCACCAAACAGTCAGTTTTTTGTTCTGGACATACACTTGTGGATTAGCTTCACTCCAAATGCGGCCGTTTTGTTTGTTGACGTAGCCATTCAACCAGAAGTGCGCTTCATCGCTAAACAAAATTCGCTTATGAAAATCGGGAACAACGGCAATCTTGTTTTGGGCCCATTCGACGAATCTATGTCTTGCTTGATCATATTTCAAATGTAATGCCACAAGATGATCTTTCGAATAAAAAAAAATCCATGTCAATCGAATAATACATGGTTGTTTTATTGCAATTTAAAGTTCTATACCTCTAAAAAAACCCCTTTAGTTCTAGAAGTTTTTCGTTTTTTTCTAACGCTTGAAATAGTACCTTGAATAAATTACTTAAAAACATAAGAGCATTGTGTACGTACATTTCAGATTTATTAGCAAAAAGAGGGTGAGCATTATACGGCGAATACACCTAAAAATTAAAAATTGCTGCTTGAAAGTAAAGGGTGCGCGTTGTACGGTGGTGCGTGTTATACGCCGAATTTTACGGTAATGAGAAATAAAAGTTTAATATATTTCCATAGCCAGGTAATATAATACATAGGTAGCTATATTTTATTTATACTCTGTTCAGTATATTTTTATGTGCTTCTCAGAATACTTTATTTATACTGATTCGTATCTAGTTTTAATCTTACCAATAATACATAATTTTAAGGTCGATTTCTCATACAGGATTCTTATTGTATATTTCCTTTGTCTGTTAAGATTTTGAAAATAAAGGCATCCCCACTCTTCTAATAAGAGTCGTCTGTGATCTTATTTTTAGCCATTCCAATTCAGGTGGTGCTCGAACCTTTAGATCGACCTATTCTCCAAAGATTTCGCTCCGTCATTTACAGCATTTTATTACTCTTGTTACGGACGTGCTGAGAATACTTCCTCTAAAGCATTTATTTTTGGACATTACTGCTAAAGAAAAGGTAAAAGGGTATCCCAGAAGTGTTTTCGCAGTATGTTACACACCCGCAGTATACTCAGATTAGGTGAAAAATTATTTATATATCACTTAATATTTATAACGGCATAAAAATTGAATTAAATGTATGAGGATTTTCAAATTATGGCTATTCTCTTTCTCTCTTGTCTCATTCTCTTGAAATATTTTTCTTCAACCAATAAAATGTGCATGTTTTTGCAGAAAATAAAGGTAGAAAGTCTTACAAATTCATAGAGAAATGAAATTTGCAGTTAATTCTGAAGCATCAAAGCTTTTTTTTCATCAGCGGAATTTAATTTTTTATTCTGAATATGGGCTATTTTCTGAATAAATTTCTTTCGAACGATATCAACTATGTTCCTAAATTCTAAATAGAACCTATGTTTCTAAAAAAAAGCTTTCACTGATTTTCTCTTTACAATTTCTTAACAGGAAATAAATCTAATAAAATAACAATTCAAATCCATAATAAGTTCTACAACGCCAAGAGAAAGCCTGAGATATACAAATTTTATATTCACTAAAACCCTAATAACTAAATCGCTTAATATCTCTGTCAATCCATTAAATTTGTCATTATTTTTGAGTAATATCTATGAAAATAGAGTAGCATACATTTTTAAGGTCAATTCATCGAAGAAGTTGATAATTTATAACTGCATGAGATTGGGAGTGGCCAGAAATATTGGTGGCGGTCCTCATAATATTGAAACATGTTAAGAGGACAGCGCCTAAAAATAAACTGAGTAGTAAAACAAAATTAAAGGTTTAAAATAGCTTGATAACCTTCCCAAACAATGATTCAGGGCTATCCAACTATTAATTCTGGTTTTTGGAAATAAACTTAAAAAAGAAACATAAGTATAATACATACGATAGACATCTTCATTCAAAGTCATAACGCATTTTGCATAATTAACGATTCTAAGGGGATCAGATGATTCTTTCTTAAAGTTTTTGACCTATTAACAAACAATTTTTTCCCCAAGCTCTTTCGGTTTTTTCTCTTTAAATTTTTTTAGAAAATCTCAATTAATAGCAAAAAATGACCGAATTAACCTTGAGAAAAAAAACAATATAATTCTAGGAGTATTACTTACCCTCTTATGTCTGTGCCAACAAAAGTAAATAAGTGAAATAAAGTAAAAAAAAAATTAAAATTAAAAAAATAAATAAAAAAACATGTATAAAATGGTTAAGTTGTGTATAAAAAAGCACTAAATATGTAGGAATGAAAAAATAGGTAATGCCCTTAAAAAAGTAAATTATTTTCTGTACTAGGTAAACGACAATAAAATTAAAAGCAAAATAATTTTTTTTTATTATATTTAATATTTTATTTTTAATCAAACAATCCTCGAATCGATTGAGCAATTAATTTTCTCTTTGTATGTTTTACCCCTTCCAAACATATTTTAGTTTACTTAATCTAATTTACATTCCCTCAGTCATGTTTTTTTTATTTTACTTTCATAAGTAAATAACACTACCAAATGATCTTTTTAAATATAAAAACACTGTTCTGCATTACATAAAAAGTTAAAAGCAATGTTTATTCACTTAGTTTCTTTTTTATCTGTTTTTAAGTAATTACTTTTCCCTTGAAAAAAAATTTGATAACAATTTTGGATATGTTTGTCTTAAGGTGATTGCCTACCTTGAAAATGTCATTTTTCATCTACATAAGGCATTTTTTATTACAAAATCTTATTGTTTGAACATTTTTCTTTCCAAAACAGTTTTTCTTTCCTTTACGCGAAATAGAAATAAAGTTATAGTGATTTTAAAAAACATCACTCTATGCAAAAAGGGCAGCAAAATAAAACTTTAAATGAGTTTTTCTCAAAGTTATATGTTTTCGAAAGAAACTCTTTTCCAGATACATGATATCTTAAGAACCAAACCAGATAACGTTTTGAAATTTTTGGGGAAAGTTAATTATACTATTTTTTATAAAGTGGACGATAAGTTTTGTTGTAGGTTAAAAATTTTTTTAGTTAGGGTAGTTTTTATAAAGAAAAAACTTTAATAATATCAAAATTTTCATATTATTACGTATAATTGTATGTAATGTTTTTGTATTTTAATATTTCTCTTAGATTTTGGTTCATTTTGAAGAGTATCATAATATGTATGTTACGTATAAAGAAAATTATGATAATTGTATTAGAAATTTTTATACAGTGTTACCCGCTTTAGTAAAAATTTGGTAAAATTTCCTTAAAAACAACCAATTTTTCTAAAAGTACGATATTTATTTAAAAAAAATTATGTATTTACATACTTTTTTTATTTTTCTTCGTAAAAACACTCAATTTGTTTCATTCATTTGTTCAACCGCATTTCTCGGTCCCATGTTCATTAATTTTATATTTATTTATTTTAATCATTCCTAAAAAAATCCCGGACATAATTCATACAATGTGTTACTGAATTCGACAGACCAATTCAAAAGACTGATATTAGACAGCATGGGTAAAACAAATTATAACAGGACATGGGTTCGTAAACCTCGTTTAATCGATCAAAATCACGATAATAGTAGTCGTTGGGAGGAGGATGAACCAGAGGAGCGGGGTGGCTAAACGAATATAGACATACATACATACCGTCCGAATGCCTCAATGACGGAGTTGCTACAGGAAGTACCGGTCACTGTGCACCAGAACATGTGGTTCATGCACAACGGTGCACCAGCACATTTTTCAATTGGGACGGGTGTATCCATCTATATTGGGGATTGTAATACCGGTATTTTGAGCCATTTGTACAATTTTGTAATACTGGTATTCTCAAGTTTAAATACAGCTTTTTCAGTATTGACATTTTTTAAAGTGTCTCTACTACTCGTTCAGGGATCGCCAACATAGCAAAATAGTATACGTTTTTTTATTTCCTTAACGGGAGAAATTATTTAGACGGTGATTACAAAGTTGCATTGTACAATCAAGAGAAGTGATAAAATATATGAATCATCCGAGGAGGTCGAATCCTGTGCGTGTGCAGTATGGCTCCAATTGCAGCTCAGAGCGATACTGCACACGCACAGGATTCGTAGTCTGATATTCGTATCTGTGAAAACGAGGTTGTAGTTGTGAAGAAAGTGCGCAATATTTCGATATTTTTTTCAAATTATGGAGTTTGTGATTCACATTGTTTTCGCATATCATATTTTAGGGTTCAAAATATTTTTCAGGCTTTTTATATATATGCTCATAAATAATAACCCATAATAATGAATAACTTTTAAAAACATAAAAAAACATTTGATAATGCTTCGATTTGGTTTCATTATTTATATGATGGAAACCACGGACCACAGACTGAATAGTGATATTTACACTTTTTTGTGATTCAAGTAAATACGATGTTCATGTACTTTTTTGTGATTCTTTACATACTGTTATATTTTATAAGTTACACATTTTTGTGAATTTTACACTAATAAAACTGGCAAATAAAACAAAGAAAACACCTGTGTTTCCTCTATTTTTATAAAATCTCTACTACCGGTATTTAAACCGGTATCCCGGTATTAAGACATAAAAAGTACCGAATACCGGTATTGAACTTTTTGCCCCATATTGCAACCCTACTGGGGAGTGAATAGGCTTGTTACCACGTCATATGCCAGATTCGTAAGTGGTGACCATCATTGTTGAAACCAATGTCTAGTTCTTTGTAGAACAAGATGTGTTATTCTATCGGACGTGTCGGTGTAACCTGACGTGAATGATAACAGAAGGGCCAGTGCTTCTGTTTCCAAAGGTGCTATAAATTAGCAGAAAATGAATGGTCCTAGTCCTCTATCTCGGGCGTCCAGCACATTTGACTATAGTTCAACGAAAGTGTTGTAGAAGGCTTTTAACGCATATCAGAAGAAATAGTAATAGTTAGTCCAAGAGAAAACTATGCAGGATGGTTCTTCCTGCATCGCATTCTTCCTCGAACGCGGCACTTTCTCTTCTTTCAGCTATCTTTTTGTCACGGTCATTTAATGTTGACAGCTATAGTTTGCGGTATTAAGGGTGCATTAACTTGTAATTACAAGTAGAATCACACAAGTATTTGAATTCTGTCTGCTGAAATTGCTTCCATTTGCGGTGAACTGGCATCTCCGTTGTAAAATGTTTTCTCTAAACTATAAACAGCTCCATTTAATTGATTTTCTTCATTAACAGAGAGGCACTATTTCAGCAGAATTTGTCAGTTCTTGCCTCCTCTTACATCGTACTTATTGAGTACAAGGCAGCTGTATATTCCGGAAAATTTTTATAACTAAGCAAGCAGCATTTTCATATACAAGTATAAATACATATATACGTGTGTGTGTGCCTCACTTTCTCTCTCTATATATATATTTATGTGTAATAATTCACGTCAGCTGTGTGGCATCGTTGGACGCTGTCGATTGTCTTCATCATTAAAATCCACCGACTTGGGCGTTTAAGGTCATCGACAAACCAACTACGTCACACAGTCGACGTGAATTATTAAATATATACATACAAATATTTATATAATAATATATGTAAATTATTACATTATTAGGTGGCATGTTCAAGATCCCCTGGGTACCTGTTTGGCATGGATGCTCTTGAAAAAATTAAATTTCAAGAAACCTTTTGCATCGTTGGAGCACAGGTGTCTCCATCTGGAGAGGAAACTGGGAGTCAAAATTACATTGCGGTGATTCGTATTCCACCTATTGGCGGTGCACTCAAAAGTGATACCCCCTTGGAATGTACTAGGTCTGCAGTGACAAATAACAATCCGCAGTTCCATTGGGAAAAAATGTAATAATTTACTTAAATGTTTCTCTCGAGGTATTTTAATTCATAATGTTCTTGAATCTTCCAGAAATTCGCATGATAATTAATTTCCAGTTTATCTGCGTAACGGGAAATAATCATAAGCTCCTCTTCCCCAAACTGAAATTTTAGCTTTTTAAATCAACCAGATGCAATCTTGCATCACCTGCATATGCGAATTAATGAGTAAAGCCATTACCAGAAATCATATAATTTTAATAGGTTCCGATTGACCTTGAATATAAATAGACGAGATCTCAGGAACGATCAAAGGCTGATTTTGTAAACTCCATGTTTGCGAGTGTTTTTCTTTTTCTTTTTGCGTAATAAACAATTGTGGATTTAAATGTGCCAATACTATTCCTTCCTCAATGACTGCAACAAATTGATTTAATCCAACAAAATGTCAAATTACAAGTCAAAAATACTCTAAGTGAAACAAAGTATTACATGTTTGTATATACATTGGTGGCCACCGTAAATGCAACACCAAGAAAGACAAGAGATAGCACAACAAAATTTATTTTGTAGATAACTTGTGACCAAGTATCAAATGATTAAATTTATACACTTCTGTGAAGTTTGGCTCCCCTTCCAGAATTAGTCGACAGAGTAGCCGCCATTGTTGGAGATCACCGCTGCCACACGCCACGACATTGATTCAAAGAGACTTTGGGTGTGTTCTTGGGGTACAGCAGACCAAGCAGCTTCCACACATTGCCAAAGTCGATCTGGTGTGGCAGCTGGGGGTGTAATCAGGGTCAGTCGTTGATCAACCATGGACAACATGTTTTCTATCGGCGAAAGATCCGGAGAGCGAGCCAGCCAGTAAAGCAATTCAATCTGGTGATTGACGAAGAACCTTTGTACAATGCGTGCAACGTGTGGTCATGCATTGGCCTGTTGAAATATGGCTGTGGACAAGCCCTGAAGGTAAGGGAAAACAACTGGCCCCAACACCTCGGATATGTAGCGCGGGCTGTTTAAAGTACCGAAAATGCGTATTAGAGGAGTGCAAGAGTGATATCCAACACCGCCTCATACCGTAATTTCCGGTGTGGTGGTGTATAACGCAGCTGTTTAGCATCCTCTCTCCACGGTGTCTCCAGACTCAAATCCGACCATCGTGTTGTTGCAGACAGATGCTTAACTCGTCAGTAAAGACAACTTCGTTATATTCTGCCATACACATACTTCTTTCATCGCACCATCGGGGTCGAAGACGTATGTAGTTCTGCGTCAAGGGTAGACCAAGCAATGGACGTCTTGCGGACAGACCACTCTGCTGTAAACGGCGTCGAATGGTACGCGCAGACACTGAATGATGCGTTACAGACTCAATGTGCTGTGCTACGATTCGTGATGTGACTGAGAGAGTCGTCACTGTTATGCGCACAATTAGCCTATCCTCACGTGAAGTGGTGCACTGAGGTGGATGTGATCGACCACGTCGGTCCGTCGTACCCTCCTACATCCAACGGTCACATATCCACATTACAGTTGTTTGGTTTCGTCCAACACGACTACCGTTTTTCCTGAAAGATAATCCACAATCTCGGTAGGCCTCTATACTTCCTCTGTCGAAATCGGATACTTGATCAAAAGCTGATCGCTGTTTTTTAGCAGATATAACTGATCGTTTTTTGAAGAAACCACAAGAAAAACACAATTGCCGAACTTGAAATCGTCGAAATCTACAAGCCTTAAATAGCGCTTTGAGGTAAGGCCACAGGCACGCGTGATGTGTGCCTGAGCTGAAATTCTAATCATTTGCATATCTCACCTCCGCTGAAGCATGTTGTAAATTTCATGTTATTTGCATGATTTCTTCAGCGTGTTGCATTTACAGTGGACAGCAGTGTAAGTATATATCGCTTTCACACCAGAGATTTGGGCTCAAACCTCGAGCGGTAAAGATCTACTCAGCCGTTTATCCCTTCAGTGGATCGATAAATAAGAAACAAGTTGGCTTGGGAACTAAACATTGTGGGCTTCGTGTCAGATGAACCACCTGAATGGAACATCTGCTCATACACCTCAGAGCTCAAGGTCAGGAAAACTGAGATGAACACAGCAGGAATTGGCTCTCATGGGTTTTTGTGCCATGTAGTTTAGTTTTTTTAATATATATATGCGCGAGTGTGTAATAAGTCATGCCTAACTTCATTTGATTTTTTCACAAATAGTGTAAATGTTTTTGATATGGGAAGGAGAAATCCCTTTTCTTAGTTTTAATTGCTTCATTTGTAGGTAATATATAAATAAATAAATAAATAAATGATCTATCCAACACATTCGAGGTATGTTGAATTATATTGCTTCTTAAATGAAACTTCTCATTAGCACACACACACACACACACATTCTTAGTAGCAAACATCTTTTCTTCCTCCAGCGATTAGTTTAATGAGATTAATCGCCTTACTTCTTTGTTTTGAAAGGCGAAATAAATTAGCCTACCACCTGGAAAACGATTCTCCCTGGAGTAACAAAGAAAGAAGTATTTTCATCCCTGAGCGGTTATTTATAAAATTAAGTTCGTTCCACTCAAACCTTCAGGTTGAACAGACTAACTACAGCTGGGAATGATTAATTTTATTCACAATCTATGTTAAACTGAAAATATATATAAATAATTTTTTATTAAGAGAGTATAAACGCAGTGAATGAAAGGTTATTTGATTTCAGAAACATTCATTTTTTTTGGGAGCGGGAATTATATTTTCCTTTCTTATCAACGGTAATCTGATACAGAGATTTTGAATTGATTAATTCTCCGCCGCGCGCGTGCCATGTGTGTGTGCAAGATCTTGATAAATGTTGAAAAACAAAAATGGGGTAGTTAAATAAAACTGGGCTTTGAATAAAATAGGCCAGTATTGTTTATTGCAAATAAGGAATAATAATCTAATATTATTCATTTGAAGAACTGAATTTGCATTTGAAAATTGTCGCACACAGTTCTACCTAAATTTAGTTAAAGTTTATAGTTAAATGATCACAAATTAAATACTTCGCATTCATTAATATTCTTTGGTATCTTTAATTTACATTTAAGAGAAAGAACGTGTAACGTAAATTCAAATTTCTTTTTTACGGTCTAGGAAAAAGGTTATTACCTTACACAGTTAGGGAAGAGAAATAATAAAAAAAAAAAGTAATATAAAAAAATTAAGTCAATCCCTACTTAGGTCAACAAAGAAAACTTTTATTTTATTTACTTTTTATTAATACCAATTAATATAAATATGTATAAACATATGACAAAATCACAATATTAAATGACAAAATAGGAAATGATTTCCCTTGCAATTTTCCATTTTCCTTTTTTTATATGGTGTTAAGACTTATTTTTGTTTGTGTTAGTATTTTTTCTCATTAATAAAATTTAATAATTCTAATAAAATAGTATAGTAAAAAAGAAATCACATTCTCAGAAATTAAACCGTCTCAGGTGGGACTCGAGCCCATGACCTTTGGACTAGAAATCCAACGCGCTATCCACTGCACTGCAGGAACAATACGAGCGTTTTTCTTTCTGTAAATGGTATTGGACTATTATTTTTGTTAATATTTATTCATAAATTAAATAGAGTTAATGAATTCATATTTGAAAAAAAACTGTATTAACATCAAGTGTTATCCACTACAAGTTTTTTAAAAAATGTATTTGAACTTGAGTGGATGAATAAAAAGTGTTTTATTCACGATTGAAAATTTAAACAAGATATGTATATACATAGGGAGAGTGATAATTAATATTAGGGTTTGAATAATATCAGTATTTAATTAATTGCTTTTTAATTTATAAGTCTAAGGAGGAGAAAGTGAGTAGTTTTTGTTGGTCAAAAAGACTGGAGCCCCTGAGGTACATTTCAGTCTTTACTCTTTTGCATGTGGGACTTAAATGAGAATAATTTAACAGCTTTTATATATAATCCTTGGGTGATCCTTTCTGAAGATTACACTCTAGATGTACTTCACCAGCACCTCCTAGATACAAGGCCTGGCTACTGATTTGTGACGTCACTACTAGTAGGGAGAAATCGTCCATCGCCTACGGAGCTTCTCTGATGCATTTTTTTGAATACATTTTGTTATTAAACTAATTATACTCTTTTTTTTACAGGAGATTAAAAAAAATTAGTAAACTAATCATATTAAATTGTATTTCATGTACTTAAAACATGAGTAAATATTAGTTTTCCTATTTAAATAACAATTGCAAGCATATGATTACCCATTACTACGAACGCATTGCATTGAACATAAACGCATTTATTACATTGTAGCAAATTATAAGAGCCTTTTGTATTCGTATATTTCTTTTTTTACATAACTATGATTATTTCTTAATTTTAAAATTTATCTTCTTATTTTTTTCAGAATAGTTACAAAGAGGAAAATAAAATTAGAAATAGTTTTCAAAACAAAAAATAACATACAAATTTAAAAGCAGTAACTTTATTGGTATCGCACGTCAAGTAGTATTAAATAAATTTCAAATATATTTGTAGATAAATCTACGCCTGTATAATTATAGATGTATACAAGAAAATAAATATATACTTAAAAATAGATTAGACAGTTTATTTTGCTGTTTGTCTGTCTCTTATCTTTCCTTAAATTTTTACTTTTTCTCTCAAAAGTAGTTAAATATGTTTTAAAACTTTATTGGTATATTAAATTAATAAACAAAAGTTTGCTGTCTGCATAGCAGCATGAAAAATTACCATAAAATAAGTTGACAAAAATATTTTTTTATTAAATCCATACATATATGATTACAGATACATACATGAAATTAAATATGTACACAGAAACATATTACACAGTTTATTTAGCTATTTGTCAGTTACTTTTCACTGCTTAAAATGTTTCTATATTTTCCCTCGAACAATAGTTATTCAATTATGCATTGTTAAAAATGTAGATTAAATGTTTTAAAACTATTGGTATCATGCACAGTAATAAGCAAAAAAATTCTTCACTCTCTTCAATAACAGCATTAAAAATTACCAAAAAATAAAGTTCCTTTAATAACAATATAACAGGTTATCATAAAAAAAGTTAAAAATATATGTTTTAGATAAATTGTACATATATTAAAGCATAGATATATACCTAAAATAAATGTAATGTAATACACCCATATGTAAAAATGTAATTCATTTAGCTAATAAAGTAGGTATTTTTTTCAAAGCAAAAAAAAAAAAAAGAAACAAATTTGAAAACAGTAGCTTTATTGGTATCAAATACAATCACAGCATTAAGAATTATTAAATAAATTTCAAATATATTTTTAGACAAAAATCTATACTATAAAATTATGTATATATATATATATACAGGAAAAATAAATACATACATAAAAATAGATTATACAATTTATTTAACTGTTGTCACAGTTACTTCTCTTTCTTTAAATCTTTGGTACTTTTTCTTCCAAAAGCAGTTATACATTGTTGCAAATGTGAATTAAATATGTTATAAAACTTTATTGGTACCATGCATAGTACATGCATAAATTCATTTGAATTTATCAAGCTAATCGATATTTCTGAGGCAATTTGACATTGATTATTTTGTTTAAGGAACATATTTTCATAATCATTAGAAAGAAGTTTCTGAACTATTTTATAGTTGTAGAGCACTGCTATAACAACAGCTGGAGAAGGGCACAATAAACTTCCTCTGTCTAAGTTACGTATTAAATCATAGTTAGAATTTAGTTCAAAAAATTTATTAAGAACAAGTGATTTGGAACAAAAGTCGCATTTTAATTTTTTAAGTGCTGCTCTAGCACAAACACCAGCTAAATATGTTAAAACAGGTAGAAACGGCTGAGCATCACAAAAATCTTTTTCAGATAGTGTAATATTAAAATTATGCAATACTGTGATGACTCTAAAGGATTTTCATTACACGGATCTTCCAAATGAATATCTTTTAAGTTAAGCAGGCCATATGTGTTTGAAACCAAAGTTAGAGGTAAAAAATTTTGCATTCTTAGTTTAGCTTCTACTTCATAAAGCTGTCGAATTGATATTAAATATTGAGAACCTGAAAGTGTTCTATATTTCCCAAAACGACATTCTAATGCATCTATTTGAATTTTTCCGAGAAGAAAATATTGAAATTTTAATTCGTTAATGCAATATTTTGACATTTCAAGTAAAGCGTATATGGTATCAATAAAAGCAAGATGTGTTTCTTTAGTGAGGGTGCCAGTAGTACAATTTTTCCCTCCACGAGTCTAACCATGACAAAATTTTACGCAAGAATTCACATGTTAGGTTGTCTGGAGAAAAAGTAATCGGTTGCTGATAAGGATCAAGCAAATGCTGTCCCTTTAAAGGTGTTTTAACATTAACTATTTTCCACCATGTACAAATTAAAGAAATAAAAGTTTGTGTTGTTTCATAACTATTTAGTTTATGTTGCTCAACTATTAGTTGAGAAGCCCCTGAATAACAAAATTTTTAAATACCTTAAGCACAAGTTTCACATTTTGATTTTCAAGATTTGTAGGACATAAAGCATGCATTCAAAGTTAAACCATAAGCAAACTTTACGAAATTATTACTTTCTACGTCATATAGTTGTTTAAGTGTAGAGAAATTTGCTTCTAATAATGGAAACTTATTATGATCTTCAAAATCTGGAAAATAAAAACATTGACCTGCATTTTTTTGATAAATCCAATTGTTACGAAAATAAAGGATTGGAAGAATCAGAAGAATATGGATATACAATGTTCAATTGGGGAGGAACAGAAGAGTTTGACATTGCTCTTCAATTTATAGAATTATTGTCGGAAACTACACCTATAACTTTGAATCCTATACCATCAAGCTATACGACAGTTTTTTAACAGCAAACAATTTTTCTCCATCGATTTTTTTACTGGCATTATATGAACTACTTCTTTAAGAGGAGAAAGAAGACTTTGAATCATGAACACATATGCTGAAGTAGCAGCTTGTTCACTGTTATATGCCATCCCTAGAATATTACCCCTTTAAAATCTAAATATGGCTTTAAATGGTTTTCGTCAAGCATCAGTATGACAGTTTTGTCAACAGATTTTAGGATAGATTTAGGATTTAGATTTTTTTTCCATGTATGCTAGAAAGTTTTCATTTGATTGTTCTGTTTGAGAATTAGTTTTTAAAGATGTACAAATTTTGCGCAAAGTTCTGGGATGGGGAATATTGAGATATCCTGAATTTCTTAAAAATTTATAGGCATGAGGTGATATGGATTGTAATACACACAAAAAAAAAAAACATCATTTCAGAAGAATATATAAAAGAAAACTTGTTACTAGTTAAAAACTTGAGTTGGTCAATTAAGAAATGGAGTGCAGTTTTTTTATCATCATCTAAATCTGAAAACATACTTTCTAAATGATTAACAATAAAACTAAATGCTGTAGGAAAATCATGGGAGCTTTTCATTTCTATTCTGAGAGCCAGTTCGTGTAATATTTCATTTACAACAATAGTATTATTAACTTTTACAGGAAATTTTTGTACTTACCAAGTTGATCTATTTTTGTTTGACCTATGTGAATTGTTAAATGTGTCTTTATTTATAATCACTGATGCTTTAATAACAGGAGATATTGTGTCTAGCATCATAATTATTACTAGATCCTTTTTAAAAATTACAGTCCATATGTCCTGAAGCTCCTCTGCATTTAAACACTCCACTAATTCTGGAAACGATGTAAATGATTTCTTTTTTTCGAATTCTTCCTTGGAAATAATGCTTGCTTGGATTGAGCGTTGTAAGTGTTCATTTTCTAATCTTTGCAGTCTCTGCTCAGGACATTCACGAGCAGGATTTCTAGTTATAAAGATATGTGGGGAAGTCTGCAAAAAATAGTTGGCACAGCAAAATTTTGTAGTTTGAAACCCTTTAAGGGCACACATATCTTCTCTCCAGTCTTTTCATTGTAAGCTTTGGTGTATCTTCATATTGCATCAGCCGAAAAGTGTAATTCACAAACCTATAAAATTAAATATATATATATATATATATATATATATATATATATATGTAGGAAATAGTATTTAATTAATTTCGAATAATTAGAATGTTTTAAATTTTCAATATACTTCAATATACCCCAAACAAACCCAATTGAATCGAGGCATTTCAGTGCCCAATGAAAGAATTCGGAGCGATGATGTCAGACGCATATAGTCCCTGAGCGCGAGATCATTTTTTGGGACTGGCACACCGGACACGAACGAAGTAAGGTCGACGCCCTCTTAGCAACTTTGTCTTCGTAAACAAAGCTTATTTAGGCCTAGCGATGTTTGACGCCCCATCTCACAGGTGAAATTCTGCTCTCTTTTCGAACTATCTTTCATTTATTTTCTTGTAAATAATTCAAAGCTGTAAATATAGCCTGTTCCTTATCTTAATAAATTAATTGTTCTTTAAACGGCTTATGCTTTCCTTCGTCCCAAAATTCATCATTTACCCCTATACACCGTCCCACAAATTGGGGGTTCGACCGGGATTTAAACTCGTTTCTTCGTATTAGGCATTTGCCTATATATAGCAAATGCCTTATTCATTATTTTTTCTTCGTGTTCACCTTTCAACGACTTTTTCAAAACGTCAAGACCTTACCCGTTCGTCGGTGTCGATTTCAACTCCCTTTCTAATGTATTTTTTAGTTCATTTTAGAAAAAGCCCGCCAGCGATCCCAAGAACGTCGTCATCCATTCCAGTGAAAATCAGCTTGCAGCGTTCAAGAATTTCGTAGTGATCCATTCCCGTCATCATCGAAAATCAGCGAATCGCCAGGTCAGTTCCGTACTTTCCTATCAAATAACGATTGCAGAAATAATGTACGAAATGATCATCTGTCCATGTTATTTTAAAATTTGTTTTCATGTGATTAATAACTAAGAATCATAAATATTTTATTTCCTTCTCGTATCAATTCGTCTCATAGAAGTATTTTACAATAAGAGTATTATATTTAATTAGCGGTAATTGCGACTAAGTGAATTATTTAGTTATGAATAAGGATGATTTGTAAAAATAATGATTTCTTTTATTTCATTTTCTCAATAGTAGAAAATTGTCTTTTATTCTTTTGATTCCTCGAAAATATGATTTAAACATTGGTAAAATATTTTTATCTCTTGTGTACAAACATTGTTTTAAATAATATTTCTAGCAATTAAGGAAATAGATATTTTGTTTAATTTTTTAAATACTTTTTACGAATATTTTGTGGTTTTCTTTTAGTTTGTGATATATTATTACTAGTTTTAAAAAAAATACTGCTCTGCTATAAATTCTTCAATATATTTTTATTGATTATATTTCAAGAAATTAAGATATTACCCTGTCATAATTTTTCAATTTCGTTGTATGAATATTTTTAGCGTCGATTTCAGAGTTTTTCAGTATTTGTTCATTTTATTAATATATCTGTTATAATTGTACTTTATTTACGTTTTATATTTCCTCTTGTTTGCGTAAGAGAGCTTTTTCTGCGTTATTGGATAAATTTTTCACATCTGGATTAAGTATTTAAAAAAAAATTAAACTTAGTTTAAAATTTTAAATTTGTTCTCTGAACCACCACTCTTGATCTTTTGTTGCAAAAAATGGCATTTCTTCTCTCGAAGAAAAAAGAGGATCTAATAGAACTCGCCGAAGAGTTAGGGTTGATCGTCGAAGCAGGCTTAACTAAACCCAAACTAAAGGATCTCATCGTGAAAAGCCCAGATTACGTCGAAGAGGATGTTAAAGTAATGTTCGATAGCATCGTGAACAATCGCATACGTACAGAAGAAAAAGAGGAGAAATTGCGACGAGAAGAGCGAGAATATGAACTAGAAAAATTGCGAATAGAGGCTGAAAAGAATGTCAATACTATGAATAACTCCGAAAACGCGCAAGCACCGAAACTGATTTACGAAACTTTTCATAAGTTTAATATATGAAGGACGATATTAGCTTGAACCTCACTTTATTTGAACGACATGCGGAACTAACATTCTTGCCGAAGAAGGACTGAGTACAAAAGCTCATAGGACTGATTCCTATCGACATTGCTCATTTGATTGCCACAGAGCCAGCGGATAAATGCAGCGATTACAACCACGTTAAGAGTTTACTGCTAAAAAGGTTCAAGTTATCCCCGGAGAAACTTCGTCAACTCTTTATTTCTCACCGAAAATCTAATGAACGAACTTGGCAAAATTTTTTCTACGAAATACAAACGTACTTCGATGGATGGATTTCCGGTTTAAATGTAGAAACTTTGGACCAGCTGGGAGAACTAATTATAACCGACCAAATAAAGAAGAATGCACCGGACGAGTTTCAGGAACACTTTTTAGATCAATGGTCTACTATTAGTTCACCTGCCGAGATAGCGGAAAGATTTGAAGAGTATGAAAGTGTCCGAAGAACATTAAGACCTAAATTTTACAACTCATTTGCCAAAGGAAGATACGAAGCCAGCGGATCCAGCGATACTTACTTTCAAAGAACTGAATATCTCCAAGGTGGAAGTAATAGGCGTGAGAAAAACATTTTCAATTGAACGGTACCTCCTACTCCGGGAAAAGTAAACGACTAACTTGTAGCTACTGTAAAGGACCAGGTCATTATGCCGTGGATTGTACGAAGCGCCCCAAATGTTCGAAAATTAATAACTCTACAGACTCCTCAATCCAAATCTGCTCACGAACCTCTCGAGAAAGAACTAAGACCAGAAAAATAACCATGGGGAACAAGATTATTGAAGCTCTCATTGACAGCGGCAGTTCAGTTTCGCTCATTCGAGAAGATGTAAGCAAAGGAATCATCGAACCGTCGAAACTCTCGAAAGACATTGCAGTATTGATCGGACTGGGGAAGCACGAAGTCAAAACGAAAGGGTCGTTCCAGAGAAAGATTGAACTAGATGGAGAAGAATATTCTCTGACGTGGCATGTCGTACCTACGCCGAGTTTGGAATTTTAAGCAGTAATAGGTTCAGATATACTGGAGCAAGCCTCTGTCTGCTTCTATAAAGAAAGTGTTCAGTTCCGAAAACATGAGGATAAAAATTGTTTCCTGCAAATGCAAGTTTACGAAGCAGAAGTGGAAAACGAAATTGTAGTTCAACATGTTACCAATTCACGAATACGAAGGCAACTGCTTGAATTAATCTCCAACTATGAGCCAAAGAAGACCGAAATGACAAATGTGTCCATGAGAATTATCCTGAAAGACGACATACCGGTTTACCAACCTGCACGCCGCCTATCATTTTCTGAGAATCAAGATGTCAACAAGCAAATAGACGAATGGTTAGAACAAGGGATTGTAAGACCAAGCTCATCCGAATATGCGAATCCAATTGTATTAGTTAAGAAGAAAGATGGTACCATCCGGTTGTGTGTGGATTACAGAAAACTGAACCGGAAATTAGTCAAGGATCGCTTTCCATTGCCGTTGATAGAGGATGTATTAGATAAACTACAGGGAGCCAAAGTGTACACAACGTTAGATTTAAAAAATGGATTTTTCCATGTTGACGTTATTGAAAATTGCAAGCACCTCACTTCCTTCGTTGTTCCAGACGGACAATTCGAATTTAATAAAGTACCTTTCGGTCTAAGCACCAGCCCCAGCGTATTTCAAAGATATGTGTATAGTATCTTCAGAGAGCTCATGCGGAAAGGTGTTGTAATAATTTACATGGATGATTTGATAATTTCTGCTAAAGATGAGAAAGAAGGTTTAGAAAAACTAAAGGAAGTATTAGAGGTCGCCTCGAAGTATGGCTTAGAAATGAAGTTTAAAAAATGTCAATTCCTAAGAAGAAAAGTGGAATTTTTGGGCCACGTCGTCGAAAATGGGACAATATGTCCTTCAATTGCAAAAACAATAGCCGTCAAGAAGTTTCCGGTACCAACGACAGTCAAACAAGTCCAGAGCTTTTTAGGACTCACCGGTTATTTTCGAAAATTTATTCCAGCGTACTCTCAAATAGCGAAACAATTGAGTGACCTAACAAGGAAAGAAAATCCATTTATCTTCGAGCAACCCCAAACGGAAGCATTCGAAAAGCTTAAGAAATTGTTGACTGAAAGTCCAGTATTAAGCATTTTTCAGCAAGGAAAAACTACCGAAATACACACCGATGCGAGTCAACAAGGATATGGCGCCGTTTTACTCCAAGAAGCAGAAGACGGAAAATTACATCCTGTCCAATATATGTCGCAGAAAACGACTCAAGCGGAAGAAAAATATAGTAGCTATGAACTGGAAGTTCTCGCTGTTGTCAACGCCTTAAAGAAATTTCGCACCTACCTTCTGGGAAATCCTTTTAAAATCATAACGGAATGTTCAGCTTTTCAAAAGACTATGGACAAAAAAGATTCAGTTACTCGTATTGCAAGATGGGCATTACTGTTAGAAGAGTACGACTACGAGATTGTACATCGTTCCGGCCAGAGAATGCAACATGTAGACGCTCTGAGCAGGTACCCAGTCACCATAATTACAAGCGATACTCTTACCGCAAGACTACAAAGAGCCCAACCAGAAGACGAAAATATTCAAAATTTAAAGTCACTAATAGGAACAAATAATGCTACTGACTTTTTTACTAAACATGAAATATTATACAAATACGTAGATGGCCGCGAATTAATAGCTGCACCAAGGGATATGCAAACCGAGCTAATCAAGTTAGCTCATGAGAAAGGGCACTTCTCATCCGCTAAAACAGAAGAAATTGTAAAACGAGAATTTTTTATACCTAATTTAAGCAAACAAGTACAAAACGTGATCATTAACTGTGTACCTTGTATTCTAGCCAACAAAAAGTGTGGGAAAAAAGGATTCCTAAATCCTATTCCACAAAAGAGGACGTGCCATTAAGCACTTATATATATATATCATGTAGATTTCATTGGACCTTTGCCGTCTACCAACAAAAGATATCAACATATCCTCACAATAATTGATGCCTTTACTAAGCTTACCTGGCTTTATCCCGTAAAATCCACCACCCTAGAAGATGCCCTAGACAAGTTAAAGTTACAACAAAAGACTTTCGGCAATCCCAAAAGAATGATAACAGACAAGGGCTCTCCTTTTAATTCCAAAGGATTTGATGACTATTGTACCGAAGAGAACATCCAAAATCTGCAGATCACCACCGGCGTAACCCGAGGGAACGGTTAAGTGGAGGGAATCCACCGAACTCTAATCCCTGTTTTGACCAAGTTGTCAATCGACGATCCTACAAAATGGTACAAATTCGTACACCGACTTCAAAGAATTCTAAACAGCACCTCCAACCGAAGTACCAAGTGGTCTCCATTTCAACTATTGACTGGCGTTACTATGAGAAATAAGGAAGACCTTTACATGAGAAACCTATTAATGGAAGAGATGGTAGAAGAATTGCAGGAACAGAGGAACCAACTACGACAAGATGCGAAAAGAAATATTTAGAAGATTTAAGCAGAAAATAAAAGAACCTACGATAGGAAACGCAAGAAGGCACCTAGGTATCAGAAGGGAGACTTAGTGGCCATTCAGAGAACAGAATTCGGATCGGGTTTAAAATTAAGGCCTAAATTTTTAGGACCATATAAAATAATCGAAGTTAAACCTAGAGATAGGTATAATTTAGAAAGAGTAGGTAACCATGAAGGTCCTAAATTAACCTCTTCTTCCGCCGATTTAATGAAATTTTACTCACCAGGATGAGAGATGGAGCGTTTTTTAATTCATTATTGTGTGTACTGTGTTTCTCTTTTATTTTTATCTATTGTCACTGTTATTTTTCGTTTGCTTGAATTGTATTGTATTTTCTTATGTTTTTTAAATTTTTAATGTTCATTTATCTAGTGATGTTATAGGCCAAATTATTCTATGTTATGTCAAATCACTGGAGTCAGTGATTCCAGGATGGCCGAACTTATAGGAAATAGTATTTAATTAATTTCGAATAATTAGAATGTTTTAAATTTTCAATATACTTCGAGTGAGAGAGATGTAAGAGATGGCGGCCCCAAACAAACCAAATTGAATCGAGGCATTTCAGTGCCCAATGAAAGAATTCGGAGCGATGATGTCAGACGCATATAGTCCCTGAGCGCGAGATCATTTTTTGGGACTGCACACCGGACACGAACGAAGTAAGGTCGACGCCCTCTTAGCAACTTTGCCTTCGTAAACAACGCTTATTTAGGCCTAGCGATGTTTGACGCCCCATCTCACAGGTGAAATCCTGCTCTCTTTTCGAACTATCTTTCATTTATTTTCTTGTAAATAATTCAAAACTGTAGATATAGCCTGTTCCTTATCTTAATAAATTAATTGTTCTTTAAGCGCGCGGCTTATGCTTTCCTTCGTCCAAAAATTCATCATTTACCTCTATACACCGTCCCACATATATATAGATTGTTTTGCATCAACAAAAAATATTTGTTAGAATTAACAAAAATTTCTCTGATGATTTGTTTTTTTTAAATGAAGTTAACGAACTGTGAGGTTAACGCTGAGTCATGTTTATCTGTTTTCAGCTTACTTTTACAGCTTTATTTTTTCTTACTTTTAAACTCATCCTAATAGTTCAAAAATCAGCTAGTTTTTTTTGTTGTTGTGAATGTGTTTTGCATTTTGTATCTCATATCATATTAATATACAAAATGTACAATAAATGGTTGCTTATGTCCATATTTACATTGACTACGAGCTATATATCATAATGGGTTTTCTTTGCTAACAAACTATTAATACTTAAGGTACTTTCGTTGATTCTACGAAAAGGTATTTGGTATATAAATGACACAAAAATAAAGCAGCAATAGCAAAAACACTAGACAGTTTTTGTCTCATTAACAATGCTTGTTTGAGCTCATTTTTAAAAACATAAATTTTATTAGGGCTACAAAATATTTATTTCATAAACAAAACACCTTTATCATTATAGATAAATAAAAATGAATTGCCAATGTTTAAGAAACTCACATGAGGAAAAAGAAATGAGTACATTTTCAAAGGTCTTATCGAACAACCTAATACAGTTATTTGTAGACTTTTAAAATAAAGATATTATTACAATTTCTATAAATAGAATAAAATTAAAAACTTACTTTCGAATAATTTGATGGAGCAAAACCTTTTCTTGAAATGGCTTGTACCCATTTATTTCGAAGAAAGTCCTCCTTTGGGAATCCAAAGACTTGTCGTGTCCCAGTATCTTTATAATTGCTATTGCAATTTGGTTCAACTGATTTTTTTATGATCTTATCCAAAATCGTCACAAATATATTGAAAATCTGCAATAAAAATGTAGAAAGCAGCGAACTGTACAGGAGCAACGATCAAAATGGCGTAGGCGAGTAAAGTGAACTTCGAATCAGGCGGGATTTCTATACCTACTATATGTGACGTCACGAGCCTCTCTCATTTCAGTAGCCAGGCCTTGTATCTAGGAGGTGTTGACTTCACCCACTGTGCTAGGTACAAGCGCTTTCCAGTTATGAGCAGGAGGCGACTTGACAGACTAAAGGTGGAACTTATTCTTATCAGAAAACCACGCAAAGAAGCAAGCTATCTTGAGAGTTATACACCAGCAGCTTTAACCATTACAACTTGTACACGAATGGAAAAATGTTTAATGTAAGATTTTATTGCTTTCTGGATCTCAATAATTTGTTATCACCTGAACAACACAGCTTTATAAAAGGACATATATTACCACAAATCAAATCCTATATCTTTGGCAAAAGATCAGAGACACCCAAAACCTTAAACCAATTTGACATACCAATGTGATCTTGCTAGACTTCTCTGACACAGGATGGAAGGACAAACTTAATTTTAAATTAACGACACTTATAATACTGGGCGTTCTGCCTGCTTTTGGATTTTTGACTTTCTGCACCAGAGATCCATTAGAGTTAAACTTTTCAATATTTTTTCGAATCCTTTTAAACTGGAATAGGGTGTTATTGCGTGATGAGTCTTACACTCTACTCTATTCTACGGTTTTTTGGCTGTTGTAGAGAAAAAAAAACTAAAATTTGTTGATATTGCAATTTTTGCTGACGATATCATTCTTTAGAATTCCAATAAAAATGTGAGTAACATCAATACAATCATTAATATTAATCTGGTCGTTCTCTCTCAGTTTAAATCAGAACACAAATCGACTGTAAACCCAGATAAATTAATAGGGACATTTTTACTACTAGTAAACATCTATATAACTGCAAACTAAAAATGTATTTGGAAGCACAGCCAGTCACATATAAAAATGCATCACAAATAACTAAGATTCATTTTTGATCCTGAATTCAACGGCAACAGACACATAGATCATTTGGTTTCGATGGCATGTAAGTGCGTAAACATCCTCAAATACCTAGATGAAAGAGACTGGGGAGCTGATGCAATCAGTATTAGAACCAACGTGTATTTTGCGGATAAATAATACCGATTCTACAATATGGCTAAAATTATTTCTTACACGTCTAAAACCAATCTTCAGAAATGAGAACATGTACAACTGCCACTCGAATTATTCTCGTACTCAGAAATAGCTGTTTTACTGGTATAACTGTGTCTCAGGCCAACTTACAGCCGCTGCATTTTAGTTTAGAAGAAGAGTCAATTTAGTTAAGTATTTCAAAAAACATATACAGATACGGCACCCAACATCGTACTTCATTGTATCTGCACACTTGGCACACAACAATCAAAGTTTAAGGAATACATCCCTTTTCTAGCTAGGCAGAAACTTAGAACCTGATATCTCGAGAGGTTACACTTCTATCTCTAAGGCCATGTACTTATACCTCAGTGGGACTACTGAGAGTTTTCTTTCATTTTGATCTAAAACCCATTGTATACAAACTCACTACGATGACCAGTTTAAACAGCTGGTTTTGAAAATTGTTAGTTACATTCCTAAAGATGCAGTGAAGGTCTATACTGACCCCAGCCGTACAAATCATCGCATTGACAGTGGTATTTTTATTGGGACCTCACCACAATAAAACAACGCAACCACTGATCCATTTAAAAGAGCTAGTTAATTGCAATTAAAATAGGTCAATCATGTCTTATGATTGGGATTTTCGAACACTATGGATTTTATCGGACAGCCAAAGTGCACTACAACATTTTAGTGGCTGGCCTTCCTCAAATGGTGAAACCAGCGTATCTATACTGCACAAAGTGAGGGATATCTCTCAGACCCACGACGTCCCCCTCCAATGGATTCCATCACACGTTAGATAGAATGGTCAAAGAGGGTAGTGAGAATGAAACGGTCACTGGATCTTCATTCACTAATCAAGAACTGTGCTCAAATGCAAGATTTCATCTCAATTTAATATGGCGTATACCACCTAAGCACCGACGGTTCATTGTTACATCTTCTAGGTATTTTGGAGAAAACAAATGTGACCGTGACTCCAAGACTGCTCTGACTAGATTAACAAGTGGCCACCTTAAATGTATTTTCTTAAATAGTGGCAGAAAAATCCACCCAATTGTAGAAAATGTTGTGATTATCCAGGTTCACGGGATAATAATCTATGTGGCATCGGACATTCTAAGAAACTTAACATCCAATCCCTTATTATTATTTTTTGGCGGACAACAACAATCTTGAGTTGATCTGAAACATCCCAGTTCTATCGAGGATAAGCAACAACAGTTCATAAGCATATATGTGGTCTCAATGACAGCACAGTAGTTTTTATCAATTAATGCATATACTTTAATAATTGATGTATGAGGAATATTATGAAAATAAACTAAACGTAAGTGACAACTCAAATTCTGATAAAAAAAATTTAAATCTTTTGCTTTCATTTCATAGCTCATATATTCAAAATTCCAAATATGCTTTACTTTTTGTTTCTATGATAATTAAAAGCAAATGTATATAGTATAATTATTATACCGGAAATGTAGTTTCTCAAACCGGCGTTTAAACATGCGTAAAATGTAATTATAGGGACAATTCAGCCACAATGTTTGAATGTATAGGTCATATACAAAAATATATTAGGTTTCTGACACTAAATAAACAAAAAAGAATTTTAAAAGAACATGAAAAGAGTCGGTGGATAAGAGAAATTAACCGATAAATTTCTCTATAAACATTTCGGCATTGCTATTCATTGTAATGGTGTAAAGCAGTGCTTCTCAAACTTTCAATACTGGCGCCCCCTTTTCAATCATAATTTTTATCGCGCCCTTATACATAATAATTTACTGAATGCAATAATAATGCACTTTTACGATAAAGCAACAATATTTATTATAAACCGTACAAATTCATGACATAAGTATTAAATTTTGTATATGTTACTTTTAAGCAAAAAAATTTAAGTAATAGAATAATTACTAAGTTATTTTCCCTTTCTCTGATTTTTAAATTGGAACATATTACAAAATGCGGTGGTTGCTTAGAAGACAAAATATAGATATCAGCTAAATATAGAAAATGAATTCAGAGGGTCAATTTCTTATCTTAAAACTCCTTTCAAAAACTTTTCTCTGTAAGACAAGCCCATGGAAGTAGCTAATAATTATTAAACTTGTTCTTAATTTAGTATTAATTAATTAGTCATAAAATACTCTGTGCACCACTCATACATTAAAAGCAGTGTTTCTCAAACTTTCAATACTGGCGACCCAATTTTCAATCATAATTTTTGTCGCCCCCCACTATACAACAATGTATTTACTGCAATAAAAATGCACTTTGAGAGAGAGACGCTAAAGTTACAATACGATCTTAATAATAAACCGTAGAAATTAATACGATAGGTATATTAAATTTTGTGTATATGTAACTTTTAAGTAATATATATTTTAAGAAAATTACTTAAAATATATATCACTTACTTATTATTATGTTATTTTTCTTTCTAATAATTTTTTATATTGGAACATATCACAAAATGATATATTTAATTAAAGATTTATTTCCTTCAGAATTCACTTCTCAAAGTACAAATGTCATTAGAAAAATAGTCTAGTCAATGTTGCTCTCTATCATATCCATCCCATCTGGCATTATAGGGTACGTTTGCGTGAGTCTGGGCAACCTATCGGACGTCTGCGCAAAACATGTAAAAATGCTTTTCCTCGTACAATTCCAGTCAGTTTTGGTCGACTCGATACTCCTATAGCTACCGAATCTAGCTTGAATGTACATTTTTTAATTTCCACGTTAATTGTAATTCACGGTAATTAAGTATTTACGGCAGTAGATTAAAATAATATCATACATACATTTTTAAGTCGTAAGCAAACTTCCGACCATAATAAAGAATCAACAAGTACACAGACGAACGAGCATGGTTCCGAAAATTAAGTCAAAGCGATCTTCTCAAAAATACTTAAATTTTGGATTTACCACTACTGAAGTAAATGATGTGGGAAAAAGCCCCAGTTCGATATGTGTTAAAACTTACAAATCTGCAGAACAACATGTGAAAGTTGTTTTAAAACATGTAAAATCATTTAGCCATGTTGCCAAAGAATTTTAAAAAGTATTTTCTGGATGAGGACAGCTTGGTAGCAAGTTACGAGTGGATTAGGGATCTATTTCAAGATACTCCAGAAGGGCTCTCAACTTCCGAAGAAGAAATCTTCATAGATTTCACATCCAGTGAAAAATTAAAAGGCAATTTTGTAATAAATTGCTCTTTGAATTTGGGGTAGAGGTGGATGAGGAATTATCTGTACTGAAAACAAAAGCACTTCGTATACTATTACCATTTTCAATATCCTACCTTTTTCAAACCGGATTTTCTGCAGTGGATGCCTTGAAGACAAAATATAGATCTCAGCTAAATATAGAAAAATCTCTTTAAGTGTCAATTTCTGATATTAAACCTTCCTTTGCAAAACTTTCCTCTACAAGACTAGCCCGTGGAAGTCCCTAATAATTATTAAACGTGTTCTTAATTTAGTAATAAGATTGACTGATTGAATATTAACGTCGCACTGTTCAGCTGCACGAGGGCTTTTGACGACGGACCACGTAATTTTGAACCATGGTCAAGCTACGTGGATGGCATCTGAGCTGGCACCCCTCTCCTAACTACCACACCACACCAACGGGAAAACGTTTCAACTCTCAACAGATTTAACGTGCATCGCTGCCCTACACGGCGGGCCTTTAGTGGTACTGGGCTCGAACTCGTGACAAGGCAAGCCACGATCCAATACCTATACCACTCGGCTACCGCGGCCAAATTCAATAATAAGAAATTATTTATAAAATACCTTCTTCAGTACTGATACATGAAACGTATACTGGCTGAAACACCGACTCTTCGCACGAGTTCATTTTTAAAAAAATAAAACATTATTTTTGATATAATAGCTGAACTGTAAGGAGAGTAAAAATGTGTGCACGACATTGTATACAAAAATATAAAATGATTTTTTTTTTAGATAAATGCTATAATTGTAAATAACTGTTTAAAAGAACTGTAATTTTAAACCTCACACAATTAGCATTTAGAATTAATGTTAAATTATGAAAAAGAATATAAAATTCCGATGAAGAATAATTGTGTTACTTTTTAACATTTAAAGCGAGAAGACTTCAAAATGTTTTAACCCGGAGCAGGCGCGTACTCGATACTAACATTAATGGTAGTGCGGGGGACTCAGTCACCCCAATCATTTGTTTAGAATTATTTTACTGTACACAATACAAATCGGAATTCTAGTGAATTATTTAATTTATAGAAAGTATACTTACCTTCTTTCAAGGACTATTCAATTCTTTGATAATTTGAGAAAAAAATCCAATAAAACTGAACTAAAATGATTCAAAAGTACAAGACCATAATAAATGACGCAAATCAGACACTTTTCACTAATATTACAGAAATGTTAAATCAATCAATTATTTTCCAAATATCGTAAAACTCTATTATTTACAATTTCCCAAGCGAAAATCAAACGCATAAAGATGGGACGAAACTAATATTGAATAACCATACCATAAGATTGAAGGTCAATCAAATGATTAGCAAACGTACTATGCAGCCTGGCTGAAAAGTGAATCATGACTTCCTTTTTTTTCTACAACTAATGTACAGTATTTCAATAATAATTACAGTGGTGAATTGTTTATCTTAGAATTTTCTCAGGGTCTGTGGGTTTCGTTTTTTCTTTTAACGAGTAATATTTTATGTTAAAGCGTAATAAAAAAAATCTCTCATTGAGGAAATACAGCAAATAAAACAAAATGTTTTTTCCGTTTAATTTGATTTTGGGATCAAAGATAGCTATTTGATGACGGAAAAGTCAGATAATAAACATAAATTATGTCAGTGTTGTTGTGTGTATTTTTTTTTTTTTTATTATGGAAGAAAGCATTTTTGTTTTACTTCTCTTTCCGGTTATTTTTTTAAAAAATCTTTTAATTTTCGATACGCTCGCGCTCCCCTTGTAGGGTCATCGCGCCCCCAGGGGGCGCGCCCTCACTTTGAGAAACACTGGTGTAAAGCCATCAGCTTCCTTTTCACTGCTACAGTAACAATCAAGATTCCATACATGGACAGAGTTTAAAAGGGAAAGACAGCTGGTGTAGATATAAGCAAGCTTTATGCGACGAAATAGAATATTTGAAAAATCACCAATTCGTCTTAATGCTGTGATTAAAGTGATAAAGCTATCTTATTTAGCACTCTTGTGATAAAAATTGTTTACAAATCCATGTGTGACACGACATGGAATAATAATAAATTTTTCAACGTCTTATAAGTTATTTTTTACAAAAATAAACTTTTGTTGATCCGAAATCTTCGTTTCTAACTATACATACTTCTTTTAATTGCGTAATTCAGCATGTTTAGGACTATAACCTGTTTCTAATACAGTTGAATCTGTTTTTGTGCCGTTGATAGAGACCACATAAAAATAACCGCACAAAAAATATTCAAAAATTTCATAAATTCTTCCAAATAATTAACAAATTCGTCGAATTACCACATAATTTTCTTTTTATGCGGTGGAGAGGGACCGTATAAAAAAAAAAGTCAAACTTAGAAAATATGCCAATCAAATACAAAATTCACGAGAAAACATTTCCATGACAAAATAAATAATTAAACTACACAGGGAAACATTTAAAAACATTTAGTTTCGCATGTTGTATACATGGAGAAATTTTCGCACAAAATGCACATAATTATTCAATGCTACTCATCGTAATCCAAAAGGCTTATCCTCTGGTGATGAATTAGTTAAAATTCGCTTTCCCCACTTGAAGATAAAATTTCAATTGATTCATTTTTGGCAGCATAAAGTAAGAGATAAGTTTTTGCGACGATGGTCGGTTGGTCAGTTGCTTGTAAATGTCACGATAACCAGATATGCGTGATCGAAACTGTTTTTAAAATTCCATACTCCTTTCGGAAGTGGTATCTGTTTTAAGAAAATGCTTTCCCAACTTATGGAAAGCTGTATTCCTGCATATATTTTATCCCCTCTCGAAGAATCCAGTTCTACTTGTCCGTCCACATAATCTATCAAATTATTAAAACACGATCATTTAAAGTTTCGTCTTCAATCAAAAGCGGGATGTTGACGCGTTAAGAGAAAGCAACTGAAAGTGCGTTGTCGGGACACTGTTTATATTAAATGAAGATAGCATCTTGAAGTATATGTACATACATTGTATTGGCGAAACGTACATCCCCGCTACACCGGGAATCTAGGGAGCCCAAGGCATGGGTGACGTCTTATACAGTGGTGTCCAAAAGTGTGGACATTTTTTTTATATTGTTATGTTTTTTTTTAAATTTGTATGCTTATAGAAAATATTAAGTAGCACAAAATGCTAAGTATTTTATAAAATTTTAAAGAGAATTTAATACTAAATTCAATAAAAAAAGATTTTAATATTTGCTACATAAAAAGGTATACTGCAATAACTGTCATTATACATTGGACACTGATGATATCATTCATCTATCAGAGCTTTGTGAGGTTACATTTATTCTTTAATACAACTTCACATCGATGTTGCATTGAGCTGAAAATGGTTTTAAAATCTTCCTTCATTATTACATGATGCCAGTAAACAATTATACCCTCAATTAGTTCCTTTTATTTCTTGGTACTTCATTCGAGAAAGAGTTTTCAAACGGTGCCACAATATTTTGATAGGATTGAGGTCAGGACTATTTCCTGGCCATCATAGCAATGATATTTAGCCAAAAAGCAATGACATCAAATAAAAAGTAGATTAGATGACAATTGTAGCGAGAAAGTGGTATTTTCTTTGTTAAAATTACATAACAGGTGGGTATTACAGTGACTACGTCCGAAAACTGGACGTTTTTTTTAAGACAGTGCTTCTCAAACATTCAATACTGGCGCTCCCCTTTCAATCACAATTTTTATCCCCCCTCTTATACATTAATAATGTACTGAATGTAATAATAATGCACTTTGTCTTTATAGGTACAATACGCAATCTTAATTATAAACCGTATAAATTAATAACATAAGTATTAAATTTTGTATATGTTACTTTTAAGCAAAAAAAAAAAAGAAATAGGATAATTATTATATGTTATTTTTCCTTTCTCTAATTTTTAAATTGGAACATATTGCAAAATGCGGTAGCTGCTTAGAAGACAAGATATAGATATATCAGCTAAATATAGAAAAATAACTCAGAGGGTCAATTTCTAATCATAAGTGTTCCTTAAAAGACTTTGCTCTGCGAGACAAGACAATGGAAGTCGCTAATACTTATTAAACTTGTTCTTAATTTAGTATTATTTAATTAGTTATAAAATACTCTGTGCAGCACTGATAATTTAAAAGTATACCGGCTGAAATACCCGCTCTTTGCACGAGCTTGAGATTTAGCTGCTTTGAGATTTAAAATTTTGAGCTATTTTTAGTTGACAATATTTATGCTGATGTGCATAACATATTTTTTACCGACCACAACTCACCATTATAATCTTAGGGCTACTAGCTGTCTTTTTACAAGACTGGTTAGTAAACTAGTCATAATATTCCAAATGTCGAAATCTCCAAAAAATTCACATAGCAGATATTTGTTTGACAACAACAGTTTTCGGTAACTGCAATTTTTTTCACTAAAGTCTCATTAAAAATTTTCAATCTTTCTTAAGTTGCTTATAATTTTTGTATTAACTGTATTTGAATTCATAGTTTTATATCGAATTTTAAGTAAACAAAATATATTTGACTGAAAATTTATGTATTTATAAAAAGCATTCCCATGGGGCCTCAAATGAAAGGTATTATTTTGCACAAAACTGAGCAAAAACATATAAACTAAACAAAAGCACACTATGTGTTTTTATATGACGTGAAAGAATGATGAAGACCTAATCAGTGAGATGTTTTGTAATGAACGACTGATTGAATATTAACGTCGCACTGTTCAGCTACACCAGGGATTTTGGCGACGGAACACAGAAAAACATATAATTATATTGAAAAAATTCTTTGAACTTAGACCTATTCTGCTTTGGTTTGACATTGCTGCTGGCTTAGTTTTGGTTTACAATGGACTTCACTGCAAAATTTTTAAAAAATTAAATAGTATGGACATTATCAATTATGTAAACGAATTAATAAGAAATTTGCTTTCAGATAACCCAATGAAGTAAAAACACCCACGATCGCCTTTCAGTATAACTTTTTTTCCATAGTTGCACACATTTTAAAATATTCTTGAATTGTCTTTAGTTGCAATTTAATTTGTATCACTCAAATAACTATAAAAAGTACGAGTCATCCCCAAAGCTATTAATTGAGGTTACAGATTGTTTATTAGTTGTTTTTTCATCTAGATTCCATGAATTGTACTCTAATATTTGCTAGTTCATTCAAATTTTACCTACCTTCATCAACGTATTGTAACAGGATTAATTAAATGTTCTGAGTCAAAAAATTCTGATTACATGGGTGGTGGTTAAGTGTAATGTTTCAGAGTCATTTTATCCACAAATCTAAAGCTAATTAAGCTAAAAATAAATTTAATGACAAATACAGCAACAAAACACATTTTAGATCTTCGTGTTCAGAAGATCTTTTATTACAAAAGATCACAAGTTTGAGCAAGGAGAGCTCTGTTTGTGCCCACTAGTAGCGACCTCTACATTGGATTCGGTAGGAACTATTCTTTTAACTAATCAGAAAGTGCATGCAATATCCCCTGAATCTTTATAATTTATTTGAATTTTTTTTTTCGTTTTACAAAAGCCAATATTTCGTAAGTATATATTGAGAAACAGTTTAAATATTAATTACCCACTCCCCTGACAAATTATTTTGAAAATTTGAAATATTTCATATTCTAAATATATGAATAAATACATAGATTCATTAACATTCCTATATTGATTTCAGTGCATTTTTTAAATTCCAGGTAAAGTAAAAATTTTTGAATCACCATTACCTGTTAAAAATTAGCATGTTTTAACCCTCCAAGCGGTTAGCACGGAAAATTCCGTCATTGCAAAGATGCTTCGAAAATGCACCGCAGGTATTTTGTCTTCAAGCAACATTTTCAAAAGCGGTTGAGCGTACTTTTCTAAAATTCTTTCCCCTTTTAAAGGTTTAACATCTTGAAAGATAATTAGGGACGGTGGAAGCCACACAGCAGGACACTTATAGGAAGTTTTATGGCTCGCAGGGAACCCCGTGTTTTGACCCTGGTCAATCGTAAAAAATCGGGGAAGAATTTCTTTAGACCCCAGGAAGTGTTTGTTAGCTTGTATTTTAAACGTTTTGAAAAGTCCCAACGCATAAGTAAAACATGTTACAATTCACTTTTGGTTTCATATTAATTTGAAACTGTAACAAGTTGGGGCGTGTCAGGGTAATCTGCTATTTTATATAGTTAGACAAATTATCTTTTTTAAACTATATTCTTTCGCTTCATTTTTCTTATCTTAATCAATGCTTTCAGTTTTTGAAACATGATTATTTCATTATAAGATGCAAAAAAAAAAATAACAAAACACCAAACACTTCAAAATTTGAACCCTTTTCAACTTTCCAACCACTAAAATTAAATAAATTTAAACTTCATCAAATAATTTGAAACATTTTCTTACACTTCGATGAAAATAATAACGAAAAAAAACTAATTAAAATCTATTAGATTTTTTTTTAGATTTCAAAGCCCAAGTGTTCAGGGAAGTTTACGTACAGTGCCTAGTTATATATTGTTAATATACACCGAATTATATTTCAATTTTAAGTGCTTAAACTTCAGTTTACATCAAAGACAACATGAATGAAGATTTCCCAACCTTTTTTTTATAACTTGAATGTTTGAATAAATGGTAATCAAAAATATACGGAAACATTTACAGTAGACATTTATGCATATAAATAAACATAAAAATCAATTTTAAATTCGAGCTATTCAAAAACATTCGAATTATTCTTCAAAAAATATCTATTTATGCAAAATACCTCAACATTTATCTTTTTTTAAAAGCTAACTGAATAAGTAATTAAAATTTGGATATTTTTTGAAATCTCGACCGTATAAAGCTAGAAATTTTATGTTAGAAATTCCATTTGAAATTTCGAAAAAAAAAGGATCGCGCAGTTAAAAATTATTTACCTTAAGTTCTACTAATTCTTTGAGTATAATATAAAGTTCAAATTTTTTGTTATATAGCTTCTTTGGTATTTTTTAATACATTTCGAAGATTTCATACAATTCGGTTGAAAACTATATGCTAGGAGCAAAAAATATACTACAAAAATTGACGAATATACAATAAAGTTTTACACAGAAGCAAAACTAAGAAGCGAATGCGTAGGAATGAAAAATTTTGAGTATATCTGAAGCAGTTTTCGAAATATTTATTTTAAAGTTCAGAAAATTTATGTGCGTTATATTATACTTAATATTAATTAAATGAATAAAATAATATGTTAATAATAGTCATGTAATCGTTTGAAGACACGTTCATATACTAATAAAAATTATAATGGTCAATGATGCGAATGTCAAGAATTTTATGTAATTTTAAATTCAGACATTAAGATATTGATGTAGAAAATATAAAACGACCATCTAAAATACATGAAAACGCAGTCTTCTATAAAATGATCTTGACAAACAAAATACGGCATTTTTACTTACTATGGCAGAGCCGGCATAGTCAGGGGCGATCTGGAAAAACAGAGAGGGAACCGCGGTTTAGATGGATGCCGTTCTAGCTTTTAAAGTTCTGAGGAAAATATATATATATATATATATATATATATATATATAATAACTACAAATGCAAAAATAAGTCTTTTAATTTTCCATACATTTTTATAACAACGAAATGTGGAATTGGCTTCCAATACATTGTTGTGTTTGACAATATCTAAGGTAACCATTCCTGCTTTAGATAGATTTGTACTACTTTTTCCTAACCGTATTCCTTTTAAAATTAATTCGTGCAGCGAAAATACACCTTTTGCTCTCTTCAAAACTTATGTAAACTATAACGGTTAATTTTAATTTATGCAACTTGTGAAATGTTCATAATTAACCATTTCCGTCTAAACAGTTTATATGAAAAAAAATTGACTTCCTCATTCATTAGGGAATTATATAAGATTCCAACATTAAGTTTTATTTTTCACCGTATAGGGTCGAGTGGTAGTGTGTCGTGCTTCCACACCACAGGTCTTCTATTAACGGGCTGGGCAAGGTCGACTCTTCCTTTCATCCCCGCTTCATTGGGTCAATAAATAAGTACCAAGCTTGCTTGGGGTCTTAAACACTGAAGGTCTCTCTTCAGACAGACCACCAAATCGGGACATCTGTTCATGCACCTCAGTGCCCAATGGTCACGTATATTGGGATGTATAGTAGTTCCTGACCCTCATGGATTGTTGTGCCACTGAGTTTGAGTTTTAAGTTTGACGATTGCCTGTCTTTGGGGATACCCCTTAGATAAACATGTATTTCCACTTATTTGCAATTAAACATTTTTCTAACAATTAAGTTTATTTCAGAAGGAAGTTTTATTTTTCAAATGTATTTGCTTAATAACATGTATATTTGTGTATTATATTAAAATTTTGATCAATCCAAAATTACATGTTTTTGCTCCTCTAAAAGCTTTTAGGATTTTAGAACTGATCTTACAATCCATATACGTTTTATAGTAGTATATTTAAAAATGATAAAGAGTGACTGTGTGAGCTTTTATGCCTCGTTTATAAATATAAAAAATTGCTTTCAGCTACAGTTTTTAAAATGTACTGAAATAAGTGGAGGAATAAGATATTTACAAAATTATGAATATTTTTGACAGCAGTAAGATATATTTATATATATATATATTTCAGTTTTTTTACAATTTGAATATAAGTTGTAAGCCATTTTGCGAATAGTTTGAAATTGAATATAAACTCATAGGCTGTTTAATAGTAAAGTGTTATATTTTGATACCAGCACACATTAAAATAAGGCTCATTTGCAGTTATATGATCAGCTTCAGTAATATTTAATTTTTCAAAAATAATCTACACGTACGAAAACATTCTTTCACAACCGCACACCACATCTCATACTATATCTTTCCTAAAGCAGGAAATATTTGTGTGTATACTCGAAATATTTAATACAGGATACATTTCCAAATGTTAAAATTTTTTTTAGAATTTGTTATGGATACATTGTGGAACTGTCGGTTAACTTCACTGAACAAAATTGTTTTAAGTGTACTGTTTTGAAAGACAAAATTAATTAGGGATTTATCTTTTCTCACAATAGAATTTGTAATGACTGAATTGTGTGAAAATGTAGTTATCGATGTGTGACATTTTTCCTTGTAATAAAAGAAACAGAAAGATAAAAAATTAAACTTGAGTAGAAAATGGTTAGAAGTACTGTCATGCGCATTTGAAGAAGTATATCCCCCATTAAAATTAAAAATTATTGACTGAATGTGTGTTATGTCCATCACATATGCCGATGTAGAAAAGAAATTTTTATTTAATACAAGAAGTTCAAAAAGGAGATCACGAGGAATGAAAATTTAGAATTTTTCCGAAAAATATTCAGTTAACATAAAACTATCATTAATATCATTTTAATTAAAATAAATTAAAAGTATTGAAATCCTTTTTTATGTGATTCTAAATTAAAAATATAATTGAATAGAGAAAGATCGGTGGGCTTTTTTTCATAAATATAATCATCGTATGTATATCACCGTATGCACCATTTATTGTCTTATTGTTTTAAAAAAGAGATAGGGCCTTTACTCTTTTTACCTCATTACTTTTTTTAAAAAAACAGGAAAGTGAGCGCGTTTTCTTACTCTCATATTCAAAAATGAATACAGGATGCTTTTTTTCTGGTTCAAATCGCAATACCAATATATATATATATATATATATATATATATATATATATATATATATATATATATATATATATTAATTTTTAAAAAAATGACAGAAAAATAAATTTTGTTTGAAGAAAATATAATTATTTTTCAACTTCTAACACACTATGTATTTCCTTTTTTCCACCCTTCTATTTGTTTTAATTTTACTGTGACTGAACATATAGGGGAAACGACCCAGTTGCACTCAAGCTTTCATACAAGATTGCCCAAGGCAACTTAACAGCTAGCTGTAAACGATTGATCTCTTGGTTCTTACTTGACAAAGGGACCGAACTGAGTCATAAAATTGTCCCCGTTCGACCTCCCAAGTTTTAAAAGGGGGAAATGAAAGATGTCTGTTGCATTTTTAGAGCGAACGGCAAAATAAGAGTAAACGCTTTCCGAATAACTTTTCAGGAGGAAGTTAACCACCCAGAGGGATAAACTTAACATTAACTGTGTAATTGTTTACTCTTAGATCATTTTTATTAGGAGAAAAAATTGAAACAAGTTGTTTAATTAGAAGAAATAATTTAATGTCTGGTGAGACTATGTTATTATTTCATTACCATGTAACTAGAAAACTTACTAACCACATGTAAGAATTAGTGAGATCATATAATTCGATGTGTTCAGATATATTGATTCTATGTAGTAACGGAAAACGAATCAGCATTATCCATAGCGTTGCTGAAAACCCAGGACAAGAAAATGGATATTTAACATTATCGAAATGATAAGTAAGTAATATAAACATTAATAGATTATACTGAGATGGAATGCAAAAAAAACATTCAGTGATTTTTTTATTGATTTAAGAAACCATGTTGTTTATTTTATGACATTTTTGTTGAACTGAATTTTGTAAACAATGAAGCAATCCATTTGCGTTTTTTCTTTGGGTTCTCATTGATTTATTTTATTGGGTGATATTTAAGACTTAAGCTGACTGCGAAGAAGGATTCGTCTTTGCCAAGGGGGTCTTCTAAGCATTTTCAACTGATCTTGAGGAATGATTCCTAGCAGAAGCAAGATGCTATTGGATGACGGTGTGTTCTAAACTCACAATCTATACTGCTTGCTTCCTTAGGGTCAAGTGACAAAGTGCTATACGGAAAGGAGTGATTGATGATGATAGAATGAATTGGATGGGAAAAAGAACTTAGCAATCCCCTACGGCTAAAATCAAATACACCAGACATACCATTAGTGTTTAGAGTTGTTCATTTTCTTTTATTCTCTACAAGTCAACACAACGAAGGGGTGAATGGCATATAAACCAAACAAAACTCGTGTCTGGGCAAGAGGAATTAGACGAATTTTGTAATGGCTCTGTAGAACCTCAACAAAGGACTGTTTATTGAAAAATATGTAATAATGAATATCATGGTATTATTATAATTATTATTATTATAAAAGTAAAAGGTCTACATATGATTACGATTTAATATGAATAATGTTTTGTAGGGATAATTTTGCGTATCTTAAATTTAAATACTGTTATCTCGTTAATAGTTGCATCATTTTTTTCATAAGTTAATATGACTCTGAAAAAAACAGAATCATATTTTAATTTCTGTGGACAATGATGAACTCAAAGTCAAGTTATAAAACAAATCAAAAATACATACCATGAATATCACTATTCATGCAGAATATATCTCATCTCTATTTTGTGTATAAAAACACTATGCATTCAAACCCCGATTTAATGAATTCCTCAAATAAATTTTTTTTTCTTTCCCCGATAAAAATAAAAGGCAAAAACTCCTATTTAATGAATTATAAACCTCGAATTAACGAATTATTTCAAAGATTAAACATGATCTTCTTAGTTTGTATTATAAAACAAATTGATTATTAGACTTTAAAGGTACGGGTGAGTCATGAGTACAACCTACCACGTGTGTTTTGAATAGGACAGAAAACTCCATTCTTATTCCATCTCACTCCACAACGCAAGAGATATTTTAAGATTGTTTGGAATGCTTTACATATGATGAGGGATTTCCCATCTCTTCAATTAAATGTCAGGACATTGTTGATTTGCCAAAGCCAATGCATAGCGATTATGACGCAGAAATTCGCATAAAAAATGTTACATATTCTAACGCTTTACATTGTATAGAAAGTGGGAAAACATGTATCATACAACAGGATGTAAAGGACGCCGTATTTTCATATGTGCATAATGTCGAACAAAAGAACTCTTTCGCGTCAGGAATGAAAACGATTGACAAACATCTGTTTGTCAGTATTTTAAAAATTCTAGTTAATGGTGAGAAAAATTCACTAATAGTATTTTTAGTTATTGAATAAAAAGCATGTAGTTTCTAGCTAAGAATAATTTCTCTGTAGATTATAGAATTTCCAAAAGGTAAGTGCAAAAAATTTGTATATTGTTTGGACCCCGATGTAAGGCAAACCCCCGAGTTGACGAACATATTGTTTAGTCCCGATCAAATCGTTAAATCGAGGCCTTACTGTATATTTCAGAAAATAACGTCTTTTTAACTAACCGAACAAAAATAGAGCAACAATATTTCAAAAATACCAACCACTAATTTTTGTTCAATTGCAGGAAACGCACTACCCTATATTTGTAAATTTTGGCAAATATTGACCAATTGTTATGGTTGTAATTTATAGGCCATTTTATCAGCTTTGCAAAAATACCAAGTTTATTTCTTTCCGTTCACTAGAACAAAAACTACAACAGTTTTAGTAAAAGCAAATACCACTAGTTTAAACAAAATGTCATACATTAAAACGTGTTTTACTCGAGATGTGTTTTTCTTAATTCTCAAACTGGAATAGCGATTGCTCGAAGGATTTTGAAAATAATTAACTGAAACTTTTTGTGCATGTTCTGTATCATAGTAGAAGTGTTTCAACCTTCAGATTTATCAATCATTGTTTTATTACAAAATGTACAGTCACTTATGTGAATATACTCACTGTTTTTTAAAGAAATTTCCTGTAATAACTAAGACAAAGTGCTCTAGTTTTTGTAAAAATTAAAAAAAATTTCATATGCTGAAGGTCATTTAAAAATGATTAACATAGCAACATATCAGAATTCAAAAATTGAAAATTTGGTCATAATACAGAATTCAATGTTCATTTGGTACAGAATAGACCCCGTTTATGCTACTTTGTAAATTTTTACAAATTTTTTCCCATTTTAGTAATAATAATTTATTTTTCTCTTCTTAATTTTAACGTATTTTTCTCTTAAAATGTACTAAACTAATCTAAAAATCACAAAAAATTCCCCATATCTCCATTTTTTTTTAAAAAAAAAAAAAGTAGTCGGATGAACATTTTATTACAGCTACAGAAGAAAATATTTCATCTCTTAAAATAACACTTTTCCGGAAAATTTAGAAGATTCCCAATAATTATTTTCCCACTTTTATGCCTGAAATATGTGTGTACCTCACAACTCGAAAATAATTTCTTCGTTTTTTATTATCACCCTATCGAAAGAAAACACTCTATCAATCCTTAGTCGTTATTTTCTTTCGAATAAGGTGAAGAAAAAGTTGAAGAAAAAAAAGAAAAAGAAGTTAAAGATGATGAAATATATTTTTTGATCTGTAGCCAAAGCGATTCCACTGGAAACGTCAGAAAGAAAACGAAACAGCAAAAGCAATTCCGTGTCAGAAATTTTGATTCAAAGAGGCGTTTGTCAATTTGCTTCCATAACAGCAATAAAAATATGACAGTTATATTGAGCAGGTTAACCGCTTTGGCGAACACAAGGAGTTGGCGCCCATCGTGACAGGTGCTTGGCAAGGAAATTATGACACCAAAAGGTGGAAAGGGAAACAATCATTGTTACGTTTTTTTACTGATGTTATGAAATATATGTCATGTTAAAGAGAATATTCTGTCGAACGAAACAAAATTATTTTCGTTGTACAGAATAAAACACTGTCTGGAATTCTTTTAAGTAAGGTGTTGATGTAAGGAAATGTGTTCCTTAAAACTTAACTAAAACGTTTGATGAAATTATTATACGTATAAGTTACAGAGGTTTGAATAAAACACTGTCTGGAATTCTTTTTAGTAAGGTGTTGATGTAAGGAAATGTGTTCGTTAAAACTTAACTAAAACGTTTTATGAAATTATTTTACGTATAAGTTACAGAGGTTTATTAATTATTCAATGTTAACTACGAAGGATTTTGTGTTTTTTATTTATTTAAATTTGTAATTTATAGTTTTCCAAAATATATCGAGAAAATTTTAAAGTAATTAAATTCAAGTTGTTGCCAAAAGATAGATACTTTATGGAAATGGACATATATTTCATAGCACATTTATGATTATAAACTAATTTTCAAAAATCTCAATATTTTTCTTTTGTCCTCAGTCAATGTATAACATTTAGGAAACATAGCTAATAGTAAATAGATTGTTTAATTACGCTATAAGTATTTATAAAAATGAAAGACATCATAAGAAATTATGTAAAAAATTTCATTTTGACGTTATTTTTGCTATTGCTGCATTCTAATGATATTCAATTCAATATGATGTAAGTACATCTTTCTTATAGCTGACTTTCCCGAAATCAAACCATCAGAGAAAAGTTTATCACATTTCGAGTCCAATGTAAGCAAATGTAAACATTAACTTTATATTTCTGCGAAAAAATTCGTTAAAAATGATCAAATAAATTTTAATTTAAGTAAAAAAATAAAATTATATAAGCATAGTACTAGGTTTTCTGATTTCCCGGCTTTTCTTATTCCAGGAAATACATCAACGATTCGAAAAATTTGAAAAAAAGTAATTTTTAAGGGATATCAATAAGAATTACATAAAATAAAGATACAAGGATAAGGATATAAAAATTTCAAAAATTATATTTATTTTTATATTCAGCTAAAAATACAAATTCCTTTATTTATTTTATTTTAAAGTGAATTTGAGAAAGCATAAGCAATCTATACTTTTATCCCTCAGCCTAGTTCTTAGCCTTATTCTGAATAACACTGCTGCAGAAAATGCTCTCGCAGCTTCAACTGATGTGTGAAGAGTTATTTTTAAAGCCTCTCCCATTTTCATGTTTGAGGATTGATTTTCAATTATTTTTAATCAATCTTGATTAAGTTATTTTTCGAATGTTCCTACGAAGAGGGAAATACTACTAAATACTTGAAAACTTAAAAGCTGCTGAGTGTGGACCACGTACGATATGAACATTCATTCTTGTATTTAAGAGATTTTACTTGCGTAACTGATTTCCTGTTTATAAAATCGCTATATTTTTGTTACATAAAAGTAAATAATTAGTAATGCAAGCTTATCACACAAACGTTTGGTTAAAAAAATAATAAATAAGTAAAGTTGTGAAATTTTTCACCTCCAAATCGCTTAGAAGTTCATTCCTTTCTTCAGACTGCTGATTATATTAAATATGAAAGAAGACAAGTTTTCACGCCAAAAAAAATTAAAATAACAAATTAACGAAAAGTTTTAAGTTTAAATACTTATGTATAAAAATATGTAGGCTAATAAGGTAAATTTGGGTACCACAATTTTATTAGAATAGCCCTGCTGGTAGCGTACTGAATAACGTTCTTTAAAAACTAAATACTTTATTAACGAATTGATATTCGAGGGATAGACAGGAACTGATCAGTACAAATAGTTACTTTTTCCGACAATAAGATGCAAAAACTCTCCCTAAACTTACATGGATATTACTGCTTGTCTTGTAACACTCTTACCCAACTGTTGGAAAGACCTTTCTTCTTCCAAGGAATTCGGGGTCTACGATCACAAAATGCAGCATTGATGTCAGCTGAAGTTTATATCGAAGATCGAAATCCACAGTCAAGTCAAAACTAGCCACCTCAGATTACTTCAACCTCGCGTCGTTTCCAGGAATAGCCGGGAATACAAAAAAGTATGAAAATCTTATGATTTATCTAGAACCCGGGATCCGAGAAAGAAACCCTACATCAAGGGTGTCAAATTCAAAAGCTAACTTGGCCAAACAAACAAGGTTTAACTTGAGGTGGGCTGCAAAAAAAATCAATATTCATTGAAATGTAAGTTTATTTCGAATAATACATTAAAATAAACTTGAATGAAAGTAAAAAAAAAAAATCAATGTTTACGTCCAGATACTTGACATCTCTTCTCAGCTATTATTCTCCTTATTTCGGGAGAACTTTTTATATTCTGTTATATACTTTTATTTACCGATATATTCGCCGGGCCACAAAAATGTCTGTTGTGGGCTGCAAGCAGCCCACGGGCAGTGAGTTTGTCACCCCTGCCCCACATAGTACTTTATGGAAGTTTCCAAAGGCAGACTTTCCAGGCTTTAAACATAATAAAAATGAAAAATGGTTAGAAGGGGAAAAACACTGTTTATTAATGTTAATATATCACAAACATAGAAAGAGTTGGAAAATAGTAATCGATGCCTTCCAGGTGAAATATTCACCTTAGTGTTAGTTTTTAAAATATCAGTTATTAATCCTTCTAACTCTTTGGAAATTGGCATTCTTCAGCAATAATAACAGATATATTTGTTGGAAAATTGAAACGAAGCCAATAAAATGATCGCAAAGCACAGCTCTGTTCTGAATAAATGGCTTATTATCCAGGATTCCGAACATCTACAAATTGAGATTTTGATACTCAATCTCAGATGATAAATAACACGTGTTGTTCCAAATCCATTCTAATTTTCCCTTTTAACAAAAAGAAAAAAAAAGGATCGATATGCAAAAAAAAGAAAGAAAAAGAAGAGAGACAGAGAACATTTTTTTATATGTGCTTTTAATTTTAAAACTTGTACATTTTCTTTGGTTGATTTTTATTTGCGAAATGCAACACATAAGAAATTAAGACCAGAAATATTTTCTTTTCGTTGCGAGCAAATATTTTTCAAATAAGTTTAATTAAACTGACAGAAATAATGAATTTTCTCTAGTTACCATTTAACTACATACCGGGTGGCTATAATTAGTTACACTATTCAGAAGCCGGTAGAACCCGTTGTGCTTATTGTATTGTGATGAAACTTAGAATATATGCTATATGGACCATGTTGAAAAGGTTTCTGCAATAATAATAATAAAAAAAATCAAATTTTGACCATTAGGAGGAAATGAAAGAAGGATACAAAATATGTTAGAATCGTTACAATTTATTCCATTACAGAATATGCTCAATATGTGCTCCATTTATATCAACAACGGGTTGAAAGCGCATTATAGCGTTTTCAATGGTAACACGAAGCAACTCACGAGGAATTTCAGCCACACGGCGTATAATGCCAGCTTTCTAATCAGGTAAAGTCCTAATTCCTCCTATAAAAACACGGTCTTTTAGAAATCCCAACAACCAGAAATCAAAGAGATTTAAATCGGGTGAGTAAGAAAGCCATGCATCTGAAAAATATCTGGATACTCATGATTATCAAAGTTTAGCACTGCGGAGGGTTTTGACTTGGCATCCAATGTGAGGAGCTGATCCATCTTGCATAAAGATAGTGGTTTGCAAACATTGCCATTCCGGTAAAGCAGAAATGCTTAACGATGACAAACGCGCGCTGAATGATTCTCTGAATATGACTGCAAGTTTATTTAGAGATTTTACGGATTTGCATAAGGAATATTTGATAAAAGCCACCTGCTGGTCAAAATGTGCACTATTTTTTTTGTTTGTTTTTTTGCAGAAATCTTTTTTTCCATTGAATATATAGCATATATTCCAAGTTTCATCAAATTCCGATAAGCAGAACTGGTTCTACAGGCCTCTGAATAGTGCTACTTTAGTTATAACCACCCGGTACCAATATACAATTTATCTATTTCACTTATTTTCGTGTAAAAGAAATTAGCAATAAGTAAATCTAATATCTATATGCTAAAATTAATTGTGTTATTTAACCCTTCGTCGGCCGCAACTGACCAGAGAGTCCAGCAGAATCATTTTCTGTCGAATTGGTAATTTTAGTTTTTTTTAGTTTAAGCTTCATTTTGTTCATTAAACTGGTTATTTTTTTAACAATTTGTTTTTGCTTTCTTTTAATGGAGTTTTGAATTTAAATGATAAAAGGGTAGGGAGGAGGTCAAAATATGTCAGCGGTCTCTCAGACCAAGTGAGCCTGATTGTGTTTCTTTCAGAAATGCGCCCGACAAAGACTTAAATAATTCTCATATTATTAATATTTCCCCGAAGTGAGTAACGAATTTCCCTTTCCTTGTTTTCGTTTTACTTATTGCATTATACCTAAAATCAAAATTGTTCATGGGCTCTAATGAACTTAATCTATAACAAATACATTTATGTTGTATGATTATTATTTAAAATTATACTCTAGTTCTTGTAATCATATCTCAATACCATTTTCCAATTTATTTATTTATTCTCTAATTAAGTATCGTAAACATATAATATAATAATTTTGAATCATTATCATTTCAATTTGTATTGAATGCAGATATCCTAAGGAACAATTAGAAGAACTATTTGAGTATTACAGTAATGAACATTGAAAACAAGAAAGCAGCAATGCATTAAAATAACATGCGAAATTTTCCTTTTACTAAGAATTCAGTTAAAAAGTTTGAGATATTAAAACATCCGACTATTTACGACAACTTTCTTTAAAAAAATAGAGATATGAGGTTTGTTTTGTGATTTTTAGATTTTTTAGTACGTTTTAAGAAAAATAAGCTGAAATTAAGAAGAGAAAAATAAATTATTATTACTAAAATTTGAAAAAATAGATAACCATTTACAAAAAATTACGTAAACGGGGCCCCTCTGTGCAAAACGTTTATGTGAGCATGTTTTTATTATTTTTTTAACTTTGATGCATTGCTTGGCTATTCATTTTTGAAATGACCTTTAGGATAAGAGATATTTAAATTTTTACAAAACCTAGAGCACTTTAACTTACATATTATGTAAAATTGCTTTTAAAAACAGTGACTTCTACTATTATACGGAATATACACAAAAAGTGTCAGTTAAATTATTTTCAAAACTTGTTGAGCAATCGCTGTCTTTGTTTAAGCAATTTCGAGTAAAACGCGTTTTAAAGTATGCTTGCTTAAAGTAGTGGCATCTGCTTTTACTAAAACATTTTTAGTGTTTGTTCTAGTGAATGGAAAATGATATACTTGATATTTTTATAAAGCTAATAAGATAGTTTACAAAATAAAATCATAAGAAAAAATTGTTAATGTTTGGCAAAATTTTAGGGTCGTCAGATACCTTAATAAAATATGCTAAAAGGTTTTCGTTGAACCTCATTATCACATACAATATAAAAGCATTTATTTAAGTATATTTATCAAAGAATAAATTAAGATGATTTGGTATGGCTGATTAAATAATAGAACTCGGACACACAATGACTGAACTGCTTTAGTTTTAATTATAACCCTTCCATTACTGAAGTTAATGCATTAAATAGAATTATCCATGCCTTCCCAAATCGACAAAGAGGTAGATTGAAAGAGGAAGTTACTAAACTTATGTACTCTTTCTATTTGCTATGTGTTAAGTGTGACGTCAAATGTCACAAGATATTTTGTAAGATCAATCTCTACCACCCACTATGAAGTATTGTGGTCGCAATAGTCTAGGTATCACGGAATTGTAGCCAGCGAGTCATGAGTTCGAACCCAGCTTTTTAGAAGAACCACCGTGGACAGAGGCTGATGCGCATTAATCCTAATGAACGAGTTCAGCTCGCAATCGAACCGTGCTTCATAATGCGCGCAAACGAGTTCGACCGAAAGTCGAGCAAAATTTCGACCTAAATGGTTAGAAACGAGCACTACTCGCGTAGTGAAACTTTTCCCCAAAGCGATCTGACAAGCAGAGTTCGTTCGATGCATTGATTATGTTACAAAAGAATCCTACTCACGAAATTTAGTTAGTTTTACTATCTACAGATGGTAATACGGGTACCATGAATTTATTTTTATATAATAAAGGCTTTTTTTTACCTTGTTCTTTTTATGCTTATTTTGACGCGTTTTTTAGGGTGTTTGTAAAGTAAAATGGCCCAAAAGCGAAAGTTAGATAGTTCTGATGATGATGATGATTGTGATACAGAAAGCTTATCAAGTTTTGAGTCCGTTAAAGACTTAGTTCACAGTATATCAAGCTCAGAAGACGATTCAAGGCGTATCAGAAGATGTATTTATATTTAGTTCTTTAAATTTAACGTTTGTCTTATATTTATAATTAACTATTATGATTGATATAATTGATTATAATCATTTATAATTCACTATTTAATAATTATTATGTATTAATTATTTAAAATACGTAAACACTGTTACTTATGTACTACGAATACTTTAAGAAATTTTTGAAACATGTGAGGCGAGCTATATACGGCATCGCCAGAGAAGGGTAATGTTTTCGGAAGAACGGCGGGGAAACAGCAGCCTATTTCGACTACAGTTTACTCGTAATAAAGCACGAATTAAGTAAACGAAAACTGCTCATTTCTCTAACCGTTAAAGGGTTAAAACTGTGGAGGCTCAGTGTCCTCATGTGGTGTAGTAGTTAGGAGACGGAGGTGGCAACTTGGGTATCATCCTCGTCACGCCTATAGCTCTCTTGTTGCTATATAGTGCGACGTTAACATAACTCTCACTCACTCACTTATAACATTTGATTGTAAAAGGAGGAACGTAAAATCCATTTCCTCCATTTTGTTTCGCCAAGCTGTTTCAAGCAAAATTTTCGATATTGCATATTTTACATTTTCAGGATTGTTTTTTAATATTTTGCACCATCTTTAACAGCGATTTAAAACTTTGAAAAATGTTGATCTTTTTGTTTGATATACTTTCTGCGCCGAAATGGATTCATTTAGAGATGTATTACATTTATAATTTTCTTTTTTCTTTATTTCGTACTTTTTTTTCATATTTCTAGAAAGTAGCCAGATTTTCTAGGTGGAAATTCCAAATTAATATTTATTACAAAAACTTTTAAATGCCTTCTATGACTGTTTTCGATTTAGTTGGGGTCATTTTAAAACATTCTTTGTTTTTATAATTATATTTTATAATAAACTGAACTGAACTCAGTGGCGCAATGAGATATGAGTACCAAGGCTTACTGTGTCCATCTCAGTTTAACTGACCTAGGGCGCAGGGGTGCAAGTGCTGATGCTTTGGTCAAGGGGTCATTCTGACACAAAAACCCCAGTGTTCAGCCCCCAAGTAAGCTCAGTATTCATTTTTTGATCCACGGAAAGGATGAAAGGCTGTGGCGATTTGAACATCGGACCTTTGGCGTGGAAGCGCGATGAACTACTACTCAGTCACTGGGCTTCATTTAAAATTAAAGATACAATAAATTTAAGCTGTCCACCTTTTAGTTAATTTTTTGTCACGTTTTTTTCCCTAAGAATACAGATTTTTTTTCCTTGGTTTCTGCTTCAAACTTTTTCTTCAAAGAATACATTTAATTCTAATGGAACCCATGTCATAGCAAGGGTCATTTTTATTTTTTTATGGTATAAACCCTAAATTTTTTAGTTCGAAAAATAAGTTGATTCATTAATCCATTTAGCGAGATTTTAGAAAAGGGTAAACCAAATAGACATCATTAGTTGATATGTTCTCCTGAGTAATATTGCGGAAGCAATATATACTTTTTTTTTACCTGTACAGAAAACCAGATTTAAATACGTTTAGATTACTTTTAGTAGAACTTTATCAATCAATCATCGTTTTACATCACAGGCATTCCTCATTTATATTACTGGAATGTATTTTTCAGAAATAAATTTTAAGAAAACCATCTTCTCATACAGGTTTTTCTCTACTATACTTATTTCATTTTGATAAACTATTCCCTGCAAATCTGTAATGGATTTGAAAATGGTCCAACTTTAAACTTATATCCTTCTCTTTTCTTCTGATTGATAGTAAAATGTGAATAGAGTTGATGACGAAAACGGGACAGAGCATGGGGAAAAAAATAAGTTACTGAGATTTTTGAGATGCAGAGAGAGTTGAAAATAAACCAGACAATCGATTTACATCACAATTCATTCATACCCTTCGTTTTCAAAAAAATAATACCCTGGAAAGGGTTAAAAGGAAATAACCCAATTGAAGTAAGTAGATCATCTGATTAGAAGGTGAATGATTTAATATACTGCTAGGGATGAGGAACGCTTTCAGGTTAAGAGGTTTTCCATTAAAATAATGGTTATTCGATTAAGCCAAAGTTACTCTAAGACACACTGCACTGAAAACTACGTTAAATTCACTAAATGTGTGAACTACATTTTGCGAAAGGGAAACATGAAGGAGACATAATTTATCGTTAGAATGAAGCAAATTAATAACTTGCAGCATGCCATTTTTAGAAGTTTTAGAGAAACTGTTTCATCATTTATAAAACATGTTAGTATTTCATAGAAAATGTTTGTTTTAGGCCAATGCATGAGTTAAAAATAAAAGGAAACTGTAACGTAATTCTTGTTTTTAAAAATACAAGAGGTCGGAATATTTAAATACAAATGCAACCTACGATTTAGCACTAATACATTTGTGTTTTCAATGAGAAACATGAAATGTGTGAGCATAATGTAAAAAACAAATATGTGTCATAAGCATTATATCAATTATAAAAAGCTTTTTTTTGTTTCCAAGTACAATTCTTATGAAACTTCGAGCTTACAAGAACTCAATACTGAATAGAAATGGTCAAGATTTAAATTTGTATTGATGAATCTTCAAAAAGGAAGTAGTTAGATAAATTTATGTAACTAAAATGCAAAACAAATGAGCGACTGAGTTACAAGTTTCGTTTTCTAATATAGTTATTATATGTTAATATCTCAGATACTTTATGAAGTAACTCTGCATTTATGGTAAAACTTTCGGTCTTACTTAAGTATAATTCCTTAAACCTCATGAAAACACATTGAAGGAATCTAAATCAATATGGGATATTATAAATGTTTAGTTTATTTTTGATAAAAAATCATGAAGAGTTTAAGTTTCTTGTGTTATGAAATTGGTGCTGCAAAAAGCTATCATTACTGTGTTTAAAAATATTAAGAAGTATGGGTTGCGTTAAAACTTTGATCAGAATACTATACACATCAAAAAATGTTTTTCATACTTATTTGAAAATTATCGTTTAACTTTTGAAAGAATATATACAGAATGATTTTTGCTACCTGACCGACAAACTTTCAGAGTGTGTAGGGGGTACAATAAAAAAATCTCTACTGGGTCACAAATGACATAGTTGCAAGCGGTCGCCATCTGCACAGATAGGCAGTCATTTCTCAAATGTATCATAATCATTAAAATCTTACACAATTCAAAACTCACATGTTAGATTACACTCATGATTCATCTGCACCAGAAAAGTCTAATAATTATATGCACCCTTTCCCGTCAAAATATTCTGCTTACAAGAAAAGTCTTTTTCAATTCCTACTATTAGCTCACACTCTGTATAAATTTATTTAAATTTCAATCGTAGATAAAATTTTTAAAGTTTGAGCTGACATTTTATATACATGATTATTTTGATTCAATTAATTTAACTATAATTAGTAAAAAATAATTTTAAAACTAATTATTCAAAAAAAAAATACAGCCACATCATTTTTTGGTTGACTTATGTTCTTTTTGGCGACTTGTGTCAAAACTTGAAAAGTTTTTTTTTTTTTTTCCTCACGTTTTAAGGCATTAAGTTGAAGTGAAATTTTATAGACACGATTGTTTTGGATGACAATACAATACTTTGATGATAATGAATAAAAAATTAATTACCACTTAATGTTGTCATTCTGTCAAATGTATATACATATTAATATTAATTGTAACTATTTAATAAAAAGTAGCTAAAATAATTTTTTTGTTGTTGATCTATACGTAGGAATTGACTTAATTTTTTTATATTACTTGTTCTGTTTCAGACAAAATTATATGTAATTTTTTTAAGAAATCCAATTTTTAAGAAAACATACTAATAACTTTTTTTAGCTGTTGAAATTTTTCATTTAATTTGGGTTTTTTCCCTTCATTTACTTATTTCATTCAATTTCGATAAATCAGCGTCGGGCTGTATAATAAGTCCCATATTCGTATGAAAAAAGAATTCTTTAACAAGATTGAAAAATATTTTTGATGTAAAGGGAAAAATATTTTTGATGTAAATTCTACATTGGCGTGTGCATTTTACAAAGAATATTTTTTTAGGAATATATATGTTGTCTTATAGCTTTATTAAGAGTCATGTGATGAAGTATATGCTTTGTATATAACTGGCGAGGGAAAGGATTCAGATAGAAAGAAAACAATCTGAGAAACAGAATGTATATACATTTAACTCTTTTACATAATAAAAAAAATTATAAAAAAACTAACAGAAGAGGTAAAATAATTTTCAAAGAAAGAAAAAGTTGTGTAATTTTTTCACCTGCGTTATGATATTTGAAGAATATAAAGCTAAGAATTTTCTTATGATACTAGAGAGGATATTTTATTTTTTGATATATATACTCCCTTATATTTTTATTTATTGATTTAATTGACTAGTCATTTTTTATGACAATTTAGTATATAAATATTGATTATGCGAGCTTACACACGCGCAGAAACAAACATTTCCGATATTCTTAATTTGAAATATGTTAAGAGGTTTTCCATTAAAACTAATTTAAATTTTGCAAAGCTAGCAGTGAAATTTATTCGAGGAGGCATGAAGACGAAAAACAAAAATTGTTTAATCAATCATAACACTCTGCTCGATACTGGAGCGATAAAAACAATGTTCAAAACTACGTGAATCCGATTCACTAATATTGTAAAACTAATCTCTAATTTTGATGCAACCTGCAGTTGCAAACATTGAAGGTTAAACACTACATTTATCGTTAGAAAAACTAACATGAGCCGAGTTTAAATACTAGCTCGATTTGCATGCATTGCCATTTTCAAATCACGAAACTCAAAAAAGATCGTTCGAATCGGTGTGCTTACTTTCATTGAGATCATGGAACTGTTTCATCATAAAAATTTGGATATTTTTAAATGTCTGACAATGTTTTTATTTCACCATTATCTCTTAAAATGTTTGTTTTATAATCACATGTTATACAATTAAACAATAAATACATTTTATTCAACTTTAACAAACTAATATTTTTCTTAAAAAACAAAGTCTTATTCTCTAAAAGGAATATTTTCTAAAAATTCTAAAATTTTTCCTTTACCATGGGTTTTTAAAAATGTCAAATTATTTTTGGTACCTATATATTTAATTTGGAAAACCTTGTCGTATATCAAATTCCTTAAAAATGATAACGAACATCGATATGTTTTGTTCTACAATTTTCCACCGGTGACTTTGAAAAAACTTATAGCAGCTTGATTATCAAAAACATTACATTTTCATTAATTCCAAATTTAAACTTTTTTATCAATTACATTCTTTAGTACATGATTCTTAGCTGCTTCTGTTAAACTTACTCAGCTTACGACAGAACTCAACGGATTTTGCTGAAAGTTCGCTAGAAATTGGAGTTTCGTCTAAATTTGAACCCTCCCATCGACACTCGATCATTCTATTTGTAGCAAAATCGAGTCTGAATAACATCTTAGTTTTAATGATTTAACTTTTGATAAAATTTGTATTCTTGAAATACCTCGTCAAATGACTCAAATTGTGTGTTACCTCGCGACTAAGTTACAAGTTTCGTATTTTCATCATATTTAATGGTATAAACCCAACGGTTTTCTAAAATTTTATATTATTCAATATCCAAACTTTACGTTCCATCATTACGTTAATTTCTTTATCCATTGCATCTGCCATTTAGATGCGTAAAATCTTATCGCCTGTTTTAACAATTAGGAATAGTTACTTCAACCATAAACCTCATGACAAATCTGAAAATCCCTGGGATTCGGTATTATCTTTTCTAAAATTAAATAAACTGGGATATTATATTATGCCTTTACAGTTCTATCTATTTCGTTAAAAAATTTAATCAAGTTTCTTGTGTTATAATATACGTTAGATGCAGTTACTTTCCTACCAATATTTCGAATCTAACCTCTGTACATGGGATCACTGTGATTATCGGAAATAATCTTTTTTCAGATGTATTTCCGTACTTGTCTTTGAAACTAAACGACTCGTTAATGAATCTTTTACTCTATCAGAATCATCCTCATCATCATAATAAAATTTGAATTATATCCAAGGTTACAATTAACTTTTTGTCTAAAATTAAATTTTCATCGAATCTTACATTAATAGTCTCGACTAATTTATTTTCATCTATCAACCATATTCTATAACCCTTAGTACGTTGTGCGTATCCCATCATAATTCCCATTTTCGCACGCAATGATTTTTCTAATTTGTTTTGGCACACCAGCGTATGCCAAACATTCAAAGGTTTTAGATGCAATACCGATGGTTTTCTACCTGAATATTTTTCGAAAAGCGTTTTGTTACTGTCTTTGTGACAAATTCGATTCCACATAGGAAACAAAGGCTTCTCCGCAAAACTGGGGAACATAGACTTGCAATGCTTTGATGCCATCTAGAGCGGTCAAATTGAATCTCTCCGCGACCCCATTCATTTCTGGCGTATATGAATTTGTTACCTCATAATACCCAGTTCTGTCAAAATTATCCATATCTTTAAAACTCACATGTTAGATTACACTTATAAAACGTTCTGCTCGTTTCTGAAATCTTATAAACGTATGAAATAATTTATTTCGGATGGGAAATGCACACCTTTCTTGAATAATCGTCAATTATACTCAAAATATTTATTACCGCCTTGGCTTTCAAATGATTGGAAACAGTCCATTTTTCAAATTCCTGGACGTTTTATCTCACTCCCTGTATAAACTTTTGGATTTATCTTGGTGGAATTCTTACCATTATCAGTTAAAGACCTTTTTACATTTTTTACTGTTTTTACAATAATCGTTATTAACATGACATTTTGATGCCATATTTCTATTGATCCGTTTTTGTTTTAGTTAATCACAAAAAACTAATTTAACTATTTAGTAAAAAATAATTGATTAAAAATAATTTTCATGGCGTGTCGCCGAAACAATTTTATCCAGTCTTTATTAAAAACAAATTTTACCTTCAGCCACAAAAATGCGCACCTTTTTTCTAATCTGGAACCGGATAATTTTCTCCTCAACTTAGTTAAATAAAACATCAGAAAGTTATTTCATGAAAACTCCCCGTTTTAAGGCATTAAGTTGATTCCTTCTACGGGACAACTTTTTATCCTCCGTTGCTAACGACATTTTTTTAGTTATCGACAATATCTAAAAAATAAACTTTGTCATTACAAAAATGACTCGTGGCATAAAAAATTTATAATTTTCCACAAATAAGATACAACTAGTTGTTGTTTATCTGTTCTAAAATGACTACATTCATACAAAATTTAAATTTATTTAAACTTGTAAAAAGTATTTAATTTGAAAGATTTTTGTAGCTAAAATAATTTTTTGATGTGTTGATCATACATAACACGGACCTATAGTCTTAATTTTTTAACATTTTTAATAGTTTTACAGTTAAATACCTTACAAATCATTCTATTTGGATCTTTTGCAGCACCAGGTAACGTCTTCGACTTTTCGAAGTAAACTGCTCAAAACATACTAATTTCTCCAAATCTTGTTTCATCAGCTGTTGGCTTCTAATATTCTTTCAATTTTGAATTCGGGTTTTTTTCCATCTGTCATTTTTGCACGGTGGGGAATTCCTGAGAAAAATTCATTCAAATCCTATGTACAGGTTCGATAAACCCGCTCTTGTGTCTGGGCCGCTGTATTTAAGATATGAAGATTCCAACATATTCGTATTTTGAAAAAATTGATTTAACAAGTTGAATTATTTTTGTGACTGGTTCGAAGGGAAAAATATTTTTGATGTAAGATTTTAAATTGAACTGATGTGCATTCAACGTTAACAAAAAGTTGTAATCTAATTTTTAGGTATGTTGCCTCTTCATAGGTTGTTGGCTCTTATTATAAACTGCTTTATTAACAGTACATTGCATATCATGCTTCCACGTATTCTTATTTGGAGTTATGATATCTGGTGAAACTCCATACCTGTTACTCGATTTAGATAGCAAGGTTCGTAAAAAATTCTAGACTGGAACAGTAAAATAGACAAAGTTCATACATTTAACTGCTTTTACACAGTACATAAAAAATTTGTTAAAAAACAAATTTAAATTTTAGAAGCTAGCAGTGAAATTTTTGTCAAATGAAGACGAAAAACAGTTGTGTAAAAATTTTTAATAATCCTCATTATGATCATTTCGATACTGGAATAAAAAGCAATAAGTTCAAAAAGCAACATTACCATACTAGATTCGAATTTTATTTTTTCTCTAATCTAAATGGTGATGCAACCTGCAGTTCTTATATTTTTTCCCTCTTTATTGATTTAATTGACTAGTCTTTTTTATGAAAATTTGAGCCGAGTTTAAATATAGCTGATTTGCATGGCGTTGCTTACAACCTCAAATCACGAAACTCAAAAAAAAGATCATTTCGAATATTCTTAATTTGAAATCATGGAACGGGATTGGAAAAATACAAAAGATCATAAAAAATTGACGTTTTTAAATGTACAAAAAATTAAAGTAGCATTTAACTTTTTTTTGGAGAGAAGAAAAATTGTGGAATTAAACAGTTAAAATAGAATAATGCACTTTTTTTTTTAAAGATAATGTAACTTGTGCAAAAAGAAAGGTAACAGATGAAACACTATTAAATGTGTTTCGTAACGAATAAGAATAAACCTTTAATGGTAGAATTGCTAAGCCTTTCAACCTATTCAAATATTTAAAAGTATTGGTCTTCACAGTACAATACTCAAATACATTTCGTTGGAAAAAACATTAAAGTTGTACAAATGCGCAGGTTGTATTTTCAAATGAAGTTTAATCTGGTACTTGTCGCGCAGGGTATGTGATACCTAGCATCTAACTTTTTTCGACGCTCCTTCTAAACTTTTTTTGGAAAATGGATACTTCCTCGTGTAGCTGACTTTATGCTAATTTACTTTGAGGGGCTTTAGCTTGTAGGCGAATTCTGAGTATATATTTTTGAATACCGCCTCTTCGGCTATGTCATACCCTGAGCGTGTCAAACCCTGAGTGGGACTTTAATTTTCACTCACTCACTTTGCAACATTTTAGGCCCCGGAAATGAAAATGTGCCTTTTTAAATATAGTCGTATGTTAAAAAAAATGTAGAAAATTTTATAATTTCAAAATTTTACAACTATATGACTTTTATAACTATATATGAGCATTTTTTTGAAATGTTCGATACTCGGGAAAAAAGATTCATGCAATTATTTTTATAAATGAAGAAGTTATATATAATTTGAATTTGCTAAGTAGTTATTAAATATTTAAAGTTTGAGTACTTTTTAAAAATTCGTAAGAAAAAAGTTTTCGGCATTTTATTTTTAAGTCACTAAATCTAAAAGGTCAAAGTATGAATCCTTTTAAAAATGTTTGCATATGAACGCATCGATATTGACTCATTTTAGAAAAATTATAGAATATGTAAATAATCGTTGCTTTGTAAAAAAAAAAAAAAAAAAAAAAAAAAAACATACTGTATTGTGATGAAATGAATGATCTTTCCAATTACAAAATTGATGGCGAAATTATAAAATGCGCGAATAAAACTTTGAGTATTTTTTTAAAAAATCATAAAAATTCAGCGATGATGTTGTTTCGAAACCGAGTCCAAACGGTATCTTCGGAAAAAAAGGAGTGAAAAGACATTTGAAATAAAATGAAAACATATTCAATTTCGCCATATCTGGTGACTTTCAATACTTATAAGCATCTTCTTTCTAGTATAACCTTTCATCAAGCGTGGAGTGCACAGAGGAAAAGTTACTCCTTTGGTTTCGCCGCCAAACCCTTGGCTATTGTAAAATTGCGTTATTTGTAAAAGTTTTAATTATTTTAGGGTTTCATTTTTAAGTTAATGCTTTCAAACTCCATATATCGATTGCAAACAAAGGTAATTTTTAAACAAAAATGTAACAAAAATAATGCTTAAATATTTTTCGCAAAAAGGGAAAAAAAACGAAAACACAATGTTTTTTTTAAAAAATAAACCATGATTTTTAAGTAATTTTTTCAATCTTTGTACAGATTACGTATAATATTGTTCTAAACACGGAAAAAGTTTTAGTGAGATTATTTTTCTAAATAAAGAAGTTATTAAGCATTTAAATAAAACTTTGAGTATTTTTTGAAAAATCATAAAAAAAAAAAAGTTTACGACATTTTATTTTTTAAATGGATGATTCTAAAAGAGAAAAGCATGAACTTTTTTAGTGTAAAACATCATTTCATTAACGCGAAAAAGAATGCAAACGGAATGATTAAGAAATCATTTCATAAAAACGTATCGCTTTTGACTCATTTTAGAAAAAATCGTAAGCAATAGAAGATACTATTATTTTGTAAAATAAATTTTGCACTGTATTGTGACGAAGTAAATGAGTTTTTCGATTAGGCAATTATTTTTGTCTGAGTCTCATTAAAAAAATTAGATCGCATTATAAAAATGTCGAGAATAAAAAAAAACGTCGAAAAATTAGAATTTTACCACTCGGCGGTAAAAAATGCCAACAGGAGTAAAATAATTACGCGTTTTAAGGTTTTTAATTAACATTTTTAATTAATTGCAACATCGGAATATAAATGGTCAAAACGGATTCCTCAGATCATTCCCGATCTTTTGGTACCTTCGACGAGTTTCTGCGTCGTGAGGTTCGTGAGAAGATAGATACACGTAGTCAGATAGTTACGTTGGTTTACCTACGTATTTTAATAGTGTAGATAGTACAACAGTATTTTTGGATGAAGAAATTCTCTTCGCGGTTATGATGAGGAAGAATCAAGAGATGAAGAGTATTGCAGTAATTATGATTCCTCCACTGAAATCGATTCAGATTTAGAAGAAGGAGACGTTGAAAAAAAAATTTTCATATGTAGAGACAAAAAAAATTTGGTGAGAAGGCAATTTTAAAGGAGACAACTGGTACATATCTTACCCCCTTTCAGATTAACTTTTTAAAAAAAAACTATTGCTGGAACACCAAGAGAAAATAAAAGGAAAATTCCAAAATTTTGAATTTAAAGAATAGAGAAGTTTACTCCTGTATGTTTAGTTTTAAAAAGAAAAAAAAGATCCAGTGAAAACATTGCACTCACTTACGATGAGATTAAAGGAGTGTATAAACAATGTACTGAACGCCCTCATAAAAAGAACAGGAAAACTAAATTAACGTGTGAAAAAAACATATTGTATTTTCTACTTTTCTTCCTTTATAACGTTTGTGTGCAAATTTTACGGTAAAAACAGAATGTAAACACTCTTGAGTATGAGATACCCTACGCGAAAACTTTCGGTCGTTTTTTCGCGCGAGCGATGCCGGGTTAAATTTGCGTGAGTTGCAATAAATGCTATAATATCAATTTTTACTATGTTTGTTGTGTTAATTCATAGCAAACTCTTATTTAATTAATAATGCTGGTATTACTTAGTCTCAATAAGACAGTAACAATATGTTTTAATTTGGCAAATCTTTTTTTAAGAAAAATAAAATGATTTTCATATTATTTATTATATTGTATCATATTTGAATCTATTAATGCATAGATCGGGTCAAATTTCATGCTATCAGTTTCAAACAGAAAAGCAGTTCTTTTAAAACGATGAATTTTATTGTAGTTAAACAATCCGAAAATACAGAATATAGCAGCAAAATTCGCAAAATAAATTCCAGAAGGAATTCACACCCTCTGTAGCTCTCAGACACAACTATCAGCGTCTAAAAATATATGTACGTAAAGTTTATTTGAAAGCAACTAATCGCTTGATCGTCGCAACTGAAGTCCTCAACAGTTCAAGTAATACTCACTCAGTTTCAGCGAGCTACTTCTAAGTATAGGCTGCCTGGATCTTTCTCGAAAGATCCCCGTACATCATAGATCGTGATATTAATATATTCCTCCAGTAATTTTTAGCAGCATCCATATCATTACCAACTCCCCAAAAAGGGTCGCCAAAAAGGATGCCAACTTAGCTGTATCACCAATATATCGCCAAGTTTAGATTTAAATGCCATTATAGTCCGTAAAATGGCGTTGCTTAAAAATATTACAATTTTAGCATAAAATAAATGCAACAGAAAGTAATATTAACGTATTACAGATCCAGATTTAAATTATTTGCCCTATTTTAAGCATTCTTTACGCAAAATTCGTAACACTATTTACAACCCACAGACGACGACTGATACGAATTTCAATATGTACTGTAAAACAATTCAGCCAACTTTCTACCAGTATACCCCGCAGTAAACAGAAAAACAAATTGCATCAAATAACTTGTTTTGTCTTTATCCAGGCAAAGAATGTTGTTTGTCAATGTCAGCAGCTTTCCGTAATGAAATCACTTCCACTGGAAAATGGACTCAATCCATTCTGAGATGAGCAAGGGGTTGAAAAGACTTAAAATGTCGTTAGAACTACCCTCCACGACCTCCTAGAAAGAAAGAAAAAAAGAATGGTACTTTACGTCAGCAGATGAAAAAATGTGGCTCTCATGACCTTTTCCTTTTTTTTCGCTTTAACATGTGTATTTTTATCTGTTTTTCGTCTTCGTATAATGCTTTTGGATTGTTTCATAAAAACTTGAAAATCTTTGAAAAAAAATTCTAAATTGTTTAACAATATTTTAAAAAATTTTGAAATAAAACTGTCAGCTCTTTTTTCAACGAATAAGTCTTATATTTCTTGTATTTTCACAGAAACGGAAGTAGAATTCTTTTCATGTTAACATTTTTTTTATAACTCACCCCATTCATTTTAAATATTTTCACTGGACATAAAATGTTTCCTTGATTTATTAAAAAAAAATACTGAAATAATCCTATGAAATGACTTTTGTTTTACTGAATACAAATGTCATTCTAAAGAAATGTTAAGCCTAAAAATAACTATACATATTGCTTTCTCTCTCTTAATTAATCTGAAGTTGATTTTAAAGTAGAGAAAAAAAGTAAGAAGTAAATCGTCTGTTAGGCTAAAGAAAAAAAATTGCCAAAATTGGATAATAATTGCAACAAAAATGCATTGTTATCATTGCTGTTTATTAGAAATTAAAGCAAATGCTATTGATTGATTCAGCGAATACTGATTTTATAACTTTTGTTAGTGAAACATCATTACTTTTGATTTACATTCAGCGAGATGAATATTAATGAAAAAGTGTGTGTGTGTGTGATTTTTTTATATTTTTTTTATTTTTCGGACATCATATTTTTTATCGCTTCAAGTTCAGAGTCTTCTTGTGTGATGAAAAATTACCCTCAGTGGTATCCTTTTCCTTTTTATTGTCTTGGATAAATTTCAATCAAGTACTTTCCCATTTTAGGCTGTGGCCGCGGTAGCCGAGTGGTATAGGTATCGGACCGTGGCTTGCTTTGTCACGGGTTCGAGCCCAGTACCACTAAAGACCCGCCGTGTAGGGCAGCGATGCACGTTAAATCTGTCGAGAGCTGAAACGTCCTCCCGTTGGTGTGGTGTGGTAGTTAGGAGAGGTGGGTGCCAGCTCAGGTGTCGTCCACGTCACTTGACCATGGTTCAAAATTACGTGGTCCGTCTCCAAAAGCCCTCGTGTAGCTGAACAGTGCGACGTTAATATTCAATCAATCAAACCCATTTTAGGCTACACAGTACTCTTTTTCAAAAACATTTTGGAGGTAATAACAGTAAAAAAATTTAATTTTTTTTTATTCATATTATCTTATTAAGTGGTTTCTGAAAGTAAAAAAGTCATTCTGATCCGACATTATTTTACAATTTTAAAAAATGAAGAATTTTTTAAGCTTTTTCAAATTTTTATAAAATGCTCAATTTCAAAATTTTTTGGTCTCTTTAAGTAACTTATGTTTCTTAGATTATTGCAAAAAAAAGTTAGAGCGGGTTAGAAAATCTATTTCCTTGTTGATTTTTAATAATTATTTTTCTAGCTAAACCTGGAAAAAACATGAAAATTTTTAAAATCTCAACGTTAGCATTTTCTGAAAAAATGCTTAGAGATCTCAGCCCTAGACTCATACTAACTTTTATAGAACATACGTTTGAGAGTATAAAAAAAATTCTAGGTTCTATCTTGAACAGAAAAAATGCCTTAGGTATTAGAAAACAATTATAGCTATACAAAAATGAAAATCTAAGAAAAGCGCACTAAAGTTTGCAAAGACAAAAATCAAAAGCTTACAATACGCGTGCAAAGGTCTTATTTTTATTGAATTATTTCCCAATGTATATTCTACATTAAGGCACTACTTTAATTAGATAGACTAAAAGTATTTTTTTAATTCAAAATATATTTTGCCTAATATTAATAGCATTTGTTACGGCGACAGTTTGTTCAGCCTCACTTTTTTAACCTAATATTTTCACAAAAGTTTTGAAACACAAAAAACTTAAGTTAAAAATATCCAAGTGGTTTCATAAAAAATCAATTTTTTTTTCAGTTTTAAATCAGGGCTGTTTAGGAAGTTGTTCTTTTGTTATACGACTTTAAAATACAAAAATATAGTACTACAATATGTTTAGTATAACGTAGTTTGGTACATCAATGACATATTTAATTTTATATGCAATACTTGAATTCAGAATACTTGTATTCCATCTCTTTGAAACATTGTTTCTCACAGTAACCTGAGAATGTTTTGGCCATAATATTTTTCCTACAGGAAATATTAATAATAAAATTTCTAAGTTATATAAACTATTTTTAAAGCAAAAATTGGCCTTGAAATCAATCTTAATTAATTAATTATGGGAACTCAACAAACTCAAAACTTAATCAAGCAGAAATATTTTTATTAATGAAAATTGGAGCTTGCATAGATTTCATACTAAAAGAGTTAATTGCGTTCAAAAATCTTTTTAATTAATTTAATTTAAGAGTGGAAAAATGCGTTAGAATGAAACCGAAACCATAGCTCAGAAAGCTTCAAATATCTTTAAAACTAATTTGTTAATAGATCTATCTGAAATTTGGTAGAAAGCTTCGCAATTATAAGACCCAAGAAATCAAAAAAATGTCGGTAATATTGAAAATTTTAGAGTACTGTGTAGTCTTAAAGCTTTCAGTTGACACCTTGTACAAAAATTCGTATTTATCTTATTGATTTCTGAAGAACCATTTGGGTAAAGAATATATTGGAAGTAATAGCAATTTAAAGAGATCCTTAACAAGCATATAGATTGTCTTTAAAATCAAATCTTGCAGGAGAACTGTTTTTTACCTCCTAAAGTTTGGAAACCAAGTATTAAATAACACTTGACTTAGATAATTTAGATTTATTCGTCAGGGAGAAATGTTTAGTAAATCCTATACCTGAGATAAAAATATGTTCAATAAAACAGCTTTATCGAATTATTAACACAAAGAATATTTGTGCTAAATTCAATAATATTAAATTTATTATGATCACTTATTTTGCCGAAAAGAATATGTAAGAATGACTTTCTGGAATGGTACACATACTAAAGAAAACTACGTAAATAATCTTTGTACTTTTTTATCTTTAAATTTATACTTCAAAAAACTTAAAGAACATGTACCATTGAAACATTTTTTTAACATTCATAATTTCTTTTGAAACCTTTTCAATAGAAAAGGAAGATCAAATTGATCGAATAACTGAATCCTTAGCTTACTTTGTAAGATACAAGATCGTTTCTTCTATAAAGGAACTTAAACATTTAATCACGTATTTTATCTTTCTAAATATACGCATCATTTACTTTTTTGTATCTGATTCTGCATTTTATATCTGAGTTATTTTTGTAGAAAAAAATAACTTGCTCTGATTTTGCTTTGTTATCATGCATTTCTCCCTTTCAGACTATGATACGTTTTAGGAAAATTGCATCCAATTTGGCTAGTATAACAACAATAAATAAAGTAGTACTTCGTCATTAAATAAATGAAAGGAAGTATTTTTCTAGCAAGATTAAAAGTTTATCTTTATCATGCTAGAAGTTGAACATAACTAACCTGCATTATTCCAATATGTAATTATGAGAAGTACAAATAAGTTCCCACCTTTTTACAAAAAAAGGTGGCATCACCAGTAAACTACGATTGAAATTTAGAAATGTAAAACATCTTGCCGTAAGGTTGGACATTTGGCAACATAATAACCTTGAAGTATTAGCGATTTTGTTTCAGCTTTTCAGCAATACCAAAATCTTTCGTGCCAAAATCTCGAATTTCGAGCCGAATAAGTGTCATTTAAAGGGAAAATTTACTCCTTAATTTGAAGATATTTATTGCTGAGATGCATCGATTGCTTGTTGGAGTATGTGGAGAGGCTACTTTGAGTGAGCGTTGTTGTGAGTGTTTTCAAAAGTTGAAGACGGTGAATTTGACATCGAAGACAAAGAGCACAATGGAAGACTATTGGAGAATGATTCATGCCAAACGTCCTATAGAACTTGCATATGTATTGTGAGCATGCATAAGTTAAGCTCCAAATAAACTGTGGCCGAAAAACGTTAAATGCTGATTTTGTATATATGAAATACTACTTTCCAGGGATAAGTGAAATAAATATTTGTATTGTATATATTCCAGGGGTGGGCAGACTTTTTCATAATACGGGATACTTCTAATGTTTTTAAGGTGAAGAGGTCCAACCAGTGATGTAGGTGTAGGAGTAGTGATGTATTAAAATTGTATGTTTTCTTAGCACTTGTTTTCGACATTGTACTGTTTTATGATATGCCAGATTACTATTTTTACTACAAGATGACGAATAACACAAAATTATCAAGTTGAACGCTTGAAAAACTATGAGTGACTACTATACTGTGGAGCGTGGATGTATTCAATGCAGCGAGCAAAGAACATACGTGAACCGATAAATCCGAAACCATCATATATATTTAATTTGTTCGCGGCCGAGACCCACGCCATCGTGAGACATCTCTTCAACACGAGAACCTAATACCATGGAACAGCCGGGTGTGGGATGATGTTTCCATTGTCAATCCCGTGATATCGTGGTAAAAACTGATCACCAACATATATTTTCCCCTTCAGTCGGTGGTTGGGAAAAATTATATATATAATGACATCGCAGTGAAAGCTTTTCCCCTTAAGCAGCGCAGTGAAAAAATCAAGTGTTATCTTGCGCTTCCAATGAAATTATATTTTTGTATTCAACACATTTATCGAATAATTTGCTTAAGTAAACACATTCGCATTGATTGTAAAAGGCCGATTCTCCAGTCTACCTGGAGTCGGTATTCCATAAATATGCTTCTTTTAGTATGTGCGTCTTAGGTCTTAGTGAATACGGTTACCTCCAAAATGCCTTGGCTAGCCACCGGTCGATCGTGATTGACTTAGTATCCATCCCTGTTATAGCCACTGGTGATAACAAATGGATCCACTACAGTGACTGATAGAAGAATAAATCACATGGGAACCACATGGTCATATTTCAACACCCGAATTTTCCTAGAAAGAAACTCAATTTGTTGGACGTTTATTATGACATGCTCAAACCAAACGAAACCCTTTATTGGGGCTCAATACCGTACAAAATTAATGAAATTCAGCCAAACACTAAATCTAAACTGCTGCCTTTACTGCTCCAAATACAACAAAATTATTTTCCTGCATGATAATGCTCTTCTACAAGTTGCGACGCCGGTGAAAATCTACTTTTGAGTACTCAATTAGAAAAAGTCCTACTCCATTCCATGAAAATATGAAAACAGCATGGAGATTGTATACATATACTTTCATATATTTTTATAAAGATTTCTTAATTTTTCACGCATGCCTCGAATGCTTTAAGTATGCCAACGTGGGATCTCCATAAATATAAACACAATATGATTGAAAATTCCGGGAAAAAGTGAAAGAGAAGAGCCTGTGAGTTATAACCCTTGTACTATATGGTATATTCCAAAAAAAAAAGTTATCAACGAATTTCATGATTTTTATTGGGGTTTTTTAAATATAATAACACTTAAAATACTGTTTATAAATTATAACACTTTAAACCGCTTGCCAAGGTCGAGAGCAGTGATTTTCCCCTCTTGTTTTCAGTTTCTTTTTTTACTCTCTGCCATCAGCAAAAAGTATTTCTCCTTTAGAGATACCTTAGACACAGGAAATTCTAAGCTTAAATACAATATACGAGGCGCATCCAGAAAGTAAATTTCCCGATGTCTCCCCTATAAAGTAAACGTAATTAGCCGTGTCAATTGCGAATGTGTAACAGATCTATGAAGTATCAATCACATGCTAGCCGAACAGGTCCCACTTCGTGCCAGTAGCGTGGTAGCGGAGGTCAGAAATGGTAACTCTTATTCCTTCTCCCGACGCCTGCGAGTTTCGGTCGGTGATAAAATTCTTGAATGCACAAAGCATTGCGCCAATTGAAATTCATTAACAGCTTTGTCAGGTCTATGGTCTGAACATCATGAGTAAGCACATGATGCGTCGCTGGTGTAGGCAGTTTTCAGAGGGTCATCAAAGTGTACATGATGAAGACGGGGCTCACATACGGCTCAACCCACAGCAGCTGTTTTGATGGAATTTGGCTGAGCATTGTTTGATAAGCCTCCTACAAATATGATCTTGCTCCCAGCGATTTTCACGTTTTCGTGCGCCTGAAGAAATTCCTGTCCTCCGGTGAACGTTTTGGCAACGACGAAGGGCTACAGACGTCGGTCACATGCTGGTTCCATTCACAGGTGTCAGAGTATTACCACAGAGTGATACAAAAGTCGATCCCACGATTCGATAAGTGTCTCAATTCTGGTGGTGGCTATGTTGAGAAATAGTTGAAATATTGCTGTACTTTTTGCCAGTAATTATGTTCTCGAAAGTGTGAGTTTTTTTTTTAAAATAGGAATACTTACTTTCTGGATGCGCCTCTTAGATTCAAAATTTAGAAGAAAAGTTATTACTTCAACTATTGCAAGAAGAATAAACTTTTACATTTTAAATAATAATCAAACATGTTTCCAAAGCTGCTCTAGAGATTAGGTAAATACACTCAATAAAATTCCAAGTGTGGCTTTATTTAGAAACATTGAAAATACTTGCTCCCTTCAACACATTTTTAAAACCAACTCACAGCTTCCATAACCCAAGACATTTGAATTTCGGGACGCTGAAATAGAATTCAACCGAATTCCACAAAAACAAACACAAGAACAAACGGAATCGAAATATTTTTTTTTCTCTTTTCTTCAGCCAACAAATTGTGTTTGTGAATGTCAGTTGCTTTCCATAATGAAATCACTTATGCCCTGCGTCACGAAATGGGAATTACAACATTTTGAAATAAGCAAGTAGGGGATAGGACAATGTCGTTATCGCCAACCCTCCGTATTCTGATGGGGGAAAAGAGGAATGAAATGATGTGCTAGCGTGAGAAATGTGATTTTCGCAACTTTACTTGTTTCTTAACCTATAGACATGTTTATTATATATTCTCATTAGAAAAGAATTATTATCAGTAATTCATAACGAATGGAAATATTTTGTTTAAAAATCAGATAATTTTTGTGAGCATTAGAACATTTTCCTTAGCAATTATATGTTATTTAAATTTCTTACATTAAATATATATATATATATATATATATATATATATATATATATATATATATATATATGGAAAAACAATAGTAATTCATGAAGTTATTCTATATTTAGGCGCGATGCAGCCACAAATATAAAAGTATCTATAATCCAAAACATAAAAATACACAGATAGTTAAAACCTAAGATAACTATACTAAATATGAAGAAATGGGCACAATAGTACAATACCAAACTCCTGGTCTTATGACCAAGATTGCAGGTTTAAACGAGTTTTAGGGCTAGCCAACCTTCACCTGTAGTTTGTCATACTATGTACCAAGAGGAAAGGAAAGAATAACATTTGGAGGAATTTAAACATTATAATACAACCACTAAACTAATAGAATATAATTATAAAATTGTAGCCTACTAGTTTACATCGAACGTTTTGCATCGAATTTAAATGTATAATGTGAATACTAGTAGGCTACAATTTTATAATTAAATTCTATCAGTTTAGTGATTTTATTATAATGTTTAAATTACTCCAAATGTTATTCTTTCCTTTCCTCTTGGTACATAGTATGATAAATTACAGGTGAAGGTTGGCTAGCCCTAAAACTCGTTTAAATCTGCAATCTTGGATCCTAAAGCCAGGAGTTTGTTATTGTATTATTGTGCCTATTTCTTCCTATTTAGTATAGTTATATCTTAGGTTCTAACTATCTGTGTATTTTTATGTTTTGGATTATATATATATATATATATATATATATATATATATATATATATATATATATATATATATATATATATATATATATATAGTCTTATTCTCTACAAACAAGAGATAACATCCAACAATCACATTCGAAAAATACAAAGATGCGAACATCACACAAAGAAGGACACAGGAGCAACCGAGATTAAAAATTATAAAATGGATGCTGCAGTGTTATAAACATTGCTGACTTAGGACAGATAATGTATAAAATAATTTATATTAAAGTGGAGTTGAACATGTTTATTGGCCAGCCAACCTTCCCCATTTATGTGAATAATACTGAGCAAAAACCTATTGAAAGAAATGAATAGGAATATCTAAATTGATTAAAAGATAGAGGTAACTTACCTAAAAATTGCACTTAAAATGAAGAGCCCGCGCTAAATCTGAGTGCAATAAAAAGTTATCTCCAGATTCTGGATCCTAATGCAGATATAAATCATGCGAATGGCGGAAATGTAGCACTTTACAAAAGTGTAAAAAGAATGGAAATAAAAATTAATAAGAGAGTTACAAATTAGCATAACATTAGTAACACTAGTTAGAGTATATATAAATAAAATAATAATAAGTAATTTTATCTAATATTAGAATATGGATGTAACTTTAACTATGAAATATGTAAGTTTATAGTAATAAACTATTATCAATCTCAGAATTTTTCTTACTATTTTGAATAGCTTTATTCATATAACTGTTAATAAAACTAATTGGGTATTTTTGATTTAAGCAATATTTAGTAAAATGTTTATAGTTATTTATTATTTCTGATATTTTTGACACCAGAAATTTATTGCGTTGTATATAATTAGTAACAATATTTCTGAATATAGAAACATGCATATTACTCTCCCAATGAGGAACTTTTATAATATTTAAATTAAAATTTTCTCTTTTATCATAAATATTAGAAACTATTACATTATTTTTTATTTTGATATGTATGTCAAAAAAATGTCTTCATTGTTGTTACTATTTGTCTGTATTAAATTAAGATATTGTTGATAAAAATTAATGTTAGGTATAAAAATGACTTGTTTGCGAAAAATGATTATGCCATCTATATAACGATAAATATAATATTTCGAATTATTAATGTAACTACATTCAAAATAATGTAAATATAAATTGGCACGACAGTTGCTCGCAGGGCTACCTTGTGGCAAACCTTTAATCTGCAGATAATATATAGGTATGGTATATATAGTTAATTTTAAGTACAAACCTAAATAGTGAACCAAATCTATCATTATTAACATTATTAAATAAATTAACTTTATGTAAATTTTCAAGTATATTAATCATATTATCCATATTAATACAGTTAAAAATATCTTCAAAATCTAAACTATAGACTGAATAAATCTTTTTATCTTTCAATTGTTCAATAAGTAATTTACTATTCTTAAGAATGGCTGTGGATTTAAGATTATTTAATGTATCATGTAACATTTCATGGAGAATTTTGCCTGTTTTGCTGATAAATGTATTAAATCCATTTGTAACTGTCCGAAATTGGACTGAGTCTTTATGAAATTTCAGAGTAAGAAATATATGTGGATATTTAAAATTATTATTAATTTGAATTCCTAATTGTTTACGAAAAGCCATAATTCGATTATTTATTTCTCTATCAGAAACAGATGACTTAATAAAAGCTGTATTATTATCAAAATAATAGTTGATCATTAAGTTATAATAGTATTTACATATGAAGGCAAAATTACCAGGCACTTTATCAACATAAACTATAATAAATTTATTTTGCAATTTTTTAATATTATTAATAATGATTTTATTATATGTACCAAAGTTATATTTATTAAGCTGATGTGTAATATTGCCTTTCAATTCTGTGAATGCCTCTATAGGCATACTATGTTTAATAGCTATTTTGTATATAAATTGCTTAATATCATTATATAGTTCATTTCTTATAATTTTATTATTATTCGAAATCATTAATCTAAAACCAGTACCTATATTCATTATGTTTCTAAGATTATTGTCTTTTACAATATTGAGGTCACCAATAACAACATGTTTGTGATGTTTATCAATGAATTTTTTAAATTCATTACATTTACATATTAAGTTATCTTGCTTTATAGGCACGTTATAGTTAAATTTGATCTACCTATTTTTGTATTGCATTTAAAAGCTTTTTTAATAGTAATATTTTGTATTGGGAAAGATGACGTATGTTTATTAAAAATGCCAGAAAAATTAATAATATCATATGATTTATTGATATATAAAAGTTTACAATATTCTATTTGGTAATCTTTATTTACATTAACTTTTTTATTGTGTTTAATGTTTCAAAAATTTGTAAATCTCCTTTACAATATGCAAAACATGGCAATCTTTAATTTTATGTGAAATTAGTACATCTTCTGTAATACATAATTCTGTCTTACTGAGTCCAAACATAAAAGATTTAATGTTATAACCAATACACACACACACACACACACATATATATATATATATATATATTTTGGGATTCCGACTAAAATCTTCGCATAAAAATCAGACACTTCATAAGTTGGGATTTTAAATTGACGAGGTAGTTGTCTAGGGGTAAGTATTAAAGGGTTAGTGATGAATTAATGGAATCAAAGTCATTTAAACGCAGATACTTCATTTAAGTAAAAAAAGAATTTATTTCAAGTTAAAGGGAAAGAGACATGCAGAAATTAGGTTAATTGAAAGTTGAGTTATACCTTTAGAAGACGGGGAAACTAATAACATTTCTCATGCTTGGACTGAAACCGCGCTGGGCGTGAAATGTGCAAAAAACGTACCGTGTTGAAACGGAGGGGGTTAGTAAGCCTCTGCCAAAAAAATCATTCAAGCCGGCGCTGCTTCAGAATACGGTAATAAACAAAATTAACATTAATAGTCGTCTGGAAAGGATATGACTCAACCTTTTACAAAATGATTCAAATGGAAAATCCTACACACACACACACACACACACACACACACACACACACACACACACACACACACACACACACACACACACACACACATATATATATATATATATATATATATGTGTGTGTGTGTGTGTGTGTGTGTGTGTATGTGTGTGTGTGTGTGTGTCAGGTTTGAAAAGTTTAGATTCAAAATTAAAGAAGTAATAAATGAAAATAGAGAGAACTCTTTACCATCGCGTAAGGATTTGTGAGTAAATAAGCCTGTTAAAAGGTGCAACGAGCGCTGATGAAGGCGAAGGCATACTAGAAAAGGTTTGGCTGGTGTCTCCTCGCTGAGAGGTTGTTTTTTGTACCACTCGGTTGCGCGGCAAAAGGTCCACCATGTTAGATTTTATGTGATGGAAGCGCAATAAAGAAGTATTTAGAAGGTGATGCCCTCCTCATTTTACCAGCAGGCCTGGGGCCTGTCATATATATATGAAATAGCAATTTATGATATTTCGTGAGAATGGTTAAATTACATGTAAGATGTGGCGAGTGAATGTTATTATTGTAGGTAACCAAAGATAGGGCGTGGCCGGTGGTGTGTTTTTCTATGTTACGTGGAGCATGGTCGAGTACAGTATTATCCAAGAGGCACTTATGTAAATCGCAATTCGTTTTTATTCACATCCGGAGACACATAAGATCCAGTAGGGACGGCATTACACGTATAAGAAGCAAACATCATAGCAAAAGCACAAACACAAAGACAAATAAACATAGAACGCATTGCAGCAGGCTAATTATATGATGAAGGCAGGTAGACAAAAGAGAAGAGGACACGATTACACAAGATTTTAACTTTTATGCTAGCAATGGTTATTATGTAATAGTAGTTCTGATTGGTCAGAATGGGCGGGACAGGAATTTTGGACTAGCCGATTACGATTAAGATTCCAGTGTTATTTTTAAACTAAAGATAAAAAGTTTGTTTAAATATTAATACAAATAGTTAACAAAAAGGATACTAGAGGGAATTATTACATATATATATATATATATATATATATATATATATATATATATATATATGAAAGAAATTTATATTATATTCAAAAACAAGAGATAATTAATAATGAACATAACAAGGAATAACGTAATAAATATATAAAAATATATAAGCTAAACTTGAAGATCGAAATTATAGAAAAATAAAAAAAAAGAAACCACAAAAAAGAACCTGGCGAGTCAGAAAGCAATTTCGGACTTAGGACCGAATAAGTGGGGTTAAACTAGTTTGAAGGCGCCAACCTTCCCCCTTTGCAACTCGGTAGGAAAAACCAAATAAAATAAAATAAACAAAAATTCAGAGCATGTAAAAACTCACAGAGAGTATGATAAAATCACTCACTACTATTATGTAACAAACTCTCCCAAACTCTTAATGCAGAAAAATCCCAAAACAATTACGTAAGAAAAGTAGGAAAATATCCTAAAACAATTACATAAGAAAATTATCTTTCAAAAAATAATTTAACAAAATTTCTTTACTCACAGAGCTTTTTCCAAGATAATCAAGCGTCTTGAAATCAATGAAAATCAATTATTCACCAAGTTAAAAAATTCGAATATACATAAACGCATCTTTTAAACCAGCCAGCAATATATATATATATATATATATATATATATATATATATATATATATATATATATATATATATATTTATTTAATCCTCTAACCAGAATATTAATTTTTTGCTGCACTGAGGAACATCCTTCTGATTGACGGATACTTATAATTTTTTTAAAATTTTATTACCGTAAGGACTGTTTTAAGAGCCATTATAGGTCATGAAACTGAGTATGGCTCAAATAAGACGTGTGTAGTTAAATCAAGCACAAAAGTATATTTTATCACTAGAATTGTGACTAGTATTTTTATAAAATCTGTTAAAAGATTATTTATATGCGTGTAAAAGTAATTAAAAATAATAATACCAAACACAGAAAGACTATAGGAATATCCGTGTGATAGACGGTGGTAGATAGGAAAAATCGCACATATAGTGATGTGAAAAAAATCGCCAAGTACCACCACGTGATCATCTCACTTTGTGGAGTCCAACTGAAGATGGCAAGGCAGTTCACCCCAAAAAGCGCACCACAGCGTTACCTACAGTCATTAAACAAAATCATCCCCATCTGAGATATGTATGTTCTGATCTCTCTCTCAGAGGTATAATTAAGTTTAAATTCCTAATAAAAATATTTAAAAGCAGTTGATTAAACTTAGTTATTTAAAACCATGGTCATGGTATGTAAAGTGTATGTGGAAAAAGGCAGCATTGCTTTTTTTTCAAAACCGACTTAGGTACCTTCATTGGATTTAACTCGTAATAAGAAATCCCACTATCACAAATTAAAAAAATAATATTTCACAAGATTTTTTTTCTTTTTTTATACTTAATAATAATTTCGCATTGTTATTTTAATTCTTATTATATTGTGTTTCTCCCCTTCAAGTTTTCTAAATCAGAAAATTTTCCTTGGATCTTCAGTGTTTCAAGTTTTCTTGATTAAACGTGGCATTATTTTTCTCTTTATTTTAAAATTAATTTATTATTCAAGCAGAAAATTGAACTATTTGGTGATCACTTTGATTATAAACCATGTGAGGAACGTAGAATTGGGTGACACAAATGACTAGATGCTGCAATATATACCCAACAATGACACATTACATCAACTTGAAAGGTGTTTCGCGAAATAGGTTTGATGGAAGGCATATCCAGTAGTAGATTACCGAAAATGATTAAATCAGACCTTGCGCAATAAACTCAAGTAATGATATTGCATTTTATTCATAAAAGCGTAAGACACTTGTTATAACAACAAAAACATATCTTGTGAGTCACAAGCTGTAAGAATTTTGCACTCTAAAGTTTATGGTGTAAAACTGTTGCAGGAGTTAGATCAACTCGGTAATGAGAAGCACATCCTCATTCTAAATTTTTTTGGAGATTTATTTGTGACGGCATAAACATTTTTGGATAAAATTTATCTACCAATTCGTTTAATTTCATTTAAGCGGTTACGTGAAGACGTACATGTCCGCTTTTCATAAGAAACCGCATTTACTAAAGCAAATTTTTTTATATTTTCATAAAATTGGCGTTTAGTAGACGTAACATGTAAGCGGATTTTTAGCCTTCTCTTTTTCGAGTCAGGCGCTGATCGCATTATATACAGAACATTTGATCAACTCATACGTTGAGTTATTAGAAATGTAAGAAAGAGAGTGGTTCTCTTAACTTCAGCAAGACTGTATCACGTGTCATATAAGAAAAAAACACAGGCATGCCATAAGATTTATTTTCGATGATTTAAGAAAAGATGGTCCTCGAAGAAACACATGATCATATTGTCCCCTTGCTCTGAGCATTTCTTCGTGTAGCTGAACAGTACGGCGTTAATATTCACTCACTCACTCACTGAGCATTCCTGACTTTTTCTGCAGAAATACATACAGAACAGAACCTATGAAGATAATCCGAAAACAATCAATAATCTGAAAGTGTCATTTATTCAAAGAATGGAATAAGGTACTATTAGGATTTTTAAACGCATTTCTCTTTCTGTCAAAATATTCGTTATGAAGAGTCGCCAAAATATACGTTAAATATTCGTTCGTCATTACAGAGGAGGAAATAATTTCAGGATTTATTTATGAAATCAATCCGTCTTTTCACCTTAATTACGGTAGAAGAGCCTTAAATGAATACTATACAAATAGTGTATCGAATTTTACGAGTGTGTGCACCGGGAAAAAAATGATAGCTTCAAAAATAAGAAAAATAAAAGAGCTTGAAAAAATATTAGACTTCTGCATGTATCGGAATTTTGCTTGCCTATAAGAAATGACATACCTAATAGGCTTAAAGAGTTGTAGTTCTAGAAGTATACTACGTTTGCAAAATGCTGAGATAATATGTCGAAAAATGATTCCAAAACATGATAGAATTGTTTACGTACATTGCAAGTTCCTTCGTACAAAAAGCGGATTTTACGGTAATTTTACGGTAAAAAAAGCGCAAAACTTTACGGTAATTGTTTTTAATATGTGTTGTTTTTGTATAATAAGTCATGAATTGTCAGTACCGGAACTTTTAGAGAACTCCCGGTATAAAACTCCATTGTTTTATATCAGTGTTTTTGAACCAGTCATTCATTGCTGCATATTCGAGTATGTATCAACAGTTTTTCACATTATTTTTAAGAAAAGTAATCCGGTTATCATCTCAAAAATAATTTAACAGCCTTTTGTCTGCAATACATTGCTTAAGAAAGGAAATTTGGAGCTCACGAATTCTCGGTAATTAATAAATAAACTGCTCGTGAAAAAGAAAAACTCAAACAAAATTTGATTATTTTCCTTTTAATTAAATTGGTAGATGGAATAATCTTTAAGAACCAGGAAGAAATCACAGGATTGCTTTTAAATAAATAAACTATTTTCGCTATAAATCATCCAAACACAGATGTAAACCATTTTTGAAATCATTAATGTATATTTCTTGTAGTTTCAAATACTCTTTATTGTTTTTTTAATTACATAACTATTTTTATACAATCTGTATATACTAATTTTTAACGTACCAAAAACTTTCCCAGTGTTTTGGAAGTTCTATATTTAAAATAAAATCGAATTTTTGAATAGATTATTTTTAAATCAAGAACAGAAAAAAATAAATGCAATTTAACACATCCCTTTCATCTAATAAATTTTAAAAATACAACAGATCCTTGAGGTAATAATTGCTTCATCTTGTACGATAAACGATCTTAAAAGATATGTATTTTAGAAGAACACGCACAAAAAATAAATTTACTATCGGAAAAGTTTGGATGAAATGAAACCAGAAATATCTCACCTAATTAGGCAGATAGTGTAATTAGAAGCCGATAAAAGCATTGAAGATTGCAACATTCGTTGTTTCAGCATCTCCTTTCTTTTATGGGCAATTAAACGAATACCTGACGAAAGCGTTTAACGTAAATTTCGCCTTCGAATTTCCAATAAATAAACCTATATGTGTAATATATGAAGAAAATTTATCACCGAATAATCACACACGATGAATAGTTTAAAACAACTAAATAATTGCATCAAATGTATTTTAATTTTTTAAAAAAAATATTGCATGGTTTTTGGATTTGAGAAGTAAATTTCACGCTTTCTTTAATTACGTAGTTTTACTTGACTTTATTTTGTTCTGTCAATTCTTCATCCAACAAAAATTATGTTATATTTCAAAACTTAATCCTGATAGATTACAAATTGAATAACATCCTCTAGACAAGGGGTACTAAACGTTTTTTTCTGCTGAGCCGCATGTTAATTATTTCACGCGGGCCGCAACATGAGTATAAATGGCGGAAAAGGGGGGAGATGCTTTAAGACCAAGATAACGTTGGAAATTTAAAGTGTGAAAAATTGATAAAAATATTTTGCTTTTTTTATATTTTTTAACTTTTATTACTAACACTAAATTAGAAGCATTTAAGAAACACTCTTTCACAATTTCTGCATCAGTAAACGGTTTCATACGATTACTAATATTAAAACAGACTTCAAATGATGTCTTTATTATTGATGTGATATTACCACTGACAAAACTCTTTGTTGCTGTTATAAATATTATTCAAGAAAGTCATTTATCACCTCTAGAAAGAGATCTTCGAAGAAAAGTGTCATTGAATGATTCCTGTTTATTGGTATTTTTTTTAAATAAGCACTTTCGTGACAAGTCAAACAATTACTAATTCATGCTTGTGTTTCCCTACAAAGTAGTCAGCCTCCCAGTCGTCTTGAAATAATATATTTTCTTCGAATATTTTTCGCTTTCAAGATATGAAAGATAGTTTAAAATTAGTACCACCCATCAAATTGACGCTATTCCACTGTTGTCTGTTATCACTAACCGTAACCATTCCAAAAAAATATTAATTTGTAAGTACGACACCGACAGCAAAATTGATATATTTGATTTCTTGACAGTGAATTTCAAGCCAAATTTTTAATACAATGTTCTTAAATAAGTAAATTTCTTAGAGCAATGAGCCATGACCGAATCACTTAAAAAGGCTCGGTTGGCCGCAGATTGAGTATCGGCTCCAGCTTCCTACATATTGTAGTGTCATCAGTAGTTCTTTGGTCATCACAGAGATGGAAAAAGAGAAAATCTGAAAGAATTCATCATTCATATTCTTCTGAGAACATGTATTGATCATGGTTCAAAATTACAATGTCAGTCGCCCGAAGTCATCGTGTTGCTGAATAGTGTGTGCGACGTTAATATATTCACTCACTCACTGAGAACATTTATAACATACTCTTTAACTTCAAATCTTTTGATGCATTAGTGTTTGGAGTATTTATCTAATTATTTCGATAATGATTCGTTAGATACATGTTACTTGTAGGGAGTTTTCCTTTAAATCTTTTCAAGAATAAGTCTCATTTTCACATTAGTTATTTATTCCACTAAAGTAAATTTTAATGATCAATTTGTTATTCCCTATAAAGCAAACTCTTCAAAAAATACCTTAATTTAGTCAGAAATAAATAAAACGCGCGCGTGAATAGAAAAATAAAGGACCAGAAATTAATTATATTCAAAAAATTTTCTCATTTACTATTTCTTATAATTGTTGGTTTGAATAATCTACGGGTATTACACCGTTTTTTTAACTGTATTTTTATAATTACTGCGCTAATTGTATTTCTATAAGTATTGAACTAATTGTATTTTTTTTAATTCTAAAAGAATTTTAACTACTCTTATTTTTAGCTCTTTGATATTATTTGCTTCACTTATGTGCTTTCAGTAGTTCCTTATTATTTAACATGAGTAATAATTTTAATTATTTGTGCAGTATTAAGTAACTACAATCCCCTACTCAAGATTACCTATCTTTATTTACCTGTGTTACATACAAAATAAATAGAAACGTTGACATAACCTAATCAATGTACCTTTTTAATTATAGGTAGTGTGTACTAATGAAAAGAAAATTTTTAAAGTTCAAGGAGACATAAAAGATATAACTTCAAACCATTCAATTACATTAAAATTCTGTCATTCAAAGTGACTGTGTGATGCTGCTGATCCAGATTTCTTAAGTACAATTGAAATATGTGAATAGAACATGATGAATATATTCATCTAATAGTTCCATTAAAAGTCATCGAATGTGAGAGAAATTAGATTCCTGCAAGTTTGATTATATTGTTAAAAGAAATGTATAAACCAGAAATTTTAACTTGTGTGATACATTTAATGTTAAATGTGAGGTTTTTAACAAAGAATGAATACCATTATAAATTAACCGTACTTTTGGTATCGCCATATATGGTGCCGCAATAAAAAGTGATACCAGCTCCTGGGGAATGAACTAAGTTTACAAAGGTAAAAAACACCAATACGCAGTCCCATTTGAGAAAAAAAGTTAACCGTACTATATTCAAATGTTTTAGATTAAATAAAGAGCGTATGCGAATTTCCATAGTTTTGAGCTAAATATCGATTAGTTATGTACGTTCACATAATAAGAAATGTTCTAAATATTCTTAATACGAATGATATTGGACAAAAATATCTGCTTATAAGTATACGTCAAACTCGTGAAAAAAATAATTTAACGGAAATAATAAATCATACTCATTTGCCAAAAAATACTAGATTCTCAACTTAATATTAGATTTCACTTTTTGTTATACATGTTTTGTTCTATCCCCGTCTCCAACCTTTCGGTCAAAAGTCGACGAGCAAACCAATTCAACCCCCTTACCTCCAAGAAAAATAAAGACAATCAAATACAATGGTCAAAATAACAGTCAATAACACTAAAAAAAAGTTCCTAGAGCAGTGCTTCTGAAACTTTCAATATACGCGACCCACTATTCAATCATCTTTTTCATCGCGCCCCCTCCCCCTACATACAATAACAATATATCAAATTCAATATTACTATACCTTGACATTAAAGCTACAATATTCGACTTAAACCTCTTATGTGCCACCGACGTAAAAAAACGTCTCGCTCAGCCAAAGCATTAATTTTCTGGACGTATATATACGTCTTTCCGAAGTACGATCCTTTCTGTGTAGTGCTATCCATAAAATTATTCCGACGGCTTTGGAATGCTCTAAAGGAACCTTGATAGTGTTTGTGAAGGATTGATTTATTTCAGAGGATTTGCTTACTTATTTCTTTTTCCCACTTCAAAACCCATCAAAATACGCTCATCTACGTGGTAAATAGTGGCATTGGAGAGCAAATGACGTAACTTTTAATCGGCAGTTAAGGAATTTATTATAAACCGTACAAATTATCAAAGTAAGTGTTAATACAAGCTCATGGGGTCACTGATAACTTAACTTAGTACTGTTAAATTAATAATAAAATATACATTGTACAGTACTGATACATTTATAAGTGTATTATATCAGTGTAAATGTGTATTCTATATTTTATTACATCAGAAAGTATCTTGTTTGTTTATTTTCAGTAAATTAATAATTTTTAAAATAACGTTTTGTTTCCGAATTTTCAATATGCTCGCATCCCCTTTGTAGAGTTATCACGCCCCCCAAAGGGGTCACGCCCCGCAGTTTGAGCAACCCTGTCCTAGAGTAATACTTCCTTTTTTTCAAAAAATAAAATGAAGAGAGTGAAAAGAAATAATTCCGTTAACTCCCCTCCATTTTATGAGAATATATTGAAGTCCTAAAAATTCATCTTAAATATGTTTTTTTTTCAAATATTTAAAAAAACTGGTTATTTTTCTGCAATTCTTGTTTATGGCAAACATTTTGGATCAACATGCGTGAGATATCGAGAATCTGTAAAAGTGAAAATTCCCGTTTCGTAACTCAAAAATGACACAGTGTTTCAAAACGCTTGTAAAAATGTTCAAATGACTTCCGAACAAAACATTTGGCCTCCTATTCTTTTGAATTGTGTAGTAGGAATCGACTTCGTAGCTACCACTTTCATCTCATGAAAATAGATTCCACAAAGAAATATGGCACCCAATCGATGACCAGAAGCCTGAAATCTCATCGTAAAAGCGGGATCATAAAAGTTCGGATCGCTTGGTCACTCTCTCACGTTCTAAACATTTACTACCTGTGCCAGGGTGCAAAGACATAAATAACAGGGAAATAATCAGGAGTGAATTTCCCATTGCTTTTTTTCTCGATGTATTTTTTTACTGATTTAGAGCATGAAAAGTAATATGAGCTACTTGGAAGAATTATGAGATATCCCAAGTTACCTTTCAAAAGACGGTTTCGGCAATGTTTATTTACTTCAATATAATTGCCCTCCTTTCACGAGTCTTTCTTCCGTTCAAAAGTAAATCGTATTCCTGTTGTATACATTATATTAGGTATCCTGTGTGCAAACTACATGTTTGAAATTTTGAGGAAGAATAATTCAAATTGTGTGAGCTTTGCTTAAATAAATTCGTTGAGATTACCACTTATTTTCAAGTGAAAATTACCTTTTGATTTTTTTAGTAAACACAATAAGCCAGTGCTTCTCAAACTTTCCATGCTTACGACCCAATATTCAATCATAATTTCCGTCGTGCCCCGCTCCCTACAATAACGATGCATCAAATTCAATAATACTATACTTCGATGCTAAAACTATTTTTTACCTCTTGTCCCGCCAACGTATATAAACATCTCGCTCACTCACTACGTTTATTTCCCTCAGACGTATATATACGTCTTTTCGAAGTTATATCTTTTCTGTGAACTCGTATCCATAAAATTATTCTGAAGTCTTTGGAAAGCAATGAAATGACATTAACAGTGTTTACGAAGGATTCACTTATATCAGAGGATTTGATTTTTTATTCCTTATCTACCACCCAACCCCTCAATATACACCCCATGTACTTATCTACGGGTTAAACGGTGGCATTGGGGACTGAATCACGTATCTCTTAATGCGCACTTAAGGGATTAATTCAGTGTTTCTCAAAGTGTGGGGCGCGAGCATATCAAAAATTTAAAGATTTAAAAAAAATAACTGGAAAGAAGTAAAACAAAACACTTTTTTCCATAATAAAAAAATACACAACAGCACTAATATAATTTATGTTTATCATCTGGCGTTTTCCTTCATCAAATAGCTATCTTTGATCCCAAAACCAAATTAAAGAAGAAAGAAAAAAAAAATTGTTTATTTTGGTGTAGTTCTTCAATGAGAGATTTTTTTTTTTATTACGTTTTAACATAAAATATTACTCGTTAAAAAAAAAAAAGAAATCCAGACTTGAGAAAATTCTTAAGAAGATAAACAATTCAACACTGTAATTATTATTGAAATACTGTACATTAGTTGTAGAAAGAAAAGTTACACATGATTCACTTTTCAGCCAGGCAGCATAATACATTTGCTGATCATTTGATTGACCTTCAAACTTACTGGTATGGTTAGTTTTACATTAGCTCCGTTTCTTGAACAAAATATGACAGCCTTGCCAGCAAATAACATTTCTGTAAAATTAAGTGAAAAGTGTCTCTGTTTGCGTCCCTAAGGTCTTGCACTTTTGAATCATTTTAGTTCAGTTTTATTCGATTTTTTCTCAAATCATAAAAGAAAAATTAGAAAGTCCTTGAAAGCCGGTAAGTATACTTTCTCTTAAATTAAATTATTCACTGGAATTCCGATTTATATCGTGTGCAGTAAAAATAATTATAAACAAATGTTTGGGTGATTGAGTCCCCCCGCACTACCATTAGCGTTAGCATCGAGTGCGCTCTTGCTCCCGGGTTAAAACATTTTGAAGTATTTCGCTTTACATATTAAAAAGTAACACGCTTATTATTCATCGGAATTTTATATTCTTTTTTCCTTATTTAACATTAATTCTAAATGCTAATTCTGTGAGGTTTAAAATTACAGTTCTTTTAAACAGTTATTTTCAATTATAGCATTTATCTATAAAAAACATTTTACATTTTTGAATGCAATGTCGTGCACGCAGTTTTACTCTCCTTACAGTTCAGCTATTATATCAAGAATAATGTTTTATTTTTTAAAAATGAACTCGTGCGAAGAGCCGGTGTTTCAGCCAGTATACGTTTAATGTATCAGTACTGAAGAATTTATTCCACAAATAATTTCTTAATACTAAATTAAGAACAAGTTTAATAATTATTAGTGACTTCCATGGGCTTGTCTTGTAGAGCAAAGTTTTTCAAAGGAAGGTTTAATATCAGAAATTGACACTCTGAGTTATTTTTCTATATTTAGCTGAGACCTACATTTTGTCTTCAAAGCAGCCACCGCAGAAAATCCGGTTTAACAAAGGTAGGATGTTGAAAATGGTAATAGTATACGAAGTGCTTTTGTTTTCAGCGCAGAAAATTCATCATCCACCTCTACCCAAAATTCAAAGAGTGATTTATTACAAAATTGCCTTTTAATTTTTCACTGGATGTGAAATCTATGAAGATTTCATCGGAAGTTGAGAGCCCTTCTGGAGTGTCTTGAAATACAGTGGCGGCGCTAGACCACGCGTGGACGTCGGCGAAATTAGGGTTCGGGAGGCCTCTTTTTTTCCCAGTCAAGAAAACGTTAAATTACATAAGCCGAATTATAGTTAAACTAATGTATGAGTAAATGAGATTTATTGCTAATCAAATGATGACAAAAATTACACAAATAGAAATTAAAAGAGACGAACTTTTCGGCTTTTGGCCTCACTAAACTTTTCAGGATGATGTCATAGCTAACACTAGCCGCTATTTCAGCTTCAATTGATAGAACTGATATCGCAGGTAGTCTCTCTTGACTCATCGTGCTTCTCAAGTAGGTCTTAAGGTATCCGACAACGTTCGGAACCGTGATTTTGCAAAGCATATAAATGGATAATTTTCATGATATTTAGTGTCACTTGGATTAGAATATATGCATAAAATTGTTTTATGAAAGTGGGTTTATTCATAGTTTACGGCAACAGAGGGGAGCAATTTTAAGAAAAAAAAACGACAATAATTATTTCAATGGGTGGTAACTCTGAAAATGTGAATTTTTCAAAAATTCTAGTTGAGCCTCTGTAGAGAGGTCTGAGCTATATACAAGCAAAATATTATTATAATGAAACAATTTTTCACAAAAGGAGAACATTTAGAAAAAAAGATTATTCTAAGTTAATTTTTTGCCAAAATACTATATTTAATTATTTTTTTTTGTCAAAATCTCCTTAAAACAATTTTATGCATGTATTCTAATCTGAGAGACACTAAATATCATGAAAATTATTCATTTATGCACTTTTTTTTAAATCACGGTTCCGAACGTAGTCGGGATACCTTAATTAATCAATTTGTAACTTTGAGAAGCTTCTCTCAACGGAAGCTGTACTCACGGAAACTGTGAGCATGATTCTAATTGTTATATAAACATTTGGATATATTTCTTCCAAATTATTTTCTAAAATGTACTGAATGGGTTATTTCGCATCGTTGATAAAGTCTAGTGAATTCGTTTTTAAAAGTTGGAGTTCTTCATATAGTTCGAAAGGCTGTATGTCGCTGTTTTTGCCTTCCCGAAGTATTGAACCTAAATCATCTGTACCTAATCATCTGGATAATGGCCATAAAGTACTAATCACTCTCTTTACTCGCGCAACTGTATGAAAATAAATAAAAAAGAATAACTAAATTTTAAATAATTAAAAACCTTGCGAGGCCCCCACAAGCGCGAGGCCGTCGGCGGTCGCCGACGCCTAACGCCGCCACTGTTGAAATAGATCCCTAATCCACTTGTAACTTGCTACCATGTTGTCCGCATCCAGAAAATACTTTTTAAAATTCTTTGCCAACATTGCTAAATGATTTTACATGGTTTTAAAAACAACTTTCACATGTTGTTCTTCAGATTTGTAAGTTTTAACACATAACGAGCTGGGGCATTTCCCCCATCATTTACTTCAGTAGTGGTAAATCCAAAATTTAAGTATTTTTGAGAATAATTCCTTGATTTAGTTTTCGGAACCATGCTCGTCTGTGTACTTGTTAATCCTTTATTATCGTCGAATGTTTGCTTACGACTTAAAAATATATGTATGATTTTGTTTTAACCTACTGCCGTAAATACTTAATTACCGTGAATTACAATTAACGTGCAAATTAAAAAATGTTCAAGCTAGATTCGGTAGCTATAGAAGTATCGAGTCGACCAAAACTGACTGGAATTGTACGAGGAAAAGCATTTTTACATGTTTTGCGCAGACGTTCGATAAGTTACCCAGACTCACGCAAACGTACCCGATAATGCCAGATGTGATGGATATGATAGAGAGAAACATAGACTAGACTATTTTTCTAATGATATATGTACTTTGAGAAATGGATGCTGAAGGAAATAAATTTTAATTAAATGTATCATTTTGCGATCTGTTCCAATTTAAAAATTAGAGAAAGGAAAATAACATAATAATAAGTAAGTAATAAATATTTTAAGTAATTTTCTTAAAATATATATTACTTAAAAGTAACATAAACAAAATTTAATACTTATACAGCGTATAATTGAGATCGCATTGTAGCTTTAGCGTCAAAGTGCATTTTTATTGCAGTAAATACTTTATTGTTGTACAGGGGGCGACAAAAATTATGATTAAAAATTGGGTCGCTAGTATTGAAAGTTTGAGAAACACTGGATTAATTATAAACCGTACAAATTATCAAGATAAGTGTTAATGCTGGCATACAATTTTATATATGACAGATCCATAGAGAGAGAGTCACTGGTAATTATTAAACTTGTCCATAACTTTGTATTGTTAAGTTAATTATAAAAATTAGATTGTGCACTACTGATATATTTATAAATGTTTATTCATTGTATATTATATACGTCTAAAGGTGTATTTATCTCTTAACATGTCAGAATGTATTTGTTTGTTTACTTTCTGTAAGTTAATAATTTTTAAATAATCTTTTTTTTCCTATTCAATATGCATGTGCCCCTCGTAGGGTTATCATGCCCCACCTAGAGGAGTGCACCTCACAGTTTGTGAAACACTGCAATAAGGAATTAAAATGATGTTTTTAAACTGAAATACAGGATGATTCATAAGGAAGTATACCACTTTAATGTACTATATACCAAGAATAATGAAATATATTAAATGTTACTTGTAACAGAATTGTATGGGATATAATTTCAAGTTTTGTTAGAGACAGTCACAGATGCTCTATATGTGAACCCTCAGTCTCACGACACAAATTGAACTGCTTATGTACTTCTGCCCAAATGTGTGTGTCTGAATCAAATCCATCGATAAAGGTTGTCATATTCTGTTTCAGATTTTCTAGATCAACATGAAGCAGAGGGATGAATATCTTGCTCTTTAAATACTCCCACAGGAAGAAATGCCAAAGTGTCAAGTCTAGATTTCAGGTTGGTCATTCGGTAAGTGGTATGTTGTAGTCCAAGACTCGTCCAATCCATCGCTGAGGAAGATGTTCATCGAGGTAATATCGCACGTAGGCTGACCAGTGGTGTATCCTCCAATAGGAGAATGAAGATGTCGACGTTGTCTGGCAACTGTAGCATCAACTAGAGTAAACATATTTAAAATGTGAATTCCGTTATATTTTGCTAAATTCAAAAACACAAAAAGCTTTTTTCTCTTGAAACTCTTCCATTTTAGTGGTTTAGTCCTATGACACACATGCTCTTTTCTACGTTACTTTCGGCAGGGACGAGAAACACACTTTTAGAGTAATAACAACCTCACTGTTCGTTGAGGTAGGTGGTGCTTGTATTTGTTAGCTACAATTTTTACAGCATCTGGAAAGTGCATACTTATTCATGAATCCCCCTGTATAGTGAATGCGTATTTCTTATGACTAATGTTAAGTACACTGATGTAAATCACGAATTCATGGGTAAGCACAAGGTTAAATAGATGTGTTTAAAAGTTTCAAAATTTCTTATACTTACTTATTAGAAAGTAACTATAAACATCGGAATGGGAACGAATTACCTGAAAAATATAGTGCTTATTAAAGAAGCATGGGTAACATCTTCATGAATTTGAGTGCAATGATTATTGACATTATTCGTTTAAAGTATCCCTAATCGAATCAAATTGGTAAAAAAAAATGTTCGGTCATTATTTACAACGCGATATTAAGAGAGAGGTTTAGGTATAAAAACCATTAAAAGTGGAAAATAAATTTATTTGGTTTCCAAGATTGATCAAGGATCGTTGTCGGCATTTGCACGAGGCCTATTGGCATGTGATTCTTGAATGTTATTCTGTGGCAAAGAATAATTCTATCGATCAAGAATAAGAATAATTCTTCGAATAATTCTTCCCTATCGATTTTGTTCACATAAATCGATAGGGAAGATGCTTATGAGGGAATAAAATGATTTCCATCGATTTATTAAAAATTATTCTTTCCAAGTAATTATTCCTTGCAACGTCACTTTCTTTCTATTTACACCAGCGTTTCTCAAACTGTGAAGCGCCCCCGTAACGGGGCTTTATAGCCCTCCGTGGGGGGCGCGAGCATATCGAAAACTCGAAAACAAAAGATTTCAATAAGTATTAAATAAATGAAAAGAAGCAAATTATAATACATTTTGACATAATAAAAATCAAAAGCACATTTACACTGATTAAATATACGTATAAATGTAACAGTAGTGCACAATGTATTTGTGACAATTTATCAATACATTAAAAAACAAGTTTAATAAATAGTAGTGCCTTCCATGAGTTTGTCATATACAAAATTAAATACTTATCTTGATAGTTTTTATGGTTTATAGTTAAAATCGTATTGTAGCTTTAGCGTCAAAGTATGTTTTATTGCATTCAATACATTGTTATTGTAGAAGGGGGACACGATGAAAATTATGATTGAAAATTGGGTCGCCAACACTGAAAGTTTGAGCAGCACTGATGTACATAACTTGTTTTTTAAAGTAAATATTTTATTTTCATATTCAAGTGAGTTAACATCGCATTATATCAAGTAAATGTAAAATATGTTCTGTTACTCAAATTGTATTTTTAGCTTCATAGTTTGGCGTTAATAATCAACCAATAAAAAATCAAAGCAACACTAAGCTTTTGGATACACCTTGTAATTTTAAATCTAGGTCAAGTGACGAGGAAGATAATGGAGGTGATAGATCTCTCAAACTACCAGACTACTCCAACGAGAGAATTTTGAGCCAGGAGGGATTTAATAGGCATCAGCCTTCTACAAGGTGGGTCTTCATTTTCACCAGAATTTTTACATATGACCCACCTACCTGACGATCATGATCGCCAAGCCAGTGCTTCACAAACTTTCAATATGTGCGACCCAAAATTCAATCATAATTATCTTTGCGCCTCCCTTCCAGACAATAACAATTTATTGAATTCAATAAAACTGTACGACTTTAACCTCTTAAGTGCCACCAACTAATACAAACGTCTCACTCAACCAAATCGTTAAGCGTATAGGACATATATATACGTCTTTGCGAAGTACGATTTTTCCTGTGCACTGCTATCCATAAAAATATTCTGAAGGCTTTGAAATGCAATAAAAGAACATCGGTAGTGTTTGAGAAGGATTTTCAGAGAATCTGGTTATTTATTCCTTATCCCTTCCCAGTACATCACATACGCGTGACTTCGTGGAAAACGGTGGCAATTGGGGTGAGTAACTTCGCGTATCTTTTAATCGGAAGTTAAGGGATTAATTATAAACCATACACATTTTCAAGATAATTGTCAATTCTCGTTTTTATTCTATATATGACAAGCCATTGAGGTCACTGATAATTATTAAACTTGTTCTTAAATTAGTATTGTTAAATTAATTATAATATACATTTCGTAGTACTGATATATATTTATAAGTGTATTATATCAGTAGGAATGTGTATTTATTTTTTATTATGTCAGATTGCCTTTTATTTGTTTAATTTCAGTAAATTAAAAAAAATTAAAATAATCTCTTGTTTTTTCGACTTTTCAATATGCTCGCGCCCTTCTTGAAATGTTATCACGCTCCCATAGAGGGGCACGCCCCACAGTTTGAGGAACACTGCACTAAGCTGCACTGGTCGCAATTTGGCTTCAGACTAATGTCGATGTATATATATAATTTCTGGCTCAAATCCCTCAATTGAAACGAACTTACTTAATATTTATAAATACACTGCTGGACAACTGCTAAGGACGGATCACAAATTGCTAAGTACCATAACATTAAGCGAGTCATGAGGCCGAGTAGGATAAAATATAGTTGCCACACTGTTCAGACATTAGAATAAAGAATATTGTTCTGGAAAGTACAAAAGCTGGGAAACATCTGAAAGAAAAAAAAATGTTAATTTGATCTGCGTACAGAGAAATGGAACAATGCATCTAAAAGTCAGCAGGCACCTTAAAGAAAGGTATCAGTACGGGATATGTCCACCGTGTGGAGTGTGATGCAACATTCCACACGTCGTACCATACTTTGCACAACATTATCCAGCAGCTGTTGAGGCAATTTTTCCCATTCCTCTGTGAGTGCACAGATGAGGGTGTTCTTGTTTGTCGGAGGATAGTTTCGACCAGCAACTTGCCTCCCCAAAACATCCCACACATTTTCAATGGGGTTTAGATCTGGAGAATGCGCTGGCCATACGAGACGTTGAATACCCTCGCTGTCTAGACAAGCCTGAACAGCGAGTGTTCGATGACATGTTGCTTTGTCGTCCATAAAAACAAATTTATCACCGACAGCACCACGGAAAAGACGAACATGAGGAAGTAGAACTTCATCAATGTATTGTTGGCTCGTCATAGTCCCATTCGCAACCACATGTAGGCGTGTGCGGCCATTGATCATGATGCCGGCCCACACCATGATACTGCATGTCGGATATCGGTCCTTTTCCTGGATATTTTCTGGACGATAAGCAGTACCACTCTCGTGCCAGATCAGTTGGCGTCTACAATCCGATGACAGACTGAACCTACTCTCATCTGAGAATAGTACGCATGCTCAGTCCTGTTCATTCCAATTGTGATGCTCACCACACCATTGCAAACGGGCAGAAATGGGACACATACAACAGGTCTGCGTGCGTATAGTCCTCCTCCCCTCAAACGTCTGGCAACAGTTTTTCGGGAGATCTGCTTTCCTGAGGCAGCAAGAAACTGATTTGCCACCTGCTGAGCTGTGGTGCGCCTGTTCCTTTTTGCTGATAGGACGATATATCTGTCTTCTGCAAGCGTCGTACTTCTAACACGACCTCCCCCGTGCCGTCTACTACACATTCCAGTAGTTTTAAATGACTTCCACAGTCGTGAAACAACGCTGTGAGCGATGTCGAACACCCTGGCAACATCTGTTATTTTTCGTCCTTCTTCGATCTTTCCAATAATTCGGCCACCCATAAAATCATCTATGTGATGTCGGGAAGACATGCCAAAAATTTTAAGTTCGTCTATTAAATCTTTCCTGTAAAACTTTGACTTGAAACAACAACTATCCACACGCGTCAAAACCTTTAAAACTCTTATGAACGCTATCACGTGATGAACAGACGTGGAAAAAAATTTGCATACTCATATTTCTTACTAATATCCCGCATTCATTCTAATTTTCCACATTTTGCTTCCTTTCATTTTGTGGTTGCTATGGATGATAGTGTTATCCGTCCTTAGCAATTGTCCAGCAGTGTATATTCTGTACATCGTAAAACTATTAGAGACAGTAAAAAATTCAATTGCAGAATTTCTAATTATTCTTTTTTATTCCCTCAAAACTCACAACACACGTTCGAATATTAAATATATTCACCCTAACTGAACTGGGAACGAAGATGAAGCCGTGAGAAAGAGAGAGAAAAGGAAATAAATTGAGAAAATAAGGCAAAATACATTTTATTCACCCGTTGAATTGCATTTGTCAATGTCAGCAGTCCTCCACAATGAAATCAGATGTGCGTCACGACAGTGATGTATTTAGTTCTGGTACAAAAAGTGGTTGTTGAGGATTTAAAATTTCGTTAGACTACCCCTTACAACAACATAAAGAAAAATCCAAAAATACCGAAGCAAACATTACAAAAACAACGTTATTTCTTATAATTTGTGTTGATGTTTTTTTTTCCTGGCTGTTCTTTTACCTTTTTTCAGGTGGTGATTTTTTGGGACAAAAGATTTAGAATAATCTATATTCAAAATAAACATATTTAACGAAATTTTAAGCATTTATATTGTAGATTTTTATTTACAAGAATTTAATCCATATTGCTTTCGAAAAAATTGTGGTAAAAATTAGATGTATTCTGATTTAAGTGAATGAAATAAATACAGTCTCATCATGATTTAATGAATTCACCGAGACCGAACATTTTGTTCGTTAAGTCTGGATTATTCATTATATCGGAATCCGAACAAAATACATATTTCATGCATTTACCTTTTGGAAATTCTACCGTATCTACACAACAATATCCGTAGTTAGAAATTGTACACATTTTATTCAACAGCCATAAATACAGTACAGTCCCGATAATCCGAACAATATCGGACCGACCCCTGTTCGGATTACGTGATTGTTCGGATTAGCCGGAGTAAGAGCGAAATCACTATTTGAACCGGGAGTACGGGTCTATTGTGTCTATGTATTTTGTCGTAATGTGAGCGTACGCGCCCGCTTTTTTGCCGCGTGGACTGTACTCCCACTCCTCGACGCGTGTGTCCTCCCTCCACCACTCCTAACTTAGTGTGTCAGTGTGACCGCGTGTGCCCGTACTGTTGGCCGTCAGTCGTTCCGCGCTCGTTCTACATTCGTCCGCTTTTGTCTCTGTGTTAATAACAGCGTGATATTCTACAGTGAAAACAGTTTGTTGTGTGTTTTGGACATTTATCTGTGATACAGTGTACGTAAACAGATTGTTATGGCGAGTAAGCGTAAGCACTCAACACTTACTCTTAAAGACAAACTAGAGGTTCTAAAGCGTTTAGATAAAGGTGAAGGTGTGACAAAATTGGCTACAGAGTTTAATGTTGGCAAAGCTACAATTTGTGATTGGAGAAAAAATCGTAAAAAGCTTGAACAATACTGTGCTAATTCTTCTGGCGAGACACTCTTCTTCTGGCGAAATATTCACCGATTTTCGTCCTTAAAATTATAAAAAATTTTCCGCGGAGCCGTTCGGATTAACCGGATGTTCGGATTAGCCGTGTTCGGATTAGCGGGACTGTACTGTACTACCAGTGAGTTTTGTTACGCCCCAGTTAAGGTATCCGACTACCCAAATATCGTGATTTTTTTTCAAAAATTGACAATTTTTGTTATGATTTTATTTCCTAGTCCATCTTATTAGTTTAATAAAAATACCAAGCTCTTTATTGTCCATTCTTTAGAACAAAAACTACAAGTGCTTTAATAAAAGAAAATGCCATAACACTTTGCACAAGAAGTCAAACTTTAAAATACGTTTTACTCGAAATTTGTTTTTGTTTTTTCGAAAAACTCAAACGGGGACAGCGATTGCTTAAAAGGTTTTGAAAATAATTGGCTGAATGTTTATGTGAATGTTTTGTATAACAGTAGAAGTGTTTTGACTTTCAGAGTTATCAATCACTGTTCTATTTTAAAATTTACAGTTCTTTATTTGAAGATAATCACTGTTTTTAAAGCAATTTCATACAGTCACTAAGATAAAGAGCTCTAGTTTTTGAAAGAATTAAAATATCTATTATCTGAAGGTCATTTCAGACATGAATAACAAAGTCAAACATTGAAATTGAAAAAATTGAGAATTTATTCAAAACTATTTTGTACAGAATGTGCCCCGTTCATTTAATTTTTCGTACATTTTCACCGGGTTTTCCCCCTTTTAATAATATTAAAAAAAATTCTGTTTTCAATTTTACGATTTCTTCCTTAAAATATACTAAATAAATCTAAAAATCTCAAAAAAATCTCCATATCTCCATTTTTTTAAAAAAGTTGTCGCAAGTAATTGGATACCTTAATTTGAAATTTTAAAATATTGATCGATAGATGTTAGGAAAATGTTTTGATTCATATATCAAAACAGTTTCTACTTACCAAAAAAGAAAAAAAAATCTTTTTTCTGTTCCGGCCAAAAAAATGTCACTTGAAAGAAAAATCCAATTCTTTTTAACATAATCTAGTAAAATGTGTGGAGTTAACTACTTACGAATCGATTTTCATACAAAGTCCCCGGGATGGAAATATTATGAGGGATGAAATTTGCACAAGCGTTAACAAAAATGAGATACGCTGTGTTCTGCGCATGCCCCATATCACTGTTGGAAGAAAGTAGGAACTTGAGTAGTGTAGCGGTAACTTAATAAACCCATAACACAGCCTTAGAGAAGGAGTGCACTTTTTGTGGTCATGTTACTGGGCTTCGGAACCATAGGTCGCGGGTACTATACTCCGAATAGGCCTGGCCACCTTCCGTTCATTGAGTATAAAAATGATCAATTTAAAAGTGTTATTTAAAACAATAATAATTATTCCTTATTTTTAAATTTAGCCTTATATTTACTCTAAAAAATTCATTAATAGTTGTCTTTTTTAGAACATTTGATCTCTTATTGTTTTTTTTCTTCTTTTGCCGCTTTCAATAAACTAGATTTTTGTTTTAGTGCCATTTTTTAAGCAAACGGTGTTCACGAGAAATTGGAAAATGATTATTAATATTCAAATTTAAAATTCCGAAAATCCCATTAAAGAAATTATTATTGTTTAAAAATAATAAATATATTTGTTTCTTATGATACATTTTACATCAGATACATTTCCATTTTTGATATTGAAAGATTCATATAATTTCAATTTTTTTAATTGATTGTGAAATTGTGATTGATTTATATATATTTAACTATATATATGTGTGTGTGTGTGTGTGTGTGTGTTATTTGAACGAATCAATTTGAAAAATGTATATAGAGAATAAAAAAGAATATATATATATAATATTTTCATATATTCTCTTATAGTATTCTCATATAATACTTTCAGTATTATATGCGATTAGTTTATTCACCTGTTTACCTACTATATTATCAAAGATAGCCGTACTTAAGGAGTAAACTCCAGTCGTGCGTTAGAGCCGACACACAGTCTTTTTTTAATTGTTGAAATAATTCGTTAATTCCGTGTTTATTATTCATTAAATAGGGGTTTGCCTTCACTTTAATCGGGGACAGGGATAATTTCGTTATATAGTGGTTTGTTAAATCGTTAAACAAGGCTTCTATTTCTCATATAGAAGTTGCTCTTGTAAGTTTGGAATATTATCTCATATAAAATCAATTCATCGGTATAATTCATCTGTAAATCATTGAACTCTTGTATATGTTTATATGCATGAACTTATTAGTTTTTCAATAAAATTTTAAAAAAACAAAACAAAATAGTTTAAATAATATGTAGATGTATGTATGATGCTTTCATGAAAAATTCATTAATGTATGTTTATTAAAAAACATAAGTTATATGATATAATAATAGTACAATGATTTCTTTCTCTTATTTTTCACTACGCTATTCAGAACTATTTTCTTCTGTTCTATCAACTGAACTCTTCCTTATAAGTCTGCGTTGTTTTCACAATATTGAAAGGCAGAGTAATAATTTAAGAGAACTTCACCATCTAATTTTCCTATTGTTACGATTTTTGTGTAAAATTGTGTTAATAATTTGTGTTGGAATGTGTAATGCATGTATGCTACTCTCTGTTATATTTATTTTGTGTTAAAATTGTAATATTGGCAAGCAACACTTTCCCTTAGGTTACAATGGCGATTCATAGGAGTTTGGCGAAATTTTGGCGATAGAGCAAAGTTGACATCATTTTCGGTGACCATTTTGGCAACTTGGCAACCATGTTGGTGATCATTTTTGGCAAGTTCGGGACCTTACGGATTATTCTGGAATTTAATGGAGAAATAGTTTAATTTCATGATCTATGATGCAAGCCAGGGGTCGGCAACTTGTGGCTCGCGAGCCACACGCGGCTCTTTAGATGTGAAGCTACGGCTCTTTAGTTCCATATGCAATTATTGTTTATTTAATCACAAAAAAACATTTAAAAATTGTTTTTAATCGATGAACGAGGATGAGGCACCGTTTCTATTTCTCAGCCTTTTTTTCTCGCTTTTCCAAAAGAACTTTTAGGTTTGCTACCGCTCTCGGGACAAACCAGACGAAAAGGTATAGCGAATGGCATGCGAAAATGCCTTGAAGACAATAAGATTGATTTAAATAAAATCGTTTCAATAGCAATTGATGGAGCCAGAAGTATGACAGGAAAAATTAAAGGGACAACGATTATTCAGAACTAAATAAACCACGAAATTCTTACGTTTCACTGCATAAAACACGAAAAAGCGCTTTGTGCTGAAACATTTCCGGCCGAAATAGATGAGGTCATGAATTTGGTAATCAAGATTGTTAACAGCATCTTGTCAAAAGCACTTTACCATCGTCAGTTTAAAGAATTCTTAAGCGAAATGGAGACTCAGTTTTCCTAACCCCTTCTTCACAATAAATTGCGGTGACTTTCCAAAGGTAAGGTGCTGAAACGTTTTGTTTTGTGCTTGAATGAAATAAATACATTCCTCAATGAAAAAGGCATTAATCACCCAGAATTAGAGAACTACAAATGGTTGCAAAAATTTTACTTTATGGTGGATATCACAGCGAAATTAAATAAGCTTATTCTAAAACTGCAAGTGAAGGAAATCCCAGCCTATGTTTTGGTAGAAAAATTGGTTTGTTCCGAAGAAAAATTAATTCTTTTCGCAGAAGATGTTCAGAACGATGAATTACTTCATTTTCAATTTAAAAAGCAATATTGCGATAAAACCAGTGCGGCTGCTGACACGAATTACCAAGAGCTGAAACGTCCTCCCGTTGGTGTGGTGTGGTAGTTAGGAGAGGGGGGTGCCAGCTCAGGTGTCGTCCACGTCACTTGACCATGGTTCAAAATTACGTGGTCCGTCGCCAAAAGCCCTCGTGTAGCTGAACAGTGCGACGTTAATATTAAATCAATCAATCAATCGACACGAATTACTTCGGCACAGTAATAAGAGAAATAAAAGATAAATTTGCTGACAGATTTGAGCAATTCAAAAACAACAAAACCACTCTAGCATTCATATAAATCCTCTCAACACAAATAGTAACGAAATCCACATTGAATCATTTGGAATTGATACTGGATCTCTAGAAATGTAATTGATCGATTTAAAAAGTAAAGCTTTGTGTAGAGTTGAAAAGCAAGTTGGAAGAGTTAGAGGTCCAGAAATATTTGTGTAACACTATTTAAAATTCTTGAAGGAAATAGTTCAGAGAAGAGATTAAAAGAAGGTTAGAATCAGTTCAATTTTCCTTATTATACTTTATTTACATAATATTGGGCACTAAATTCAGTGTGAAATATATTTAATGTAGATTTAATTGGAGATACGTCGAGTTTGAATTTAGATCGAGATACAGAGTTAATCAGAACTCAAATTAATACAAACTAAATTTGAGTTGCAGTTGTACCTTATTTTCTCTATTTGTATTTAACTATTTCATTCTAGTAAAGTTTTGTTATGTATGGGAAGTAAATTTGTCTCCAATTTGTAGTATAAAAGGACTGTAGTCTTATATTGCGTGTAAGTGTTAAATACTAATAATCCTTCGGAAGATCCTGGTCTTTGAAATTATTTCAACTCCCTTACATACAACACTAATTTTTCATACAATTTTCTAAAGAGCATTAGAGTATATGTATTCCTCTATCTCGCACACACCTTCAAAATACACTTATTAGTAAACTAATTTTCGTGATTAAGTAAATAATAACTTTAACATTACATGATACGATAATATGAATACATGATTAACATTTCATAAATTAAAAAAACGCAAAAAATAATTTAAAAGTAATAGTAATTTTAATTAAAATTTTTTAAAAAAAAAATCGAAGAAATGCTTTTTATTTACAATATTAAAGATTTGAACAAATATATGGCATTTGGAAAATTATCTTCTGAAAATGCTACCTGATATGTTATACAGAAGAACCTCTATTTGTGCGATCTTTTCTTATGCGATTTTATTTTTGTACCATCTTTTTTTATGCGGTGTATGAATTTCAATAGCTTTGACGCCACTCTAATGTTTTCCTTTCTCTTTACCAGAGGCGCAACGGAGAAGGTTAGGATCTCTCCCTCCTGAAAGTCAGATTTCGCCTTTAATATTTTATAAATTGGGTAAATACGTATTTAGCGTTAGTCAAGCCTTGGGCTCCTAGAGTTCTGCCCCCCCCCTGTGGCAGGACTCAATGGCTTTGGCTTCACTTTAATGTTTTTTTATCTGTTTACCAGTGGCGTAAGGGAGAATGTTAGGACCCCCATGAAAGTCAGGTTTTAATATTTTATAAATTGGGTAAATACGTATTAAGCGTATATCAGGTCTTAGGCCTCTAGAGTCCTACCCCCCTAACGTGATGCGGGGTTGAACGTTAGGCCACTGAAGTATAGACACTTCAAAACGCTCTGTTTATTTGTTATAAACAATCTCCCGACAATGCACATTCAGTTGCTTTCTCTCAACGCTCCAGCAGACTGCACTTGATTGAAGACAAAACTTTCTACGACAGTGACATTATCAATAATTTGATAGATTAAGAAGATGGACAAGAAGAACCGGATTCTTTGAGAGAGGATAAAATTATGCAGGAATCCAACTTTCCAACAAATTGGAAAAGCATTTTCTTAAAATAGATACCATTTAAGAAAGGAATATAAAATTCCAAAAAGGACTTCAATCATATATATCTGGTTATTGTGACATTTACAAGCAGCTGACCACCCGACCTTCGTCACAAAAACTTATCTCTTACTTTATGTTGCCAAAAAATAAATCAATTGAAATTGCACCTTCAAGTGACGAAAACGATTTTGAACTTATTCATTACAGGGCTTTGGATTACGATGTGTAGTAATGAATTATGTATCTACCTTTGGAAAACTTATCCATGTATAAAATTAGAAACTATATGTTTTTAAAACGTTTCCATGCGTAATATTTAATTATTTATTTGGTTATGGAACTACTCTCTTGCATAAATTTTGTAACTAATTGGCATATTTTATAAATGAGACTTTTTTATGCGTTCCCTATCCACCGCTTAAAAAACGTTTTCTGTAGTATTTCCACGAATTAGTTTGTTTTATGTAAGAATATATGAATTTTTAAAATATTTTGGTGCGTTTATTTTTATGCGGTCCCTATCTACCGCACAAAACAGGTTCAACTGTATATTGGTTACATTTTTTTAAAAATATGTGTTATATTTGTGAATTTCTTATCATTCATAACAGATCCAGCAGTTCATTTCTATTATGAACATGCTTATTTTTAAGAAACCAATAATACCCCAAATCATTTTATTGCTTTTGTATAATTTAGCTATATGAATTTTTTTGTCTTTTTAAGGCTACACGGTACCCTTTTTCAAAAAAAAAATTTGGGAGACAGTTACAGTAAAAATAATTGATGTTTTATATTTATATTATATTATTAAGCTGATTCTGTAAGCAAAAAGTCAGTTTGACTAGCCATTATTTTACAATTTTAAAAAATTAGGAATTTTTGAAGTTTTTTTCAAACTCTTATAAAATACCTAATTTTTAAAATTTTTTAGTAATTTTAAGTTATTTATGATTCTTAGATTATTACAAACAATATTTAGTATGGATTTGAAAATCTATTCCCTTGTTGATTTTTAATAATTATTTTTCTAGAAAAACTTGGAAAAAACGCGAAAATATTTAAAATATCAACTTTAGCATTTTTTAGAAAAATAACTAGAGTTCTCAGCCCTAAATTCATACTAACTTTTATAGAACATACATTTGGGAGTATATACAAAAAAAGAATTCAAGCTCTTGAGCAGGAAAAAAGCCTTAGGGATTAGAAAACACTTATACCTTCAAAATTAAAAGTCTGAGAAAAACGCATTTAAAGTTTGTAAAGTCATAAAACAAAAACTTATAATGCCCGTAAAACTCTAATTTTTTAATATGTTATTTTCCAATGTATGTTTTACATTAAAACACTATTTTTATTAAATATGACTGGAAATTATATTTTTAATTCAAAATATATTTTTGCATAATATTGATAGCATTTGTTAAGACGTCAGTTTATTCAGCTTTATCTTAACCTAATATTTCACAAAAGTTTTGAAAAACGAAGAATTTATGTACAAAATAATAATGATACTAACTTAAGCTTAAAATAGTTAGGTTTGCTCATAAAATTTAATTTTTTTTAGTTTTAAATTGGGGTAGTTTAGGAAATTTTAGCTCTTGTCGTACGACTTTAAAATACTAAAATATAGTACTACAATATGTTTAGTATAATGTAGTTTGGTATATACATCAAGGAAATATTCGGTTATATCTGCAGCATTTGAATTCAGAATACTTGAATTCGGAAGTCTAATTGCAGAATCAGCTGAGGACTGATTTTTAGATACATCATTTTCAGTAGTATTCCATCTCTTCGAAATATTGTTTCTCACAGAAACCCAGAACGCATTTGCCATGGCATTTTCTCTACAGGAAAAATTAATGATAAAGCTTTAAGTTATATAAACTATTTTTAAAGCAAAAATTGGCCATGAAATTAATCTTTATTAATTAATTATGAGAACTCAAAAAACTCAAAACGTAATCAAGCAGAAATTATTTTAGTAATGAAAATTGAAATTAATAACCATTTCAAACTAAAAGCTCAAAAATATTTTTAATTAGTTCAACTTAAGTGTGAAAAAATGCATTAAAAGGAAACCGAAACCAAAATCATAGTTCATAAAACTTCAAATATCTTAAAAACTAATTTGCTAACAGATCTGAAATTTCGTGGCTAGCATCTCAATGATATGGGCCACCAAAACATGCAAAAAAATCGGTAAAAATAAAATTTTTAGGGTACTGTGTAGTCTTAAAGCAGCGCATCGTGCCAACATTTATTTTTCAGAAAAAGAGATTATATTAAAAATTTCTAAGAAAACATAAATTTTTTCTATAATTACAGAATGGTATATAGTTAGTTTCCTTGAAGTATATATAACATTAAATTATTAGATGACTGATGAGTTTATGTGATATGATCTTTTACATTATTCTTGTTGAAAAATATATGCTATGCAAAATATTTCATTTACTTTGTTTCAGCGTAATGGTAGAAAATATTATTTTTAGTTTAATTTTTGAGAAACAATATTTAAAGTAATTTATTAAATACATTAATTTTTAAAAAGTCTTGATAAAATATAAACATTATTTTAAATTGTGACAACAAATTACAACATATTTTTACGCGAATAATGTAAACAAAACCCTTCACAATTTTTATATTGATTATTCATATGAAAAACTTTTAATATGAATGAAATCTTTAAATAAAAACATGATAGATCTTAATAAAAACGTAGAAGCATTCTTCGAGAAATCCAGCTTTCTTTCAGATAAAGAAAATAAGGCTTATAAATTATATTCCAAAATGTGTGATTAAGTATTTTGGAAGTCTTTTTAAGTACATGAAACCTGAAACTTCATTTTTTCTCAAACTAACTGTCTGATACAAAGTTTTGAATTTGAAAGGGTCTCGATAAATAAAAAAGCAGCAGGAAAATCAATAGAGTGATTAGGCAATTATCTTGAACAGAAACTGAAGAAACCATCCAAAACGGGTTACAAGATATCTCATTCCAATACACTTTTTCTCTCCCTTCAATTAAGTGCGTATCTGTGAAAAACGATTAAAGAGTAAATTACCCGAGAGAACTAATCGACGATCAATGAAGAAAAGCTCATTTGCATAACAGATGAAAGAAATTAAGCATTCATCAGCACCCGATCACCTCAGAGTATGTTTCTTAAAGAATAAGGGCCTATAAACAGTTTTTCTACAGAATGCATAGTTAATTTCACGCTTTGTAATTTACAGTAGGATTTTTTTTTCAAATTTCATATCTTAGAGAATCTCGTTTGAATGAACTATTATTTTTCTATGTTATGTGAAGTAAATTTCTACAAAATGGGGATGAATGTAATCATAAGTATCTAAATATTTCTCAGCAGAAGAAAAAAACTGTTACTTTTAAAATAAATAAGAATAAATAGCATCTCTATAATTATCATTTGTTTCTTTTTCAAGTTATAAGATTTCGTTGTGTCTTTTCCTCTATAATTACAATATCTGCTTTTTGTTTCTTTTAATAAATTTATATTCCGGATTACATTAGAATACAAACCCCTTTACTACGTTATCTTCCTTAATATTTAACAAAAATAAAAGAAATGACAGACACAATAGTGAATTTGTAGTTCTGATGAGTGTTTTAACCACATTTTTCAGTTTCATTGGTAAAATTTTTCTACATTGTAGTGGTTCTCAAACTTTCACTAAGGGTGAGTCAATTTTCAATCATAATTTTTATCGCCCCCAAATAATAATGTATTGAATGCAATGATAATGCCCTTTTTGATACTAAAGCTGCAATACAATCATAATTATATAAACCATAAAAATTAACAAGATAAGTATTAAATTTTGTATATGTTACTTTTACGTAATATATATTTTCATTTTTTTTTTAACTTTTAGTTCGATTCACTATAAAAGCGCGTTTTTAGTTTGTTTTCAAGCTATAATTTATTTTATAACTATTTTTACTATACACGATAAAAATCACAATTCCAGGGAATAATTGAATTCAGAGAAAATATACTTACCTACTTTTAAGGACTTTTAAATTTTTCTTTGATGATTTGAGAAAAAAATCCAATAAAACTAAAGAAAATGTTCCACATGTGTTTGCCCTTAATAAAGGACATAACTCACAGACACTTTTCTCTAATAATACAGGGACGTTATTTTCCATCAAAACTGTCATATTTTGCTCACGTTGTTATAGTTTTGCTGTCGTTTGATGATCTACAAATAGCATTTTGAACATTCTTTTCCTTGTGTCTTTTTGACAAGGCGAAGTGCTACATTTATGGCTTCACAGTTTTCTTCATAGAGTTCTTTAGGCAGCATTTGAAAATTTCAATTCAACTCAAACGTTTCATGTCCATCGCTTTTCTCATATTTGCTTTCGCTATCTTGATTAATATGCATTATTTCAGCTGATTCTTTAATTGCTTGATCAGTTTGAACTTCCTTCAATAGAGATCACAGTTGCCCATTTTCTTATATTCTGCTTATTTACATTTATAAACCGTAATAAGGTGTACAACACAACAATCAAAGCCACAAATTTATTCATGGGGGAAAGTATAACATTTTCATAGAAAATATTTTTGAACAAAAGTGGTCACGCAGGGAACTTGGTCAAAACAGGTACCTTGATTGTAAAAAAAAACGTTTGCCACTCTCAAAAAAGAAACATATTTGTGACAAATTCATTTTAGTTCCCATTAAGACTGCCTAATACGAGGATACTGATATGGCTACTGTTAACGAATAAACAGTTATCCCCTAATTAACGATTTCGTGAGCCTGGGTTGGTTCTGCGTCTCATGCGACCGCTCTAATGTTAAAATTGTATTCAATATAAAAATATCTATGTCAGTTCTAAAAAATGATTGTGTAAAACGTTTTTCGGTATGCATTTGTTTGTTTCAGAATACTCATAAAAATACAACTTGGCCAAATAATCCTTCAAAGTTCTCAATATGCTTATCCCTATATCATAAAACTCATTCACTTGGGAAAAAAAAGCAACAGAAAAATATAACATACCAATAAGTTTGAAGGTCAAATATATGATAATCAAAAGTAGTTTTTAGGGGTTAAAAGAAACGTATTAAAAAATCTCTCATCGGAGGATTAGAGCAAAGGAAATAAAAAGTCTTTTTTTTTTATTTGGTTATAGGATCAAAGAAAGCTAATGAGCGTTTTAAGTGGAATCTTTTTTTTTTGATGATCACCAGATGATATATATGCATTATATTAGTGTAAATGTGTATTTTTTATGTCAGAAAGCATTTTGTTTTACTTCATTCCAAAAATTATTTTTAAACCTTTTATTTTCAATATGCTCACAACCCCCTTGAAGAGTCATCGCCCCCCAAGGGGAGAACCCCACAGTTTGAGAAACGCTGCTGAATAGTGTTTGTGGTCACACAAGCACTTGATCTTTTTCCCAATTAACATTACTTCAAGTAAAGGATCAAGTAACGATTTAAAAAATGAATCTTTGCCAAACTAAAATTTTGTACCTAACAATGGTTCATTCTTTTATAAATAATGGAAAACTAGTCTCCACTGAACAAAAGAAGCAATAAATAACTAAATATTAGAATTTCATAAAATACTTATCTTTATTCATGACAAAGGGATATATTTTATTTGATTACCAATGATTTGTCTTTCTATTAAATTTGGACCTTAGTAATTTGAAGCTTTTACAAGGCCTCAAGGCTCGATTTTGTCAAAGTCTATTATTTAAAAAAAAATTACGTTAAACAACATTTACTCAACAATTTTACTTAGTACATAAATTGAAGGAAATTAAATGGCTAAGATATTCTTTCAGCTGGCCTCTTCAACTTAACGAAATATAACGCTATTTGTTCGTTATATCAAGCGAGTTTAAATTTAAATGTAAGACTTAATCAAACCACAATTTTTGGTTATATAACTTTTGAGATGAATAACTAGGTTATTTTAAGTTCTGAAAATAAGAAATAGCTACTCCATTCGGATAAAACTGTTGTTGCTCAAGAAAAAAAGTGTAGAATATGATGCATTTTAGAGCAAATTAGCTCCGAAAAATAATTATTTCATTATAAGAATAGAGCACATTTCATTTTCTAAAACTAAACAACATTTTTCTTTTTAAACCTAACTGCTTGGAACTTCGTCTGAATGCAAAAAAAAAATCTTTATGCGTTGTAGTTTAACTACTTTTGGACAATTTAAAATTATATCGTAGTAAATACAGAATAATGCACTGTAAAATCCGGCGTATAAAAATGAGAGATGTACAAATTTAAAAAGTATGACAGAAAAAAAATTAGATTTCTGCATAGATTGAAATACTGTTTATTTGAAAGAAATGACGTGCCTTGTGAACTTTAAAAGGGTTGTAATTCTAAAAGTATGCCATTTTTTTCTAAAGCTTGGAATGAAATGACTTTCAAACATAAGAGTATTACACTAGTGCATTTCAGGTCTTTTCGTATTAAAATGGTGCGCATCATACGGCGAATATACCCGAAAATCAAAAAATTGCAGCTTGAAAGTATAGGTGCGTGCGTTATGCGGTGGTGCGCGTTATACGCCGGATGTTACGGTTCTTTGTGTTAAGAGTAGAGTTTGAAGGATCAATATAATATAATTGTATGTTTTGTAAAATAATTTTAAATGATAAATTTTCAGAGTACTGTATAAATAAGAGTTAAACGCGTATAGTTATTAAATATATTTTTCCATTTTAGCAAGACCATTTGGGTAGTTTTTTTTTTCAAACATGCTCATTTCTCCGTGTATACATGTGTGAGAGTGTACTTGATATATTATGGCAAAATATCTAACTAGCTAGTCTTAAAGATAAAAATACTTCAGTTTTTAAAGTAGATTTTTAATGAATTGTTCGAAATAGTTCTATAAATTTACAAAATATTTCATCTAGAGAAATAATTTCCTACCTTCAAAAACATATCCATTGAGCATTTGGTAAGAAACTAAATTTAAAAAAATGAGCAATGGTGAAGTTTTTTTTCCACTTTCAATGAAGTAAAACTGTTTCTCACATCACAGGTATTTCTTATGAAAAAGGAAGAGGAAAGGTATGAGAATGATTTCATAGTAAACTGTTTTTCTCCTACATTTTAGTATAATAAATTTTCACCAAGTACTTGTCATTACGGGAGACAACTCCTTATGGCTGATGGAGTAGTTAAACTGTTCAATATACACGTCATTTCCTACAGTTGTCAATGAGCTAAATTCATGTGATGTCATAGTCACATGATAACGACAACCACGTGTTTTTAGTTATTCAGTTCATGCGTTTATGCAATGTCATAGTCACACGATAAATGAAATCACATTTTTCAAGCAAATCAGTTCATGAGCTTCACTGGTGCCAACGTTAGCTTATTGCGGGAATTTCTTTTAAATAGTACATAGTTTCCAACAATAATAACACACATAGGTAAACAAAACGCACTCAATTTAAAAATACACGCCTAACATCAGATTTTTTTTCCCTTTTTTTTGAATTTTTTGAAAAACCTTTTTGAAGAATTTTAACACTTGCACATCCTTACCTAACTGTCAAATTTGAAATTTTATCTAAACTTTACTAGTACAGCAACAAGTACGAGTCTAATTTCAGTTTGTTTTGAATTCAATGAAGAACACGTGATTGTATAAATGAATTTTCGCCATGAATTTTTAGCCCTTTGACAAAACTTCTTTAAATCGAAGTTTCTGACACAGAATCACTTCTTACCTTTCTCCGCCAGTTTCATGTGTTAATCCATTGGCTCATACATTGAGAGAATATTGAAACTCCTGAAATTTACATAACTTAATTTCTTTTCATTCGAAAAATAATGAAATATGACATAATTTCTTTCCAGAAGATGGCGCCAGAGGTTGAAGAAATTTCCGGAGGGAGATTCTGAAGGTTTTATTAGAGGTGGAAGAGAGGGAAATGTATTTTCTTTGAGAAACAGACTCATAGAACCGAGTGAAAAATAAACATTTTTGAAGAAAGATTTTTTTTCCTTCTCATTCTGCTTAAAAATCGATGGAATCATTTTTAAATCTCTATTACAAATCATACAAATTTGACGTTAAGTCAATGAATTTCTTGATTGTTGAACACCGAATAGAATGGAAATTCTTACCTTTATTCTGTCATACAACGTCCTATTGCCTGAAGGAAGACTTGCTTGAATTTTCTAAAACATCTCATGTGCGATTAAATTTTGATGAGAGCTCAGATTAAGGTAGTCTGAATTCTTTTATACAGATTTAATGTTGCAAGGTAATTTGCCGATATATTATGGTGCTCTAATATGTCATACAGAAACTGTCTACAAAAGTTATTTACTCTCGGAAAAGTATACCAATTTTCCTAACAATAACTTATGTAAAATCTTAAAAATAACCTCAATATAACTAAATATAAAAAATATTAATCAATTTTCTTACACACACAAAAGGAATTAATCCTTAAAAACTCCCTCTCTCTCTCTTTCTCTCTCTCTCTCTCTCTCTATATATATAAGGGATTTTTAAATTCTATTAATGTCATTGGTTGTGTGCATTTTAGAAACTTTAAGTCCACTTTTAACGGAGAATTTCAAAGTAACTATGCATTTTTTTTATTTGAGTCTCAAAATTATTGCGTGTGTTCGCGCGAGAGAGAGAGTAAAAAAATGTAAAATTACCGCTTCGAATTGATGGTTGCAACATTTGGTTGTTTAATTTTTGACTTTATTTCAAAGTCAAAATATAGAACTAATAATTATACAGCAAGAAATAAACATAAATATTTGATTTTTGATTTTGAGAGTTGAGGAAAATTTTAAAGAAATCTATGTATATAAATTGTTTGTATTAGTTGTAAAAAAATTACTTATTTTTAAAGAAAATTAGTATGGCGGGTATAAGGAAAAGGGATGCAAGAAACGATAGAAAATGTTTACTTTTCTATGTATTCATATATGTATTCAGAATACTCATTTAGTTGCGAAAAATTATAAATAAGCAATTGTTTTTTTAACAAACATAGCTCGTGACACTTAGTAGAATCCTTCTTTATATTTATTTATTATTTTTTGCTCAGAGTTTCTTTTACTAAATATATTTAATGAATTGAGTATTTTCATTTTTCCTATGAATATGATATTTTCTAATAATTCAAATCAAAATGTACCTTTACTGAGATGTAACTCTAATAATTCGAATTTTTCAGCTCAACGAACTATGTATGTGTTCTATTATGGATCCGACGCTTTAAAATGTATTTAAACTCCGTAGAAACACGTATTCATAACCCTCTAAGATTTTTCAGTTGTTGCGAATAAGAAATAACTTTTCATTAAACACACACAGGATGTATTTAATATAAATATTTATTCTAAAATGTGTGTGTAAACGCCTGAGACATATCTGCTTTTTCACAAAGATGGACCTTTTTCTCTCTCTTCTCCTAGTTTCCCCCTCATACACGATCTTGATTTCTCTCAATCCCACATTGGCGTCCATTTTCAAAAAAACAAAGAAGACAAACCGAGTCCCAATGCGAATTGAATGACTGGATCATTTGATTCTAAACTCGGACTTTAGGGGGTGCAAAGTTCTTTTTCGCAACTTACTCCCCACTCTCATCAATCATTCCCTCTTGTAATGTTCTTTGCTGTTTGAAGGTGTAAGAAAGAACAGTGGATTTTCAAACTAGGTTTTACCAAAGACAAATTTTATTTATTTATTTATTTATTTATTTCATTTGTGTAGATAGTTTTAAAAGACGTGGTAAAACAGCTGAAAATTTACCTGGAAAGGTAATAGGTTTTTCTTATCATTATTCTCATATTTTTTTAATTAAAATTTAAAATTTGATATATTCCAATAAACATATATTCAGCAACGTTATTTAAACTGCTTGCAGCATTAGCATTGTTCGTTCTGGAATTCATTAAGATGCATTATGTCTGCAATTCTTTTGCATCATTTCATTTACGATCGTAAAATCGTATATCACATACTTTTAACACAAAACCTAAGATCAAAATTTATGAATGCGTACTATACGCCAGAAATAAAAATGACAGCTTTTAAAACAAAAAAATACAAGAATAAAAATAAAGTTAGACTTCTATATTGATCGGAATGCTGTTTATTTAAAAGAAATGACATAGGTATGAGTTTAAAGAGTTATAGTTCTACGATATACACCAGCTGGCATGTCATGAGTTCGAGCGTAGTACCGCTGAAGACCCGCCTTTTAGGGGGTGTTGCACGTTAAATCTATTGAAGCTTAAACGTCCTACATTTGGTGTGATATGGAAATTAGGGGAGGTGGTGCTAGCTCAAGTGTCGTTCTTGACACTCGACAATAGTTCAAAGTTACGAGGTTATTGTCAAAAGTCTTCGAGTAGCTAAATAATGCGATGTTAATCTCACTCACTCTAGATATACACTATTTTTCAAAAGCCTGGAATAAAACATCGAATAAATGAATTTAAAACATGACAACATTACATACATACATTTTAGGTTTCGTCGTAAAAAAAGGGTGCATGTGTGTTATACGACAAAGAAACCTAAAAAAATTAAAAAATGCAGATTGAAAGTATATAGGTGCACTTTATTCACCGGATTTTACAGTAGTAATTTAATCGGTAAGAACTCGCGAACATAATAAGTTTGGAATTTACAGTGGTACAAATAATTTAGGATACGCCTTACTTTTACTTGATAAATCCAACTTTCAATCGAAATAACACATTAACTAGAAGTGCAAACGTGTTTTTATTTTCACACGCAACAAAAGGGTTAATTTACAGTAAAAATAAGGAAAATCAACAAAAAAATATCTAAAATTAAAAACTTCACAAGTATTAGAAATAAACATAGGCAGATCTTTACATCAAAAAATTGAGGATACACCAATGAAATGTTTGTTTAACTACCACTAGATTTTTTTTTCTGCTTACTACTATAATAGCCCAAGTTTGGTCGATTTTATCTTAAACTTTTTCGACTGCTACTTTTGTCTTTTGAAGTTGGTTATGTGAATTTAAAGTCGCAATTTTAAATGGAAAATGAGTCCTCGGAGAGAGAGACCAGTATTGATGTAAGAAAATTTATATTAAGGTTATTTAAGAAAGGAAAATCTTATCGTGAAATAGCTAAAATTGTCGGTAGAAGCCACTTGTGTGTCCAGAAAATCATTGGAAGATTTAAAAGTGATGGATTAATTGAAAATAAAAATGGAAGAGGAATGAAAAGTATTCTGAATGATGTAGCCAAAAGGAAATTTTTGAAAGATATCAAGATTGATTCTAAACTAAGTGCAGTCAAACTAGTTGCAGAAACTTCTCGAATAATGGGCAGAAGTGTAAGTGCTGAAACAGTGAGAAATATGATTAGACATGCTGGATATAGCAGTCGAGTAGCTAGAAAGGAACCTTTCATAAGCTTACAAAATCAGAAAAAGCGTTTGGAGTTTGCAAAAACTCATTACTTGAAGACAGATAACTTTTGGAAAAAAAGTTATATTTAGTGACGAAAGTAAATTCAACATTTGTGGAAGTTGTGGCCGTCGCACCGTTTGGAGAAAGCCGAACACCGCTTTGGATCCCAAAAATTTACGTCCTACAGTTAAACATGGTGGTGGCTCCGTCATGGTTTGCGGTTGTATGGCGGGATAGGGAATTTAGTTTTTATAGATGGTACAAGGAATCATAAGCTTTATATAGGTATACTCAACAGCAATCTTAAAGAAAGTGCAAAAAAATTTGGTTTAGATGGAAATTTTATTTTACAGCAAGACAACGACCCCATACATACTGCACGTAATGTCAAAATGTGGTGTCTTTTTCATTGTAAACAGCAACTGCACACAACACCACAGTACCCTGACATCAATGTCATAGAAAATTTGTGGGCCACACTCGAAACAGCGGTCCAAAAACACCAAATTAGGAGCAAAGCCCATTTAAAGCAAGTGTTACAAGAATATATCCATAAAATAATATATATATATATATATATATATATATATATATATATATCATGATTTTTAAGACAGAATCAGATTAAAGTTAGAAAAGTGAAAAGACGACCTTTATTCTTTCATTTTTACATCTGTTCTGACACCGAGAGCAGGGAGGAAAAAGCACGCCATGGTGGTGGTTTCAAGTGGATAACACTTGAAAAACATATGGTAAGTATCGCTGCTTTGAAGAGGGTGCTTGCAAGTTAATGTTGACATATGTTGACTATTAAATCTAACGATCTGGAATTAGACATGTTTATTGGCTAGGCCATATGTTCGGAAGAAATAAATGGGTGATTAGTTTGATACTTGAAGACGGGAACTGAGAAAGATGAGTCAAGTGCTAGATAGGGAATTTAATTTTTAATCTAATTTAATTATCCTTACATTTGCCCCCCAATTTTTAAAAGGAGTCATGGAGTGGTTTTTTTCTCTCTTTACAAACTTAATCAATTTTCAATAAACACAAAACAATACATAACATTATTTAGAAAGACATATTAAACACAATAGAAATATTTAAGCAATAGTAATACTAAAATCAAAAAGCAATACAATAAACGAAACTATAGCAACAAACACAGTAAGGACACTTCCAACATATTAATTGATAAAAATGTGAATTTCCATACATATAAATGAAGATTAGCTTGTTCAAATATATTCGACATCTAGAATAAGAGCTCGCGTTTCCTCATATTCCTTCATAATAATAGATTCGGATTATAGCTGGTAGATATTTTCAAAAAAATTATGTTGGAAAATAATATATCAAACAATAAGATAGTAAATATAAAAATACATGAAATCATACAAATGTTAAAATAAGAATTTTGTATAAAAATCTACTCTGGCGCCATCGTAGTAATACCTTATATTGTTACACACATTTTGCATATATGAAATACATTTTTTAAAGAGATAAAAAATATAGACACAAATAAAATGAAATTATTAATTATATGAAAACGGTGTATAACACACAACTTCTATGCACTATCCAACACAATAAACAATGTTTTATTTCATATGCGTTATAAAATATAAAAATTATAAGAATCTAAGAATATAAGAATATAAGAGTACAAGAATATAAGAATATAAGAGCTCTTTTTTATTATTTTGAGTCGGAAAAGTGGACTCACTTCAATAATAACTTTTAGTATTTCTGAAAATGTTTCACAATATTCATTGTAACTTAATATCGCATGCAATATTTTGAATCTTTCCGTAACCTTCTAAAAATACGTTTCATAGACAAAAATTCTTGAGTTTCTCTTGCATTACACATTCACTAATAAAACTATATCACCTTACTTAATTTTGAACACATCTCTCTGAGAAATCTGCGTCATCAACTCACAGATGTTCAGGGATGCTGATAAGAAACAATTGAGAGGTGTACATATCAAACTAAACAAGTTTGTCCTCTTAATGTTTCGAGACATATATAAAATTATAATGATTGTATTCTCGCTTATCCATTGTGTAATATCTAAAAATAAGCTTCAAGTTATTAAATTAATTTTAATTTTAGATAAGGAAAATTTCGAGAAATAGTGAATCCTGATATATGGCCGGTATATCAAAACACACAATTTCAAAATAAAAAAAAATTAAATGACATGCAATAAGATTACTGCTGAATAAAATAATTAACAAAACAATTGAATTCAATGGAGAAAAAAGAATACAACTTGACTTTACTTTTGTTTCTTATAAAAATCAATATCTCTAGTATTAGTTCTCTCATTAGTCATTTTTCTAAAAACTTAATTTATATCATTCACTTTAAAACACCAATTTCTATCATAACTCTTAAATCATTCGACATCTTAAGATAAAATTATGAGAAGTATATAAAATTATGAGAAGTATATTAAAATTTCTCAAAATTTTGTATGACTAAACCTATATACTTTGTGTTCTCATTTAAATTATAAAGAAAATATCTCATTTATAACATAACTATATCATAAAAATTAAATACCATATCATATCATATATTATTCTTTTTCGTAAAGTTCTGTTCAGAAAAACTCAGTTCTCCAATGTTACTAAAATTGGAAATATACAATTTAACTGACCTCCACTTTGCAACGGCAGAACTCCTTGGTGAACATTAATCCAGATGCTGTTGTCACGTTATTTCACTAGTAAAATTTAATTTATTTATTTTCTTTCAATGTTGGTACTTCACTATTATTATATGGTGGTCAAATTCACAATATTACTGTGCAGACTTTCCGGCGAAGAAGATTTTTTCCTTTTATTTTTCTGGCGAAAGGGAGTGACGTCTTTCATCACGGGGGAATAAGGGATTCACACTTCTCTTTTTTCCCTCCATTAGAATGTCTCTTCCATTCACGGTAAACTGGATGGCCTCTTCAGCAAAGACAGAATATCATTCGGCGGTAAACACTGCATTCTTCTCGGTGTTAAGAGCGATGTTCTTCCGAGGATTATTAGTGCGGTTTTTTTTCCGTATCATTTTTTATTCCGGCAATCCGACGTCTTCATATATAGGCATACGGTGCATTCGGTGTTCCGTCAAATTCTCCATTTCATTTATTACCGCAGTTGGCGTTTGTTTTTATATTAAAATTATTTTATAAAAAAGATTAGTTTTTTACGTTAAGATTCGAAATCCATTCGCAGATAAAAAATCCTGCCGGATTTAATTCTGTCATGATTTTTAAGACAGAATCAGATTAAAGTTAGAAAAGTGAAAAGACGACCTTTATTCTTTCATTTTTACATCTGTTCTGACACCGAGAGCAGGGAGGAAAAAGCACGCCATGGTGGTGGTTTCAAGTGGATAACACTTGAAAAACAAATGGGAATTATCGCTGCTTTGAAGAGGGTGCTTGCAAGTTAATGTTGAGTATTAAATCTAACGATCTGGAATTAGACATGTTTATTGGCTAGGCCATATGTTCGGAAGAAATAAATTGGTGATTAGTTTGATACTTGAAGATGGAAACTGAGAAAGATGAGTCAAGTGCTAGATAGGGAATTTAATTTTTAATCTAATTTAATTATCCTTATATATATATATATATATATATATATATATGTGTGTGTGTGTGTGTGTGTGTGTGTGTGTGTGTGTGTGTGTGTGTGTGTGTGTGTGTGTGTGTGTGTGTGTGTGTATAAATATCCAGATAAAATATATCCAGATACTACCAAAAAATTGGTCGAATCGGTACCAAGACGTTTGGAGGACATTATAAAAGCCAAAGGACATGCAACCAAATATTGACACTGTCTTTATATGCGATATGTCACACAAATTTCATTGGTGTATCCTCAATTTTTTGAGGTAAAGATCTGCCTATATTTATTTCAAATGTTTGTGAAGTTTTTAATTTTAGATACTTTTTTGTTGATTTTCTTTATTTTTACTGTAAATTAACCCTTTTGTTACGTGTGAAAAAAACACACGTTTGCACTTCTAGTTAATGTGTTATTTCGATTGAAAGTTGGATTTATCAAGTAAAAGTAAGGTGTATCCTCAATTGTTTATACCACTGTATATCTATGAAATAAACACTTCGTTTTGTTGTAGTTTTGTTCCTTACGTTTTTCTCTTCTCACTAGATATGAATAGATTTTTATTAAGAAAGCATTTTTCATGCATCGACTTCAGTTCCCGGTTGCGCACTTTGACAAATTTAAAACAGAGTTCTTTCTCGCAGGAAGTTTAAAAAAAGGTCACGCGTCTTTCTGTAATTTTGAAATTTATTCATAAATGTATATGTGAAAAATATTAATGTTAGAAATAATATTTTTCTATTGCTTTTTTTAGATGTTTCAGAATAAACATTCTTTATTGATTTATTTTTACTATTTTATTTACAGTGAGTTGTCATAAGTAATAACATCACTCGTATGTGTAAATTAAGATGAACATCATTAACAAGAAGTGCGAAAAGTAGTTATCGCAGAAATTTCTTTAAATAATAAGATATGATATTAGCGATTCTTTTTCTCTAAAGCTCCCTTCCTCGTTCTAAATACATTCCTCGAGGTGATTCGCAGCCAATGAACCCTTAATTCCTTTCATCTGTTATGCAAATGAGTTCTTCTTTATCAACCGACGATGATTTCAAGCGGGTAATTTGCTTTAATCGTTTTTCATCAGATATGCGCTTAATTGCAGATGGTGAAAGAAGAACGTGCCGAGACAAGGATTTCCTTAACCAGTTTTGGTCCTTTTCTTCAGTTTCTGATTTCGGTAATAGTCTAATTACTAAAGGTGTTTCTCCTTTCCCCCCCTCTAATCTTACTGATTCGGAAACTTACTTTTACGATGGGTTGCATTTGAGAGGGAACATTTTTCTTTAATAAATTTATATAGAAGAATTGTACCCCCTCCTTTCTCGATGTGTTTGCATATTTTTATTTTCTTGCTTGTGTGGAAAAGTTATGATCGTTATTTCTAATTCTGAAAAGAAACCTGAATTTCTACAGAGTTCTATTCTTTATTTACATAAAACTTAGAGTGTAGTAAATGAAATAATCTTTACTAATTTTAGTTTACGGATTTCTATTGCAAACAGGTTATCTTTCAAAACCAAGGTTGGTATTTTGATTAATATTAGACTATGTTGAAAGTTTACATTTTTTTGGAATGCAATGCATCATTTTATCTAAATAAGACACAAAACTTTAAATATTATAATTAAATTACATATAGTTACAAAAAATTTCAAATGCGGCGCAATCAGCTGTAGGGAATTTTCATAATGCAGTTGCTTGATTGAATGAAAGATTGAAATTTATTCTAAATACTTAGAACTCTTCAATAATGGAATGTTCTAAATCTTGTCTACAAGTTTTCGAAAGTCTTGTAAATAAAGTCTTCTAGAAGTTCAAAAGGGGGAGGAAAATCCCTACATTACAAATTCAGATTTCTGGTCAAAACGAAGGGACATCACCTCTAAATCATATGTTTATAAAATAAATTTCAAGTAATTCCATACGTCATTACTGTGATATTTTGGTATTCTTTCGCACAGATGATAATGTACTGTAGAAATGTATAATTAATTTCGACAATATTGAAAAAAATATATTTATAAATTGCATTAATAGGACACAGTACGATTCAATTGACCAAAATCGGTTAAAAAATCAAATCTAATGTTTTTAGCCTATATATATATATAAATTACTCTTTATATACTTTTATATAACCTCAGAAAATTTGAAAAATGTAAACTTAAAGGACACAGAATTATGATAGCATTTACGTTAATTTTTATTCACATCCCTATGGCAAATCAAAACTTTAAACTTAATTATCTCAGAAAGATAAAATAACTAGTTTGTCTTCATTTAAAATGCTAAGGCATTTTTTCTATTGTGCCTAATGATTTGAATTTTTTTTACCTATTGCCAATAGTACACGTAACAAAAGTTGGTATGAATGTTTGATCAAAGCAATACTTATTTTTTTAAAAGTAATTGAACTCAAAATGTATACATTTTTTCAAGGAATGTTCAATAAGCATTCATAAAAAGAGGTATTGTACAAATACCAATCCTGTTATCTCAAACTCCATACCAACTTTTGTTACACATAGTTTGACGTACTTGTAAATCAAATTTCATGCGTGTACGTAAATTTGCTTAGGAGGAGTAACATTTTAAATTCACTTCACAAATTTCAAGTTTTTTTTCCTTAAAACATTATATGGCTAGCTTTTTATGAAATGCTGAGCACAAAATATATTTTACATAGTATACACACATTGAAGGCAACGAAAAAAGTATTAAAAATCCTTAAATTAAAAATGTTTGCCAAAATCATACCGTGTCGCCTTAAGATGTTTTGGAGAAGTTTGTTGAATATGTAATTATCTGTTGTCTTTATTATTATATCACTTTTATCTAGGTGATATATAAGCTACATCGTATCTTTACCAAGGTAAGAATTAAGCTAGAGTTGTAAAAATATTGTTGTATATTAATATTAATTATTAATTTTGTGTAATATTAATTTTTTTAATTTTGTAGGTTTTAGGGTAAGATGGAAATATGGCTCTCACGTTCTTCGAAGGCTATTTGGATTGTACGTGATAATTGTTTTCTTGCACCGAAGTTATTTGAGAAAAACGAGACATAAACAGAAATTGTTCTCTTTTAATATCTACATTATGTTATGAAGTTCTCGAGGCCCATAATATTTAATGTATTACGAACCTTGTTTACCAATTACAAAGCTCGTGGTTTCATGATAATTGGAATTTTAAAGTAAAGAGTGTTTTTTTCCAGGTATAGAAGTTTAAGTTGGCATTACTTTCCAAGATGGGGACCGATTTAAGAGCTGCCAAGTGATTTATTCTCAGTTTGGTTTGGCAATTCATCAAAACGATCATCAAGCTAGGCGTAAATTCGTCGAATGGGCCCAAAACGAGATTGCCGTTGTTCCCGATTTTCATAAGCGAATTTTGTTTAGCGATGAAGCGCACTTCTGGTTGAATGGCTACGTCAACAAACAAAACTGCCGCATTTGGAGTGAAGCTAATCCCCAAGTGTATGTCGAAACACCGTTACATCCAGAAAAACTGACTGTTTGGTGCGCTTTATGGGCTGGTGGAATCATTGGTCCGTACTTCTTCAAAAACGATGAAGGCCACAAGGTTACAGTCAATGGTGATCGGTATAGAGCCATGATTACTAACTTTTTCATTCCTGAATTGAACAATCATGGTGTCCAGGAGCTGTGGTTCCAACAAGACAGCGCAACATGTCCCACAGCTCGTGCCGCAATCGATTTATTGAAAGACACGTTTGGTGACCGCCTAATTTCACGTTTTGGACCTGTGAATTGGCCTCCAAGATCTTGTAATTTAACACCGCTAGACTATTTTCTGTGGCGCTATGTAAAGTCATTGGTCTATGCGGATAAGCCCCAAACGCTTGACCATTTGGAAGACAACATTCGCCGTGTGTTATTGCCGATATACGGCCACAAATGTTGGAAAAAGTCATCGAAAATTGGACGTCCAGATTGGACTACATCCGAGCCAGCCGTGGCAGTCATATGCCAAAAATCATATTTAAAATGTAATGCCACAAAATTATCTTTCGAATAAAAAAAATTCATGTCAATCGAATAATACATCGTTGCTTTATTGCAATTTAAAGTTCTATACCTCTAAAAAAACCACCCTTTAGGTTCCATTAGAATTAAATGTATTCTTTGAAGAAAAGTTTGAAGCAAAGGCTTCATGCAGCAGAAACCAAAAAAAAAATCTGTTATCTTAGGGGAAAAAACGTGACAAAAAATTAACTAAAAGATGGACAGCTTAAATTTATTGTACCTTTAAGTTTAAATGAAGCCCAGTGGCTGAGTAGTAGTTCATCGCTCTTCCACACCAAAGGTCCGATGCTCAAACCCCGAGCTGGGCATGGTCGCCACAGCCTTTCATCCTTTCCGTGGATAAAAAAAATGAGTACTGAGCTTACTTGCGGGCTGAACACTGTGGTTTTTGTGTCAGAATGACCCCTTGACCAAAGCATCAGCACTTGCACCCCTGCACACTAGGTCGTTGTTAAACTGAAATGGACACTGAGCCTCCACAGATTTAACCCTTTGACGGTTAGGGAAATGAGCAGTTTTCGTTTACTTAATTCGTGCTGTATTACGAGTAAACTGTAGTCGAAATAGGCAGCTGTTTCCCCCGCCGTTCTTCCAAAAACATTACCCTTCTCTGGCGATGCCTTATATAGCTCGCCTCACATGTTTCAAAAATTTCTTAATGTATTCGTAGTACATAAGTAACAGTGTTCACGTATTTTAAATAATTAATAAATGATAATTATTAAATAGTGAATTATAAATGATTATAATCAATTATATATAAATCATAATAGTTAATTATAAATATAAGACACATATTAAATTTAAAGAACTAAATATAAATACGTCTTCTGATACGCCTTGAATCGTCTTCTGAGCTTGATATACTTTGAACTAAGTCTTTAACGGACTCAAAACTTGATAAGCTTTCTGTATCACAATCATCGTCATCATCAGAACTATTTTACTTTCACTTTTGAGCTATTTTACATTTCAAACACCCTAAAAAACGCGTCAAAATAAGCTTAAAAAGAACAAGGTAAAAAAAAAGCCTTTATTATATAAAAATAAATTCATGGTACCCGTATTACCATCTGTAGATAGTAAAACTAAATTTCGCGAGTAGGATTCTTTTGTAACATAATCAATGCATAATAATAATGACGAACGAGCTCTGCTCGTCAGATCGCTTTGGGGAAAAGTTTCACTACACGAGTAGAGCTTGTTTCAAACCATTTAGGTCGAAATCTTGCTCGACTTTCGGTCGAACTCGTTTGCGCGCATTATGAAGCACGGTTCGATTGTGAGCTGAACTCGTTCATAAGGATTAATGCGCCTCAGCCTCTGTCCACGGTGGTTCTTCAATGGAGCTGGGTTCAAAATCATGACTCGCTGGCTAGAATTCCGTGATCCCTAGACTATTGCGACCACAATACTTCATAGTGGGTGTAGAGATTGATCTTACAAAATATATTGTGACATTTGACGTCACATTTAACACATAGCAAATAGAAAGGGTACACAAATTTAGTTACTTCCTCTTTCAATCTACCACTATGTCGATTTGGGAAGGCATGGATAATTCTATTTAATGCATTAACTTCAGTAATGGAAAGGTTATAATTAAATCTAAAGCAGTTCAGTCATTGCGTGTTCGAGTTCTGTTATTTAATAAGCCATACCAAATCATCTTAATTTATTCTTTGATAAATATACTTAAATAAATGCTTTTATATTGTATGTGATATGAGCAATATTTTTTTTCACAAACATAAAATCTGTGAAGACTGATGAACTATTCAATGTGGAGCTACGAAATTTGGCGCAAGGACGTATTACAATGTGAAAACGGATGTAGCAACATTACGATATGGAAATAGATTTTAATTTTAAATGAAGAAACAAGGCAGAAAAGTCAATCAAGAAGTGTGAAAACTTGAATCAGAGATATAGTATTTAACCTAGTAAAAGTCTGTCTAATATGAAATGTAACCTCTGTTCACCGAGATACAAGCCTTGCAACAAGCTTTCATATTGTATATGGAGGTTTCAATGGATATTTGTGGAAGATCACATTATTTTGAAAGCGTGACCTTTTTTTTGTTTTTTTAATTCCTGGAGGTCCTGGGAGAAGGGCTACGCTAAGAAATGACTCTTCTTAGACAATCTTAAATAAGTTGAACATAATTGACATCCAGAGACCATGAGAGCCAAACCATACTGCAAATATCCTCTTCTTCACACAATTAATGAAAAATGTGAGCTATGTGTTTCCAAAGCACCGAGAACAACCTTGCACAGGCTTCAAGGATCTTATCCGTGTTGCACTGTGAGTTAACAATACCCGTTTTGAAGTTGTACAGTCATGTTCGACGACCCATCAATAAGCTGCCCCAAACGAGGATTGCTCTGTCCCTAAATCTAACGATTTTTGTAACTTAATTAGGTTGAAAGCGAGCTCTGTCTTCTTCTAGATGATGACTCGTCGAGAATCACTTTGTCTGGCGATTCTCTACTCCTCACTGGAAAGGAAACGCCCCATTCTTGTTATGTGTATGACTGATGTTTTTGGCTCTCCGATAGCCGGACTTTCCTATTAGATGCAGTCAAAGGGAGACTCAAGCGTGGACCCCTGGTGTAAAGGCCGGTCTCGTCCGGGTTCTGGTGTAAAGGCCGTGCAAGACGTCTGTTGACTATTTGCCTGTAAGTTCTACTTCTAGAAACAACATGAAGGTCACGAGCAAGCTGAGGAGACGTTGTCCACTCATGTTATCGTGCGCTTAATGCCAAGTATCCTGTGCAGATTTTGGTCAGCAGTGGCTTTGGCCGATTTTCCTGAGGACTGTAACACTTTTTTGGAATTGAAGCCACATTTGGTTTCGTTTTTTTTAATCATCGAATTCTCTCTTTTTAAGACTTACCAGCTTCAAGCCTGGCAAAGGCTCTACATCTCAAGTAACCATTCTAAACGATTACTAGAAGTCATTCTTCAAAAAGACTAACTTGTTTGTTAATGCAACATTCGCAAAATTGGAGGCAAAATTCCCGTATGTTTGAATGGTCTTAATCCAAAAGTACAGCAAAAACTCTCTCTAACACTAACAACTTCTTTCCTTACGCTGAAGGTTGATATTACTACCCGAAGGCTAAACGCTCTTCAAAATATATGAAAGGCGAAATTTATCAGTTTTACTGAGACAATTTAGAATTATGTCGAAAAGCATGTTTGTGACCTTGGATTTGGACATGAGTGTAGTTCGCATTTAAAATTATTTTTTAAAGTAATTTTTCCACCGGTTCATTTGTCAAAAAATGTTCCTGAAAAAGGGACATTAAAATAAACTATTAAGTAAAATAATATTCATACCTTCAGATAGAAAGGTATTCTTAAGATCATAAAACGTTCTCACCAGAGTTGATTGGTATTGGATTATTTACAATTCACGAATTTCAGGCTCAATTTCATTATGAGCTGACATATGGAAGAGCTAATAAACGATGAATGTGTTGAGGTTCAAAGTTCTTCAAGGGGTGTAGGATGGAAATTTGGAGAAGGACATGCTAGTTTAGACGTCTTCTTCGTCATTAGACCTCAGTTCAGAATTACGGGCTAATCGTTAAGGCTATCTTCGACTAATGTTATATAATAGGGGCCGAATGTGGAATATTTTTTCAGCTCAGACATTAATATTATATATATATATATATATATATATATATATATATATATATATATATATATATATATATATATATATATATATTCTGGCTACACTATTCTGTAATTCTGTAGAGAACCGCTTATTTTATCAAACCACTTATTTTCCTCCGAGATCACACATTTGTTTTATTTTATAAAATGTGTTTTACATTTTTTCCCTATACCGTAATGCTAAATGAGCTGTCCCTTCATATGTTAAAAAGAATAACTAATTATTTATGAACTATTTTGAAATTTTAAAAACACTATATTTTAAATGAATGCACGAGTTACAATGTCACACATTTTAATAAGAATTGAGGCATTTTTTTGTCTGAAAATGTGCTCCACGTTACGTTTACGCTCTCGTACATATGGCGAAAACAGCCTTAACAGCTCTCGTCTTGCTTCACCGAGTGATGTAAGTTAAAATCCAATCCAAATTCAAATCAATTAATTATGAACTCTAGTACAGACAGAGCATGTTGTTTTCTTCAGAAAATAAATTTCAACCAGAATCTGAAGTAATCATGCTTCGATACAAACATGATTAAAAATAAAGAACATTTGCGAAAACATTAATTTAATATTGACTATAGTTAAAAAAGCCGTAATATATTATCATTTGTTGTATCATTGATGTAAATGTTTGTCAATTTAATAAAATCATGATTTAATTCATTATGATTAACTTCATTAATTTCATAGGAGTATGTGTGTGAAGAGTGAGTCACCACGGAAGAATTATGTAAATGAGTTTTCTAAGCCTTTCTATTTTTTAAACGCTTTTAGTGTTAAAATATCTTTTCACAAATTAGGTATATGCTTTTCAATTCCTACTATTAGTCCACACTCTTCCTATATACTAGCGGTCCCGACAGACGCTGTCCTGTACAAACGTTTTAAATCCGAAATTTACATTCTTTTTTGAATAAGTTGTAACAATCTGCCCCGTTTTGATGAATTTTTTTATAAGGAAAGTTATTACAATACCTGACATCATCACATGTACAGTTACCCAAATTCGATCATTCAAATGCGTGTGAGTATGTATTTACTAGGAACTAAGTTGAATACAGAACATATTCTGAATAGAAATTTAAATTCTTTTGATTAAAGAGTAAAACAGATAAAACTCAAGCTATTTTCATAACAGGTATATTTTTTAATGCACAAAAAATAAATTTATCGTAATGCCGTTGAATGTACAATCTTTTTGGTTAATACTTGAGGTGACTAAACAAACAAATGCGATGGTTTGCCAAATCTCGGACATGCAAAATATAATTGGCCGTATAAAAAGCAAGGGTTTTTTAAATCTAGGCCAAATTGTCATTGTTTGTCTTTGTGACTTATTAATGGTTACAGCTAATGCCAGGCGAATAGGAAATTGCTAATATTTGAATGGGTAGGTGAGTCTGAAAGAATCATTGGCATCAGTGGGTAGAGGTACAACTTCACCTTAAAGTTTGGCGCTCAAAAAAGTGGACTCAAGAAATTTGCCCATGATTTTTTATGAACAATCGCGTGCTCTTACATAATTTCGGCACATTTTTAAATAATTGCGATATCGGACCGAATTGTGAATCTAAATCATATTCGAATCCATTTGAACCTACACAAAAAATATCATTCAGATCTGTCCAGCCATTTAAGAGGATTTCAGTCACATACACACACACAAAAGAATTATATACACTGGTGTGCAAAAATTAAGGACGAAGTCGAAAAATTAGCATATCAGCTGAACGAAGAGGCAGAGCAGACAGAAAGACCAATCAGAAGATTAAGTAAGGTCATGTATGGTAGCACATGCGCAGATATGCAGGTAGACGTAATGGGGGAGTGTCTGAGTAGTATAAAGCATGTTGTCGGTGTAAGATTAGTTTTTCTGGCAAAGAGATTGCATGCCGTATAGCAGTTAAAATCACATTGTCTAAACATTGTCGTGTTAGAATTTTTAAAACTCGAATTTTTTGGAACTCTAAATATAAGAATTTATCTCGTACAGTAAAACGAAATATTCATGTTTTCGATTGTATAGATAAAAATCAAAGAGATAAGGGTTTTAGTAACATATTAGAAACTAGGTTTTTCAGAGATATTCATGTTTTAAAACTAAAATTTAGATCTTGCACTGATAAAAGATGCAAGGCGTGTGGCAGGATGAGTGGGGAACAGTTGAATATGGATGCAGGTTATA